>CM034619.1:39187427-40387427 GCA_020080225.1 Gynochthodes officinalis | reverse complement strand
GAAAACCAAGTATCTCCCTAATAAGTGCCCGATTCACCTCAGAACCACCAGAGAAGTAGATTTCACTCTTGTTAGAGTTTGTTGTTAATTTTGACTACCTTAAGAATCTATAGAGTTTGGCTTGTGCCTCAGTGAAAAGGAGGACATCATTAAAAAAGAGATGAGATAGTTGTGATGTTTTACATCTCCAGAAGTATTTGAATCCCGGCAGGCTTGTTTGTTGAATATTTCCATAACACGAGTAAATAGGTAGGGCAAGATTGGGTCTCTTTGTCTTATGCCCCTATCACTCGAGAAGAACTTGTGGAGTCCCCCATTGATGAAGATTGAGAACTTGGGGGGTCCTAACACAAGTCATGAATAGCTTTAAGAATAGAAGAGGAAACTCGAAGGCTGTTAGGACTTTTTTCAAAAAAATCCTAGTCCACTGTATTATACGCTTTACGGAAATCAACTTTGATTGCACACTTGGCCGTAGTAGCTTACCCTGCTCAAAGAAGTCTTTAATAACTAGAAGCACTGAAGGACCAACGATCTCGTAGGTGTACTTAAAGAATTCTATGTTAAATTCATCTGGGCCCGGTGCCTTGCCAGGGGGTAGGGAGAACAAAGTGCATTTTATTTCCGTTTCAAAGATCGGTTGAGATAGGAATCTAACCTAGTTGTCATCCAAGGTATTCCTAATAACACTACGAAGGTCATCCACCAAAGACTGACTGGGCATAGAAGCCAATGCTAGCAATCATTCGAAGTGATTCACAATGATTTGCTGAACTCGGGGCAAGTCAATGACCAAAACACCCGCATCATTAGTAGCCTAGAGAATTCTGTTCTGGTGATATTTCTGGTTGACCGAGTGATGAAAATATTTTGTGTTGAGATCTCCTTCCTTGAGCCATTGGACTCTCGGTTTCTATTTATAAAATGATTCTTCTTGGAGATGAAAATTTGAGAAAGTCCCGAGACGTTCCTTCTCTTGAACCTCAAGCTCCTAGTTGTAAGGCTTTATTACCCTAGCATCTTGGATAGTAGTGAGAGTATCTCTTGCCTTTGTTGTGCGTATAGAGATATCCGAGAAGGCATCTTTGTTTAGTTGCTTTAGATGGTTCTTGAGTATCATAAACTCTGACAAAGGGTGTACATAGGTGTGCCACTTACTAGGGGTTCTCATACCAAATCTAACATAGCCATAAAAGAGGAATGGGACAACCAAAAGTTAAAGAACTTAAACTGTTTTCTGTTGCTTGTGGGATTTAGAATTTGAATGATCACTGGGGTGTGGTTCGAAATTCTAGGGGGATGGAAAGATGCCTCAGAGAAGGAAAAATCATGGCTTCACTGAGCATTGACTAGGGCTCTGTCAATGTTTCTTTGTTTCCTAGCTTCCCCCAATGAAGTATACCATGTAAATCTCTGCCTTACATATCGAAGATCCTGTAAGCAAACCTGATTCAAACAATCACCAAATTCATTGAAAGATAGCAGCCAAGTATCCGAGCTACCCATCCTATCAGAAGGGTCTCTGATTGTAGTGAAGTCCTTCGCAATAAGCCAAGGAGAAGAGGCAACTGCCAAGCTAGTTTGCATGCGATCAACCCATAGCGGCCATCGTGCCACAAAAGTATGATCACCATAATTAACCGACAGGAAACATGCCTTGGCACTATCCAAAAATTGAAGATGCCTCTGAATGGCTTGGGTCGATGAAAATGTGCCAACAAAATTCACAAGTTGGGGATTCTATCCAACCCATATCCTTCCTCTAGGGGAGTGCATATAGTTTTCAACCCAATTCCAGTTAGGAACAAAATTCATAGTCATAGCATTAAAAAGAGATTTAGGCACTCTAGTCTCAAGAATGCCAATACAACAAAGGTTGTTAGCATGGGTCAAGTTGCGGATTTCTATTTGTTTAAAGGGGTTAACTAAACCCCTAATATTTCCTACGCCTATATACATATTTACATGGAGGGTAGTAAAGTTACCTACGGCTATTGTCGTCCCGCTTTTTTCTATTGAAAGTCGACTTGGCCAATTTGGGGATGTTTGGGTTGTTGTTCAAGCTGAACTGAGGTGAGGAATCCACCGTAGAGGTTTCGTCAGTGGATGCTTGGTAGCTAGGGTGTTTGCCAAAAAAGCTTCATCTTTTACTCTGTAGCTGTTGGGAGGGGTGTGAGGTGAATCACTCTCATAGTGAATGCCAATATCACTAGCATTCCCATCAATGTCACCATCAAAGTCCAAAGACACAATTGAAATTCGCGAGGAGCATGAGATGATGATGGCCTAGCATTCAAAAGCTTTGACCTAGCTTGAACATTCATGACAATCTTTTGAGGTGCTCGTTTGCCATTTCTAGATCCCACTTCTTTCCATTCTTCCTTCGCTTGGGGGTGAGGAATTGGAGTTGCCTAAGAACTAGCCCATAAGGTTGGATGAACTGCATCTAGGGCTAGGGGAAGGGCTTCCTTACGGGTAGAGGGAGGGACCATAACAATGGCAAGTAGAGGGATTTTTGGCTTAGGAGAGACTTCAGTAATAGAGGTCCATCGTAGATAAGGGACACTTGTGACCAAAGGTACAACATTTACCACGTAATTGTGGCTTCTATTCATAAAAGATTTTAATAGTGTGAAGCTGCCCATTTAATATATAGTACTTTCATCTAACAAGCACAGTGTTGAGCAGCCCTAATCTCCACACACACACGAACATAGGAGATCATCGTCATTTTTTCCTTTCTCTTATCAACATAAAGGAGCTTTCTGATCACACTAGCAATTGCGCTAATACCAAGTGTAGACCACAAGGCTAATGGAATATCCTTCAAACAAATCTAAACCGGCAAGGTTTTCTGAGTTATCTCTTAAGATCCAAAAATGGATGCCATTGTTGAAGAAAAATGGGTGGACGAGCTATAGTGACCAAGCCACTATCAATTACCTTACGTCAATACTCAACATGTGGTATATGAAAAGAAGAAACTCTCATCATTAGCCAGTACTCCCAAGAGATGAGCACCCCATAAATCCTTAGCAAATGATTCAATAAGTGGGCGGGGGAGCTTTTTACCAACTAAGTATCTTACTAAACATTCCTTTAACTTAGGATTCGTTGCCTCAAAGATTGCATCAGAGACGTTTGCAACAAGTTTCACTTCACGTTGGTAAAAAAAACCCTGGTACTTCACATTGGCCAAAAACTATTCGAAAGCCTTTGCATTGTCCCAATTCCTTGCATCTTCTATACTTCTCTCAATGTTGCATTCCATGTTGGCTAAAAAAAGCTTGTCCCAATGCCTTGTACGCTCTATACTTTCTTCTTGCTGGGGACCAGATTTCTCTCAACGTTGCATTCCAAGTTGGCCAAAAAACCCTATCTCAATGCCTTAAACGTGCAAAACCTTTTTGCTCTTCCTGCTCTATACTTCTCTTCCTGCTAGTGACTAGATTTCTATCAATGTTGCGCTTCATGTTAGCCAAAAAAGGGTCTCAAATTCTGCTCTTTCTGCTTTTCCTATGCATTTCCTTCTCTTTCTGACCTAGACTTCCCTTCCTGCTAATGACTAGATTTCTCTCAATATTGCACTCTCGGTTAGCCAAAAAAACCCTGTCCCTAAGCCTTGTACATACAAAACTCTTTTGCTCTTCCTTTTCTTTTCCTGCTCTTTCTACTCTATACTTCCCTTCCTATTAGTGAATTAATTTCATTGTTGTTATGCCTCTATTTTCAATAGAGAAAAAATTTTAATTTTGGGGGGATATTGGAGGATATTTCTATTATAGAAATCATTCTTTTTTGCTCTATACTTCCCTTCATGCTAGTAAATTAATTTCATTGCTATTCCTGTGCCTTTATTTTCAATATAAAACTTATTTATTTTGGGGAAATATTGGGGAACATTTCTACTAATGAAATAATCGTTTAAAATAATAAAAAATTCTACAGGACTCAAGCTTTTGCTGCTGTTTACTTCTTTATTGTTATGTTTATTTCTAACATAACTTAAGCATAGTATATCTCGATAGACTGTGGAATGAGTGCATTTTATTATGGCTTTACGGTAGAGGAGAGATTAAGTCTTAGCGTTTGTAGGGCAGAATTATGGGCATGATATGTTGACTCAAAATACATGGAATATTATTATCAATATTGAGCACAGATCCAGATGAATAAATAACAATGAAATATGGGCAGCCTATTTTGACTGACATATTAACGGGTGCTAGATGACAAAACCAAAAGGCAATTTTAAGGTTAACTTAAAAAAATTTCTTATTTTATATTTTGGGACTATGAAGGTGATTAGTGGGGATATGTTAGCAGTTCTAGTGTCTATGATTAGTGATGAGTTCATGATCGAACTACTGAGTTTGACTGAGTAGAAATGCCTACAACGAAACAAAGGTTAGTTGAAGTCTGGGTTTTTGGTCCGAAAAAAACATTCCGATGCTCAAATTAGACTTTTTGTATCAAAACTAGTAAGTGAATAAAGTTCAATCACTACCTCATTAATGATATTTATACATCCTACATAGTGTTATTTTAGAAGAGCAATCATTATCTTTGTCAGGCGGATTGATGGCATTCGTGTCACCTAAGCTTATTAACGATTGGACCGTTTGTATAGTTATTCGAAATCTGTTGCGTTTTGTGCGGGGCCTAACCTGAACGTCATGATTATTGACTAAAACTAGTTCTAATTGTTCTCCTGTGCGACTTTGGACCCAACGTTGTTGCTAATGTCAAGTTCTATTCGACTGCCAGTGCAGTTATTGATACCCTATGTTACTAGTCTTTCTCGTAGTCCGGAGTTTTAATTTGTCAAGTTTTTAACTCATGTATGAATTAAACTTCGGGACTGGTGGTACCCATTCAGAGATCATTATTGACGAACTCCTAAAGCTATGCTTCAGTCACCGTCCACCACTAGCTACATCTAATGTAGATTCATTCCCAAGGTGACTTTTCAGGTCTTCAACGTGTGACCGTGCACACAGAACGGTTTTCTAGTTGCCGTTTCATGCACTGTATCATGTCTCCTTGTTATATGTACTGAAACCCTTCCTTTTCTTGCCTCTTGACCATCTTTCTTCCTTTATAAATTGCCAAAAGCTTTGGTTTCCCATCTTTTACTTCTTTTTGTTTTCTTTGGTTTGTTCCTTAACTTTCAGCAACTTTGCTCGCTCCTCTTCGCTTTTCTCTGTCGATTCTGCATTTCTGAGCTGCTTTCATCATCTTATTTGTCTTCAAACTCCTCAAATCTTCGCCTTTTCACCAATTTTCTTAGTTGTCTTGGTTGTTTTTTTTTTTCAGATTCTCCAAATTCTTCATCTTTCTGTCAATTTCCTTTTTCCACCCGTTCGCCAACTGTTATCAACCTAGGGTTTTTGTGTAAAAATTGCAAGTTATCTTATGTCATCGTGTTTTATTCCCAAACCCCCTCCTTTTTTTTTTATACCTATAGTAAGTTACTAGCTAAATCTCTACTTACGTCACTATGCCAAAATCAGGAATCAATATTTACAAATCTATTCTCTCATAAGATTCTTTGGCTGAATTAGCTCAAGAATATGACATACACGCCCCGATTCCTTTGAGGCTACCTTCAGATTTTGAAGTGGCTAATATCCCCCATCGCAAGAATATGACATACACGCGCCTCAATTCCTTTGAGGCTACCTTCAGATTTTGAAGTGGCCAATATCCCCCATCGGGGACAATAGCTCTCTATACAGAGTTCTTCAAAACTGGATTCTGTATTCCTTTAAATTCATTTTTCAAGATGTTTTAGAATTTTAAAAAATTCATATCTCATAGCTCTCTGTTAATGCAGTTCAGAAGTTTATATGCTTCGAACTGATACGCCACTGTGTGGAAATAAATTGTAATGTAGGTTTGTTTCCATATTTCTTTCAAATGAAAACTAATGGGGATTGGTTTAGCTTCAAATAACAGACTCTAGAGGTCTAAAATCTTCATTGGGTTTGGCATTTTTATTAAAAAGTGAAAAATGAAGTTTTTTTTGTCCCAACTTCTATTGTGAACCACGCAATGGAATGAAGAGACCCCAAAAATATTAAGGATCCTTCCCCTTCATTGGAAGAGTATAAGGCTTTTGATGCAAAAGCATGGAGTTCGATGAGCTTTAGAACGGATGACAGTCTTGAAGAAATATTGTCATGTGTAGAATGAGTCCAGCTACAAATGATAATGGTGAACTAGTAGTAGAGGACGAAGAGGGTAATTGTAGGCCTTTGATTTCACTTTCTTCGTTCTTTTTCCCTCATCTTCTTTTTCTCTCTCTCTCTCTCTCTCTCTCTAATTAATCTAAATCATTGTTCCTCGTGTAGCTATGAACTTTTGTAAATATATTGAGGCTGCAGTTCAGCAGGCTAGTAGTTCAAAGTCTAATGCTGAACCTAAAAGGACTTCTGATTCGAGTTCAGAGCCTGAAATGAGTTTAGAACACGGAATTGAGCAAATGGCCAGACTTCAACCCCCCTCCCCCTCTCCCCAAAAAAAACTGGAAAATCCACTTCAGAGAGTGACCCAAGGAAGAAGGCCAAACTGGGGAGCAAAGCGAGAAAAGCTACTCTCGATACTACCCATGAGGAGACATTGCCAATGTCTCAGAATGAAGCACCAACTTCTTCATTGCCGAGTTTGACAGACCAACCAAAAAAGAGTCGAAAAGAAGCAGCTCAGAAAGTTGCATGATAAGCCAACCTTTGAAGATGTTCCTGCACACAAGGAACAAGAGATAGTGTCCTTGTCCGACCAGGGATCAGAAGACACTTCATCTGCTCATTCGTTGAGGGCAGATTTATTTGTACTGAGATGAAAAAACATCCATCCCAATACAAGATTATCTAGTGCTGAAGTCAGAGTGGAATGGGTGGCGACCGCGCATTGTCCCTAATAGAAGTATTGTCAGAAAGCTCATGTAACCCATATTGGTTGAATTATACTACGGGCCAAATTAATAAACCCATTTGAAGTCAGATATTGCACATAAACAGAAAGTAGTAATGAGCCTATTTGAAGCTAGATATTGTACATAAACAGACAGTTGAATTTTGAATTTTGTGAATGTTGCGATCCTAGATTACACACATCAAAATTATTTTTAAGATTCGCACAATCTGGATAACAAAATAAATTTGCATTTTTTAACCCCACCCTCAATTTCTCCGAATATATATATATATATATGTAAAATGACATTCAAACGATGGACGGAGACTGCTAGGTAAGGTGACAATATTCTGCCAAGAAAATCAGAGGTAAACGCTCTCCTCCAATGTCAGCAGACACAGCACGTCCCGACTTCCCAGTGTCACCACCACCAACACAAAACCTTTGATAGGTTCTTTGGGAGGTTTTCAGTTATGGTTATCATCACAACAATGGAAGGTATTTTGGCCTTTTTTTTTTGTTCTTTTTTCACTCTTCATGTCGTTGAAGATTTTGGTTCCAATCCTTGTTTATGCTAACTTGGTTACGCTGGAATTTGTATAAAAATTGTAGGGCTTATGATTTGGATGTGGTTTTGAGCACATGGGTGTTTGTGATCTCAGGCTCGATAAATGAAGTTTTAATTTAAGCTTTCAGTAATGTCAAATTGAGTTAATTTTTTATGTGTTGATCCTGCACCAGTTGAAGGTTGAGCCTAATTTTTGTCATGGGTAGTTAATTTTTTTAATTGGATTTTTTTAATCTCATAGAATTTATTACCTAACATTTTTTTCCGGTTATCTTTTAGCTTAACGTTGTCGGGTTACATGTTTTATTTTGATTTAAGGACCAAATGAGCTAAACATAAACGGGGGCGAGGGAGGGTGGAAGGGTGGGGTTTGGTAGAACCCAGGTACGGTATCCAGGCTTGGAGCGAAGCTCATCACAAAAGCTTGCTGCACTATAGTTTTGGTTGAAAGCCGAAGGCATAACTAAGGTTAAAGTACAGCAGTAAAGGTGTAGTAGTAAAGTAATGAAAATATGGCTTAGAAAGGACCTTCTCTTTCCAAGGGGACACCTGGCTGAATTCGCATAAGAAATCACCAACATGGAATGATAGGCTATACAAAGAAGGTGCTATTTAATGTGGATGTAAATTTTACTGGTAGATATATCACTGAGAGCAACATGTTATTAGCAGTGATTTCTATTTTTAATTGGCAAGGGAAAATCTTGGTTTTTTACTGAGTTTTATTTGTGGAATTGTTGACATCTAAAACTGCTAATGTTGATGTTTTGTTGTTTAGCCGAACCTGTTGGAGATGAAACTGCAGAGTGCCATCAATCATTTGGTTCCAATTCTCATTCTCTCCAGACGATTGAAAGTTTGCAGGGAAATCATGCTAATTCTATATTTGAAAATGTTCCGCGTAGGTGCCGATCAAAGAGAAAGAGAACTGCCAAAGTCTTAAATTCTGGTAAAAGTATAACTTAGCTACCTCTTGCACCTTTAGGGTCAAATTCCCTGAAATGAATGATCTGATTTTTTTGTCTTCTTTAGTTAATTTTGCTAATCTTGAAAGTCTCTTGATCATTTTTCAAGTTCTTCAACTGATCCCCAATCAATAATGTTGTTCTTAGCGTAACAAAGGATCGATGGTGAAGTACCTGCATGTGTTCAGGTGTTTGTGTTATTGTTTGTTATTTTGACAAGAAAAAGCTGAAGAGGAAAAGCAACTTTCAAGTTGGAATAAATTTGGTTGAGAAACTTTTTTTTATTCCTTTTCTTGTTCTTTTCCTTTCGTTATTGAATAATTAATGATAGCTAAATAATTCATCATTGCTTATTCAGTGTGCTAGTGTAGTGATACATTTTCCTTTATATCTTTTCATTTCAGAGAAAGAAAAAATTGGTACTGTCCAAGAGTACAAAAGCACAAATCATTCCATTGCAGATCAGCATGGCCCTAAGAAAAAAAGAGGCAAACCAATAGCTGATTCCCGTGGTGCTGATCTTAATATTAGAGGCTTTCGAGTTCGTGGACAAAGAAGAGGACAAATAAATTCCTCTACACAGGGGAAGTTAGACTCCAGAACATTTGAGGACTACATGATGTGAGCCCTTTATATTCACTCTTCTGATAGTAGTGTTTTCATGTTATTTTCCTTTATTTATTGGCGCTAAGCTATGTAGGCACATATGGAGCACTTTTCCTGGAGAGAACAGGAACTCATTCTCATATCTCGATAGCTTGTGGTTTACCTTGTACACACAAAAACTTTACAAAGAGAAGGTGTTGAATTGGGTTAAGAAGAAGGATATATTCTCAAAAAGATATGTCTTGGTTCCCATTGTGATGTGGTATGTATTTCTCTTAATCGCTGGTTGGTCTTTCCCATGTTAGAATTTCTGTTGATTGAGATTTTAATTAATAGGTCTCACTGGAGTCTGTTGATCTTATGCAACTTCGATGAAGGCATGCAATCCAAAACCAAAACTCCCTGCATGTTGTTGTTGGATTCGCTTCAAAGAGCAAACCCTAGGAGGCTAGAACCTGAAATAAGAAAGTATGGGTTTGAGAGAACCTCTTAACTCTTTATTAGTGATAACATATATGACTGCAACTTCCTGCCATGTTGTTCCTTTCTTATTTTGTCAGTTGCACAGGTTTGTATTGGACATATATTGCATTCACCAAAGGCCAGGAAACATGGCATTGATTCGCAAAATTCCTCTTTTGGTTCCTAAGGCAAGTTGCTTTTTAACTCTTCATTCTAATCCTAGTAATAAGTAGTTTGTTTTATTGATTTAGTTGAAAAAAGATTTACATTTCAGGTTCCCCAGCAGAGAAATGGTGAAGAATGCGGAAGTTTTGTTCTGTATTATATCAGCTTGTTTCTAGAGAATGCTCCAGAAGATTTTAGCAGCTCAGAGGGCTATCCTTACTTTGTGAGTTCTATTATCTCTATATAGTGTGAACGTGATAAAGAAAGTTTTTTCTTTACTTCTTTTAAATCCTCACTTTTAAGTTAGTATGTCTTCATGTTTGAGTAATACATACTTTAATTATGCAATTTATAGATGAAAAAGGACTGGTTCACACCAGAAGAATTTGACAACTTCTGCAAGAAACTGGAAGTAGATTCCAATGCTAAGATTTCTCCGAGCTCAGATGAATAGAACTCAGCGGTACTTTCTGCAGCTTATATTTTGTAGAATCATGTAATTTACTTAAACATTAAAGAAAATGTAAATTTAGATGGGGTTTGAGCATAATGGAAATGTAATTTAGATGGTTTTTATGGACTTGAGGAGAAGTTGAAAGTTGGTGCTGTACATTTTGTTACTAACTGAAACTAATTTGGATATGAATCATTGTTGGTACTTATATTTAAACGTCAAATATTTGTTTTACTCGTACTAAGTGACTTAAATGGTGAATTCAGTTACTTTGGTTCAGTGTAAAACATCTTCTGGAGGGAGAAATTTTCCATGGAAAGTTTTTCCAGGAAAATAAATTGCTTATTAATTATTTTCTAATGTATTTGTAGCCCAAAAGAAAGATTTCCTGAATGATTCCCATAGAATGATTTGTTTTGCTAGCAGAATGATTCCCATATCTTTCTTCAATGAGAAAAGGAAACAATCTGGTCTAAGAATTATACTCACAAGTTAAGAATCTAAATCCAAGCAATTGCGTCGATGAGATTTAGGATATTCTGTAGCACATTGAGATTAAGAAGGGCATAGTAATCAATGAAACACTTTACGAAGTTGAAAATAAGCATAATACGAAAGTTTGCAAATGAAGTAATCTTTCAATTTATTACTGAACAAAACGCTTTACGAAGTTGAAAATAAACATAATTATGAACGCTTTCAAATGAAGTAATCTTTCAATCTATTAGTGAATAGGTAAGTTGAAAATAATCATAAATATGAAAGCTTTCAAATGAAGTAATCTTTCAAACTATTACTGAATAGGTAAGTTGAAAATAATCATAAATATGAAAGCTTTCAAATGTAAACATCTCAGTTAATGGTAATGTACTGGTATAAATAAATTAAACCATTATTGAATGCGGAAATAAGAGACAATAAGACAAATTGAAATATCTTAATTGATGGTGATGTATTGATGTAAATAATTATATGATGCGCTTATGTAGATATATTAGTGATATGTACAAAATGGTAACCAGCAACAAAATTGCAGGTTGGTTGGTTTGTTTGTTTGTTTTATTTTTCTTTTAATTTTAATAGAGCTGTTTTAAAATGAAAGGTGAAACCACCATTGAAATAGAGAAGATACTTTAAAACAATTTGGGAAGAAAGAACAGTAACCACTCTATTGTCATCGGTTTGAATAGAGAAAATACTTAAGACATTCACATAGGAATCTCGTGCCGTGCCTGCAGTGCCAAAACTGATCAAGAAAAAAATGCATTCTCTGCAAATTGCCGGAAAGTTCTTGATACGAATCTTAAATCAAGAAAATAAAATTCGAACCTATATCAGAATGTTGGTCCTCGTATCGTCCTCTAGGTTGAACTAGCTATTTCTTTAGTAAGACACCAACCCCAAGATTGAAGAAGGACATTGTTTTTGTCTATTTGACACTCAGATGATCCAACCAAAACCCGGATCTGAGTTGGATTGTTTCCTTGGAACCAAGAAGCATACTCAAATTGATGAGGGAAAGAAAACTCGACAAAATAGCTTAAACATGAACCTAAGAGGCTATTATTAAAGACTCAAAGCAAGTTCTAAACTAGAACTCAAGGAAAAGCATAAAGCTCTCAAGTTTGTATTGATAAAAGTTGTGTTTTCATCTTTGGCCAATGGCCTCTATTTATAGATTACAATTTGTAAGAATTAAGAAAGCCATCTCCTAGAAGGATTAGCTTCTTAGGAAACTACTTTAAGAAACTATTACTAAACTCCTACACTAAGACAAAGATGAAAAACATTGTCTAAACTATAAACTAAGCATTCCCTAAACTAAAGTCTAGATGTGGTTTGGAATTGTTGGACTACCAAAACCCGTACTCTTATGTGGACTGGAATTCTCGAAATTGCAATTCCAAGTGCTGAATGGAATTAAGCTGAATTGAGCTAAATTAGAAATCTAAATCTATTTGTGGACTAGAATTCCCGAAATTACAACTCCAAGCGCTGAATGGAATTGAGCTGAATTTGAGCTTCCTAAATCAACATCCAAGTGCTGAATGGAATTGCCTAAAACATAATTCCAAGTACTGAATGGAATGGTGCTGAATAGAGCTGGTCTTGAGCTGCCAAAAACATGCATTTGAGTTCCTATAATCGGCCAAAAGCTGGAACCTTCCAAGGCCAAAGCTAGTTGAAATCTTCCAAGGCTGAATTGGATTCTTCACCCGAGCTGGATTCTTCAACTGAGCTAGAACTTTCTTCATTGCTTCCTCCCGAATTGGAACCTTCCAATATTTGAACTTGGATTGTGATGAGAAGTGGCCTAAGGATCGTGATTACACAAGTGAAAATCATCCACACTCGATCCTTCATTCTTGATTCTTCATGGATGACTAGAATGACAAATGATGAGCCAAGTTCAGAAGTCTTCTTTGTAGGCGAATTTTCAACTAAACATCCAACTTGTGCTCTTAGATTTGTTTCTTTCGGATTTGATTGAGTTTTCTTGGCTGAATAGTTGATTGTTTCAACAGGCTCTCATATTTTCATCAGTTCTAATGTTCAAAAGGCACGCTGGTTCTTATGTATTGACTTTTTAATCCTTTACCAACAAAATTTAGCAACTTCAAATGCATTTCCGTATTTTTTTAAAATATCAATCATAAAATAAAAAAAATTTGAAAAGCACATGTGTTTTTCAGCACTATAATGAGTAACTTGTATTATCTTACATTCTTATTGACTTCAATTACTTTGCAAAGGTAGACATTAATATGATGCAGGAATGGATAAAATGATGACAGAGCAGTGTCTTTAATTTAAAAGCCCGATCACCTGTTCCGACATGGATTGGAGGGATTTTTGGATTGCGCTACCCTTTGATTGGTGCGTTAATAGGCTTTTCCACGTGCCCAGAAATTGTTGGATTGAAGGCTGGGCAAAACTTGGATTAGGAGGAATCCAATTCCTTCCTTCACATGCCCACCATCCATATGTAGTCTGCCCATGATTATCTTACCCACTTTTACTCTCTTTCACTGTTTCTCACTGTTTCAGTGTTTCGTCCCAAAGCCAAATCCAATATAAGTTATGCATTTGGCTGGAGATTATTGGATTGCTTATGAAAATTCCCTACTATTGAGACTTATTCTCGCTAAACATTAAAACTTAGCATCAACCTTTCTATTGTAGGTGCATATTAGGCATATGGGAAGCCATTTATAATCTTGTGAGTGGCACTTGATAAATCATACTCCAACTAAGTATATAGTTAATTATACTTTGTTATTCTGTACTTTGGGGTAATTAACACTTTTACTATCTCATACTTTATTTATATACACTTTGCTTGCTTTATTGATATTGTTTAATTAAAAAAAATAGAATCATTTATTTGATACCACAAATGCCCCTACTTATAATTTTTAACCTTTAATAATTATAAAAAATAAATCGTATATTTGGTCCCCTAAAAATAGAACTTTAACCTTTTCAATTCAAATTTAAAAACGACATTTTCAGTCCCTCAAATTTTAAAAATGCTTATTTAGATCATTTTTCTGTTATCTCAGACGGAATCCGTCTACGAAATGCGCATTTATGTTATGCAACATTTTAATGAAGGGCAAAAGAGTTCTACCACATATCATTATAAAAAATAGCCCAAAAAACATCCTGCCAAGAGTAGCAAATCCCTAATTACACATCTAAAACCCTAATAACCATTACAATCCCCAATTCCTCTTTAATTCTTAAATTATTTTGAAGTCGTAATCGAAACCAAGACTACAGTCACTATATTATGAGGCACATTATTTCAAAGCGAGGCCAGTATTTTGATTCATTGTGCGCTATACTCCAACAAAACTCTCTATCACTATGGTCTCTTCTTCTTAACAAAGAAAGCAATCACCATTGTTGGAGATGGATCAACTGACATATTGCTACTGTGGCAAGTTTGCAGTATTACAAAGGTCTGGGACACTAACAAATACGGGGAGAAGATTCTATGGATGTGGAGAATGTAGGGTAAATGTCTACTACCATTGCTATTACTTTGAGTTAATTCAAAAAACATATAGATAATGTGATTAAATTTGGTATAGAAAAAGCATGGCTGTGGATTTTTTAGATGGTTTGATGAGAAGTGTGATCGATGTGAAAGATCGACTGAAATTATTGGTGGGTTACTGAGAATCATTAGGGAGTTGGAGGCAGAAAAAACAAAGAAAGGCAAACAACATAAATGGGTGAAAATTGGACTGATGATGGGTTTGGTTCTGGCATTCTACTTATATTGCCATAATTTCATGGCGATGATGGTAACTATTCTAGTGGCATGAGTGCTAGGTTAAGCCGTTGAAGTATTAGAAATGGCTGGTTTTGTTATTTGCTTTCATTTTTCTTTTGTTTTTGAGGGGTTGTGTTCAACCTCTTTGCTCTTGCAACTAGATGATGTAGTAGAATGCTTGCTTCTAGTTTGATGATGTATTAGGACTTAAGTTATTGTGTTTTTTTTTTTTTGATCAAATGTAAAAATATTATTGATCAAAATCTGAGGTTTTTACAAATACACCAGGCATACCTAGGCAGTATATAAATGAACCAGTCCTAAAGTAGCAAACTATAGGATCATGACACTCGGGTACAAGGCGTAACTCACCTTGTACACTTGTGTCTTGATCCTGTGTACAACCTCTAAAAGATCTAGAACATATCCCTAAAAATGCATTTGGTTCCTAGACAACCAGATGTAGTGCACAGTGTATACAAAAGCTAGCCGTTTTCTTCTACTAATCCAAGTCATCCCTCGAGCCTCATTCAGGGTCCACTTTACAGTAGCTGCTAACGTCTTCATCTCCCTTCTAGCCCTGCACTAGTCCTTTACTTCTTTTCAGATGGCTATTGAAAAGGGACATCTAACGTATAAGTGCCTTGCCAATTCCACGTTCTCATGGCATAAGTCACAAATTGGCATCCAAATTATGCCGGAGTGCTTCAATCTCCCTCTTTTCTTCTAAGGCATCCAAATTATGTCATAGTTTCTCAACGTTTTCAGCCTCTTCATAATCAATTGTCTGCTTGGTTGGCATACCAATTTTTGCGGAGATAATAGCCTCTGTTTCGTAGACCAAACTGAATGTAGTTTCTCTCATAGTCATTCTGTGTGTAGTTTGGTAAGTTCAAATGACATTAGGCAACTCCTCTACCTAATCTCCCTTGGCCTTTCCTAACTGAGTGCAAAGGCTATACAAAAGAGTATGGTTTGTGACTTCTACTTACCCGTTTGCTTGGGGGTGGGCCACTAAAGTAAAATTTTGGTTGATATTAAGCTCGGTACACTAGATTTGCAATGGATCTTCCCCAAACTATTTTCCACAATCACTAATAAGAATATGAGGAATCTCGAACCGGCAAATAATGTTTTGCCAAATGAACTTTAAGACAGTCCTCCCAGTGTTTGCTAATAATGGCACCACTTCTACCCATTTATTGAAATAATATATATCAACAATTAAGAACTTAAGTCTACTAGGAGTTTCCTAGAATGGTCCAACAATGTTCACTCCCTATTGATAAAATGACCATAGGCTGACAATTGGCACCATATTGGTCTATGGAAGTCAATGAACCATTGAATGATCTGACATTTATCATAAGACTGAACTAAGGCATTTGCACCTTTATGCAGAGTTGGCCAATAATTGCCTTGTTACCATTTGTGCAAGGGTTCGTGGTCAAACGTGACTGGCACAAGTTCCATGATGAATCTTTCTTAACACATACTTTGCTTGAGCCGAACCCAAACAGCGTAGCCATGGCATAAGATAAGACCTTCTATAGAGAACTTCATCAACCAATGTATACATCGCAACTAGGATACGAATGGACTGAACCAATGCTTTATCCTTAGGCAGTTGCCCCATTATCAAATACTTGATAAAAGGGATCATCCAAGTATCCTCGATATTTTCAACTACGACAAATCCAAGTATCAATGCTTTGCTGCTCAAGTCTCTCGAATGCAACCTCTTGAGACATAAGAACGTCTGTTGAGGAGGCCAACTTATTTAAAGCATTAGCATGTTAGTTTCTCTCCCTTAGAATTTTTTTTCTAATTGATAGGGTTCAAACAGAGAAAATATTTCATGCACCTTTGCCAAATAACGAGCTATAATGGAAACCTTTGCTTCATACTACTCATTCACCTGTAGGGTGACCAATTGAGAATCGCCATAAATATATAGCCTTTGTACTCCCATTCATGAGTCAATTGCAGTTTGGCAATAAGAGATTTATATTCAGTTTTATTATTACAAGCAAGAAATGCAAACCTTAAGGCATATGCTAGCTCATTGCCCTGTAGATCAACGAGAAGTAGACCAACTCCTGCTCCAGTTATGTTGAATGCTCCATTCACGTACAATGCCCATGGTTGGTAAAATGGTCTCTTTGAGAGTTTTGTGCTTTTATTCTATAAGGTTAAGGGCATCTCTATAATGAAATCCACAAGCACTTGCCCCTTTTAAGAGCTTTCTTTGGCTGAAAAGAAATATCATACTCTCCCAATTCACTAGCCCATTTAACTAAATGATTTGCAATTTCAAGCCAATGAATTGCCATAAATGTTTAGCCACCATACTCCCATTTTATGAGCCAATTGCAGTTTGGCAATCAGAGATTAATATTCGGTTTTATTATTAAAAGCAAGAAATGCAAACCTTAAGGCATATGCTAGCTCATTGCCCTATAGATCAACGAGAAGTAGACCAACTCCTGCTCTAGTCATGCCAAATGTTCCATCCATATACAAATCCCTGGCTAGTAAAATGGTCCCTTTGAGAGTTTTTTCTTCTATTTTATGAGGTTAAGGGCATCTCCACAATGAAATTTGTAAGCACTTGTCCCTTGATGGCTTCTTCGGCTGAAAGGAAATATTATACTCTTCTAATTCAATAGCCCATTTAACCAAATGACCTACAATTTCAGGCTAATCGAAGTTGTTGAAGTGGTTGATCAGTTAAGGCTAGAATAGGATGAGCTTGAAAATTGTGCTGAAGTCAACTTGCCACATGTACCAAAGCAAAAACCAATTTTTCAATACCAAAATACCATTGCTCAGCATTCTACAGAGCTCTACTAACATAATAGAAAGGTCTTTGCACTACCCCATCTTCACGAAAAAAGCACAGTATTGATGGTTTTTTCTACTATGGCTAGATAAAAATAGAGAGTTTCTCCAAACACTGGAGTAGTGAGAGAATGTAGATGGGCTAAACATTGTTTAAGTGCTTGGAATGTGGCTTTAGTAGAGACAGTCCATTAGAAAGATCCTTTTACCTTTGTCCTTTCTTCAACAACTAGAAGAATGGCAAGGATCGCTGCAAAGACGAGATAATAAATGGTGTAATGTCACCAACTTTCCATTGAGTGATTGTATTTTTTTAAATGTCCTTGAAGATTACATATCAAGAATGGCCTGAACTTTCTTAGGCTTGGGGTCAATTCTTGCATTGAACACCAGATGCCCTAGAAATTTCCCAATCTGAACTCCAAAACTACACTTTTTTGGATTGAACTTCATGTCGACATTCTTTAAAGTAAGAAAAGTCTCCCAAATATCATTAAGCATCTGTTGTTCTCTCCGGGTTTTGATTACCATACATCTACATAGGCTTACATGTTGTGCCCCACTTCTTTTGAAAAACATAATCAGCTAATCATTGATATATGGCTCATACATTCTTAAACCCAAAAGACATTTTCTTATAACAATAAACACCACACTCTGTGATGAAAACTCTCTTTTTTTGCATCATTATGATGAATTAAATCTAATGATAACCTTTATAGGCATCCAAAAAACATTTAATATAAAAACCAATCAATGCATCCACTTTTTGATTTATAATAGGCAGCAGATGACAATCTTTAGGAGAGGCCTTATTCAAATCAGTATAATCCACACACATCTGCCAAGTGGCATTTGGTTTTTCACCAAAATAAGATTAGATAACCGGGTAGGATACTTTACCTCGACAATAATATTGGCACTGAGTAACTTATCCACATCGGCATTGATAACCTAGTTTCTCTCCTGGGCAAATGGGCACTTTTTTATTACACAGGCTTGACATCTGGACTAATATTCAACTTGTGTAACAATAAAGGTAGGAATGCTTGCCATATTAGCAGCATCCCATGCAAAAACATTAAAGAGCCCTTTTAATAAAGAAATAAGACCTTTTTTTTATTGAATGCTGTAATTCCATGCCGCTGTAGACTGGGTCATTTGGTTTGGAAAGACTGAGCATGACTTCTTTTATTTCACTCTGCATCATGACACGTTGCTATTCATCATTAAGTGCTAAAGTAAGACAAATTGCCTTAGGTGGTCGCACTTGTCCTTCATTTTCAAGCGGACGTTTCATCTACTCAGAAGTATGAGTTGTGTCCTTCAAGGCAATCTGAAAGTGTTCCTTTTCCATTTGCTGATTACTGTGAACAGTTGCAATACCAATAGCAATAGGAAACTTTAAAGTTAAATGCAAGGTACAAACAATACCTTTTAAGTTTTTCTGAAGCAGGTTGTCCAGGAATCAATTTCTATGGTAAAGTAGCTTTGATCACAGAAAACTGCACAAATATAGTTTTCTCAGTGGGATAATTTTCAATGGAGATAGGAAGATTGAGAATCCCTTCAGGCCATACAACATGATTTGCGAAGGCCACCAAAGAGATACATACTAGTTGCAATTGAGACTAGATATCAGGCTCTAATCGTTCGACATATGGCCAATACATAATCTCTGTAGAACTGCGTCATTCTAAACAAACTGAATGAACTATGGTATTCCCAATTCAAGCACAAATAACCATAGCATCAGTATTAGGAACCTTTTCAGGATTGGATCTTTAGCAAAGAATGTGATTGTTTCATTTGAATCAAGACATTGGTCTCCCCCTCCCAATTCTAGAACTTGTTTGCAACAAGCTTTTTGTGCATCATCGCTCCTCCAACAGTCCTCCAATAATAGAAAAATCTCTTGGATTCCACTGCCGCTTAATCTTTTTCCACATTGGTATCCGAAGCTTCCAAGCAGTGTATACGTCAATGAACATCTCAATCTCTCTTTGTAAATCAACGCAGCTATCGGTATCATGTCCATGATCTTCATAATAATCACAATAGAATTCCTTGGATCTCTTGTGTGCGAGCACTTGTATTAGGGGTGTTCATCAGTCGGTTTATTCAGTTTTTGGTCTATTTGATTTGAAAATTTTCAAAATTCAACCTAAAAACTGAATTGAATTTGGCCGAATCAAATTCAAATCGAATTGAACTCAAATTCAAACCGAACTGAACTCAAAATTTGATTTTCGGTTTGAATTTGGGTTTGGTTGAATAACCCGAATTTCAAATTCGGCGAAATAACTCAGATTCGGCCACAATTTTTTTACCATTTCTTAAGACAATTTTTTTAGTAATAAAATCAATTTTCCAATGTTCAAATTATCATGATAACACAATATAAAAATTTAGCAACAGAAGTCACAATCATAAAAAAAAATACAATTACAACCAAATTACTAATGTAAATCACCACAATACATGTTCAAATTCTAAATTTCATGATAAAAAAATAAGGAATGTCCAAAGTCCAACTTCAATATTTTTAGAAATTTACTTGGAAAATAGTTTGGGCAAATAAGGTTCTAATTTTTAAAATTGAAAACTATATTTATACCCAAATTAATTTTGTTCTTAATTTGGCCCAATCAAAATAGTTATTATTATAATAATACCTATTCTTTCTTTCTATTTTAATTTTAATCTTGCAATAAATCTAATTTTATTCAATCACATCTTCAAAATATATTTATTTCTTTCAATTGCACCTCAATATTTTAATACAAAATATGGCCAATTAATATAACATTTTATATTACTAATTAAAATGATTAATTAGTAAAATAGTCGTGATCAATTAGAGTTTTCAAATTAAGATCGTGATTTGTGAATAATTGTTAATTTATCATGATCAACATTTTCCCCTTAATTTTGTTCTCAATAATTTACAAACTTAAAATTTAAATTCAAATTACCGTTAAGCTAAAGTTGTTAAATTAATACTCATTTGTCATTCATTTAAATTAATATTCATTTTTAACTAGTTTACTAATCTAATATGATGTTAGTATTAGACTATTAGTTGTACATTCATGTTGGTTGTATATTATTATTGATTGATATTAGTATTAGTTGTATATTCATGTTAGATAAATTTTAAATTCTCAACTAATATCACATGATATTCATATTAGTTGATATTAATATTAGTATTATTTGATATTACTAATAGTTCATATTAGTAATAGTTGATATTACTAATAATAATTGATATTAGTATTAGTATTAGTATTAGTATCAGTTCAGATTAGTTGATATTTGTATTAGTATTTAGTTAATATTCATAATTGATCTTCATATTAGTTGATATTAGTATTAGTATTAGTTGATAATATTATTCATATTAGATAAATTTTAAACTCTCAACTAATATTAGGATGTCTTAATACAAATATTAAGGTGTCCTAGAATAAATATTAGAAATTAAGGGGCATATATTTATTATGTTAAATTGTCGTTACCCTCTTTTCCAATTTCCATACTTTGTCAATTTTCATACTTTGACCTAGGGTTTTGTCCATTTTTCCCATTTAAAGAAATGTATTCGAGCATCAATTTGAATGCAAATCTTCGTTAAGAAATATGTGTTGTATACAATAAAATGCAAATTAAAAAGTTAAAACTCACACCTTGATAATTTTACAAATTATTTTAATTTTTAAAGTTTCACACACACATATATGATACATCAAATCTAATCTAACATCTCTTAAATATTAAATATATAGTATATATTTATTTTCATAAATATTATGTAGTTCTACATTTAAATAATATATATATATTATGAAGTTATACATATAATATATATATATACATATAAATAATACATATATATTCAAATTTTTTGAATGCGGTTTTCAGTTCAAGTTCAATATGACAACTGAAAACCAAAAACCGAATTCTAATTCTGTTTTTGGGTTGAACCCAAATTAAATTCGCTAAATGAAAAACCGAACCAAAATTCATGCTGAAAATTTAGTTTCGATTTGGTTAGATATTCGGGTTAATCCAAAAATTGCACACCCCTACCTTGTATGGGCAATGGGGGACGTAAAATACCTCGATCTACAACAATAGTCAAAATTTCTTAAGGATATTTATCAAAGGAGTAAAAGTATCTTTGTAACGATTATCAAAGCTGGACGTCTTAGTTGGGCTTGAGCGACCAAACCCCTCTTTTTGCTGAGGTAATTCTTTTTTGCCATATCTTTGCCTTTGTTTTTGTCTTTGTGCTCAGAGTCTTTCTTCTTTCTGTCCGCCTCATCAGCGCGAGCAAATCGGTTTGCCAGATCCAAGAGAACCTGCAAATTCTGTGAGGGATCGGCCATGAGATCACGACAGAACTTGCCAGGTCGGAATCCATTGATGAATGCTGGAATGACAAAATCATCTGATCTTTCTTCGAGTTGAAGACTTTCATCATTGAAGCAGTCAATATATTGACACAAAGTCTCGTAACTCTCGTTTTCACCTTGCCTAATGGCTATGAGCTCAACATGAACTTCTTGATATCGTTTCCACTGCAAAAAAGTGAGCCTTGAAACAAGCTTCCAAATCATTGAAAGAAGTGATGCAGCGCAGTAAACCTTTAAATCAGAACGAGCTTTATCCTTGAGAGTCAGAGGAATTAACTTGCACAATATAGGTATTGGAAAATTATAGAGATTCATAATAGTAACATAAGTGTTGAGGTGATCTTCTGGATCAATACTACCATCATATACGCCAAGATTAGGTGGGATTTTGAACTTTAAAAGCACCACATAAGAGGATATTGCCAGAATGAAGGGAGTAGGCCACATTGAAGGATCAAAATGATTGAATGTTGCATGTTTATTGGGGGGAATTTCTTCTGTCAACATCTTTAGGATTTGCATGTGGCTCTGGCAAAGGGCGTTTATCTCAACTTTGGTATTCTTTTGGCTTGGACAGTGGCGACAACGGATGTTGATACTCCTTGGGGCTCAATAGTAGTGATGGTGGTGATGCTAGTAATACCTGTGGTCATCATGCTGCTGGACTCCCCGTGGAGGCAAATATTACAGAGAAACAGAATGTTAGTGATTCTTATGTTTTTGGAGCATTTGATACAATTGATCATAATGTTGTGAAACAAAATCGTACACCATTTGTTCTCCAAGCTGAGCTAGTGAATCGTTGGGATTTCTTGCTTGTTCTCCTGGCTGAGCCGGTGACATTCGAGTGTTCCCCTAAATTGATTTAAGAGAAAAAGGGGTCTGGTTGAAAGAAAAATTTTGGATCATCCATAAAAATTGTTCTAAGGGTTATAAAAGTTCAAGTCTTGAAACATAAAAAATGTGAAGCAAAGGGTAGAGAAAGGTTGTTTCCCATAGATGGCGCCACTGATGAGTACGTGACCAAACTGCTGACTTTGACTGAGTAGAAATGTTTGCAACAAAACAAAAGTTAGTCAGAGTCCAAGTTTGTGGTCCCAGAAAACCACTCCGATACTCAAGTTAAACTTTTTGTATCGAAACTAGTACGTGAATAAAGTTCAATCATCCCCCAAAATGTACTTCATCAACGATATTTATACTTCTTGAATATTATAGTTTTAGAAGAACAATCATTATCTTCATCAGATAGATTGAAGGCCGCATTCATGCGCCTAAGCTTATTAACAATTGGACCACTTGGACGGTTGTTCGAACTTCATTGCATTCTGTTTGGTTCCTAACCTTAACCTCATGATTACAAACTGAAACTAGTTCTAATTGGTCTCCAATGCGATTTGGACCCAATGCTGTAGCCAAGATCAAGTTCTTATTTGGTCGCCAGTGTGGTCGTTGGACCTACGCTGTTTCCTACGTCATTTTCATTATTAATAAATAATTATTATTATACCCAATGTCGATTATTTTTTTTATTTTTATGAGGTTAATATATAAGGCTAATATTTTCTTAGAAACTTACTCGTATATTGTAGAGCTCCTTTATATATGCACATTATTCTTGTTTATAAGTCTTACGAGTCCTTAACCTTTACAATTTTAAGTGAAAGTGTTTGTCAGCTAGGAAACTAATGAATGACGAGAACTATCATTACATGTTTTAAAATTTAAAATGTGACAATTATAATTATTTTTGTCCAAAATATTACAGAATTATCTAAAATATCTTCATGAGACTTTCATGCTATAGACTCTAGGGCCACTTTGTCGAATAAAAAAGTAGACAAAAAACTTTGAAAATTTGAGGTTTCTATAATGGATTAAGTTCTATACATTCCTATTACGATATTTCTTATTTTGTAGGCGATAATCAATTGGTGATTTAGTAGTCATGCCTGATCCAAGGCAAGTTTTTAAATTGCATTTTCTAAATATCAACGCCATTATAATCAATGGGCCCATCCACGGCATTTTTGTATAAATTTTGTAATTTATCTCATTTCTAAATTTAGCTTATTACTAACTAGTTCCAATACATAGTAGTTGATCTTGCAGTAGAAGAATGGATGGAATTCAATAATATAAGAACAAAGGAACATATGTGTGACTAGGACTAGTTGGATGAGCTTAGTCATGGTTACATTAGGATAGTAGATGAACTCTTTTTAGGAATAGAGTGGTGATATTAACCTTTCACAAGTTTAAAAGGTTAGTATAGCCGCCTCTTGGGGATAACTAAGTTGATGTAGCGAGTGAGCACGTAATCATAATGTCATGAGTTCAAATCTCCTCACGACACCTTTCTTGGTTAAGCCCACACAGGCTTGCCTAGTGCGGTTTACATCTACTGTGTAGTTTGCGGGCTATTATACAAAGGCGGATTTACCCAACGCGCACTTTGGTAGCAACGGGTTCCTTAGTCAAGAAAAAAAGGTTAGTATAGCCACTTGTTTCCTAGATTGAGTTAGTGGAGATAGAGGAGTAGTAAATAGTGGAAAGGATGAAGAGGGATAGAAAGCTTTGGCCATTCTTAGAGTCAAAGAGGGTTCATATTCTATAGAACCATTGATGTATCGCTTACTTTGTTTTCACGGTTAATATAATGAATGTTTATGAAAAAAAAAAAGTACACAGACGCGATGCACATTCAATCTGCATGGTATTGAGATTTAATTAACAAATTAAGTTTCTTGTGTTTGAAAATCATGGATTTTGTTGCTTGCGTTGGATGTTCTAAAATAACTCACCTAATTCTTTGATAAATGTATTCACTTAGAGTTAAATATCTTAGGCAAAAATGAGTGATAATTTTCTAAATTTCCTATACCAATATTTGGTCATCACAATATGTCCACCTGCAGGAACCGAGCCTTCATCAAGCAAGTAATAGCATTCATGCCAGGTTTTCATCTACATGGTTGATTCTGCTCTTTCTTGTGTAGTGTTCTGTTGACTTCACAGGAATAGGCCCCATGTATCTTAATGTATGTCATGATACTGGTATATATCAACATAAGAAAAATTCCAATGAATAGGACGGTTTCCTCTCCACTCTGCCTATAAACTCAAAGTGGAAACAGAGCTTATGAATGAACAAGATCACATGAAATTCATAGAAGGGCAAAAGCCACATTGTCAGGAGAACGGTGAACACTACATGCAAAATAACTTAAAATATTTTTCTAGAATCTAAATACCTTAGCAACGCTTGTTTGGATAGTTATTTCATTTTGCATTTTCACATTCTTGAACCACTTTTTTTTCTATTTTCAACACAACTTTTATCTCATCATCTTTACCTTATAAATATAAAAAATATATAAAATTAAATACAATACGTACAATATGATTTTATCAAATTGAGTTTTAGAAACCATAGTCATTTTTTCATATTCCAGAGTAATTTGGCAAGGCATTAGTATAAAGCAATTAGGACATTGCTTATTAAGTACTCTATTTCATTTTTTTTTAATAGGAGGGAGGGGTTAAGGGGAGATCAGAGTCAATTTATTGTAGGAGATAAACATAATTGTAGACCTATAATTCCAAATTTGTAAGAAGCATCTAGATCAATTCTTGGGTGTTTGAAACCTGGGCAGAATCACTATATCCAATCTTATAAAGGTACTTTGGACATAGAAAATGAGAAGGGAAATTGACAATATTAGTTCCCAATATTTGGGTGGATAATAATTTAGTCCCAAAAGTTTTTAGATTGACAAATCTAGTTATTCTTATTTCAATTTTTGACTATTTAAGTATAACTTAATGGCTAGAGCATGTGGAACTTGCATCACATGCAAAGTTTTTGACAGTTACTCCCTAATATTTGGAGGGTTGAAAGTTTTAGCCCTAAAAACTTTTAAGTTGACAAATCAACTGCTGTGCACAAGCCCTATCATTGTTTTGGGAATGATTTCTCATAAAATTGTGGATCTATATTCCTGTTTTCTATAAGTTAAGAAGCAATAAACTCGGAGTTATGGTAACTCAAATTATGACTCTCATAAAATGATCAGTTCATCAACTTCGAATGTGAATCAAGTTTCAACTTAGTGATTTGTAACTCAATTTGGATCCCTAAAATAGTTGAACCAAACAAATTGCACAATATAAAAGTTGTAAATACATCTTTAAGGTCTAAAAGGTCAACCAAATTGGAGTTTTATAACTTGATATATCACTAGTTAAATTCGTAAAGAAAGATACGAAAGTTTGAATCTCATAAACATGTACGACGATGCACAGATAAATATACATAGTGCCTAATATTCATCATTTCACAACTAGAACTTCAAGTGTCATGTTAGTTCGTGTATTGTTTTCATGTTGGAGTATAGAGTTCAATATTTTTCATTTTTTTCTAGTTGATGTTGATCTAGGAAAAGAAAACAAATATATATTATTTACTCTCTCTGTTCTTTTATGCTAGTGAGATCAATTTTTTTTTTGATTATTGTGAATTGAAATTATAAAAACTAAATTTGTTAATCTAAAAATTTTGGGTACTAAAACTGTTAGATTCCATTAGCAAACACTCTAGCTATTAAGTCTCTTGAGCATTGTTTGTTAATTGTACTTAAATCATCAAAAATTACAAAATAAAAGTTAGATTAATTAAATTAAAAATAATAAGAACTAAATTTGGCAGTCACCTCAATATTATGGACTAGAAATTAATATTAAGAAGAAAGAAAGTGCACGGATGAACAAACTAAAGTTGGACAATTGGCGCGTAAGGCACTAAATAATTTGATCTACATGTCATGTATTCAAGTTTTTATTAACTAGGACTATTATACTTGATTGATTCTGATCTAACAACATTTAGTTATACCTGATTGGCCACTTAGTTACCTAATATTTTTCTATTCATTATCGTTTTTAAACAAATTATATTAAAACAAATGACGCTGTTGCATTTTTGGTTTCCCCTAATGATCCCATGATTCCCATGTTCACAAGTTTGACAAATTCAACGTAAAAGACTTCAATTAAAATTATGCTTGTCGGAATGGCTTGCAATCTTGGTCAAAGCAAACTATCTCAAATGGCAAAAGTTTCAAAGCAATGGGCAGGCAAAACATTGCTTTTAGAAGGACACATTAACTTGGAAATGGCAATTTTATCCGCCACCCATAGACATTCGTATTCACTCTGTTTGTCTCAAGGGGTTTTTTTTCCTTCTTTTCAGAAAACATTCATTTATATAAATTTTGTGAAGCCAAAGTAAACTGATACATCAAAGGTTCTATAGGATATGAATCCTCTTTGACTCGAAGAATGGCCAAAGCTTTCTTACCCTCATCATCCCTTCCAAACTATTTGCTACTCTATTAACCCCACAAGCTCAATTTAGGAAACTAGTGGCTAGACTAATCTTTTAAACTTGTGAAAGGTAATTAATATTACCACTATATTCCCTAATTAGAGTTCATTTGCTATCTTAATGTAACCACTGACCAAGCTCATCCAACTAGTCCTAGTTACACCTATGCTTCTATGTTCTTACATTATTAAATTCCATCCACTCTTCTAATGCTAGATCCACTACTGTTTTCTCCTTCATCCATTCTCCTTTGAAGATCCAAATATTCCTGGATTTCCACAGCATCCACAAGAGGTATACAATTAATTGACTTCTTTCTTGTCCCATGTAGTTCCTTGTGCTACTACCGATTTGTTGCCACCAGTCTTCAAAGATACGCACTTCTGTGTCTGGGTTGTGCCATTATATTGGAGCAAGGCGCCAAACTATCTTTTCTCTTAAACAATTAAATAAGACATGCTCTAGATTCTCTTCTTCTTCACCGCACAGTTGGCATATCGTATCTAAGCTCATCTTTCTCCTTTGTAGCGCCATCTTTGTGGGTAGTATATCATGGCAGCACCTCTATATAAAATGTTTCAGCTTGGTTTTTATATCTAGCTTCTAGATGAAGTTTCACATTGTTGTTCTGGAGTTTGCACTGCTGCTTGATGTTGCTTGGTTCTGTCTGAGTTTTTGTCGTTCTATGCTTTGTTGGTATGCAGATTTTACAATAAAGCATCCTTTAGGATTGTGTTGCCATATTAACTGATCACTGCTTCCTGCTGGTCCGATTGGTAAGGATAGAATTGCTGCTGCCTCTTGCTGCTCAAACACACTTGAAATCAGCTCTTTGTTCCACCCTTGCCTCTTCTTCATAATAAGCTCATTCACCCACATTACTTTATCCTTATTTGGGTTGTCTGGTTTCGGCTTGAACTCTTTGCTGCTTGGAATCCATGGAGAGTCCCATATCCAAATTGATTTTCCATCTCCAACCTTAAACCTTGCTCTTTGTTGTATCAAATATCTCGCTCCCATCCAACATTTTCATGGCCATGAGCTGTTCTCTTTTAATTTTGCCTTCAACAAACCACCTTGAGGGAAGTATTTGGCCTTAAGAATTTTATTCATGAGGAGCTGAGGTTGAGTGAGCACCCTTTATAGCTATTTTGCCAATAGAGCTTCATTGAATCTTTGGATATCCTGAAAACCTAGTCCTCCTTTACATTTTGGTTCCGTGAGGTTCTGCCATGATTTCCAATAAATCTTTTTCTTGCTGTCCTCATTGTTTCCCCACTAGAATCTAGCTGTTATACTACTGATTTCTTTGCATACTGCCACAGGGAGCTTAAAATAACCCATAATATAAATTGGTAAAGCATTAGGAACAGATTTAATCAAAACTTCTTTACCTGCTAAGCTAAGGAACTGTGTATTCCAGCTTTGGATTCTATTTGTCACTTTCTCCACCACAAAGCTAAAGACTTCTTTTTTTGATCTACCAATCTACATTGGAAGTCCCAGATATTTGGCTTTGTTTTGTTCATTTACTCCATCTAAAGCTTGACAAATTATATTCTTTAAGCTCACGGCCACATTGCTACTGAAGAATATAGCTGACTTCTCCATGTTTACTCTTTGTCCCAAGTGTTTACTATATTGCTCCAATATATCTCTCAATTTTGTACCTATTCCATGTTAGCTTCACAGAAAAGTAGAGAATCATCCGCAAAAAATAAGTGGGTAATCATTGGGCCATTTCTGCTTACTCTCATTCCATTGTATTCTCTTCTTATGTTGGCTTGTTTAATCAAATTAGAGAAGGCCTCAGTCACAATAAAAAATAAGTAAGATGATAGAGGATCACCTTGCCTAAGTCCTCTTGATGTTTTCATATACCCACATTTTTCACCATTGATATTAAAAGACATTGAAACTGTGCTCACACATTGCATAATCCATTCTATGAAGGTTCTTGCAAAACCCATTCTCCTCATTACTTTTTTTAAAAAGTCCCACTCCACTCGATCGTATGCTTTAGCCATATCTATTTTTAAGGCCATGTACCCTTTCTTCCCTTTTTTCATTGAGTGAAAGGTATGAAAACATTCATACGCCACAACAACATTATCATATATTTGTCTTCCGGAAAGAAAAGCTGATTGGTTAGGGCTAATGCACTCATGGAGGCACCTTTTAAGTCTTTCAGCCAACAGTTTTGATATGATTTTATACACTACATTGCAAAGACTAATTGGCCTGAATTGTGAGATTGAGGTAGGGTTACGCACTTTTGGAACTAATGTGATTAGTGTGTGATTGAGTTGTCTTAACATGCTACCTCTATTGAAAAAATCTTTAAAAGCTACAGAAATATCATTGCCAACTACATTCCAAAATTTCTAAAAAAATAAAGAGGTCATACCGTTTGGACCTAGAGCTTTGTTTGGATTCATTTGGAATAATGCTGTTTTGGTTTCTTCATCCTCTACACGTTTGATCAAGTGCAGGTTCATTTTTTCCATGATTGATGTAGGGATTCCTTCAAGTCCTTCTTGGCCTCTCTGAGATGCATTTGATGTAAACAACCGTGAGAAGTGGTCTGTTATCTCATTCTGTATGTCCTCTTTTTTTCCTTGATAACCCCTTTGCCTCGCACACTAGTCGATATATACCATTTATTTGCCTTTTCTGTAATGTGCTGGCATGGAAATATTTGGTGTTCTTATCTCCCTCTTGGAGCCATTGCACTCTGGACTTTTGTTGCCAAAACATCTCCTCCTCTTTGTAAGCTGAATTCATATCCCTTTTTAACCTCTCCTATAGTGTCCAATCTCTTGATCCTCCATTTCCACTCATGTGCTTCATTCTCTTCTTGATTTGCTGAATTCTCCTATTTGCATTCTGATCATATTGCTTGCTCCACTGTGTCAGGTCCCTTTGGCATTGCTGTATTCTTCCACATACCTGGTACATTGCCAAGCCTGTTTGTGTATGCTACCAACTTTCCTCTACCCTTTCCATGAGCCCCTCCATTTTGAGCCATCTTTTATCAAACATGAATCTCTTTTTAAACCTCTTTGTTTGTGGTTCAGTATCCATTACTAGAAGCATATGATCTGAGTTTGTTTTTCCTTGTGGTAGACTTTGGCATTGTGGAACTTTAACCTCCATTGAGGGGCTGTGAAAAATCTATCAAGTCTCTCCTCTACATAGCCTTCTCCCTCCCTATTGTTGGCCCAAGTATATTTGTGTCCAATAAAACCCATATCTACCATCTCCATGTTTCTAACAAACTCATTGAACTGCTTGCAACTGGTTAATGATCTTCTTCTTCCTCCCTTTTTCTCCTCCGGATCGGTTATATCATTAAAGTCACCTCCTATGAACCACCAATATCCCCATTTACTCTTTTCCTTTTCCAAAAACTACCACTGTTCTTTTCTTCTTTTCAGCTTCTGTACTCACATAGACAAAGACTGCCCACCATGTCCATGCTTCCCTTTCCGTTTGACACTCCAGTTGTATCGAGAAGGAGTGAGATACATTTCATGACTTTAATTGTAGAAGCCCAGCAAATTAACAAACCACTCCTTCCTATTGGATCCATTACTTACCATCTATTGTGAAACTTCAACCTTTTACAAACTGTATTAATAAACTTTTTTTTGTTTCTAAAATGAATAACAACTCTAGGCGTGGAAGTGCATCGCTTCCTCAATCGGGAATTGTAGAGGTCCGCTAATCTCTACAATTCCACACACATACTCATTGATATTTTGGAGACCATTTATGGCTGGTTTCTCCCACATCTAGTATGGTGACTGTTCCCTGTTGCTACATTCTCTTTTTTTTACTCCTTGTGAGCTTAGTATTATCCGCATTTGCTTCCTCTTCTTGATCCTCTGTAGACCTTTTTTCTCCTAATCTTAGTAAACCTTGTTCTTGGTATTCCCCTTTCTCAGATTCTTGACCTACATGTCTTTCAGCTCGTTTCCAGGTTATCTTTTTACTCTCATTGTTGCTTTCCAGTTCAGCTGCTTGATTGCCCTTTCTGTTGTTGCCAAACTTTCTGCTCTTGCTGCCAGCTTCTGCGCTATCTATTGGTACATTCACTAACATGTAATCCCCTGTATCTTACAACATTTCAGTTACAGATGCTTGGAGCAGATCTTTGTCCATTACTACTATCTGTGGAGCCTTCTTGTCAATAATGGTTGATCTATCTACCTTTTCTGCTTGTCCCTTTCCCTGCTGCTCTTTCACTGTTGACGTTTCTCCATTTTTATGCTGCTCCCTGGATCCTTTTTCACTCAGGTTGTTCTCTTCTGAAGCTTCTCCTAGAGTCGCCCTTGTAATGCGGACATCTTCCTGTAATGTCTCTTTCCCTTTTAGCTTTACTTGTATTGTTCCATTTTCAACTTCCTCCACTCGGCTGCTTTGTAGAGTATTTGTTGTTTTCTTTCTCTTTGCTAGCTCCTTGTGCCAATTTCCATTCTTTTCTTTTTTAAAACCAGTAACTTTTGTCCACTCACCATACTGTTCTTCCTGCATATTCCCATTCTTTTGGTCCTCTTGCCTCTTATTGCATTTTTGCTCATAATGTCCTACCTTACCACAATAGTGACAAAAACCTGCCATTTGTTCATATTTAAAGACAGCCCAATGTGACTTGTTTTCAAATCTCACCATTGTACCTCTGAGCAGTGGTTTTTCCATATCCATAGCTACCCGCATTTTGAGATGTCTTCCTTGTGCACTACCGCTCTTTGGTATTATAATGTCATGAACTTGGCAAAATAGTGTGCCTATACGGGAGGCTGTCTGTTTGGTAAGCCAATGGTTGGGAAGGTTCCAAACTTGCACCCATATGTCTACTTGTTGAAATTCTTTATCCTGCTTTGAAATCTCTTCTGACCATTCTCTGAAAATCAAGTATTGTTGGTCGAAGATCCAACATCTCCCTTTGAGCACTCGTTGTTTTTCTTCCTGATTTGTAAACACAAATTGAAACAAATTTATTCCAATTTCCCTTACCTTTATCAGGGTTGAGATCGGCCAAATCGCCTGTAGGGTATGTTTCAGTCCTAGGAAATTGGCTTTCTTTTCTCCATATATTCTTCCGATCAGGCTTTTCTAGCCTTCTTCTTTACCTCCCAGAATATCCCCCTCCAGCAGCGCTATCCCTCATTTTTCTTCTCTAGACAAGTTCAGCTTCCCAACCAACTCTTCTATCTCTTTTTCATCTGTGAAAATATCCTCACCTTCCATCCCGTGTTCAGGTGGTAGTGCTGTATGTTCTTTTGGTTAGTATTGTTGCTGTGTTGAAATATCTGTGCTGGAGAGTCTCTTTACTGGTAGTGCCGTATGTTCTTTGGATGCAGAAAGAGTATCAGATTTAGTGGTTTTGGTATTTTGGTTTAGCTTTAATTGTCTGTTGTTAGTGTGTATGTTGGTGTTGGGAGAGACAATGATATTACCGTTGTGGTCTCCAACGGTAGCCCTTTAGACACAGACTAAAGTTGTTGGGGAAAGTTTTTGACACTTTTTTGGATAATGGTAGCACTGTTACCCCTAATCCAAGCAATAAACCTGGATTAGGACTTCCCCACTCCAGGACTTGTGACTACCCTTCTCTCCTAGAGAAAAACTATCCTTCCCCCGCTAGAGAGAAACTAAATGTTGTTTGTCTCAAGGGGTGAGTGGAACGATTAACAAGTGTGGAACAAATCCTCCCCGTATTTAAATGGGAAATTTGCAAAAATAGCAGGTTGTAGAGCAATATTTGCAAAAATAGCAGGTTGTAGAGCAATATTTGCAAAAATAGTAGGTGCAACAAATTCTTTGCAAATATAGTAGGTCAATGGCTTTTGACCATAGGAAAATACCAAAACATCCCTCAATTTAAAAAAATACGACAGATAAACATTCGAAACCGCAATGAATGTTTTCAGTTAATTGTCTATAACGAATTTAATTGCCAATTATCCTTTATTAAATCAACATCCCATTTCACCCATTCTCAGAATCGTTATCAAACTATGGTACATTCTAATGGCATGCACGCGAGGAACGGAATTTTGGACAAATTATCGGCGAAATTATCTTATAATGTTAGTTTCATATTTCCTTTCACACAACGCGTTTTTTTGAGTATATCCTATCACCCAGGGTATTTTTTGTAAAAAGTTGAACTGGGATTGAACCAAAAATTGGAATAAATGTCGATAAAAATGTCGATCAAATCTCGATTAATACGTCGACCATATGTCGATACATATGTCGACAAAATATCGACAATTATGTCAAATAATATGTCAAAAAAATGTTGATAAAATGTGGAACAAAAATGTCTATGTAATGTGGAACACAACACATGTGGAAAAATTACATATGTCCAACACAAGTCGATAAATGTCGAGAAACATGTTGAGATACGTCGATAAAAAGTAAACCACACACACAACAAATGTTGTATATATTGGTTTTTTCACATTTAACGGTGTAAGAGAGATTAATGGAATATTGTGATGTGTTTTATTAATAAAACATCATGTGGAGAATAAATTATAAATATTCAATACAGCAAAGCACATAGTGTCATCATTTTTTCTCCCTACAAACGAATGGATTTGAGCAAATTTCCCCGTTGTGTCCATGCTGTCCACAACGACCACATTTTTTTTCAACTTTTTGCTCGCCGATTGAAGGAATTCTCTTTTTCTTACACTTACCACTCTTAGCCCTTGGTTCCAATAGTGATAGTTGAATAGCTAAAACTCCTTCGGGCACAATCCAATCCTTAGGATTACTAACGGGCATAATAGTCTCTGCATAAGCACCTATAATTGCATTGGTGTGGTAAACTGACAAGCATAAGATGTAACGGTCAATTTGATGGTGACGAACTATAGCTAGTGCATGCACACAAGGGAGTTTATTCACATCAAACACTCAACATGTGCATGTTTTTTTAAACAAATAGACTACAGCTGTACGGTTTGCAATGTCCCGTATACACCATCGGTGCATATCAACTAGCTTAACAACATAGGATTTTGCTTTTCTCATCCTAGATTCGATTTCATTTTCAATGTATGGGGTTGTCATTGTTTTGATTTCGCAAGCCTCGGTATGCCTATCGTGAAACCATCTCTGGAGCGTGTTACGAATGTAATCGACCAAAGAATGAATAGGTAATTCCCAGGCATCTTTCAACAATGCATTAAGACATTTTGCAATGTTGGTGATCATTATTGTATGCCATCTCCCACCAGAATGTACCATTGACCAATGTTCGATTTCTACCTCTCTTAAATACTCGCTTTTTCATGGATTTTGTAGTGAAAGAATTCCAAATATCTCATTGAATTCAGCAAAAATGTAAACCTTTGCAGCCTTAAAGTATAATGAGATCACGTCTTCTTGTTTGAATTTCACTCTAAGGTTCTTGCTTATATAATATATACACGCTCCATGGAAAGAATCAAGGAAAACATTCACTATACCTTTTGCAATGCTCTTATGTCGGTCAGAAACAAACACCAAGCCATTCATATCGCTGCCAATTGCAATTTTCAACCTTTCTAAAAACCACTCCCATGATGCGTTATTTTTAGAATCAACAATTCCCCATCCGACAGGATATACTTGGTTGTTACCATTCATGCTAGTTGCAACAAATAATGACCCAAGATAATTTCCTTTCAAGAAGCAAGTATCAACGGCAATAACTAGTCGCATGTGGCTTTGGAATCCATGAATAGATACACCAAATACAAAAAATAGATACTTGAATCTTCTATCTTCTTCTCTCTCGACTTCAATAAGAGTTCCTAGGTTTAACTCATTCATCACATGTAAATAAGATAGCAGTATCCAATATGATTCCTCAAAACTGGCTCTAACTTCGTCCAATGCAAATTTCTTGATCACCACGCCTTGTGGTAGGTTATGTTAACACCAATTCCGAAAAAAATATTTGAAATGATTTCCTTCGGCCTATACGGCCGATAGACGTCTGTGTACTTATACTTGATCCACGACCCAAGTACTTTGCTGTTAGCCTGCTTATTATCGCTTTGGACCAATGATGGTTGGCATGTATGTGTGTGCACATATTTAATTATCTTCCAGGCTAATTAATTACCAATAGTAGCTGCATTCAACATCTACTTGCAATTTTTGTCCTTACACCTTAGGTACCGGAACTTCCTATTAGCCCTAACAACCTTCAACTGGAAGAAATGCTTCACCGCCAGTATGGACATCCTCATAAACAAAAGATGCCTACTTTCAAACACATCCTTTACTGCAACATCCACCACTGTGGATAATCTATCAGAAGACATACCACCATCTACATGTGATGACTTTGTCGTGGAAAGACAATGAATGTTTTCTTCAACCGTCTCGTGTTTCTCCTTCTGCTTGGTTCCCACGGGAACTCTGTTTACATTCTCCACAATCAAGATTTCAGCAACACAATCATCGTCCGCATCATTGTCCTGATCATCTTCATCGGTAATCTAAATATGTTATCATCGATCTGTCTTGAATATATTACATCGTTAGTCACTTTATTAGTAAGTTGCTAGCACTGTCTTCAACCTGTGTAGCTCCAATATCTCAAACGGTAACACATATTGGTATCCTTGCGTCAAATCATTTTTTAATCTTATTCAAAAAATATTGCAAGTGGTGATCATTTTTTATGGGCAAGATCGAGATATTTGATAGGTATTTGGGTAAGTATTTGATCACAAGTTTATTTTTAATCGCCAGATCTAAGTCCATGATGCCTACGATGCGATTCACCATTTCTGAAAAGTTTGCATCTTCCTTTAACAAAATGGTTTCAATCCGCTTATAGTTCATGAATTTATGTTCATTCGTGGCTAGATCAACACTTCATTCTCCGCCGAAAAGCATATGAACAAACCAAATATTATTGTGCGCCATTCCTTCAACAATACCACATTACAATAAGTCATTCTGCATATGAGTTTTTGGCACACATATGTATTTATTAATAATGGAATTAACCCATGAACAAACAATCATGTTAACTGATTCATCAGACCATTATATGAATCAGCCAAGTATAGACAAATCATATTAGAGGCTCATGGAGGAACGTACTTGATCCTTAAAGGTTGGAATGACAAAAAAATCACGTTACTTAGAGGCTGGAAAGGGGGAAAAATCCACGCGTAAACAGTAGAGTTAGGGCGAAGGAGTAATGAATGTATCCTAATATATTTGGCACTCATTTACAAAATGTTTACATTAAACCAATTTGTAAAATCCCTTTTCCCGCGCTTGATCGCGTGTCTGTCGACCAATGAGTGGAAATAAAATTTGGACTAAAATGTCTACTAACTATCAAATTAAATGTCGACTTAAGTATCGAATAAAATGTCAACTAAACCGTCGACTTAAATATCAAGTAAAATATTGAGTAGCACATCCAATTGAATGCATAATAAAAAGATGACTATGAATAAATGTCGACTCAAACGTCGACTTTAATGTCCACCAAAATGTCTACTAAACTGTCGAGTAAATCTTGAAGACAAATGAGTTTCTTGAGTTTACCAAATATCATGTTTTTAGTATATTACATATTTTTTTATCTTACGCATATGGACAAGAACTTATATAGAAACTATCAAATAATTTCTCATTGGCTCACATCAAAGAAGAATGTATTAAACAATATAATGAATTGATGTATTGTATGTATTTACAAATACACATCTAATGGTGGAGATTGATAGAATGTATTTACTGAATGGTTTTACAAATTTACTAAATGTATTTCTTTGCCTTCTTGCTTTCCTTTCCTGCTCCTTCTAGCTTTCCTTCCCTTCTCTGGCTTGTTCTTATTCTTCCCAAGTGTGTGGACGTAAAGTACATACGCCATCTGTTTACGCAGATTGGTAGCATTCGTCGGTGTGATTGTATTTAGAGGCAGCCTATGGATTATGCATTTAGCCCACTTTCATATGTAAATACCACAGTCGCCACTCCTGCAATAACGATTGAACACAAAATTATCGGAAATGTCATACTATGTGATCGAACGTTATGCATACACAGATGGAGATCCTTACGCTAATTCTTAGTGCTCTGCAATGTGTTCGACCACGACTTCCCATTTGTCCTCTATTAGATGTTCTTTGGCATAGTATGTGTTAAAGTCAGACGCCTCGATGATCTTGGGCATTGTTATAACGAGATATTATAACTTCGGCACTACCACTGCCCCCTGAGGCGATGGGTTGTACATGTGAAATTTTTGCTTATATAAATCCATTTTCATGAGCATCCAATGGTTCCCATCTACATGACATGGGAATAACATGAAATCTAACTTCCTTAGGTTGTGTGGAAACGTACAATCACCAACAAACTGCTTCATCGCCATATCATCGATGTTTGCATCCCTCTTCTCGATATGTATCATCTTCATTCCAGTCTAATTCAAACAAGAAGAAACATCTCATTAAATGAAGATAGCAAATACCTTTAGATGGAACAGTAAACAAAACTTACATCAAAATAGTACTCCATAATTGATAAATTTTCGCAGCCCATGTTAATGATCTGGTTGCGTAGCATGAAGGTATACAAATCAATTTACTACAAAAAAAAATAATAATAAGGTTCAAGCTTAGAGTAAGAAGATGATAAAGTAAAAATCCAAAATAGACAAACGAGAATTACTAGATCATTGAGCTAATATCCTTTTGTCCATATTGTCTTTAGCAATTTGGAGTTCAAAAAAATCCCGACTGGCGTCCTTAAATAGAGGCTTGGTTTCTCTCTCATCCACGCCTTCATTTCCAATTCTTGGTCTTTGGTTAGAAGCAAATCAGGCATACTAAAACGCGTATCCCATGTCACTTTAGCATTTTCTTGGTTCAAGTCGTCTACTTCAAGGGCCAGAATCGGCCCCAAATTTTGCCCCACAATCGCTTCCTCCATAGGAGATTTGGTTTCCTTTTCTTTCATCAGCGAAAGTGGAGCACTCTCTACAAGTAGGGTGCCTTTGGGCGAAGGAGTACTATGTTCCAAAGTGAGCTATTGGACAATATCCATTACATCCGTTTCTTTCTTAGCCCTTTGCAAAAGTTGCTTACCCATGACCATTTGCTCGTTTGCTTCGTACTGGTGCCGTTCATCATTGTCCGTTTGCTCTACAACAGGCCCTGCATTTCCATCTTAAGTCCCGACTTCTGCAGCCCCATCTTCAAGGTCGTTTTCTTCCTTTTCAAGAGCTGAACCCCTCTCTCCAGGGGATGTACCCGTGCTTCAGGGTTTGTACCTTCCTCTCCAAGGGCTACACTCCCTTTGTTTAGGGCTGTACCTATATCATTTGGATTCTCAGTTTTATCTACTTCGTCACTGTAAATAGGTGAAGTACCAAGCAACGGACTGGATTTGGGATTGACCAGTGAAGGCGTATGCTATTGGGCCACAAGATGGTGTACATAAGCATCGAGCTAAGCAACTTTAGCAGTCATCATTTCGAGATCAATAGTGAGGCTATTTACTCTATCATCCATCTTCGCCTTTAGAATCTTGAGCTCCTCTTTACACATGGACAATTCTTGCTCAGTCTTAGTTTGTCATTCAAGCAGCTAACTGATGAATTCATTTCTTCGCTCTGCTTCATCCTGGCCTCATGGTGTACTTTTTGTCGCTTTTCAGGTTCGGAAACATCTTCTTGTATGATCCTCTTCCTATACGAAACATAATAAGCTGAGGACTTTGCTTCTTCTCCTACCAACGCCGTATCATCCTCCTTAACCTCATCTTCCTATTGTAACAATTTTTCTCTTTCTTCTGGAGTTGGCTTCATTCATGTTACTTTCACTTTCGCTTTCACTTTTTGTAGGAAATCAAATAATAAACTTCAATCCTCTATAAGATAGTTACTATAGTGAACGTGGGACTATACTAATCAGCAACAGTTACACAAATCATACCTTTCCGTCGGCTGTTCTTTTTTTCCACACCCGCTTCCTTTCTTGTTCTCCATGTTGTGCATTCACACCTTTTCATCTAAACATCCTGGGCTTGTCCCCAGAGGATTTGACATTTTGAACCATCTTTAGACGCTCAAGATTGGCATTACCTCATATGCAAACATCTGAGAAATTGAAGGGAAAAGAAATTAATATAAAAGTAATTATATTCTAGTACATGTACTTATACCACTTAAAACACTCTAAATTAACACGCGAATGGTATCCTCACCCCCAATGCAACTGGAAAACCCCCAAGAGTGTAAGTCCTATTCTCAAGGCGACTAGTTTGTTTCAAGGCATTTATCATGCTCTTTCTAGCACTACTTACGGTGGCCCTGTAAAATAGTTCACCCCATGGTATTTTAACGAATCTCCTTCAATCACAGGCCAAATGAAGAAGCCTGTCTTCGATTCTAGTTCTCTTGGCCATGCCGTTGATTGATGTGTATAGAAGCAATAGTGTCAAGCTCACGACATCAACGTTTGAATAACTTGAGTTTATCCTATCGTAAGCTTTTAACACTTCATCGTACGTGGCTTCCTCTATTGAGCCCAAGTGTTTAATGAACTTCGTAATTGTCGGAGGACCATTTGGTGCCTAGTATTTGACATATGCACTATCAAAATCGCCCATCTTGAGCCCTGTGATGATGGCAAACTCCCTTTTGCCAAATTTCACATTATTACCCCCAAGGTTAAAGTATATGCTATTATCCCAAATGGATTTCTCGTCGGGTTTGAGTTGCCTCAACAACAAGGAATGTATGATCTGTTTGTACTAAAATGTATGCTCATGATCAAGAGCAATTTTAGCAAGACAACTCTCCCTTCAGAGTATTTGCTTCTCTGTCTCCGTTAATTTTGACCTGATCATATTCATATTGGCTTCATAGTATCAGTACTGGGAGACTTGGGCATTGAAAAACTCTCCCTGAACAACTATTTACGCCTTTAGATGTTCCTACACATAACAATAGAAGGTTCAACAGTGCCGTCGACATTTGTATTGATGTATGTATTGACATTTCAATCGACATTTAATTCGATACATTAATCGACAATTAATTCTATACATTAATCGACATATATATATGTCGATATATTGATCGATAGTGTGTTGACATATTTGTCCACAAATATGGTGACAAAACTTTAAGTAGTTGACATAAATCCCATTTTGTTCGAGAGTTATGTCAACATATTGGCCATGCAGTTTGAAACTTGTTCTCGACCGAGTGTTAATCATTAACATGGTTCTTGAGTGTTTAGTGTGTTCAAAGTTAACGAAAAATAGCATGTCATAGGATATGAACAGTTTTAACCATATGCAAAAAACCTAACTTGTTTTAACACCTTCTAAACGATATGCACTGCAAAAACACGAAAATAAGGAAGCAATATGTGCACTTAGCAAAAACATGAAAAAAATTTGAACTGACCTTCTTCTTGTGGTCAGTCGGCTTCTCTGATTTCTCCTCCGTTGCGGCAGATGCCGATCGTCCACCTCGCATATGTGCTATTGAAATTGTATATGTTGTATATGGTGTATATGGTGTATATGATGGATGTATATTGGTTGTCAAGAAGACAGAGTGTCAATCGGCCGAAAAATGACTTTGTTCGTGTTCTTCAGTGACTGAAGTGATGGCGAATAGGAGTGGGAGAACGAATAGTTTCAAAACTACATTAGGCACGATTTTCAAATAGATTGGCATTTTCGTATTTTTTCCCAGATCGAATGTATTGTCAAATAAAATCTCGAATAAATTGTCGAATAAAATGTCGAGTATGGTGTCGACTACAAAGTCGACTAAATTGTCAGTCCTAGATTCATACGCCAATAAATGTCAAATTTCTGTCATTATTTTTCAGTTGAACTTTAATAAGATTCCGAGCATCTTAAATCACCCAATTGCTAGTTTGTGACCAGTGGATTTTGTTTGTTCGTCAGTCGGGATTTATTTTACATTTTTGATAATTACTTACGAAATATCTACATAACCTATACGAGATATTCAAACTAGGCGACCATTTTTAAGTAGACACCCTAGAAATGAGATGTTGAATCGATGAAGAATGAAGAAATGAAGAAGAATAGTGAAAAACTGATGAAGAAGTGAAACGATGAAGTTCTTATTGGGGTATTTTGGTATTTTCCCATGGTCAAAAACCGTTGACCTGCTATATTTGCAAAGGATTTGTTGAACCTACTATTTTTGCAAATGTTGCTCCACAACTTGCTATTTTTTCAAATTTCCCTATTTTGATAGGGCATGTGGCTTGGAAAGTTTTCTTGTCCCCACTTGCCTTGTTTAACCATTCATTTTTTTATTTATATAATATATATCTATTTAAATTTTAAATAAATATATTAATAATATATGACTTTTATATTTTTTTAATTAATATTAGTTAGAAAATTAAGTTATTATTAACTTATTTTTAATTATTATTAGACTATATTTATACTAAAATTATACTATTAAAATTTTTAGTTATTATATTTTAATATTAATTATTAATTACTATTAGTTTATTATTTGTTCTTTATTAATTATAAATTATTATTTATTCATTCATAAATTTTTAATTATAGTACATTATTAGTATTTATAGTTTATTATTTAATATTTATATGTCATTGTTAATTTGATATATATAGTATTTATATATTTTAAATTTTATTGTGTAAAAAATTAAAAATTAAAATGTAATAGTTCCTATTTTTTTATAATTATACATACACTTATTATAAATTGTATTACAATTAACAGTATTTTTATTTATAAAATTTTAAAAAAAAATTAATCGAGGCCTCATTAGACACTTGTAGAGACGGCGGGTAAGGCAGGACTTGAGAGACTTTTTCCATCCCAATTTCGCCCTATTACCATCCGTAATTACCCCTACGCAACATGTATCAACTCAATTAGCATCCGTAATTATAATCTAGTTTTGTTGATAGAGATTTATTAGAAGAAAAAGTATATAATACATATGTTAGTTTTAGCCGATCAAAAGAGTTAAGGAGAATCCAATTTGTCAGACTATTGATGTATTTGGTAATTTTATGGAAAAGTTAATACAATTAATGTTTTTGAGAAAAAAAATACAACAAAGTTTGAACAGAAAACATATATAATTAAAAACACGACCACAATTTTTCTAGCAAGCAGCAAGTGCTGTCCTATTCGGTCGATCAATTTTGGAAAGGAGAATACTTGATTTTGTGGATTGATGAATTTTTGAGAAGGAATGTAATTAATATAATATTTATGTAAAGGGAAAATAAGTTGTAATTGATAAATTATATATTATATTAAAATTATTAAAGGGAAATTTTGGAATTTGTACATCATTGCTAAGAATTCAAAATTTCGTTAGGCTCCTAAAGGGAATTTTTCCGTTTTAATTATTTTGTGTCATAAGAATAAATCATAGCATATAGTTGATTTTGTAATAGATTGGTTCATAGTTAATGGCCAATATTATTGCTAGCACAAAAATTAGTCTCCAAAGCAATTTTCGCTCTAATTACTAATCTAACCTTAATAAGAGTTTGAGAAAACCCCCAAAATAATCCTTCACATATTGGCCAATGATCTTGTTAGTCCGTCACTTTTCAAACGGGAACAAATAGTCCCTCACATTTCATAAATGTACCATTTTGGTCATCTGTCACTATTATAACATTATTCTGACACTATTCCTATAGAAAAACAAGCGGAATAGTGACGGAGGACCAAAATAGTACATTCATGAAATGTGAAGGACCATTTGTTCTCGTTTTAAAAGTGAAAGACTAAAAAGATTATTGGCTAATATGTGAGGAACCATTTTGGGGTTATCTCTAAGAGTTTCTAAATCTTTTCTCCTTTTTTATCTTTTTTTTCCTTACTATAGTATTCCCCTTAAGTTATGGTGCTATTTTAAGTATGCTTATCAGAAATTTGCTCCAAAATCACGAGAAAAATTTGCAGAAGATAAGACCAGGAAGAAAAAGTTAATATATAAGGGATTTTTTTTTATCAATTTTCAGATTTAAATATTGAAAGCTTCAAAGAATTTTTGCTATTTATAAGGAGTAAGGAGAATAATTAAGAAATAACTTATGTAAGCTTAGATTTAAGGAAAGAACTATTATTTCAAATGATATTGATTTGCACAATCACTTTAATAAGGGTAAATTTGACATTTGAATAAACTAGTGTTTTTAGCCAATGTGGGGTATGTCTACCGATAGTTTAAAATTTCATAAATATTAATTTTTTAAGAAAAATTTTGTGTGCTTTTTAAAATAAGTAATAGGTAATTTCAATTAACTTTATTATATTTTTAATTATAAAGTTGATTATATATATATATATATATATATATATATATATATATATATATATATATATATATATATATATATATATTAGCATATGGGCTTGGAGTTAGTCAGATTTCGATCCTGCTGTTATCCAATTTTGTCCTCCGTCAAGGAGGTTTTGTGGTCTAACTTGGGAGGAGGGTCAAGCACGATAAAAAGCAGCGTCAGGTCGTGCATGGACTAAAGTTAGGAGGTGTCTTTCTCGTTGTATGCAGATTGCGATGTGTAAGTAGAGGCTGACAAATTAGGGATTTTATTTCTTTTAGTTTGGTTAGTTAAGAGGTCCCAGTCCTGTTTAATCGGGGTTGGAATATCTTAACCGAAATCTACTGGATTTAGGTTAGATATGTAGGACGAGTCCTTAAATAGACCCCTTTATGTACTCATTAATTTTTTTTATAAAAGTTAATACACAAGTTTTCCTAGAAAAAAAAGTATTTTTCCTATGCAGAAATATACCAATTATGTGTGATTATAGTATTTATAATTTATTTAGATCATAATACATTAAAATAAATTTAAATAATATTTTGAATTCATATTGACATTTAGTAGTTAAAATATTTAAAATGATAGATAGGAAGTCAATTAAGTTATTTTTAGTACTTATAATCTATATTATTTTTCAACTTAATGTAGTTAACTAATCTTTTAAATATAAGAAAAAGTAAACTTTTAAAAAAAAATATGCACAAGAGAAATATGGAAATGTATATGAGTTAAAGAATATGGTAATATAAATTGAAAAATTAAATCACCAAATATTACATAGAAATTTTGATTGGTTTTTTATTTTTACATATTAATTGCATTTGAAATTAAAATATAAATAACTAATGATAATTTTGTAATTTAAAAATTAAGAAAATACTACAAAAGTTTTCAAAGTAAATTAATACAAATAAAAATGTTAAGAGAATAATTTCTAGTTCTCACATAATTACACTTGCACTAAAAAGAAATCTACAACTAAATCTTACCACAAAGGGTAAACTCCCTTCTCTCTTCTAATATAATAAAAAAATTTTCTCACAACTATTTGTTAATTTGGCAATAATGTTAAGCATATTTAATTGGTCCCTATAAAAGCCTAGGCAAGGCCATAAAAGCCTTCCTCGATGCATCACCTAGGATCAAATTTCATGTGTTACATTTCATAACATTTATGTCTCGTAAAATTCATTCTTTAATTTTTATGTCCCAGTTAAAGCTTCTCATAAAATAGGTTAAGAGTAGTAGATAAGATAGAGTTGACAATAGATATTATCGTCCCCCAGGAAAAAAAACAGTATTAAGTATAATATAATTCTAGCTAGTTTTAGTAAACTTGGTAAGCTGGCCTAACATATTGATATGGCAGGGAGGAGATAGACTATGGAGAGCACAAATTTAAGTTGCATTATGAGATGGATTCAAAAGTTAAAAAACAGAACGTCGTAGCCAACGACGTCTAAATTACCAAATTTACATGTTTGAAACCGAAATACAAAATTGACATCATTAATTCCTAGGATAATGGAAAGAAAGAAACTACTGATGCAATTTACAAAAGCTTCATTGCACGCATGTACTACTATTAGTAATAGGAATAGTAGTGGAAAAGAAGGCCTAGAATGATAAGAAGAGTCTGTCAAGTAAGCCAAGGATGAGCTTGCCTGCCATCCAATTAATCACAAGGGTTCAGTGATTTTACATGCAAACTTGAAGGAGAAGGCAAGCCATCCTTGGCTATTAAACAAGGCTCTCATCCCCATCTTAGGCATCTCTTCCAACAAAAATGTTCATAGATCCAATTTACTCGATTAATTAATCGGACTATAATCGAATTGCTCATTCAAGAGGAGGGCTAACGTGAAGAAGGGAAAAAAAAAAAATTATTATTTCTTCATGGGAGACCTCCCTATCAAATGGAATTCGCTGATGATGATGAGGTTTTCTGAAGTCTCTATATATAGCCACAGAAGATGTGGATTACACCTATAATTAAGTCTCGCAATAAGGCTTGCTGCTGGCTTACTAATTTTCTTGCTCGTGAAAGAATATATTCTCTTGTATTATATAAAGACATGCTAGGAATGAGTAAGGGGACCCAGCATTATCTGGTTCATGATCTTAGCTATCCTCATGTAGCTTGATGATGGGAATGATATGCAGAATTTCAACGTCAAAGTGGTCTAAAACTCCTTTCTTACTTCTTGTTCCCTATTGTTTTGGCAACTTGGGTGCGGTATCAATTTCCCGAACGGTTCAATCTTTAATCCTCGCTTTATTGATTCCTTGTGAAAAGTGATAATTAAACCGGAGACTAAACAAGTTCACATTACTCACATATCTTTATAAGTTTTTCTAAACATGCATCAAGTTTATATTAATTCGGAAATTAATTTATCTCCTCATCCAACAATTTTAGAGGAACAATAAATTCGCAATGACACACCTACATACCACAAATAATAAAGAATTAATGGATTTGCAGCTAAACGTTAGAAATGCTCATTGACTAATTTAAAAGTTTGGGATTATTCTTGAAAGGAGAAGGTGTTCGTTACTACTCAGAGGTCGGAGTTTTGATTCTCGTCAACTGTAAATTGATCACTTATAACGATATAAGGCTTTAAAAAACACCAACAAATAAGAAGAACTATGGGCATTTAATATTTGGTTTATATATTTGACGGGTTCATTGATTAAAAATTCTCAATTTCTTTTTATTATCTGTTTGACTTTGGACCATATCTCAATATTGTTTCTGAATGTTCTCAAACAACTCTGATGATTTTTTTGGCTTCTCCAATTGTTTAGATTTGAAGAATGGTAGCATGATGCTTTTGGCTTCTCCAAGTGGTCCATTTCCATTTTAGGTTTTTTAGAATTCTCTTATGTAATAGTTACACAAAGTGTGTATATGGATTGCAATTGATGTTCAAGATATATTGTTCAAGTTTAGTCATTTAGTTGAAGTTAGCTACTTATATTATATCTCACAACATCAATCTTTTGGCAATCCTTTTAATAGTATAGTTTCTTTCCATTGTTTAGATTAGATTTATTGTTAGCAAGTACTATGCTAAAGCTAACTTTCCTTTGTAACTAATGGGATAATGGCAACCCCAATTCATTATTCCATTTTCCTCCTTGGCTAATAATTTAGACCAAGGAGATCATTTAGCCACCTTTGGCTAACATTTGTACAGGTTTTAATTTACAATCAATGAATTTGCTATCGTTCCGGAAAAAAAACTCTGATGATTTTTTTATTTTTTTTAAGCACTTGGATTATACCCTAATTTCAACCACGTTTGATTCCCTGTGTTTCCTACCTGCTTTATCAGTTGGATTAATTATCTCCTAACTTCAGTTGGATTCCAAATTGGTTATGGCCATTGTCCATCATGGAGAGTATTATTATATATTAGACTGACGATAATGTTGTATTCCATATTCGACACCCCAAAAGTAAGTTTATGTGACAATGGAAAGGTTTGTTGACCTCGTGTTGATTCCTGTTTTTGCCTTTCTCCTTTGTGATACACAGCTCAAATTAATGGATTAAAACTACGATCTTCCTTTCCAGATCTCGGGGAATTCATGCTCATAGCTTCCTCTTAGACTTGTTGCAGTAGTTTGTTATTCGAAACCACACAATTTTATTGAAATTTGTGGTAGAATTAAACTAAATTTCTTATTAGGTTAATAATTTTGTAGTTCTTTTGAATTTATAATTTAATAGTTATATTGGATTTTAGTTTTAGTTGTTGGTTTTTATTAAAATTAGATAGTTAAATCTAATAAATTTAGAGTTCTATTGAATCTTATAATTAAGACATATTATTCCAAATTTTATTGTATGGGGAGATAAAAAATAAAAACAATATTATTCCGTCGGATTAAAAATTAGCCAGCTGTTTTGTGATGTGGACACGGCTTGATTTTTAAAAAATTTTGATTTGTCGTGACAAGGCAATTTTGTCTCTTTCGCTCAGTTGGCTGAAGTTCACATTCGGCTAAACCAATTTGCTTTTTATCCTTTATTTGTTTGCAGCTTCGTACGTGCCAAGCTTTTGCGTTTGCCCAATTTATTAATCAATTTTGAGCTTTCATATACGTACAGCCGTGGGAGTTCTTTTTATTCAATTTTGATATAATTTTGGCGACATAACCCCCAAAATAGCCCCTCACATATTGACTAATAATCTTTTTAGTCATTCACTTTTAAAATGGGAACAAATAGCCCCTCACATTTTATGAATGTATCATTTTGGTCATTGGTTACTATTCTGTTATTATTCTGACATAAAAACAAACGGAATAACGACGGAAGATTAAAATAATACATTCATAAAATGTGAGGGGTCATTTGTTCCCTTTTTAAAAGTAAGAGACTAAAAAGATGATTGGTCAATATGTGAGAGATTATTTTAAGGGTTATTTCTAATTTTGGTGCTTTTGAGATTTATTATTTTTGGCCTCAACGGAATCAGCTAAGCTATGAGTAGCCTACGAAATGAGATTTGGAACAGAACCAAAAGTGCCACTGGGTTCATGAAGAAACAGCCATTACCTATCATAAAGGGCTACGATGTGCTGCTATCCTCTGTGTGCATTACTCGGAACGAATCCTTGTTTTGTCCTTGAGCAATTCCACAACTCTTCTCATGGAGGACATTTAAGATACATTTAAGAAATCTTTATCGGTATGAATTGCTATTTTATTATTTATCTTTTTATTCCTGATCTAAAAATTATGACAAAAATTATTTTTAAAAATTTAAAAATATAAGATGAGATGATAATTCATACAGTTAGTGAATTAAACCAAAAATATTTAGAAAATTATATTTTGATAAAGTTTTAGTAATTATCACTTCAATTAGATTCAAATTATTTTAGAAATGCAGTTTGTGTGTAGTATTTGGTTATCAAAGCCTAATTATTTTTGACTAAGTAGATATTTTTGACTATGTAAAGGACTCAAAACTATTGCTTTTTGTGAGGAGATGAGGCTACAAGTAATATAAATGTGAGGTTACAAGAAAAAAAGAATTATGACCAAAGTATGAGTTTGCTCTTACTGTTTGTGTATTTTAGTTACAAGAATTTTTCCCTCCATGTTGTTAGCCATAAGGGTTTGATTATATGAAGTCAAAATAAACTATGTTGTTGATATTGAATAACTTCCCAACAAATTGTTTTCCACTATTAGATAAGAGGGAAAAGTTTATCAGTTGATTTCAATATAATTATTATAAATATTAGAGATCAAATTGTTTTTTTATTGTTCTGTAATATTAATATTAATATCAATATTTAGTATTAGAATATAGTTAAAATTCTAAATCTTACAAACACTTTTAAAAATCATCTATTTACTATCCATTAATTTTTAGAAATTTCAAGATGGCTGAAATTCTTATCCTTTTTAATTATTTAACTTCCATTGTTATGTTTTTTTCAAAATTAATTAATTTTTTTACTCTTTTCCTAATAATTATGGAAGAACTTTGGTGATAATATCGATATCCTTAATTAAAATATTATTATCTACTTTTTTTTCTTTTTACTCTTTCTTTTTTTGTTTATGGCCTTATCTACTTTTTCCCGCCTAATTTGACATGTCTTTTGATGTTTTGAGTTTTGAGTCATTATAAATTGTACTTTTATAGGATCATTTCACATTTATTTATAAGAATTTTAGTCCTTTGTTTTATGATTTCTTTATTTGCTTGATATTTTTATTTATAGAGATTAATCATTCACTTTATCGATATATAAAATTTCAAAAGCTTGTAATGAAATACATAATATAGAATTATGATAATTAGTTTTATGATTAATATGCAAAAAGTTTATGATTTAGAGTTTTACATTTTATATTATTTGTTAAATTATAATCATCATTTAGTAGTTTTGTTTTAAAATAATTTTTTTTACCATTGTCTATGAATTCATATATTTTTATTCAACAAATATTATTTCATACTTTTATTATTGTTTGAGAATTTCTCTTTAATATTTTTTTAATATTATTTTCCCTTAAATTTTAGTAATATGTATTTAACAAATCATAAACACAATTATGGATATCACATGCCTCGCATGAGAATCCTACATTAGTGTTATTTTAATATAATTATACAAGAGAAAATGTTTTAGGTAAGATATAAAAATCCTATGCATCAAAGTCATGCAGTAGAAAAAAGTTTCATATTATGATAACAAAACAATTTGCTTGGATGTCACTCAACAACAATAACAAAGTTTATTTCGACTTCTTACAATCAAAATTTTAAAGGTGAACAATATAGAAGCAAAAATTCCTACACCTAAAAAATACAAATAGTAGGAACAAACACCTACTCTACTCACAATTCTCTTTTTCTTGTGACTTCACGTTAGCCTCATCTTTATTTTTATTTTTATTGTCACCTCACAATAATCAACAGTCTTTAAGTCCTCTATAGAATCTCTACCCAGTCAAAAATAACTATGATTTGATAACTAGATCATACACACAGGCTACTTTCTAAAATAATTTAAATCCAATTGAAGTAATAGTTACTAAAGCCTAATCAAAATATAATTTTCTAAATAAACTTAATTTAATTTACTAACATTGCCTCCTCTAAACTAAGTTTGTCATGAGAGCACCTCAATTTCCTTCCCAATTTCTTTTGCTCCATAGATAATTTTTTATATGAGCTTGTAATTAGTCATTGTTATAACCTTCAAATTCAATGTCAAAAAAAAACTTATATTTTGAAAATATTTTAACTAGATTCTCTTGCTCAAAAAAATTTATCAATTTTGACCCACTTCTTCCAAAACAATAATTTTTGCATCACTTTTCAATTTAAAATATTTTATGAGATCCAATTTATCTGTGAGATTATGAAACTCCATCTTATTCATATGTGCTTTAACCATGTCAATGGCTTTTTTATTATTCTCCTAAATCAATGACCTTTTCATCAATGAAAACATCAATTTTATTTTTCTCTATATTACCATTAATTTCAATTTATTGTTGCTACTCTATTAATCCAATCATCTCTTCTTTTTCCTTTTGCTCAAGCAAATCAATGATCTGCAAATCTTCTTTATTATTACTAAACAATGTGCTCAATCTAGATGCTTCAACTTAATCAAAAATTTTAAAATCTCTTTCATTAGGGATAAATTTATCCTTCTCAAAATTAACTACGCATTCCAAATCAAATTTTGGTTTGTATTCAAATCCATATCCCAAAAATCAAAGTATAATTTAACTAAGTCTCAAAAGAGGATTTAGGAACTAATTTTTGTTTGTACAAATTTAAGACCATCGACTACCTCATGAGTAAAATATTGGAATATGGTTTTTTTAAAAAAAATTAAATAAATATTGAAAATTTGGTAAGGGTTCCCATAATGCTGGAGTTGATATCCAAGAAGTCGATATCCATGATATCATATCGACTTCAAAATCAATATCCTCATGAGTCAAATATTGGAATATGGTTTTTATTAAAAATAAATAAATAAATATTGACAATTTGGTAAGGATTCCCATAATGCTGAAGTCAATATCCTCGATATCGACTTCAATGTTTTTTTTTTCTAAATGATTCATTACTAGTCAATTATTTTGTACCATATTTTGTTAATATTTGAGTACTTTAGTTATTAACAAAACAACAAAAATAATTAAACTTTGAACAAATATCTTTGCAGTAATTTTTTGTGTATTATTACAGCTGATTTAAATTTATATATTTTTATATGCATAAGAAAAATTTGAAATTTGAAAATTATAATTATGTATTTTTATTTCCTAACAAGACATAGGAAAAATAGTAAAAAAAAAATTTTGTAAACGTTTGTATATTAATTTTTCGTACATGATTTTTACGATTTTTTTCTTAAATATTTAATAGGTTTAGGGTTTAGGGGTGCCATGTGCTACCCATCCCCCCTTCCCCCCTAGCCCTGATACATCCCATCCTAGCCCATTCCAAAGTCAACTTTTAGAAAATCGACTTCAAAGTCAATTTCCCATACAGTGCATCTCATGTTATGAAGTCTATTGGGAAAAACAAATTCAGTTATTTAGCTCAAATTTTACTATTCGATAATTGAATAAGAAGTTATTACCAAACGTTGTAGGAAAAAAACTAGAAATAGAAAGTAGTTCTAAATTTGAATAAGTTAAAAAAAAATCAAGTTCCATAGCGAGGCTGTCTAATATTCCTACATGGCTGTCGTCTAGGGAGTTGGGGTTGGGGTTGTGGATTTACATTGGATTGGTTTTGGAACCCCTATGTATCCAATAAGTCTAGATCAAAAGAAATTAATTGATCCATACCTGATTGCTGATGAAGACGCCTTTGACGCTCATGGAACAAATTATATGGAGGCACTTGAGATGACGTGCTAGTGTCAAACTACGATGAATGTTCAATTTCAAGTGTCTCTTCATATGGATCACCAGACTGATAAGGAAACAAATTAGTATTAAATATCCTATCAGCATCATCAATATTACGACAACCGGATGTAGATAGACAACCATGCGATTGTTGAAATTCACATTTGTCTTCATACGTGTCAAAGTTTGAATGTGTCATTTGTATCCGGCGACTCTCCCCAACTATTGTTAATGCATGAGAAGAAATATCATGTACCTTTGCAATAACTGCTCTCAGATCTATCTCTAAATTGTTAAAAATATCATGTATCAAATCATACACTTGCTCGTAACATTCACCCTATAAATAGAAAAACACTAACAATTAAAAAGTTGAATACTATGTTAAATATTGCAAAATTAAATATCATATACATACCCAATACTAGACAATCGATACAGTTGGGCGGATACTCTGGAGAGGATGGTGCGCAGGATTACCTATCAAAATCCGAGTAATACGATGATACCAAACCATATATTCTGAAAAATACTGTATAAGGCCACTTGACGGCAATCCATGCACAATTCTCTCCCTTCGCCTGTTCCACCCATCAATGTATGGTGCACTCCAAGATATCCATATGAGATTATGAAACTTCATCTTATTCATATCTTCTCTAACCATGTCAATGGTTTTTTTTATTATTCTCCTAAATCAATGACCTTTTCATCAATGAAAACATCAATTTTATTTTTCTCTATATTACCATTAATTTCAATTTGTTGTTGCTACTCTACTAATCCAATCATCTCTTCTTTTTCTTTTTGCTCAAGCAAATCAATGATCTGCAAATCTTCTTTATTATTACTAAACAATGTACTCAATCCAGAATCTTCAACTTAATAAAAAAAATTTAAAATCTCTTTCATTAGGGTTAAAATTATCCTCTCAAAATTAACTACCCATTCCAAATCAAATTTTGGTTTGTATTCAAATCCATATCCCAAAAATAAAAAAGGTACAATTTAACTAATACTCAAAAGAGGATTTAGAAACAAAATTTTCTTTGTACAAATTTAAGGCCATTGACAACTTCATAATTATGAGAAATAATTTAACTTTTCTTTTTTGGTCTACTCAAGATACACCTAAAGAACCTATCCAATTATCAATTTAGGCTAATAAATTATATTGTTTCAAATGTTTCTCCATTGCCCACTGTAGATATTGATTATAAGTAGTTGCTAGGTGCAATACTTAAAATTTTTATCATTAATCAAACATCTAAAAACCATTGTTAAACAATTGTTGGCCTCCATTGCTGAAAAATTATAAGGATTTATTTATCCAATTAAAACCAATTGTTTTAATTGTCACTTCTACAAAAAAAAAAAAAACAATGCATACAAAACTTTCCACCTAATTTTTGTAGAATAACTAAGGATCGAAAAACCAACAATTAGATTTGATGATTTTGATACTACATATAAGATTAAAAAAAAAAAACCCCTATGTTTAAGAGTTACGCACTAGAAAAAAATTTTATATTAAAACAATAAAAAAAAATTTAGAAGTTACTTAATAGCAACAACAAAGTCTATTTTTACTTCTTACAATCAAAGCTTCACAGGCTAACAATGTCAGAGGAAAAATTTTTACACCTAAAGAATACAAATAGTAGGAAAAACTCTTAGGCTCCATTTAGTGACTTGGAATTAGAATAGAATTGAAATTGAAATTATATAGAATTGAATTGGAATTGAAATTATGTAGAATTGAATTTATTACATTAGAATTCCAAATTATTAAAAAAAATTGTTTGGCAAATCACTTGAATCAATATGGAATTCATTTATAATTCCAAATTCTTTGTTTGGATATTGAAAATTACACGTAAATTGAAATTTCAAATATAATTAAAATTTACTAATTATGCATGTATAATAAATAATAAGATAAAAGCTATTACATTAAAAAGGTTTAATATACCAGAAATATCTAAGCAACCGCTAACTCGTGAATGTGGTCGTTCACATCGTCCTGCCTCAGATCATGATGGTTGGTAGATAAATAGATACTATGACGATGATGAGAAAGCCTTTACAGAGCAAAACCGAGCACAGTTTAAAGAGTTTCGGAGAATGACGGGTAATAAAAAGCCTTCAAAAATGATCCAGACATGGGGATCTAGGTTATGCATGAAGGTGAAGGAATAATGAGTGGAAAGAGCCCTCTATGTCACACGTTGATGATAACTACCACGATGATCGCTATCTCAGAAGCTGAAAGAGTTGAGCTATCTCAACAACTGAAAAAGAGTATGCCAGTACCCAACCCCCCCCCCCCCCCCCTATTTTGTGAATTTGTCAACCACCACCAAGATCATATCACTACCACCTGATTTGGGAAGTTTTTCAATGAAATCCATAGATATTTGTTTCCAATCTTGTTGCGGTATAGGAATAGGTTATAGTACGCCTGGATAGAGCAAGTGTTCATTTTTGTTGGCTTGACATACTACACATTTCTGAACTAAATCAATTACATCTTGCTTCATCTTAGCCAGTAGAATAACATCTTAATCCTTTGCAAACAGCATTTTGGCTTGAGTGCAAAGCCTTTATGATTTTTTTCCTTGTTTCACCAAAGCCACCTATATAAATTTTGCTAGACCTCTTAAGCAATCCATTGACATACTGAAACTTAGATAATGCAGCAGGGTCTAAAAGCAATTTAGTGATCAATGTTTGACAGTCTGTGTCTCCCTCACAACTACTTTTAACTTGCTATATCGAAGTTGGCTTAACTATAGAAATAGCCTAGAGACTCTCCTGCTAAGTATTAGCAATGGAAAAATGCAGCAATTGAGACTAGTCCCAATCAAAATCTACCCTCCTGGACAATGCATTAGCTACTATGTTGTCAGAACCCTTTTTATAATGGATTTTATAATCCATTCCAAGTAATTTGGTCAACCATTTTGTACTGCAAGGAATTAGTTAACTTTTCTTTAACAGAAATTTCAATGACTAGTGGTCAGTCTTAATAATAAAATAGTGTCCAAGTAAATAATGTCTCCAATTTTCAATGGCCACTACTAATGCCATCAACTCCTTTTCATAGACTAACAAGCCAAAATGCATAAAACAATGAAAATCTTGCTCAAATCAGAAATAGGTATTCCTTTTCCATTAAAACTACCCTCATGCCATAAGTACTAGCATCAGTCTCCATTACAAAGTCCTTAGAAAAATCAGGCAGCCTCAGAAATGGTGCTTGGCTCAAGACTAATTTGAGCTGCTCAAAAGCTTGGGTTGCTTCCTTATTCCAAGTAAAGGAATTCTTTTTAAGGAATGCTATTAATGGCTTGCTAATTATTCCATAATTCTTTATGAATCGTCTATAGTACCTGGATAACCCCAAAAATCCCTTTAGCTCCTTAACTGATTGAGGTATAGGCCAAGATTGAATGCCCTCAACCTTCCTAGGCTCTATACGAACCCTTTGATTAGAAATCACATGTCCCAAGTATTCTATAGAATTCTTTGCAAAAGTGCACTTGGAGAGCTTTACATACAAGTGTTGTTCCTTCAGAAATTTTAACATAGTTTTCAAATGTCTAGCATGAGAATTAAGGTCAAGACTGTATATGAGTATATCATCAAGAAAAAACAAGCACAAATTTCCTTATAAAAGGTTGGAATATTTTATTCATAAGAGACTGAAATGTAATAGGGGCATTAGTTGGCATGACAACAAACTCAAAATGGGCATGGCCTGTTTGGAAGGTAGTTTTTGGAATATCCTGGACTTTCACTCTTATTTGGTGATATCCTAATCTTAAATCAAGTTTGGAAAAATACTTAAAGCCATGAAGCTCATCTAACAATTCATCTATATTTGGAATTGGAAATCTATCCTCAATAGTCAGTTCATTTAAATGTCTATAATTAACACAAAAATACCATGATCCATCCTTTCTTTCAACTAAAAGAACAAGTGAGGCATATGGACTATTGCTAGGCTGTATAATACCAGTTTTCAACATTTCAAAAACCTGATGCTCTATTTCTGACTTTTGATTGTGAGGATACCTATAAGGTCTTAGTTTAAAGGGTTGAGAATTAGCCTTTAAGGGAATTTGATGGTCTATATTTCTAGAAAGAGGTAGTTTAGTAAGACTTGCAAAAACACAAGAATGCTTTGTTAAAAGTTCTGAAATAATTGAAGGTAAAGTATTGACCTCTTTCTCTATAGTGCACAATGCATTAGCCTCTTCCTGGTCCTTCAACCTTTCTCCTTTAGTCTACTGTCAGAGTTCCATCTTATCTTTTAACAAACTTTCTTTGACCCGTCTTCAATGATGGCTCAAGGCTTTTCCCCTTACTAATTGCGCAGTTGGTTGTTAAGCATCACCATGCAATATACATTTCTCACACTCCTATTCCAGTTGGATATTGAGTCCCTTAAGGTCAAATGCTATAGGACTAAATTGTGTCATCCAATCAACCCCCAAAATGACATCCTATCCTCCTAATTCTACTACCTTCAAGTCAAAGCAAAATTGATAATCCTCCTAAATCCCCAAAATGACTCTTCAAGTCAAATGTTATACCTTAAACTACACCTCTACAAATAGAAGTCAGTGGGCAACAAAGTGTGCTTGAAGCTATCTTCTCACTTTTGTGGACCTTTTTAGATACTGGAACGAATTGGAGCTGTCACATACAAGCTTAAACTTCCTCCTTTTACCAAGATTCACCTAGTCTTTTATGTATCTCTACGTAAAAACCATACTAGGAACCTTCCAATGATAGTAGCTTAACTTGTTTGCTACAGTTTATTGAATGCTTCAACCTCATTGCCTCCACCTTCTATCCAAACCTTTTCATGAGAGCATCAGAAAATTCCATCCATGAAATTTTCCCTTTAACCATTTTAAAACTTTGATTGCAGATGTCTGCCTTGCTATCCAAAAAAGTTCCACCATATCCATTTTCCATGCTTCTTATATCTGATAAACGCTAAAAAACTTGTTGCACCAATGCAACCATTCTCTTGGATTCCCATCATCAAACATGTTGAGTTCAACCTGAGGATAGCTATTAAAGGCTGACTTTCCAATTCTTTCTTGTAAAAGCTAAACAGAATCATCTCTATATTTACTCTTGGGACCAATGGTAGGAATTGGTAGTAAGGGAGTCTTTTCCCTAGATCTTTCACCTTCTTTTGAATTGTTCTTCTCTCTTGTTAAAAACTTAAAGATTCCAGCAATTTTAACATCTATGCTAAAATTATAAGCTTCCAACTTAGACTCTAGTTGTGCTCCCATCTTTTTCAACTTAACATCAAAGTTCATTTCCACTCATGCAGTAGCTTCTTCTACTTGTTTCCTTATTTCAATCAAAAGATCTTGGAGTTTCAATTCTATTTTCCTTATCTATTCTTCAAGGGCATTAAATCTTGTTCCTCCAACCATTGTTAGCCACATAAATAGAGAATCAAGTCCTAATACCAAGTTGTCACGATCCAAGGCTAAAAATCTCACTAAAATTCAATTAAAGCAGAAACTGGGGTGAATTGTTTGGGGAGGAAATAGAACAAAATCAAGGAAGATAGAAAAGAAGAGAGAATAAGCAAAAAATGGAGATGAATATTCAAGAATGATGAGAATTCAGTACAATTAGCATGCCCTTTACCACTATCCATTCTTCCTTTATATATTATACTAGTTACTTGCAAGGAAAGTTACCAATTAACTTTATTACTGTCCTATTAACTTCAATAGATTAAAATAAAATTACTATTTGACTTCATTCTAATAACATTGGTCCTAACATCCAACCCAAGAATGACCCAATTTAAAACTAACCCGTGCTTATATTGATTGGGTTAAGTCATGACCTATAAACTCTTAACCCATTAGTGACCCAACCCACCCATTGTTGACCCAACCCACCCATCTACCACCCTAAGTTTTCTCTAATCCGGTTGCCTCCAAAATCCCCTTGAAAGTATCCCAAGTTCTCAACAGTGAGTTTTAACGAGAGATTTTGTAAGTTATTGCCTTTCCTTTTTGGTTCCCTTTAACTTGACAGGGCGAAAAGTTCAATTCAAAAGGACTACTTATGTTTAGATCCACTATTTTTTATTAGTTATTAAATAAATACATTTATATTAGATACAATTTTTTATTAGTTATTAAATAAATACATTTATATACTAGTAAATATATAATTTTATATTTTTATTGTTACTTTTCAATTGTGAATATACATAACTATTATTAATATGCTATTTTAGGAATTTAGTTAAAAAGTGGATTATAAGGTTTTGAAAATAGATTTTTTTTTTTTTTTGAGGCCAAGAGAGTAGTGCTTTTAAATTTTTTTTATCCTAATTACTACATCCGTTCTGAAAAAAGAGTTTACTTTCTATTTAATATAACTATTTTTTAGTTATAAGATACAACACATTCAATGTATCATTAAATATATATTTTTATATTTTATCCTTACTTTTTTATTGGTTATATATTGTAATTATTAATAAGGATAATAGAAGAATTTTACACTAAAAGTTGACACTTTTTTTGAAAGAAAGATAATTTTTGAAATTAGGTTTTTTTTTTTTTTTTTTTGGATGGAGGGAGTATTAATCTAACATAGAAATATGACATGTTTGTGATATTTGTCCTTACTCATTCACTAATGTCAAATACAAGGGTGAATAGAATATCACGAGAAGTACTAGAATGAATCCAAGTATTAGGAGCTAAGAAAGTGCAAAACAAAAGATAATTAGTAAAACAAAAGTAAAAAATATGAAGATACCAAGAGGGAACTTATAAATAGGTGTGTCGCAATAGGCACACTCAAAATCTATTCATGATTTAAAAGTCAATTAAAGGTTGTATAAATAGCATTTCAAAATATTTTTTTATATTTTTTAAATTAGAAGTTATAAAATAAAAAATATATTAAAAAGTTAAAAAATATATTTTTTGAATTTTTTTTTAAAATGCTGACCCAACACGCATTAATAATATTAAATTCGGGGTGTGTGTCATTTTTAAAACATTCCTATGTCGTCCACGTGTCAGCATACCAAACTAGTACGCGTTTTTATGTCGTCACCTTTGTCAACGGACGGCCCCTTTCAAGCCGGCTCTTTTACTGGCGCGTTTCATTTGCCAACGTCTCTCCGGCAGATCCGTTATTAACGGTCAATTAATTCTTGCCCTTTACCGGCTTTTAAAATTCCGACGTAGAGGGCCCAACTTGTCTCGTGTCTTGTTGCGCAATCATAGAATCCAATTGACTTTTTCACCCTTTTTGTTATCAGTACTATTTATTCATCACGAAATATATAGAATTTTGCTGTCAGTTATAATTTTTGTTGCCGGCAAAAAAAAAGCAGAGTACTAATATCATCACTTTTAATATATATGTATATATTTTGAAGAGTAATGATACCGATTTCATAGTGACTTTTCATAGCAAGTGATGTAGCAAGTATGAAAAGTTAAAATTCAGTTATTACACTCTTTAATTACTATTATTTTTTACTGTAAAAAGTCACTATAAATATCATTACTCTTTTTTAAATTTTGTAAATTTTGAAGATTTGAAAAAAATGTTTTCTAAGTTCGCTAACTAGTTTTTTACCAAAAAAATGTATATTATATTACAAGATCAATAATATTTTCAGAAAACAAAAAAGGAAGAGAGAAAGTGTCCCATTATGTATGTAAAGTAATATCCATAAAATTATTGTACAAGGAAACTGTTCTTTTAGCAATGGAAGTCAATTTAATTGAAGTTATGGTGATTTACTAATTTATTCATACACAATTATTAATATTTTAATAAAACCAACTATGCCTAGAATCAAATCACATTATTAATTTCCCAACTTAAATAAATTAGTCAAAATAGGTACATTGATGTACCTCTTAAACTTAGGAGTTAAGTTAAATTTCCTAATCCCTTTAACAGTCTAATTAGTTAATGTTAAATGTTACTCTTTAAAAAATTCATATTTTTCACTGGAAGGACTATTAAATTAGAATTGTAAAAGTATTTTATCTTTTTCTGTTGTTCATTTTATGCTCTAATATGTTAATGTCGAATGTTAACCATCCCAAACGTAAAAAAGTTTTTATAAAAATAAATTCTGTAGAGTACTTTAAAAAGAAGAAGAAGAAGAAGAAGAAGAAGAAGAAGAAGAAGAAGAAGAAGAAGAAGAAGAAGAAGAGTTCCTCTCTGTTGTACTTTCCTCCCCTTTTTCCTTACCTGTAAGCCCAATCTGCAATCCTCCTCCTCCCTCGGCCTCTTGGAGGATGGGAATGCGACTGTTTTTTTTTTCTCTGTTTTTTTTTAATTAAAAATTTTCCTATTTATTAGGGTTATTCAAAGAGAAGAAACTTTTATAAAAGAGTTTTGTCTTCGTTATAAAGTTTTTATGCTTTTTTATTTTATTAACCCTTATATTGCCAACATAGGCGGCAATTAGAATGATTATCTTAGCGATAGAGATAGTAATAATGATATTTATTACGATAATGAAGGTGACAAAAACATTAGAAATAACTTTTAAAATGGTTTTTCATATATCGACGAATGATATTTTTAGTTCTTCACTTTTAAAACAGGAACAAATAATTCCTTACAATTCATGAATGTATCATTTTAGTTCTCGATCACTATTCCATTTTTTTGTGTCGGAATAATAATATAATAGTGTCAGAATAGTGACGAAATAATAACAAAATAGTGACAAAATAATGACGGAGAACCAAAAAAGTACATTCATGAAATGTGAGGGATTATTTGTTCACGTTTTAAAAGTGAGTGACTAAAAAGATTATTAGTCAATATGTGAGGGATTATTTTGGGAGTTATCTCAAAACATTAATACTGACATTTCAAGAAACACAAAAAAAAGAAATTATTTTGAAATTTAATTGTTTGAAAAGTGATAATATTGTTTGAAATTGAAATTATTATTCAATTTTAACTCTAAAAAATTATAATAATATTTTCACATATGTATTGTTGGTCAATCATTCTTATACTTCTTTCTCTTAGCTATTATTGTGTTTATGTTTTCCATGAAATTTTTCCAATTATGTTTGTTGGAACGCTTCTTTTTCCTTTTGTTAGAGGGAAAAATTGCCAATTCGTTTTTGTGATTTTAATATTATTAACAAAACGGTTATTGTTTTGAGAAAAAAATCATTTAATTGGAAAGGGTAAAAGGGTTATATATAGATGTGTAGTAACTGTAGTTAGCAAACGGTAAAATCCATTGAAAACATTTAAAGTATCAACGGGCCAAAATCCTGCTCCAAAAGATGAAACAAAAGTCAACCCGTCACAATCACGCTCAACAAAAGCACCAAACACACCTATAATTATTATCAACAACGCGTTATTGGAAAAGCCAAATCCTTATACTATTAGCAACTTAGCCCCAATAATGACGACTACCACCGCGCTTTCAGATCTAATACGCGTTTTGACAGATCCCAATTCCCATTATCCATCCCCATTTGTGCATTTTTCAAATCAACTCTTATAACTTATAAGAAGGCCATCCGTCCATTGGAAATCTCTTGATAACTTTGCTCTCTTAATAAAAACTAAAAAGACAGTTCAGCACACAAATAAAGCAATGCCATCCATTTTGTTGAGGATTGTATGTACATACAAACTCCTCTATAGTTTCCTCCTCGACTTGGTTCCCAAGAAGCTTTGGACATTTCTCCCAACTTCTTGGCACCCTCCATCCCCATCACCACCACCAACAGATTTTCCTAAAGGGAAGGCTTCATCCATCGCTACCACAACCGTCTCCGCGACCCCTTTAATAGCCCAGTCACCGCTTGTTCAACGTAGAATGGATGCCGATGAGCTGAGACGCGTCTTCCAAATGTTTGATAGAAATGGGGACGGCCGGATCACCAAAAAGGAGCTGAACGACTCGTTAGAGAATATGGGAATATTCATCCCAGATAAGGAGTTAGAGCAGATGATAGAGAAAATCGACGTGAACAAGGACGGATGCGTTGACATTGATGAATTTGGAGCGTTGTACCAATCCATAATGGACGAGAGGGATGAGGACGAGGATATGAGGGAAGCTTTCAACGTGTTTGATCAAAATGGCGATGGATTTATAACCGTGGAGGAGTTGAAATCGGTGTTGCAATCTCTCGGCCTCAAACAGGGGAGGACTATGGAGGATTGCAAGAACATGATTATGAAGGTGGATGTGGATGGAGATGGTCGGGTCAATTTCAATGAGTTCAAGCAAATGATGAGAAGTGGAGGATTTGCTGCCTTATCTTGATTAAAAGTTATGATTGACATACAACATTTTGAGGGGATTTATTCATTGCTTAGGTTGTAAATATGCTTTCTCTTTCTATACACCTTCAAATTTCCCCAACCCAGAAAAGAAAAAAGAGAAGAGTAGTCATCGCCATATCTATTATGGATCCATTTGATAATGTGGATGCCAGGGAGGAGAAAATGCCGTCAATGATTGCAATTTATTTATTTTTATGTTCTTAATTATCAAGGAGAGGAGTGGAGGTTTATGATTACATTTTACATTGCTATAGAAATATGGGGATCCCTAGCAACTAATGTTTGTAAAAGTCTCAATCTCTGGAATGGGATAGTTTATGGTTGGGAGCTTGAATCAATAGATTAATGATAGTGCCCTTTTTGGGTGGATGAAGGTTGGGTATGAATCCTAGGCATCAGAAATTTTTTTGTTTGTCGCTGTTGTTTTATTGATTTTTTTTTAAAAAATTTTTTGTTGCATAAATTAAATACATCCATTTGTTTATGATGGAATATTGTGGTTGCCTCCCCAAACTTTTTCTGGTTGTTGTGATTTCTTATTTCTGATTATGAGTATTTTCACAACCTCCCCATCTTTGATGTACATGTTGGCTCTCACAACAAACACTTATGATGCCAGATGGATTTTTCACGCGGAATAGTTTGCCAGTTCTTCTTCTCATTAACAGCTAGTATTTGGATGCTGAATTTTGTGAGTACATAAAACTTAATGCCAAAAGATGATTCATCCCGAGTCAATCCAGCGTGCCTAATAGTTTAACTAACGTTAGAATGGGTTGGTTGAGATTGAATCATGTTACTCCGACGGTTCTCTATCCCTTTGCCTTCTATTTTTTCAGCCATCCTTTCCTCCTCCTTGTTCTCTCCTGGCTTTAGAAGTGTCCAAAATCAATAGTTTGATCCGAACTTGATCCAATCCAACCCGATTTGCATTTGCTGATTTGCATTTGAGTGGATCATGATCTGGATATGATCAATTTTGGATTGGATCAATTTTGATCCTTCTTTCTCTTACTTTCTTTTTTTGTATACAATGTTGGGTAATTTAATTTAAGTTTGAAATTAATAATTTCATATTAAAAATTATCTATTTTTTATGTGAAGATAATAAATAAATTGTACGTAAATATTTTAATTTGTGTATTTTTCATGTAAATTAATTTGTGTATTTTCATGTAAATATTTTAATTTATTTTGTTACAAAAACAATACTAATTTTAATTAAAGAATTATTTGAATTATCAAAAAAAATACTAATTTATATTTTATAACTAATGTTAACTATTTTTGGAGGAAACAAGTTATTACTTTTTTATTTAATTTGAATCAAAATGAATCAAGTTTCGATCCAATCTGAAAAATGAATTAGTCAGATCCAATCTATTTTTAATCTGATTTGCGGATCAAAATAATACCTCTCCCTAACTCCTCCCCTGCTCTCTTCCCTACCCCTCCCCTCACCTTCCTACCCTCCTTTTCCTATTGGTCCTTAGTCACTATCAATCACCTTTTTTTCCCCTTCTTTTCCTGTAATCAATGGACAAAATCTAACCACTGGCCACTTTTTTTTCTTATTTGTAATCGATGATCAAGATCTGGTGATTAAACCAATCTTGACTATTAACCACTTTTATTTTTGTTTTCAGTGGCCAACGATTAAGATTTGGCTATCAACTACAATGAAGAACACAATGGGAGGTCATCTCCCTTTCCTTCTAGCTGACATTACGTAAAATGCCAATTGATTTGAATGGTGAATTATATTATTTTTTTAAAAAAAAAATTGAAAGAAAATTAAGAGCAAGCTAAGAAAAAAAAGAGTCATGGAACTTTTAACAAGTTTAGAACTTGGTCATTGAAACTTTTTTCCCCCAAAAAAAACTCATTGGACTATTTAAAATGTCAATTTTGAATCACCTTTTCAAATGTCTATATTAAACTTAATTGAGTAGAAGAACCTACAGGTCATGTTATAAAAATTAGAGATAAAATAGCCTAAACAAGTGAGGCAGGAACTATTTCCTCTAATTCCAATTTCTCACCATTAAAGCCATACATATACAGAGTGAAAAAGATCCAAAATTGTGAAAAGGTTGGAAAAAACCTAACCAAAGTTAAAGAGAGAGAAGAAAAAAAAAATGCCAAAATGCATCCCTAATGCCCAATATATAGGTGTGGACTGACAACAACTTCGGACGAAGGTTCACCATGTGCAAGAGATCACAAGTATATAAATAGCATGATTAAATTATTTTTTTAACAAATTAGTGGAATAATGTACAAAATCATTATGAAAGGTGAAGGCTGTGATTTTTGGGATTTGTATGATCTAGAGATGTGCAGAATATTCACTAGAATTACACCTAATTTGCTTAGGAGAAGTAACAGACTCCAAAAAGGAAACTTATAATAGTTTATGTTCAATTCATTTATTTATTGTTAAAAGCTAATAAAAATATGATTAAACTAATTAAATTATTTATATAATGACACACCTTAATTTTACTTAAATATACAAAGTTTTTTTTGAGTAAATTTAATTATATTTTATTCACATAATAAGGTATAATCGTAATTAGAATTTGGATCATTTTAGTAAGATAGTTGATGGGAATTGCTGCACACCAATTCCTAAGACAGTTGATGGGAATAGAATAGTATCATAAGTATTAGTATACAAAGTTTTTTTGAGTAAATTTAATTATATTTTATTCACATAATAAGGTATAATCGTAATTAAAATTTGGATCATTTTAGTAAGACAGTTGATGGGAATTGCTGCACACCAATTCCTAAGACAGTTGATGGGAATAGAATAGTATCATAAGTATTAGTTGTTAGGCATGTTCTACAAATAGCTAGAATTGAAACTTCTATTTTTGTCATTATAGTGTTAATGTTTGCATTGTAGAAGATCATCTAAATGTATGTTAAAGGATCATATGCTTGTAATAAATTCAAGACTTTATTGAGCTAGATTTTGAAGCTTAACTATTGTAAAGTCATGCAAAAACTCAAAAGATTGATAGAAATGAAGTTGCTATTACACTAAACAAGACTAACTACAATCAGAACATGATATTTTGGACATTTTCAATACACCAAAATGTTGATCTAAACTAGCAAAGTATTTCACATCCCTCATCCACAAAATGACAACTAGCAGCATTGGTCAATTAGCTAGAAATTTTAGTTCCTAAAATACTTTGCTAGTTGGATCATATGATATAAATAAGGTTTGCTATTTGCACTAAACAAGACTAACTACAATAAAAAAAAATGATGTTTAGGACATCTTCAATACACCAAAATGTTGATCTAAACTAGCAAAGTATTTCACATCCCTCATCCACAAAATGACAACTAGCAACATTGGTCAATTAGCTAGAAATTTTAGTTCCTAAAATACTTTGCTAGTTGGATCATATGATATAAATAAGGTTGCTATTTGCACTAAACAAGACTAACTCCAACAAAAAAAATGATGTTTAGGACATCTTCAATACACCAAAATGTTGATCTAAACTAGCAAAGTATTTCACATCCCTCATCCACAAAATGACAACTAGTAGCATCAGTCTTCCTAAAATGTCAATACATGAAGCTAACAAATGGCAACCCCAACAAAATATTAACTTATTGCAATCTATTTGTTTAATCCTTCCACCTTCCAGTTCTAGTCCCTCGCCTTTCCACTCATCTGCTGTAATGATATTTTACTAAAGTATTCATAGTTCAAGTTTATTTAAATTTTGCCAGCATCAAGCAATTTGTGATTTTGAACTCCACCACCCCTTTGTAGTTTGGAAGGTGAAGGCATATCTAGATTTGTTTGTACGAAAGGCTGACTTTTTGGGTTTGAACTAGCATGCATCATTGCTTGGTGACACATTACATTCTCCTCACTTGGTTCTCTCTATTAAAGAGCATAAAGATGCAATCTGTCAAATACTTCAGGGGTCAAGAAAAAGAAGAATGCTAAATATTTAGGACTTCCTATACACATAGGAAGGTCTAAAAAGGAAGTGTTAGCTATGTTGTGAAGGTCGTGCAGAAACGGATCTAAGGGTGGAAGAATTGATTTCTCAACTAGGCGGGCAAGGAAGTTCTAATTGAAGCTGTGATAGATGCTTTTCCAACATATGTCATGAGTTGTTTCAAACTCCCTATCAACATTTGCCAAGACTTGGTTCGAAGCACAGCTGCCTTTTGGTGGGATGACAAGGTGGAGGATAAGTCAAAAATTCATTGGAAAGCAAAGAAGGAGTTAGCTATTCCCAAGGAGGAGGGAGGGCTCGGTTTTAAGGATATCCATCTTTTTAATGATGATTTGATAGCAAAGCAATTGTGGAGATTGGTTACACAACCCAACCTGTTAGTGAGCAAAGTGATGAAGGCTAAGTATTTCACAAAAGAGGGGTTACTGAAAGCTCCTAAAAAAGTAATTCATCCTGGTTATGGAAGAGCTGGCTAAAGGCCCGGTATGTCCTACTCCATGGGGCAAAATTTCAAGTGGGTGACAGCAAATCTATAAGAATCTGGGATCATCCTTGGATTCCAGGCATCAAGGGGAGGGAATTGGTACTCAAGCCATCCCACTTGAATCAGGTTATGTGGGTGAGCCAATTTATAAATCAAGAGAGATCGGAGTGGAATAGAATTTTTGTTGGGGAAGTGTTTAATGCCTTTGAAGCTGAATTAATTTGTTCCATCCCTATAGATAAACGAGGGGGTAGAGATAAGCTTATTTTCCAACTAACTCAGGATGGAAGCTACACGGTCAAATCAGCCTACCAAGAGATACTAAGGGACAAGTGGGGAAACCCAAATGAAGCAGAGAGTAGTAATTCAAGAGAAGTGATGAGACGCTTTTGGAGGAAGACATAGAAGCTGGAAATTAAAGAGAAAATTAAGCACTTTATGTGGAGATATTGGAATGGCATATTACCCACCAAGGACCAACTTATTAAGAGAGGCGTGGATGAGGATCCTGTGTGCAAAATGTGTGGGGAACATTATGAAAATTTGGCACATGTGTTACTCTATTGTGGGCGAGCAAAGAAAGTGTGGAAAATTGCCTCAGTACAGTGGGAAGGCTTTGGTTCACAAGAACAATTATTTCAGGATTGGTGGTTCTATATGTGCATGGGGATTAAGGGGAATGACTCGCAGGATAGGCTGCAGTTGGTGGTTTTTCTCTTGTGGATGATTTGGAAATCTAGAAACCTGTGGGTTTTCCAAAATGAGTGGAGAGAGGAATTAACAGATGTGGAATTGGCAAAATCTGAGTGGAGGGAATTCAAAGAGGCTAAGGAGTGCGAGAGAGTCAGTGTCTTATAAGAATGTTTTTTTTTGTAAGATCATTATATAGTTGATAGTGTAATCGTTTTGTGTTGTTAAGTGTTAGACTATCTACTATATAGAAAGTATCTTGGATGTTATATGTTTGAGTTTGCTGCTAGTTTCAACTTACTCTGTGTCTAAGACTCGTAAAGAGTGCTTGGTTGATCATTACCATTGGGTAATATTGTATATGTTGGTTCTTTTGAAAATATCAATACAACTATCGTTTTAAGTAAAAAAAAAAAAAGGTTCTCTCCTTTGCTACATTTGAGGAATTGGAGTATTATGTATTTGATGTTGCATTGAAAGGCATAGAAAGTAGTTGTTTTGTTAATCTCCATAGTTCCCAATTGCTCTTCTTTTCTTACCCCTTCTAACTTGATTCCATATGCCAACATAATGTAATATCACATGTAAATATAAAAAGTGGATAAAAAAAATGAGTGAATTAAACATTTTACTAGATTGGTAGCCATGTGGTGAGTGGCTCTACAAGTCTTTGTTTGGTTTTGATGGGAATGTCAATTGTCCAACTAAGGTTGATGGGGACTTTTACTATTAGGTTGAGTCTAATGAGGAATCTCATCATTTGCTAGAGGATCTTGTGAATTTTGTGTCCCTGTCTCAATATTGTTCTTGGCCTCTTCAATTTGTACTTTCTAAATTTTGGCAATGTGGCTAATATATTGCAGTGAATAATGATATCCCTTCTTATTCCATCTTTTATCTATTCATCCTTTCTCCGACTTTTTTTTTTTTGGGTCTACTAACCACATACAAGATATTGGTCGATCTAGAACTAATTTCCTATTTCAATTCCTTCCTGTTGATAGGGTATAGGGCATTTTTCAAATATTTCAAGAACAAAATTTTGTTATATCAACCATCAACATAAGATAATAGATCCTCATTATTTCGGTGAATGCATGCTATTACATGACAACATGGGATACTACTAACTTACCACAACTTACAAGTCTTATTCTTTAACTACATAATAAAATGATTTCTTTGGACCCCTTAACCTCATACTCATTGGCACCGTTACAAATAGGTTTACAAAACCTAAATTATTTTACCCTTCCTATATTAAGTCTCTAATGATAAAGAAAATATTAAAAGAATACCTCTTTATCCAATTGACTCTTTGCTATATTCTTTTCTTCAGGAAAACTATAATATACAGGAAAAAAAACATTTTGAAACACAATCCATGCGCTCTTTAAGAATCGCTATAGTACTTAAAGAACTCATAACATCTCTCATATCAAAATTTAAGCTATCTTCTACCAACCTTTGTTTGTAATACTGGTTTTATCTTCATTCCTTGCACTAGCGATTCTATAGTTTATAGGATCGGGATCTTACACAAAATTGATTTCGAGTAGTAGAATTGGATCAGTGAGATTGGATCATGGAATCGTAAGATTCCAGAAAAAATGAGAATATATAATTTATAAATTATTCTTAAAAGAATTATTAATCAATATATGAATAGATACATAGAAAATTCATTTATAGTTTATAAGTGAATGATCTTACTTCAATTTTTATTTATTATAGCATTTTATATGATTTTTTTAATATTTCAGTTGCTGTCGTAATCGAATGGTATTTATGTCAAATTTATTTATTTATTGTTAAAAACTAATAAAAGTATGATTAAACAAATTAAATTATTTAATAATGATAAATATTAATTTTACTTAGATATAGAAATTTTTTTAGTAAATTTAATTATATTTATTCACATAATAAGGTAGGATCGTAATTAGAATTGTGATCATTTTAGTAAATTTGGATCGTAGAATTGTAGGATCAATGGAATCGGATTGGGATTCTAAACTTATGAGAGATTCTTGAAGTTTCTATAATATTTTTCCCATCATTTGGCGACCGCTCAAATGTAAATGGCCCTTGACCTTCTTTAATGCTTTCTTGAGTTACAACACTGTCCTCAAACTCTTGCTCATTTATATCCCCAATGTCATTTACTTCTCTTTTTAAAGTAGGTTGTAAATTTTGATCCTTACAATCAGTTGTTTCTTTAGTTCCTTCACCTTGAGCCTTGATAAAATTATCATTCTCTTCAATAGTTAGAGTGGCATTTTCAATTCGGTCTATAATCTCATTTGTCTGGGTGCTAACTTCACCTATAGATATACTAGTTGAAATTATTATCTTTTTGGAGATTTGCACAATAAGGTATACATTACAATTTTTTTAATATACATTACCATTTAATATTTACATCTGTTATGTGCTGCTGCATTGCCATCCTTTTCATTTTTAAGACCTTTATCTAAAACACCACGATTGTCAACATTTTCATGTAAGTTATCTTTAATTTGAACTCTGCCACTTTTAGTACCTTTAGTTTCAACACAACCATTTCGACCTTCACTTCTCCAAAATTGTCTATTTTAGCATATTCATTTAGGGCATCTTCAATCCCAACAACACTATGAGGTTCATTGTTGCATGTAAAAGTACTGTAGACTGCCAGTGTCTAATTTGGCTTCACTTTCATTCTCTCTCACTATGGATATATGCTCCAAGCTGCAATTGCATGTACCTTATTCCTAACATATAACACTACTACTATTAAATTTTTATCCTTGGTCATCAATCTCTTCAATTACCTCTACAATTCCTTTTGGCATGTCTTTTACATTAAATGAAACACTTTACATATTCAAAATCTCATTCACTGATTTATGGTCATAGCATATTTTCATTTCCTTGTATTCACCCACCTATGCAAAAAACTGTCTAACATACTCATTTATTTGTAGTTCCTTCAATCCATGGTTAATATCACTTCTATAATTAATATAATATAACATTATGGTTGCAAAATTTGAATACCTTAGTTTTGTAATTATCTTATTTACTTAATGATGCACAAATGGTCAATATATGTTGCCTTTCCATCATTGTATCACTTATATCTCTCTCCACTTATGTTTGTGATGCAACCTAATTGTAAAGTATAAGCATCTATCTGTGCAATACAAATAATATTCAACAGGTTACTATTTAATATTATAATAATATTAAAAATTCAAACATTATCACATAATAGTTATTCAATTATACATGGTAGGATTAGATGTATACCAAAATATGGAAATAACGAGCACATTCCACTTTTTACACAAACTTTTCAAAAAGATAGAGACTGCACTATTACATACTACTCGTCATTTTTCACAAATTTTTAAACAACACCCACGAGTATTTCAATAAAATCCCAAAATACTATTGAAGAATCTCACAAGTATACAACACAAGCCCCCAAATTCGATTTCACATAATTTGTTGTCATAATATGTTGTCACCATTCATAAGGGTTTTCAATAAACTTACAAAATATTTGATTATTTACAATAAACTATACAAGGATAGAAATAACTGCCTTTTTTCCTTCTAACCTAGTTGAAATCCAATCTTGCTTGATGATTTTGAACTACCATATATTATTGAGATAACCCGTAAAATGATCCCTCACATATTGATGAATGAGCTTTTTAGTCCCTCACTTTTAAAATGAAAAAAACTAGTCCATCATATTTCATAAATGTACTCTTTTGGTCATCTGTCACTATTTCGTTTGTTTTTCCGTCACTATTTCATAAATATTTTTGGGTTCATTTGACGGAAAAACAAATGGAATAGTGATAGAGAACCAAAAGAGTGCATTTAAGAAATGTGAGGAATTATTTTTTCTCGTTTTAAAAGTGAGGGACTAAAAAACTCATTCTCTAATATGTGATGGACCATTTTGAGAGTTATCTCTATATTATTCGATCTAACTTATTCCACTATAAAATTGAAAGTTAAGTGATTCATATTTCATCTGTTAGTTCCTATTTACTATTAATTTACTATTCTTTTTCTATTGATTAAGAATTATTATTTACTCACTCCTATCTTTTTCATTATAACATATTATTACTAATAGTCTACTTTTTCTAATTTATATTTATATAATATTGTTAATTTGATATATATATATATATATATATATATATAATATTTTATATATTTTGAATTTTATTATGTAAATGAATATGAATTAAAATGTCGTAATTCATGTTTTATAACTTTTACAATTGAATTAAATAGAATTACAATTAAGGAAATTTTTCATTATTGTACATTATTAGTAAATGAATATGAATTAAAATGTATTAATTCATGTTTTATAACTTTTACAATTGAATTAAATAGAATTACCATTAAGCAACTTTTTCATTATTGTACATTATTAGTTATTAAGGAACTTCTACCACTTACTATTAGTAAGTTGATATATATATATATCATACTTTAAGTTTTATTATGTAAAATATTAAGAATTAAAATAATGAAGTAAAAATTTGTATAATATTTTTAAATTTTTATTTGCAATATAGTAATTTTAAAAATACTTCAATCGGGCCCTTTAATAATGCTAAGCATTAAGCATAATTATTTTTAGTTATGCTATAATACCGTAATAACAAGATTTTTATACCGAAAGAAAGCAATAATTATATAACTAATATCAATGTTATAAATGTATCTTAATATTTTAAAGAAAGCACCAATTATATTAATTTTTTTTCCATTTTTCCTTTCAAATATCTAACTTGCTAGTTACTTTATATTTATATTACCAATATATAATCTAATATATACAATTGAAATTAATATTAAACTATTAATAGTTATAGAGTAATTAAGAATTTAAGATGTATTAGTTAATATGTTTTACAAATTGCAATCTATCACTTGTAACATTACTAAATACTAACATATAACTAAATGTTACGAACTTACTTACTTGGGTACTTTTATACAATATTAAATATATTATGGTTTATAATCATAACTTTTTTTACATATTTTGTATCAAAATAATATTTATGATCTCATTATCTTAATTACTTGTTTAGAAAAAAAATTAATATGAACGAAAGTATGGTTTATATTTAATTCGGATGCAATATTTGCTTCTATACTTATATTGAAATATATAGTAATATTTTTCTAAATAGCTACTCATAAAGAACTCAAATATACTATAATAACTGAATGCATGGCATTGTGTAAAATGAATCAATTACACTATATAATACATGGTTATTAAATTATTAGTGAAAACAAAAAAAAAAGAAAAGGAATCAATGTATAGATTCCAGTCCTCTTTCTTTTCTTTTCTTTTCTTTTTTTTTTTTAATTTTCATAACAGGCTCTTTCTATCTTCTAACAAAATTTTCATTCATTTTAAAAAGATTTAAAATGTGATGAATTTTTGTAAAATGTGGTATTTTTCTTTTAACTTTTCACATTTTAACTAAACTATCGATAGAGTTATATGGTTATACAGAGACACATATTAAATCATGTGAAAATCTTTTAATCATATTAGAATGTATGCATGTTAACACGTATGAAAATCACTTAAACATAATAAAATTATATAAACTCAAACCAAAATTATTATAAAAAAATGTTAATTTAGTTTTTTAATGCAAAAAAAAAATTATAAATGTGAATTTATAGTGATGAGTCACTTTTAACTTAGGAGCGTAATTGAAAGAAGTTATAACTTTTTAGATGAAAACAAAAGAAAGAAAACCTTGTGAGATGTATATAATATTAATTATAATTATTGGTCAAATAATAATTACCAAAATTTATAAAGTATACAATGTAGTTGCAATTTGCAAAAAATTGAACCCTAAACTAGTCACTAGTGTGAACAACAAACAAGTCTCACTCTCTACTCACCGCTACTCTCACAATCTCACCCTTCTAAAAATCAAGAGGAAACTACTAAAATGGTTCCTCACAAATACGCGAATAATCTTTTTTATCTCTCACATTAAAAATAATAAAAAATGATCATTCACATTTTGTTAGTGTACTTTTTTGGTCCCCCGTCAAAGTTCTGTTTATTTTTCCATCCAAAAACCTCTTGTGCGGCTCATGTAATATTTAACCTAACGGCAAAAGTGGAAAAAAACTAATAGGCTATTCCACCTTCTCAAGCCCTAATTCTAGAAAGCATTTTAATCACATATTTTCTATAATTTCTAAATTCTATAGCATGAATCCAATTTGCCCAAAGGCAGCATGAACGTAGTCAAATCCACCTAATATTCAAACACCCCAATAGTAGAAAATCATCAAAACATACAAAATTAGAAAAATTTTGTTCAAAACAAAGAGACCCAATAAATGAAATAATTGTTCATACCCAAATACACTTGCTTTTTGCAATCCCTACACCCAGTTAAAGCAAAAAAACAAAAACGAATACTTGAAGAGTTCAAACATTTTGCAATACATGGGTGGTCTACCCTCACCTATATTTTTAACTATATTGGAATCTCCATCTGCTAGACCTCCTAGGAAAAATAACCTCTTTATATTGTGAGTTCGGGACTTGGGCCTTCTTTTACTCTTTTTCACTTGCTCTTGCTATGGTTTTTGTTGCTGGTGATGGTGTTGGGGTTGTTGATGCTATTGACCACCAAATAAAGATCCATCATCCAATTGATGCTGTTTGACCACCAAATGAAAGATGTTGTTGGGAATGGTGTTGGGGTTGTTGATGTTGTTGACCACCAAATGAAAGATCTATTTTGCATTTGAATCAATCGACAATTGGCCGACGTTCTTCATTTGATTGACAGAATATAGAATAGGATGTCTAAAGTAGAAATCGTTCTGTGTATCCTTTGCCCCTTTGGTAACATTAGATGATTTCTTGCCCTAATTCCATAAAGAGTAAAATTAGAATGCTTTTTGGAATTAGGGCTTGACAGAATGAATAGGAATGATTTTTGGGATGAGAAATGAAGGTGGAGGCTGATAAGTCACTTTCCATTTTTGCCCTTAAGTTAATACCACGTCAACTGCACAAAAGGCATTTGGATGGAAAAATAGACGGAACTTTGATGGGGGATTAAAAAAAATACACTAACAAAATGTGAATGATCATTTTTCATTATTTTTAATATGAAGAATAAAAAAGATTATTCGCGTATTTGTGAGAGACTATTTTAGTAGTTTTCTCAAAAATCAAAGTCCAACCCTAGTCCACCCTCACCGTCATACTTGCTATTCTTGTTCTGTTGTCATTACCGCCACCCGCTACGCACAAAGATTGCCATTGCTGCCATCGGCTACCTATTGAAATTTCGTTCTCTTTTTGTTGCCACCCGCCCGCCTTTGATAACAGTGCACTGTGTGACCGAACCTCTCATTGTTCGATTTCGATTTACTCACTTCCAACCTCGACAACCTCCTTTCCGGCCAATTTAACCTCATATTGTCCATGGCTAATAACCCTTGATTGTCCGAACCAAATCTCCAAACCACCAATTCCCCCCTGGCCAACTTAAGGACGATCGTTTGCGCTAGGTCCCTCGATTCCATGGCACCACTAACCTACTTTGAGCCTTTGATGACCATGGTGATGATATTGACATTTTTTTCTGATTTTTTTAGTGTCAACTTTTTGATTTGGGGTTAATTTTTTTTTCTGTTTAATTGGATTGAATTATGCTAGATAATTGGATTGTGACTGTCTGCTGTAGTTTGTAACTACTTGGATATTGAATTAATTGGATTTTTTCTGATTTTGTGAAAAACAGGCACCTATTTAGTATCCGCTGATAACCAAAGCGGGGCGGGTAACGGGTGGTGGGGGGATGGGGGTGAGTGGCAGGGGAGGGTGGGTGTTTTAAATAGTCCAATGACCTTTTTTGAGCAAAAGAGTTCAATGATCGAGTTTAGAACTTGTTAAAGGTCCCTTCTTGTAGTTCACTCACTGTGGGCTAATTTTAATTAAGTAATTAATGAATTTTATTTTTATTAAGTAATATTATTAATACAGTGTTAATTATTTAAGAAATTTAATAAATTTTTTTTTAACTCAACTAATTTAACCCATTGAATTGGTTGAATTTAACTTAACACAAATATGATTAACTCAAATATAACTCATTATTAACTAAGTTAAGTAAGGTCATGAGTCATACCCACTCAATTCTAACTATTAATGCCTTGACCCATAAAAAACTCAACCACACCCCACCCCCCAATTGATACCCAAATTAATTTGTACAACATCAAAGTCTCATACTCAAATTGACATAATCTTGTAAAAACTTTTGCGTTTTTAATGAGAACTACTTTTTCCACAGAAGTCATTTGATTCTTGATGACCTGGTCAAAAAAATTCTAATAATATCTCAATAAGTACAACAATTCTGCAAATTTTAAAAGTCACGTGCACAATCTAGAAAGTGTAGGAGAAAAAAAAAAGGTCTTTAATGAACCATTGCTTTTATTGAAACTGTAAAAGAAAGAAAAGTATAAAATGGACCATTGCTTTATCTTTTAAGTTTGCATTGATCGGAAAATTCTTAAAAGGTTGCCCGTCAAGAGAGATTCTCCGCGACAAGATTAAATGCTTTTAAATGGCTATTAGTTAGGACTTTTACAACCGAAACTTCTTCATCCAGTACATATTTTAATTTGTTTTGATCTTGCTAAAGATTATACATTATAGTTGCTGGTTGTGAACACTTTGAAATTTTCAAGGACTCATCTTGAGGATTTTGAAATGGACATTACAGTTTAATCTTAGAAACACCACAAATTGTTTCAATTTGGAATCTTGGCTACAATTCACTTCCAAGCATTACCCATGCAGTATTTTCACAAGGCACCACTTTATTTCCATTTCTATGTTGATTCGGGAGCCACTAAAATTGGATGCAGCAATCATTATGCACGACCGAGCTTGGCGAGAATTTGTGTTGAATTAGATTTTTCAAACCTTTCGACAAACACAATCTGGATTGTTAATGCAAAGAACAGTCTCTAGCAGAATATGGAATATGAACGAGCATTGCCTATCTATTGTCACCCATGCTGTAAATGGGAACATGAAGCTTTTTCCTGTGGGTTAAAAAATTAAGAAATGGGCTGCAGATAAATTCATGAAGTAGACATGGGAACCCAGGGAAATTGTCTACCGTACAGTGGGATGGACTAGAAGATCAGACAGTTTTAGTGTATGGTGGGAAAAACTTATGGAAAATCAAAGTAGACCAGATGGTATAGAACATATTCACCTCATTGTGGTATCCTATGGCAGAGGTGGAAGAATAGAAACATGCACAGTTCAAAGGTACCAGTTAGGATTCTATAAAAACTATCAACAAAGCCCAGAAAGATTGGATTGGAGCAGAGGAAGTTAGAACAAATGTGAGCAGCCCAAGGGGGCACAGCAGTACTCAAGCAGTACAGACTCTGAGAGATGAAGAATGGGAACTTCCACCAGCTAGAATAATCTGGATAAACACTGATGCAGCCATTAATGAACCAAAGGGCAAAGTTGGACATGGTATCATAGCAAGGGACTAGAGAGGTAACATCAAAGCGATATGGGCTAAATTTGAGTGTCAGTAAGGAGATGCAACAACGGAGAAAGGCATAACCATAACGGATGCACTTTTCCTAGCACAAAGGGAAGGATGGAAGAGTGTTCAAATACAATCTAATTGCAAGGGGATGGTGGACAAGATATGAGAACCTTAAGATTAGCTGGAAGTTCAAGCAAGAGTCACTGTTAGATGATGCTGTGGAGCACCCATGATGGGATCAATGAGGGAGCTTAAGAAACAGCTGGTCATGTAGGTCTTCAAGGTTATGCTAATCTTCAAAATACCAAAGTTGTGGTCAATAATTATTCAGGGAAGTCAAGTTCAAAACTCAATCATACAACACAACCAATAATGAGAGAGCTAAATGGCAGGAAGAAATAAACAACACTGTTTACCATGATCTAAAATGTACTCTAGGCAATAGCAAGCTAACACTACTGGGCATCATTATAATTAACCAGAATACTAAGATCCTTCAGGGCAAGGCAATAAACTTTCAGCATGGCAATTAAAGATGGAGATAATAAGAAAAAAATCTCCATCAAAGATCCTCTTCCTTCACAAATCTTGTTTCAAACTACTATTATACAATGCTAAACAGTAAGAGTTGGAATTAGGGCAAGCCGTAAATGGTAGAAATTTGATTTGAAAAGTAATTGAAGATAACGCAGACCATTCATTCACTATGATGGAACTGCTAAAATAATGTGCGACATCATATTCCCACTCCCAGCCACCACCCCTCCCCACCCAACAAAAGGAAAAAAAAAAAAAAACCAAAATAAAAAAACAGAAAGCATCAAGAACAACAATACAGTGCCACTGGTTCCTATGCAAATGCAAAACAGCCAAAATTATTAAGAGGAATAAGATTACCATATGACTGACACTACAAAATGCACATGCATTCTGTCATTTCTTAAAGGGAACAAGATATTTGACATATTTCAATCAGTGCATAAGAAGTTGCAGTTTACTACAAAATAAATTACAAGGATAGAAGGCAGCTTGTAACTATATGATGCTACACATAATAAAACAAACCAATTTAGCGAGGCGCTTTCTTCTTCCCAGCAATAGCAACCTTCTTTCCCTTCAATGTACGACAGTTGTTTTTTGTCCGTTGTCCTCTACATGGCAATCCCTGAATATGCCTAACGCCTCGGTAGCACTGGATCTCCTTTAGCCTTCTAATTGCAAGGGCAGTAGATCTCCTCTAAAGATAATTCACAAACAAAAGAAATAAAAACCATTGTCACTGGGAAGGAATCAGAAGTCTAGCATGTTATACACTAAATTAAGTAGAAGGACCTTACTTAACAAGATCTCCCTGGTAGTAATGAATTAATGAAGAAGATTATAAAAGAAATATGAAACAGGAATTATTATCATATTTGGGTTTCGTACCCTGATTTCTCCTTTTATCCATGATGCTTCTCAGGGAAACTTTATCGCGTTTTCTTTTTCCGTAAATTGTTTCTTATCCCCTAGAAATAATAAATAGGGAAAGCTGGAGAAAGGAGGCGTATCATATTCTAATCTATTACTACCATTCTGGAAGAGTAGCTTCCTTGAAATTGTATTTTCTATTCTTCCTTCCCAGATTTTACCGTTGATGCCAGATAACTTAGACAACACATCTAGAAGATTAACTCAAATTGATTGTGTCACCTTAACCTAGGCCAATTTTTTGAAAATCATGTTTTTCATTTTCGTTTTTTTTGAGTCTCAATACTGTTGCACTTTTTTTTCTTCTTTTTCATAGCCAATATCAATTACAACATAAATGACCGCAAGATCCCAACCAGATAGCCGAAGCAGTTACCATTACACAACCATAAAAATCCAAGATCACATCTTTATCTTTACACACGAAATTCAAGCCTGTGTTACTCTAGGATGCAACATATCCACAAACCAGCTAAAACCCCCTTAGTTTCTCCCAAAACCCCCTAAACAACTCTCCACATTATCCCCTGAAACAACAACATCATCATTTCCAGACAAATGAACAATTCATTTAGGTACAGTTTTCATCTCCAGATGGCAATAAAAAAAAAAAATTACTCTGCGTCAATAATCCAAACTGATAAATTTAACAAACATTGACAATAGCAGCATGCCAAAATTTCTCTGTAGTCAACAAACCATATCCGTGATGTCAAACTAACCAAAACATCTTAATACCCTTCTAAACTCCATGACAACCATTAAAAAGCACCTCTATTGAACAATAATGCGAACATTTCCAAATAAATACATTGAATTCTTTAAAAAATCTTACAAGGTCCCCTTCAATCATATACTTGGAGACTTCTTCACGGAGGGTGGTTAGCTCTTCTTCAGACAAATCTTTTGCGAGTTTATTCTCCATCCCAAGGTCATATAATATCTGCTTAGCTCTAGTTCGCCCAATCCCATGAATATATTGCAGAGAAAACTCGACCCTTTTGCTGTTTGGTATCTCTACTCCTCCCACACGGGCACATTTCACACTCAACCCGCCAATCTAACACAGAATTAAAAAATGATGGAAAAAGACACAGTTTCTATCGTATAAAAAACCCCAGAAAGCCAAAAGAGCAGGAAATTTTGAATAAAAAAAAAATTACCTTGGGAAGAGTTGATGAGGTGGGAAAATAGAGGGAATTGGTTGTGGGTTTTGAAGCGTTGGTGTTGCAGATGAGAGAAAGCGACGGTAGAACGGGTACTGCAAGTGCATGCGCCATAATCCCCTCCTTTGTGTGTTCGATTTATTCTCGGGATGTGATTGAAGAGTACGCTAGGGAGGGAAATGGATAAGAGAAAGCCAATGGAAGGTGGAGTTGTGGACTGGACTTTTCACAATCTGGTAGCAAACTGTTCCATGGGCTTTGTCCAAGCCAAGTGTTGTGCAAATGCATAGGATGAATTTGTATATACAATTCTTATAACATAATATAAAGGTATAAAATTTAAAATCAATAGTTTACAAAATAAGATATACTTTTAAACTCATAAAATGTAAGGTATGCCGTATGCGTTAAAAAATCTTCTAACAATTAGGTGATGAATCATCATAGAATAAGATACATTTTAAACTCAAAGTGTAAGGCATACATTATAAAATCTTCCAATTGAGTGATGAATCTTAACTTTATACTCCATTAGATTAAAAAAAATTTACTTTAAAAATTTTTCTTTATTTTTTTTTTTTAAAAAAGTCTACTTTTGAAATACAAATTTAATAACACATTTATTAATAATAACTATATATAGTCACAATTAAAAAGGAAAGATAAAAATATAAAATTGTGCATCTAATGATACATTAGGTCGTTGGATTTAATAACTAAAAAAAGTTTATACTCAAAGTGATTTTTTCTTTTTTTGAAGATAGAGGGATTAATATTTAATGAAAAATTTATAAGATAGATGATCAACTCATTGCCAATTTTTTAAACTATTCAATTTTTTCTTTTGGTTTTTTTCTAGCAATTGCTAGATTTCAAACCTGAGACCTCATAGTTACGATTCCTTGAATTTTTTTAAAGTTCGTATTGAATTTTACGATTATTGTTATCATTATTTGGTAATTTGTAGTTATTAGAGAATAATCGTGTGATAATTTAATTAATGTTGTTGTATATACATATATGTGTGTGTGTGTGTATATATATATATACATATATTAAATTTAAATTTAGAATTGCAAATTTTTCAATTGAATGATCATATTGTTAATTATGATATTAAATGATTATTTCATTTTTAAAATTATAATTTATTATTTATTTTTCATTATTTCAATTTGAGTATAGATTTTTACATATATATTCTTATTAGATTTACTATTTTCTACCAATTAAAATATTACTTTAAGGCTTTAAGTCATGAATTTTTTTTGTTTAAAATGATAATATATTACTTAGAGGAAAATATCAAGTTTATATTTATATAAACTCATTCAATCCTAACAAGTAATTGAAACATTATATATGAAAAAGTGAAATGCATGTGCAAAATAGTAGGAGGATAGTGATTGGAAACAAGACAACTCCTTTTTAGAAATAGAATTAGTTTAAAATTGAATAAGATTTCAGTCCAGAAAAAGTCAAAAAATTAGTCACGTTCTATTTCAGTTCAGTTTAACTCAGAAAAAATCAGAAAAAAAAAAATCAGTGGCCATTTGCTTCAGTCCAAAAAAACAAGAAAAAAAACCTGAAAATCAGTCTACAAAAAACCAAAAAATGAAGCAAATAAACACATAGCCAAATGTTTCAGGCCAATTTAGTCCAGAAAAAATCAAAAAAGATCCAGAAAAATCAAACGCCCTCAACTTTAGTCCAATTCAGTCTTGAAAAAACCTAAAAAATTAGTCACATTCTACCTCAGTTCGGTTTAATCTAGAAAAAAAATCAGAAAAAACCAAAAAATCAGTCGTCATCTACTCAAGTCCCGAAAAACAAGAAAAAAACCAGAAAATCAGTCCATAAATGGCCAGAAAATGAAGGAGATAAACACATAGCCAAATGCTTCAAGCCAATTCAATCTTGAAAAAATCATTAAAAAACCGAAAAAATCAATCGCCCTATATTTTAGCCCAATTTAGTTCAAAAAAAAAAAAATAGTTGCATTCAACTTCAGTCCAGTTTAACCCAAAAAAAATTAGAAGAAAAACCAAAAAATTGGTCACCATCAACTTTAGACCAATTCAGTCCAGAAAAAACAAAAAAATTAGTCACGTTCTACTCCCGTCCAATTTAGACAAGAAAAAATTAAAAAAAAAAAGAAAAACATAGTAGCCATCTGCTTCAGTCCAGAAAAACAAGAAAAAACCTAAAAATCAGTCCACAAAAAACCAGAAAATCAAGCAGATAAACACATAGCCAAATATTTCTGGCCAATTCAATCTAGGAAACATCAGAAAAGATCCAGAAAAATCAAACACCCTCCACTTCAGTCCAATTCAGTATGGGAAAAACAAAAAAATTAGTCTCATTCTACCTCAATCCAATTTAACCCAAAAAATAATAAAAAAAACCAAAAAATCTATCGCCATCTATTTCAGCCCTGAAAAGCAAGAAAAAAAACCTAAAAAATCACTCTACAAACAGCCCGAAAATGAAGCAGATAAACACATAGCCAAATGCTTCAGGCCAATTCAATCTTGAATTTTTTTTTAAAAATCGACAAAATCAATTGCCCTATATTTCAGTCCAATTCTGTCCAAAAAAATAAAAATTAGTTGCATTCAACTTCAGTCCAGTTTAACCTAGAAAAATTAGAGAAAAAACCAAAAAATCAGTCGCCATCAACTTTAGACCAATTCAGTCCAGAAAAAACCAAAAAATTAGTCACGTTCTACTTCAGTCTAGTTTAGCCCAGAAAAAAGCAGAAAAAAAAACAAAAAAATTAGTGGCTATCTGCTTCAGTCCAGAAAAACAAGAAAAAAAACCTGAAAATCAATTCACAAAAAACCAGAAAATGAAGCAGATAAACACATAGCCAAATGTTTATAGCCCATTTAGTCCAGAAAAAATCAGAAAAGATCCAGAAAAATCAGATACCCTCTACTTCAGTCCAATTCAGTCCGGAAAAAACAAAAAAATTAGTCGCATTCCATCCCAATCTAGTTTAATCCAGCAGAAAAGTAGAAAAAACCAAAAAATCAATCACCATCTACTTCAGCCTTCAAAAACAAGAAAAAAAACCTCAAAATTAGTCCACAAACAGATAGAAAATAAAGTAGATAAACACATAGCCAAATGTTTCAGGCCAATCCAATTCAGAAAAAATCGAAAAAGAACAAGAAAAATCAAACGCCCTCCACCTTAGTCCAATTCAGTCCCGAAAAAATAAAAAAATTAGTCACATTCTACCTCAGCCCAGTTTAATCCAGAAAAAAATCGGAAAAAACGAAAAAATCAGTAGTTATCTACATCAATCTCGAAAACAAGAAAAAAAATCAGAAAATTAGTCCACAAACAGAAACAAAACAAAAAAATCAGTAGCCATCTGCTTCAGTCCAGAAAACAAGAAAAAAACCTGAAAATCAGTCCACAAAAAACCAGAAAATGAAGCAGATAAGCTAGATGTTTCCGGCCAATTCAGTCAAGAAAAAATGAGAAACGATCCAGAAAAATCAGACGCCCACCACTTCAGTTCAATTCAGTTCGGAAAAAACAAAAAAATTAGTCGCATTCCACCCTAGTCTAGTTTAATCCAGAAGAAAATTACAAAAAACCAAAATATAAGTCGCCATCTACTTCAGCCTGGAAAAAAAAAAAACCTCAACATCAGTCCACAAACAGAAAGAAAATGAAGCAGATAAGCACATAGCCAAATGCTTTAGGCGAATCAAATCAAGAAAAATCGAAAAAGAACCTGAAAAATCAAACGCCCTCTACCTCAGTCCAATTCAATCCCGAAAAACTAAAAAAAATTAGTCGTACTAAACCTCAGTCCAGTTTAATCCAGAAAAAATTTGAAAAAACGACGAAATCAGAAGCCATCTACTTTAGTCTCAAAAACAAGAAAAAAAAAGAAACTCAGTCCATAAACAGCCAGAAAATGAAGCAATAAACACATAGCCAAATGCTCCATGCCAATTCAATCAAGAAAAAAATCATAAAAAATCGAAAAATCAGTCGCCCTATATTTCAGACCAATTTTGTCCACAAAAAAAAAAAAAAACAAATTAGTTGCATTCAACTTCAGTCTACTTTAATCTAGACAAAATCAGAAAAAAGAATTAAAAAATCAGTCGCCATCAACTTTAAACTAATTCGGTCCATAAAAAACCAAAAAATTAGTCACGTTCTACTTCAGTCCAGTTTAACAGAGAAAAAATCACAAAAAAAAAATCAGTGCCCATCTACTTCAGTCCAAAAAAAAAAAAAGAAAAAAACCTGAAAATCAATCCACAAAAAACCAAAAAATGAAGCAGATAAACACATAGTCAAATGTTTTATGCCAATTCAGTCCAGAAAAAATAAAAAAGATCCAGAAAAATCAGACACCCTCAACTTCAGTCCAATTCAATCCGGAAAAAACCTAAAAAAGTAGTCGCGCTCTACCTCAGTCCTGTTTAAAACAGAAAAAAATTTAAAAAAAAATAGTCGCCAACTACTTCAGTCCCAAAAAACAAGAAAAAAACCAGAAAATCAGTCCACAAACAGCCATAAATAAAGCAGATAAACACATAGCCAAATGCTTCAGACCAATTCAATCTTGAAAACATCAGAAAAAAATCGAAAAAATCAGTCACCCTATATTTCAGTCCAATTCAATAAAAAAAAAATTAGTTGCATTCAACTTCAGCCCAGTTTAATCCAGAAAAAAAAACAAAAACAAAAAAATCAGTCGCCATCAACTTTAGAACAATTCAGTCCATAAAAAACCAAAAACTTAATCACGTTCTACTTCAGTCTAGTTTTGCTCAGAAAAAATCAGAAAAATAAAAAAAACAAAAAAATTAGTGGCCATCTGCATCAGTCCAGAAAAAAAAAATCCTAAAAATCAGTCCACAAAAAACGAGAAAATGAAGCAGATAAACACATAACCAAATGTTTCGAGCCAATTCAGTCAAAAAAAAATCAGAAAAAATCTAGAAAAATCTTACGCCCTCAATTTCTGTACAATTCAGTACGGAAAAAACTTGAAAAATTAGTTGCATACTGCCTCAGTCCGGTTTAATCCAAATAAAATAAAAAAACCAAAAAATCAGTCACCATCTACTGTGGTCCAAAAAAACAAGAAAAAATCAAGAAAATCAGTCCATAAACAGCCAGAAAATGAAGTAGATAAAGAAATAGCCAAATGCTTCAGGCCAATTCAATCTTGAAAAAATCAGAAAAAATCGATAAAATCAATCACCCTATATTTCAATCCAATTCTGTCCAATAAAAAAAGAATTAGTTGCATTTAATTTCATTCCAGTTTAATCCAGAAAAAATTTTAAAAAAAACCCAAAAAATAAGTCGCCATCAACTATAGAGCAATTCAGTCAAAAAAAAAAACAAAAAAATTAGTCACGTTTTACTTCAGTCCGGTTTACCCCAGAAAAAATCAGAAAAAAAAAAGAAAAAAATTAGTGGCCATATGCATCATTTCAGAAAAACAAGAAAAAAACCTGAAAATCAGTCTACAAAAAACCAGAAAATGAAGCAAAAAAACACAGAACCATATGTTTCATGCCAATTCAGTTAAGAAAAAAATCAGAAAAGATCCAGAGAAAATCAGATGCCCTCAACTTCAGTCCAATTTGGTCTGGAAAAAACCCTAAAAATTAGTCGCGTTCTACCTCAGTCCGGTTTAATCCAGAAAAAAAAAGTGAAAAATGAAAAAAATCGATTGTTATCTATTGCAATCCCAAAAAACAAGAAAATTCATCCATAAATAGCCAGAAAATGAAGTAGATAAACACATTGCCAAATGTTTCAAGCCAATTCAATCTTCAAAAAATTAAAAAAAAACTGAAAATATCAGTCGCACAATACTTCAGTCCAATTTTGTATAAAAAAAATTAGTTGCATTCAACTTCAATCCAGTTTAACCCAGAAAAAATCGGAAAAAAAAACCAAAAAATCATTCACCTTCAACTTTAGACCAATTCAGTCCAGAAAAAACCAAAAAATTAGTGACGTTTTACTTCAATCCAGTTTAGCCCAGAAAAAAATTAGAAAAACAAAAACAAAAAAAATCAGTGGCCATCTGCTTCAGTCCAAAAAAATAAGAAAAAATCCTGAAAATCAATTCACAAAAAACCCGAAAAATCAGACGCCTTCAACTTTAGTCCAATTCAGTCCGAAAAAAATCTAAAAATTTAGTTGCATTCTATCTCAGTCCGGTTTAATCCAAAAAGAAATCAGAAAAAACCAAAAAATCAGTCATCATCTACTCCAGTCCCAAAAACAACAACAAAAAAAAAACCCAGCAAATCAGTCCATAAACAGCTAGAAAATGAAGCAGATAAACACTCAACTTCAGTCCAGTTCAGTCCTGAAAAAATTAGTCGCCCCATATTTTAGTCCAATTTTGTCAAAAAAAAAATTAGTAACATTCAACTTCAGTCTAGTTTAATCATGAAAATATCAGAAAAAAAAAACCAAATAATCAATCGCCATCAACGTTAGACCAATTCAGTCCAAGAAAACCAAAAAATTAGTCACGTTCTACTTCAGTCCAAATTAGGAAAGAAAAAATTCGAGGAAAAAAAAAACAAAAAAATCAGTGGTCATCTCCTGTGGTCCAGAAAAAGAAGCAAAAAAAGTCTTAGGCCAATTCAGTCTACAAAAAACCAAAAAAATGAAGCAGATAAACACGTAGCCAAATGTTTTTAGCCAATTTAGTACAGAAAAAAATTTGAAGAGATTCCAAAAAATCAGAAGCCCTCTACTTTAGTCCAATTCAGTCCGGGAAAAAAAATAAAAATTAGTCATATATTACCTAAGTTCGGTTTAATCTAGAAAGAAATCAAAAAAACCAAAAAATCAGTCGCCATCTCCTCCAGTCTCAAAAAACAACAAAAAAACTAGAAAATCAGTTGATAAACAGCCAGAAAATGAAGCAGATAAACACATAGCAAAATGCTTCAGGCCAATTCAATCCAGAAAAAATCAGAAAAAAAAATTAGTCACCCCATATTTCAGTCCAATTTTGTCCAAAAAATAATAGTTACATTTAACTTCAGTCCAGTTTAATCATGAAAATATCAGAAAAAACAAAAAAATTCAGTCGCCATCAACTTTAGACCAATTCAGTCCAAAAAAACACAAAAATTAGTGGCGTTCTACTTCAGTCCAGTTTAGCCAAGAAAAAATAAGGAAAAAAAACAAAAAAAATCAGTGGCCATCTTGTTTAGTCAAGAAAAATAAGAAAAAAACCTAAAAATAATTCCACAAAAAACCAAAAAATGAAGCAGATAAACACGTAGTCAAATGTTTCAGGCCAATTCAGTACAGAAAAAAATCAGAAAAGATCCAGAAAAATCAGACGCCCTCTACTTCAATCCAATTCAACCCAGAAAAAACGTAAAAAATTAATCCAGAAAGAAATCAGAAAAAACCAAAAATCAGTCGCCATCTACTCCAGTCCCAAAAAACAAGAAAAAAACTCAAAAATTAGTCCATAAACAGCCAGAAAATGAAGCAGATAAACACACAGTCAAATTCTTCCCGCCAATTCAATCCAAAAAAAATAAAAAAAAAGAAAAAATTAGTCGCCCCATATTTCAGTCCAATTTTGTCCAAAGAAAAAAAAATTAGTTACATTCAACTTCAGTCCAGTTTAATCCTGAAAATATTAGAAAAAACCAAAAAATCAATCGTCATCAACTTTAGACCAATATAGTCTAGAAAAAATCAAAAAATTAGTTACATTATACTTTTGTCCCGTTTAGCCCAAAAAAAATCTGAAAAAAAAACAAAAAAATCAATAGCCATCTGCTTCGGTCCTGAAAAAAAAAACGTGAAAATCATTCCACAAAAAACCAAAAAATGAAGCAGATAAACATATAGGCAAATGTTTCAGGCCAATTCAGTCCAGAAAAAATCCGAAAAATCAAGAAAACTCAAACGCCCTCTACTTCAGTTCAATTCAATTCGAAAAAAAAAATTAGTCACATTCTACCTCAATCCGGCTTAATCAAGAAAAAAATCAGAGAAAACCAAAAAATCAATTGCCATCTACTTCAGCCAAGAAAAAAAGAAAAAAACCAGAAAATCAATCCATAACCAGGCAGAAAATGAAGCAGATAAACACACAGCCAAGTGCTTCAGACCAATTCAATCTTGAAAAAATCAGGAAAAAACCGAAAAAATCGGTCGCCCTATATTTCAATCCAATTCTGTACCAAAAAAAAAAAAGTTGCATTCAACTTTACTCTAGTTTAATCCAGAAAAAATCCGAAAAAAAATTAAAAAATCAATCACCATCAGCTTTAGACCAATTAGCCCAGAAAAAACCAAAAAATTAGTCACGTTTTACTTCAATCTGGTTTAGCCCAGAAAAAATTGTAAAAAAAAAAAACAAAAAAATTAGTGGCCGTCTGCCTCATCCAAAAAAATGAGAAAAAAACCCGAAAATTAGTCCGTAGAAAACCAGAAAATGAAGCAGATAAACAAAAACCCAAATATTTCCGGCTAATTCAGTCCAAAAAAATCAGAAAAGAACCAAAAAAATCAGAAGCGCTCTACTTCAGCCCAATTCAGTCTGAAAAAAATAAAAAAATTAGTCGCATTCTATCTCAGTCTAGTTTAATTCAAAAAAAAATCAGAAAAAATAAAAAAAAACTGTTGCCATCTAATTCAGCCACGAAAAACAAGAGAAAAAAAAATCAAAAAATCAATCCATAAACAGCCAGAAAATGAAGCAGTTAAACATATAGCCAAATGCTTCAGGCCAATTCAATCCAGAAAAAATCAGAAAAAAATGAAAAAATCAATCGCCCTATATTTCAGTCCAATTCTGTCCAAAAAAAAAAAAAGTTGCATTCAACTTCAATCCAGTTTAATCTAGCAAAAATCAGAAAAAAAACCAAAAAATTAGTCGCCATCAACTTTAGACTAATTCAATCCAGAAAAAACCAAAAAATTAGTCACATATAGTTTGGCCTCAGAAAAAATCAGAAAAAAAAAATCAGTAACCATCTGCTTCAGTCCAGAAAACAAGAAAAAAAAAACCTGAAAATCAGTCCACAAAAAACCAGAAAATGAAGTAGATAAACACATAGCCAAATGTTTCGGGCCAATTCAGTCAAAAAAAATTAGAACAGATCCAGAAAAATGAGATGCCCTCTACTTTAGTCCAATTCAGTCCGGAAAAAACAAAAAAATTAGTCGCATTCTACCGCAGTTCAGTTTTATCCAGAAAAAAAATCAGGAAAAATCAAAAAATCAGTCGCCATTTATTTTAGCCTCAAAAAACAAGAAGAAAACCTAAAAATCAGTCTATAAACAGCCAGAAAATGAAGCGGATAAACATATAACCAAATGCTTCAAGCCAATTTAATCCAAAAAAAATAAAAAAAGATCGAAAAAATCAGTCACCCTCTATTTCTGTCCAATTTTGTCCAAAAAAAACAAAAAAATTAGTTGCATTTAGTTTCAGTCCAATTTAATCTAGAAAAAATCAGAGAAAAAAAACCAAAAAATCAGTCGCCATTTCTGAATCCGAAGTTTAGATGTTAAAAAATGAGCTGAAAGATTAGTTATTACAGAAGATACTTTAATTCTAGAGTCTGGAGCTAGCTTCGGTTTTTGAGACATAACTCAAAATGTAAAAATTTAAAAATTATAAAATTTTGTGTGTAAAAATAGGACATACAAAAATACAACTTTTTTATTTTAAAGTTTTCCAAATTCGAAAAGAATAATGGTGAAACAATATTTTTAATGTGAAAACACAGATGCAGATTGTCAGAAAAGGTTATTTAGATTGGTTTTGGTTTAGCGGTTATATTTGAAGATCTAACCATTGGATGAAGCTGAAATTTGTTCACATAATAGCCAACTTCTAGAGCTACAAAATCATTACTTTGAGGAATTTGCAGATATGAACGTTATATGGGAGAAACAATGGTCACAAATATATTCTGGAAATCCAAATTTGAAAGAAAGCATTGAAAGCAAGGAAAATTTGGAATGACAAATATGTATTTTCGCCTTGCAACGGCCATTTTGGGATTTTTGCCTATAAATACAGCTTCAAACTCAGATTAACATACAAGATCAAGAGAAGAAGAAGAGATAAGGCAAGAAAGAAGTGCTTACAAAGAGAAATAATATTTTGAGTGAATTGTGCTTTATTTTTCATATTCAAATTTGTGAGAGTTTTGCTCTTAGTTGTTTGATTTTTTAAACTCATTATTATTGTTGTAAGAAAGGAAAATTTATTACCTTTTTGTTTTTGTGAGTGTTGAGTGAACTCTTGTTGATCTTGGTCCATGTGTTAGAACCAAGATTGGAGATATTCTTTGAAGAAAAACTTGTTGAGTGATTTGGGGATAAAATCACTTGTTTTAAGTGATTTGGGAATAAAATCACTTGGTGTAAGTGTATTGGGGATAGAGTCACTTGATAAGGTTTTCTAGCACATTCGGAAGCTAGTGCATAACAAGCTCTTTCAAAGAATAGTGAAAAAAATCTCAAGGAGGATCTTGAGGAGTGAAGTAGACAAGATTAGAGCCAAACCACTATAAATCGCTTGTGTTTGTTTTTCTTCCCTTCTCTTTATATTTATTGCATATGTTAGCACTTGCTTTTTATTTGAAATATGTTGAATATGTTTTTGTGAGTTTTCCATACTTGATTATCATTATCATTTTGATATACTTGTTTTAAGGGTTGAAATTTTATTTGTTCAATTTTTTAAACAACCCTATTCACACCCCATCTAGTGTTGCTATTTGGGACAACAATTGGTATCAGAGCAAGGGTTCTTATTTTTTTTAATTTAACCGTCTAAGAGTAAAGATAATGGCAACATCTTTTGGAACCTCCACTTTTGAAGGTCAATCAACCCACCGACCCCCTTTGTTTAATGGAACAAATTATAATTATTGGAATGCTAGAATGAGAATTTATGTTCAAGCTATGGATTATGGGTCATGGAAGGTTATATCAGGTGGTCCTTATGTTCCTTCTAAAACCATAGATAATAAGATAGTTCCTAAGGATGAAAATGAATGGACTGAAGCCGATGAAGCTAAAATCCAATTAAATGCTAAAGCTATGAATATGTTATATTGTGCACTTGATCCTAATGAGTTCAATAGAATTTCTTCTTGTGAAACCGCAAAAGAAATTTGGGATAAATTAGAAGTCACTCATGAAGGTACTAATCAAGTTAAAGAATCTAAAATTAGTATGCTTGTTTATCAATATGAATTGTTTACAATGAAATCAGAAGAATCTATTTCGGAAATGTTTAATAGATTTACCGATATTATAAATAGTTTGAAATCTCTTGGTAAAATCTCTACTAATGTTGAAATGGTGAGAAGATTCTTAGATCTTTATCAAAGAAGTGGGAACCAAAGGTGACGGCCATCCAAAAAGCTAAAGATCTTATAAGATTGAGCGTAGATGAACTCTTGGGTTCTCTTATGACCCATGAGATTACTTTAAAAGCCAATGAGGAAGAGGAGACCAAAAAGAAGAAAGGAATTGCTTTCAAGTCTACATTCCATGTTGATGAATCAAGTGATGAAGATGATGAAGACATTGCTATGATCTCTAGAAAATTCAAGAAGTACATCAACATAAAGAAACAAGGTGGAAAAAAGCTTCATAAGAAGGAGATACTCAATGAAGATTCAAGTAAGAAAGATATTACTTGTTATGAATGCAAAAAACGTGGTCATATCAAACCCGAATGTCCTCAACTTAAAAAGAGTTATAAAAAGGACAAAAAGAAGGCAATGGTGGCAACTTGGGGAGATAGTGATGATAGTTCCTCCGATGATAAGATACATGAGATTGCAAACATTTGTTTCATGGCTCAAGAAGAAGAGAATGAGGTATGTGAATCTTCTAATCAATTTACTTATGATAAACTTTTAAATGCTTTTGAAGATTTACATGATGAGTCTAAGAAAATTGCTTTAAAGAATGTTTCTTTAAAAAAGATGGTATCTTCTCTTTCACAAGAAAATGATATCTTAAAGAAAGAAAATGAATTTTTGAAAAAGGAGCTTGAAACTAAAATTTTGACTCCAAATGATTTTCAAAATGAAAATGAGATCTTAAAAAATCAAGTAGATGATTTAACAAAATATCTAGCAAAATTCGTTAAGGGAAGTGAAAACTTGAATATGATTCTTGGTAGTCAAAGATGTGCTTTTAATAAAAGTGGAATTGGTTTCAACTCTTTTAAACAACAAAAATTTTATAAGGATTTTTGGAAAGTAACATCTTCTAGTAGTCATCATTTTACTTGTCGTTATTGCAATAACATAGGACATATTATTTATTCATGCCCATATAGGAGAAATACTTATAATGAACCCAAAATGATGTGGGTTCCAAAGAAGAAAATAAATGATGATATGTCTAACCCTCAAGGACCCAAGAAAATTTGGGTACCAAAATTCAATGATTGATTTTGTTTTGTAGGTTTGTTTGGAATCTAAATGAAAGAGTGAAAGATGGTTTCTTGATAGTGCTTGCTCAAGACATATGACGGGTAATGCAACTATGTTCACTCTTTTATCTTCTAAAAATGGAGGATTTGTCACTTTTGGAGATAATAGCAAAGGAAAAATTATTGGTATAAGTGATATCGGTAAACCTCCATTCCCTACTATTGAAAATGTATTATTGGTTGATAACTTAAAGCATAATTTGCTTAGCATTAGTCAATTATGTGATAAAAATAATGGTGTTATATTTAATCCTTCCCATTGCATCATAGAAAGCATCAAAGACAACAAGACATTATTTGTAGGGCATAGACATGAAAATGTTTATGTTGTTTATTTAAATGATTTATCTTTGAATGATGTCAAATGTTTTTCGGCAATGAGTGATAATAGTTGGTTATGGCATAGAAGACTTGGACATGCTAGCATGGATTTAATTTCAAAACTTTCCAAATATGATTTAGTTGTTGGCTTACCCAATATTAAATTTGAAAAAGACAAATTATGTGATGCATGTCAATTTAGAAAACAAGTTAGAACATCTTTCAAATCTAAAAATATGATTTCAACTTTTAGGCCATTACAACTACTACACATGGATCTATTTGGTCCTACTAGGACTTTAAGTCTTGGTGGAAAATCATATGTACTTGTGGTAGTTGATGATTATTCTAGATTCACATGGGCAGCATTCCTAGCTCATAAGGATGAAGCTTTTCATGCTTTTATAAAACTTTGTCGGATACTTCAAAATGAAAAAGGATTTCTTATTTCTTCAATTAGAAGTGACCATGGTAGAGAATTTGAAAATTCTTCTTTTGAAAAATATTGTGATGAACATGGTATAAACCATAACTTCTCGGCTCCTAGAACTCCTCAACAAAATGGTGCAGTTGAGGGAAAAAATAGGACTCTTAAAGAAGTGGCTAGAACTATGCTTTGTGAAAATAGTTTACCAAAGTATTTTTGGGCCGAGGCGGTTAACATCACTTGCTATATTATAAACCGAGCAATGATTAGACCCATTTTAAAGAAAACTCCATATGAGTTATGGAAATGTAGAAAGCCTAATATTAGTTATTTTCATGCATTTGGTTGTAAATGTTTTGTTTTGAATAATAATAAAGATAACTTGGGAAAATTTGATGCTAAATCGGATAAAGCAATATTTCTTGGATATTCTACTTCTAGCAAAGCATATAGAGTATATAATAAAAGCACTTTGGTTGTAGAAGAATCTATTCATGTGGCATTTGATGAGACTAACAAATATTCTTCCAAGAATATTGAAGATGATGATGATATAGGATTAGAACAAAGAATGAAAAGTGTTGCCATTCAAGAAAAGGAAGTAAACTCAATGAATGAAGACAAAGAAGTACCTTTAGCTATTGAAGATGCTCCAAAGCTTGATGAGTTCAAGAACAATAAAGAAGACTTGGCTAAAGAGTGGAGATATGCTCACAATCATCCCAAGGAATTAATCATTGGTGATCTATCCAAAGGTATAACTACTCGCTCATCTCTTAGAAATATTTGTAATAATCTAGCTTTTCTTTCTCAAATTGAGCCTAAACGTTTTCAAGAAGCCGAAAATGATGAAAGTTGGTTTTTAGCTATGCAAGAAGATCTTAATCAATTTGAAAGAAATAAAGTTACGGACTTAGTCCCTAGACCTATTGATCATTCCGTGATTGGAACAAAATGGGTTTTTAGAAATAAAATGGATGAATCCTGGATAATTATTAGAAATAAAGCTCGATTAGTTGCCCAAGGTTTTAATCAAGAAGAAGGAATTGATTTTGATGAAACTTTTGCACTTGTAACTAGATTAGAAGCAATTAGAATGTTACTTGCAATTGCATGTTTTAAAAATTTTAAACTTTATCAAATGGATGTTAAAAGTGCTTTTTTAAATGGATATATTTTGGAGGAAGTTTATGTTGAACAACCACTCGGTTTTGAAGATTATGAATTTTCAAATCATGTTTATAAACTCAAAAAGGCTTTATATGGTTTCAAACAAGCTCCAAGAGCTTGGTATGAAAGGTTAAGTAAATTTTTGATTGATAATGGTTTTACTAGAGGAAAAATTGACACTACTCTCTTTATTAAAAATAAAAATCATGATATACTAATTATTCAAATATATGTAGATGATATTAAATTTGGTGCTACTAATGACTCTATTTGTCAAGAATTTGCTAAAAGCATGCAAGGTGAATTTGAAATGAGTATGATGGGAGAGCTACATTATTTTCCTGGACTTCAAATTAAGCAAACTAAGAAAGGCATCTTCATAAACCAAGCCAAATACATAAAAGATCTACTCAAGAGGTTTGGAATGGAAAATGCAAAGCCTATTGGAACCCCTATGAGTCCTTCAACCAAACTTGACAAGGATGAAAAAAGTAAAAAAGTTGATGAAAAACTTTATAGAGGAATGATTGGCTCACTTTTATACTTAACCGCAAGTAGACCCGATATTATGTTTAGTGTATGTATGTGTGCTAGATTTCAATCATGTCCTAAGGAATCTCATGTTATTGCAATTAAACATATTTTTAGATATTTAGTAGGAACTTCTAATTTAGGATTATTTTATCCTAGAGATATTTCTTTTCATCTTATTGGTTACTTCGATGCGGATTTTGCCGGATACAAGGTTGATAGAAAAAGTACTAGTGGAACTTGTCAATTTTTAGGTCATTCACTTATATCATAGTTTAGTAAGAAGCAAAATTCTGTAGCTTTGTCCACCGCGGAAGCCGAGTATATCGCGGCTGGAAGTTATTGTGCACAAATTTTATGGATGAAGCAACAATTAGAAGATTTTGGGCTCTACTTCAATCAAATTCCAATTAATTGTGATAATACTAGTGCTATAAATTTATAAAAAAAATCTTATTCAACATTCTAGGACCAAGCACATTGAAATTAGGCACCACTTTCTTAGAGATTATGTTCAAAAAGGTGATATTACTCTTGAATTTGTTGGCACAGAAAATCAATTAGCTGATATTTTTACTAAGCCATTGAATGAGGATAGATTTTGTTATATTCGTAGAGAACTTGGTATGTCTAATCCAATATGATATTGATTTAATCTCCTTTATGCTCATTGATACTATCATGTGTTAGGGGGAGCTAAATATATTTTTGATATTGATGCATATGTTTAGGGGGAGCTAAATATTTTACTTTGACATTGATGCACATATTTAGGGGGAGCAATATGACTTATTCTAACCTTTTCCTCTCCCAATAATATTTTTGACGATGTCAAAGAGGGAGAAAGACAATATTAATGATTAATATATTGAGATAGAAAATCTTTTCTTGATTTATGTCATTTGAAAGACAATAATGGGGAGAAAGATAATATTAATGATTGATATATTGAGGTAGAAAATCTTTTATTGATTTATGTCATTTGAAAATTTAAGTATTAAATCGTCAATGGTTCGTCATCATCAAAAAGGGGGAGATTGTTGACATTAGGTTTACAAGGCAAATTTATAATTGATTTTGACGATAACAAACATTAAATTGAATTTTCATAATTAATTTTCAATTAGACATTCAATAAAATATTTTAATTTGATAGATTGAAGATAATATGTTTGAAAAAGATTAATATTACTTTTAATGTATTTTTACCTAATTTGGATGAAACAAGAAAGGAATTTCAAAGTTTAGAGTAATAGAAATTAGTGAAAGATGAAAACTTGAACTAGAAGATTAATTTGAATGAACAGAAAAATCAGATATATGTTAGTATTTTGATGATATATAAAGATCTAACGGTTCAATTATTGTAAAATTTTAATATAGTAAACTAGACTTCCATATTTACAACTTTACTGAACTAAACATTTTTTGGATCCGAAGTTAGATGTTCAAAAATGAGATGAAAGATTAGTTATTACAGAAGATACTTTAATTCTGGAGTTTGGAGCTAGCTTCAGTGTTTGAGACATAACTTAAAATGTAAAAATTTAAAAACTACAAAATTTTGTGTGTGAAAATAAGACAAAAAAAATACAACTTTTGTATTTTAAAGTTTTCCAAATTCGAAAAGAATAATGGTGAAACAATATCTTTAATATGAAAACATAAATGCAGATTGTCAGAAAAGGTTGCTAGAGCTGGTCTTGGTTTAGCAGCTATATTTGAAGATCTAACCATTGGATGAAGCTGAAATTTTTCCACGTGATAGCCAACGTTTAGAGCTGCAAAATCATTTCTCTGAGGAATTTGTAGATATGAAATTTATATGGGAGAAACAACGGTCACAAATATATTCTGGAAATCCGAATTTGAAAGGAAGCATTGAAAGCAAGAAAATTCAAATTCTTTGAATGGCAAATGTGCATTTTCGCCTTGCAACAACCATTTTGGGATTTTTGACTATAAATACAGCTTCAAACTCACATTAACATACAAGATCAAGAGTAAAAAAAGAGATAAGGTAAGAAAGAAGTGCTTACAAAGAGAAATAATTTTGAGTGAATTATGCTTTATTTTTCATATTCAAATTTGTGAGAGTTTTGTTCTTAGTTGTTTGAGTTTTTAAACTCATCATTATTGTTGTAAGAAAGGGAAATTTATTACCCTTTTGTTTTTGTGAGTGTTGAGTGAACTCTTGTTGATCTTGGTCCATGTGTTAGAACCAAGATTGGAGATATTCTTTGAAGAAAGACTTGTTGAGTGATTTGGGGATAAAATCACTTAGTGTAAGTATTTCGAAGATAGAGTCACTTGATAAGGTTTTCTAGTACATTCGGAAGCTAGTGTGTAACAAGCTCTTTCAAAGAATAGTGAAAAAATCTCAAGGAGGATCTTGAGGAGTGGAGTAGGCAAGATTGGAGCCGAACCACTATAAATCGCTTGTGTTTGTTTCTCTTCCATTCTCTTTATATTTATTGCATATATTAGCACTTACTCTTTATTTGAAATATGTTAAATATGTTTTTGTGAGTTTTCCATACTTGATTATCATTATCATTTTGATATACTTGTTTTACGGGTTAAAATTTTATTTGTTCAATTTTTTTAAGCAACCCTATTCACCCCCCTCTAGTGTTGCTATTTGGGACAACAATTGGTATCAGAGCTAGGGCTCTTATTTTTTTTTATTTAACTATCTATAAATGAAATCTCATCCCACTCTAGTGTATGACAATTCAAACAAATTCATAAATCTATAGTAAACTTCTTCAAAAATTTTGACTCCCTAAACAAAGGATGACCATATTTAGAAAAAGTCACAATTCCATCATCTGTGACAAGTAAATAGAGCTTTGACCCAGTTCTTTCATTGCACGAGTTCATAGGATGTCAGGGAGTGAAATTGAAGCTCATGAACTCAAGAATTCCAACAAGCCTCTTTATCCACGAGGGTTCATCATATTGGCATAAGAGGAAGCTATAAACAATGTTGCTGGTAAAACTTTTATTTCTCCTAATGCAAATCACTTTGCTTTTGGCCACCCTATTATCCAGGAAATATCATCAACAAATCAATAAGTCAAAAAAAAAAAAATCAATCAAAAAGTGAACCAAATTGAAAATGACCAACACAAAGAGATTAGTGGAAAATATGATCCTCTTTGACTATGACATTAGCATATTAACAACCAAGCAAGTATAGAACAAGATAAAAAGGTACATCAAGGAAAGAAAAAGAACATACAAACACGTAAAGTGAGGAGAAACTATGGCCCATACGATAATTGTCAAACCTGAAGATAAATGCATAATCATATCAGTGGAAAACCATTTTGTGCCTAGTGATACACATAAGTAGCATGAATTTGCATTCAACTTCAATAAGGAGTCCTAATTGGTATTAAAAAATAATAATTATTATAAAAAAAAGCCTGTTTAGCGTAGTAAGTTAAGATGCATTACAGAATTATTGGTCTGAATAGATGGAAGTATGGAAGATGAGGTGGAGGCAACTTAGGCAATTAAAGACCAATTTATTTTTCAATTGTAACACATTGATTGTCATGTCCATTTGCAATCTCCAGTTTGCCAAGATCTTACCGAATATCTCTCCCAAAAAACTTGTGAATGAACCTGTCAGTTGACTGGTACACTTATAATATAGGCAAACTGAAATATTTTCTTTGTTAATATAAAATTTAATTGACATATAAACAAGTTTCCCTTCTTTGGTTGCAAAACTTTATACAAATTTAAAACTGATAAAAACAAAGATACCACAAAGAAAGAGCACATAGAAATTTTTTTATGTTGCCAAATATGGAAAAACTTCCTTCCATTTCCTCAAAAATAGTTCAAGTTGTAGAAAGTACTTAACAAGGTATGGCATTTCATAACTGAGTGATAAAAATAATGACAAATAATAATATTCCATTTGAAAATACATATTCAATAATATTAGCATAGTAGTTCATACCTTTTTCATTTTCTCTAGTACTAAATCTTCAAATGATTGATATCTTGCACCAACAAGATTACTCAATTGTGGTTCATCAGAATCCACATCATTGTGGGCACTAGAAAATATACGAGATGTGGTAGCTTGAATTGGATTCATTGGCAAAACCAATAAAGGATTTGATAAATCACCCAAGACATTCCTTGTAGCAGCAACCTGCCAAATGGTTAGATTATAAATTATTAAAATGACTAAGTTTTAAGTAAATGCATTTAAAAACTCATAGCTGCATCTTTGGAAGCCATTACAATAAGTGCTGAACGCTTCTTTTTGGAACTCTTGATCACAACATCTTCATCTTTGCCAAACTCACCAAAGATTTCACTTAATCTTTGTGCAGTATAAGCTTCACCAATCTTTTCCCATGATACTTTAAGCATCTTCTCCTTGTCTACACTAATGCTTCCATACTCAGCATTCCCCTTTGATGATCTACTGGTCTCTTTAGGTGCAGTTGGTGGAGCAGAAGATGTCTTGCTAGCAAACATTGAACAAATCCTAGAAATCTCATCTTTCAACTGCCTAGCAATTCTTTGCTCCTCTTCTCGGGCTCTCATGTGAGGGTCAACAGCAAATGTAGATCGTTCTCTTTCTTCAAGATCAAACATCATTTTTCGCCTCTTAGAGTCTTGAAATGATTGGCGTTGAATCTTTTCATTCCTCACATGAATTAAATCATCGAACAACTTCCTTGCCTTTACATCTTTTAGGATTTCATAAGATGTTTTAAGCTTTTGGAAATTGGCATGGGCATTTGGTCATCAGGTCTTTTATCAAAATGCAATTCCAAGGCCTTCAATTGATAGGCCTTGGATATTTCCTTCTCAGTAAGTTTTGCACCTTCTTTCCCCAATGGCAAACCCAATATGACATAATGATCCACGTCAGCATCCATGATAAGACAAGGAACAGAGGCAACTATTGCAATAGAAAAGAACCAAAGCCCTTAACATATGGCTGGACATAGTTAGTCATTATGAACACATTTTTACTTTTTAGTAACTATATCAAAAATTTCATGAATATTAATAACAATACAAGTTCAAGAAAATATTTAACTAAATTAATAACTCTTCCAAGACATAAAAACTTTAAAAAACAATAAAGAGTCCTAAATTTGGGAACATGATATGTATGATGATAAGATAAAAAATTTAAAAGAAGAAAATTGTTCCAAAAGCAAAACTGAGTGATCCATTGAAGGAAATCTTCTAATGGAAACATTAGGGAACCAGAACATATTCAAGAACCCAAACTTTAATTTTCAGCAACAAGATTAAAACTCCAACCACAAGATAAAAACTAGACAAATTGCAAAAACCCATCTTTTGGACTTTGGAAACAAAATCACAAGCAGCAACACTAACAACATACATGTGAACTAAAATATCAAAATGGATTTCAAATCAAAACAAGATAATAATACCTTAGCATGCCTCATTAAACAGCTCATAACGGAGAAAGGATCTATCCAGATTAGGAAAGAAAGTTTGAAGAAATAATGGAGAAAAATCTTAGTTGAGCACAGATATGGAAAAATAAAAGAAGTTGAGGGGAAACTACAATTTTCCCTTAGCTAACAAGGGCAAACGTATCCATCCAGCCCTATTTGAGTTGTTTACAACAAATAGATATTTTAAATTTAAGTGCTGAATTACACTTAAAAGGGCATTTTGCAATTTACTCAAATAATAATAATAATAATTATGGCTAACATAACAATATATCTCAACTTACAAACACCTCACCAAAGAAAATTTTCATCGATTTTCATGGACAATAATAGAACTTAGTAAAGCCTTTCACAAAAGGCATAATTGATACAGAATAGAAGCAATATTGTATACTGTAGTACAAGCGAAGAAGAGTAAGGAACCGAAAATTATTTATTTCAAGGTTGAATTTAACCCACATTTTTAAGTTCTGGCGGCTTGGTTTGCAGCAAAACCTCCCAAGCGCCCCTGGCCCTCGTCGTTCTAATTTGTTTATGGGTATTATATAATGTAAGAACGATGAGCTTGCAAAGGTACAAACTGGGGATTTGGGCGCCCCAACTTATTCTTGACTTCTTGGCAGTTGTCGGAGAAGGATATTCAAGATCTGGAATTTGAGATAAGTGCCACGACACACCTCTGAAGCAGAAAGGAGTTGTCCAATTGGCTGCTTAATATGTATCAACCTATATGCAAGAGCTAAGCATGTCATTCCACAATTGGCTGCCTAATTTTTTTGCCCGGATAAATAAATGTAGAAAACCGATTAAAGCCGACAAGCCGTCCTTCCTTCCACAATTTCCCTTTAGGCCTTGGATCAATCTTTATGATCCAATTATTTTAAGTATTATATCAACTCTTACCTTATAGAAATGACAATATGGGTGCCCACTATGAATGTAATTTGAGATAATAAAATTTTTATTTTTGTGAAAAATTGATAATTCAAGTTTTTTTGAGAACTTTTTTAGTGCATTAAAATTGTTTATGTACTACTCTTACAACTTATCAAATTAATATTTGTTCCCTTAACTTGTGATATTATTTCAATCTATTGTTAGGTTTGAGTCAATGTTTTTCTCACATCGGAACAAAATTCAATTATTTTAGCAATTTGACACTTGACATTCCTTTCCACTTTGTCACACAATTAACAAACAAGCGAAGTAGCTCCCCTATGCCACCTAGAGGCAACCAATTCTTGCAGGCTATCATATTCTGCAACTTTTCAAATAGGTGTCTGTGATAACTTTTAATAACTATAGGTCTTTCTTTAGATTTTTCATCATCAGAGGTTTTGTACTTGATTGTACTCTGTAAACTCAAAAATCCATCAATATGAGTTGGATGGAATAACCCCTGACACAAAACCTCTCTTATCAATTTAACTAAATTTCCAGTACATCCTGGATTTTTGCAAATAGAAAGATGTAACGCCAATAGATACATCAGTGGCTCAAGAAGCCTATCAGTGAAATTGTGGAAACCATTCTTATGAGTTGGATGGACTGTCAAAATTTTAGCAGATGGCTCTAAGCAAATAAAATGAAAACTGAAGGATGAAAACAACTACCTTGTGGTCATGCATTTTGTTTTTCAAAACTTGCTAGACCAATTTGAGCACTTTTTCCACGACTATGATCCACAAGTCCAAATTTTCATTTATTATCCCACCACGGCATGTAAATATCAATGAAATGTAATTGAGCACAAGATCTTGGAATTCCAACCAGCCTATCACTAGTCAATTCATTTTTTCCTAATTTTTGAAAATTTCTTCGCTGTCTTTTCATCTGAACTTTGTGTTCTTCTCTCATCATCTTTGCTATACCTTTTTTTGCATCCCTTATCTATCTGTTCAACAAAATTAAATTAAAAGGAGTACAAACAAATATAAAACTAAATTTATTTACTAAAACTAAATAAATTAATAAATATATATTAAAATTTTAATTAAAAATATACTGACATCCATTCATGCGAAGTTTGCGTTATTCCCTCCTCATCTTTACTATACTTGTCTCTTTACGTCCTTTCTCCATTTGTTCAGCAAAATTAAATTAGAAGGAATACAAAAAAATATAAAATTAAATTTATTTATTAAAACTAAATAAATTAATAAATATAGCTAACCTCTCCGAATCCAATGAGAAAATGGGGAGATGAACCTCCCAAGCTGTTGGCGAACGTGAATCAATGGTTGCCATGAGGGCTGGTCACAAGTGTGCACAGTGGTTTGGAAAAATAATTAAAATTTAAATTACAAAAATAATACAATAAATAATTAATTTAAATTTAAATTTAAAAAATAATATAATAAATTTTAATTATAAAATACTTATAAATAATATAACAATTAAATAATTGTAAATCTTACCAACAAGAGGATGAGAAATATGTAAAAAACCATTAGCATGAGTGCGGCCATCAATCTCCGCTCGAGTACCAGCTCTGCCTTCGCCACGGCGAGACGACTTGCAATTTCTTCCACAATAGCTACTAAATCATCATCTCTAGCATATAATGCAAGAAGAGCTGAGAACATGATACTAGAAAAGGCTATTACAGTGGTAACGAGATTTTCACGGGCGAGAACAACTCGATTTATGAAGCCACACGCAACTTTCGCTGCGTGTCTAGCGACGATACGTTGTCTGCATACATATATGAAATTTCGAAATCATTCACCAATCGTTGAAGCTATGATCAAGAGAAAGCAGCACAGAAACGACACTCCAAATGATAACATGACGGAGATTGGAACGCTGAGGGTTTCAGTGATGAAAGATGAGAGTAATAGAGTGGTGACGAAGCAACAAAGAGTAAAAATGAAAATGAGGTAGTGGAAATCCATGGAATCAGAATCAGAGAATGAATGTGTGAGTGTGTGTGTGAGAGATGAGGAGAAAAGGAGAAAAGGAGAAAAGGAGAGAAGATGAGTAAGGAAGGAAGAGGAGAGGAGGAGAAGAGTATATAAGGAGTGTGTACGCGCACGAGAGAGAGGAGGAGAGGTGAGTGTGTGAGTGTGTGAGTGTGTGCATGCAAACCCTACGCAAACAGAGATGCAAGAGTACTGATAACTGGGTTTGTATCATGCTACATGGTCAAATGCAATAATCGGTTTTTATGTTATGAAAGTTTGTGAGGGGGTAATGGTGCCTACTGTCAGTGGAACTCATTTGCCTATTGAAAATATCATGAGTAGAAATAGTGAAGATGGAAGATGAAGTCACTCTCCAGAGAGAAATGAAGTGGATTGTACTAAAATTAGTTTGTTGCAAGAGTAATGGAGTATGGCATGTGATAAAAAGCCAAATAATAAGTGTCAGCATGTGGCATATTGAAGCTTGACTGGCAAATTGTGAATGATGATTGCCTTTTTACATTCATTGAAAGAAAATTATAAGATGACAATGCCAGAGAGTAGCTGCGGTTGGAAGCAAATAGTTAAACTGTCTGCTTGTCATTGCTTGGTTGACTTCGTATTGATAACCCAAACCCTAAACTGTCTGCTTGGATGCACATGGTATGGGCAATTACAGCTATGGTTCTAAACATAATAACTAATAAGGCATATACTACACAACAACCATATCAGAACTAATATAAGACACTCAACTAACTTGCCAAAGTTCACTATAATGGTCGATTAGGCTACATCCAAGATGAAGTATCTCTAAACTCAAGAAGTGTTGTTTTGACACATTAACCATACAGCAGCTGCATGCTATGAATGTTAAAATGAGAACCCATAAACTTTCTAGATCATCACCAATAACATCATATCCAATGTCCATTAAGTGATGCAAAGCAACAACTATCTCCTTTGCTACTAAAAGCAACACCTCCTTTCGTAATCCATTATCAGAATTGATGGACAACAATGAGTGTTTAATTTTGGCAAAAAAAGACATAACAGTTTGATAAATGAGCCTTAAGAAATTGATGGAAGCCCCTTCAGAAGAATCCTCTGTTTGTGCATATAATTTTCATTCTTAGAACTAGCAAGCAACTTATTTGCCGATCTAAATACACTTAGGGCATCTGACAAGGGAGTCCTAACATTCAATTCAGCTTCAGTATACCAATTAATACATAATAGAAAATGCTCCATAATTTGGATGAAGCATGTTATAACACTACCACCAGCAAATCAAGGAGCAATTTGAGGGATAGCAATATACATGAGCCAACTTATACTAATCAAAGCATAGAAATACAAACCCCTTTTAATTTTGCATATTCCCAAGGGAGTGAGGGAAAAGCCAGAAGGGGGAAAAAATGAAAAATCAATTCTAATACATGATCAAGAAGCAAGTGCGTGTAAAATGAGTAAGAATCCAAGGTAAGTTTACAATCACATGAAAGAAACATAATAAGAGAGAAGTGAATAAAGCTAAATTACAATTGACCTTTGATTCAAGACTTCAAACTCAAATATCACCTCCCCAAAGACTGATGGAAAAAATTTGAGCCAAAGGCTAGATGAGAAACAAAAGGAGTACGAAGACAAATGTTAAGAGGAAATTGGTTAATCTTATAAAAGCCAAAAATTATGCCCATTCTCTCTCTCTCTCTCCCACACACACACACATAGTCATAAAATTAAAAAGCTAAACCATTAACATGATTTAAAGCATGATTCATTTAATTAGGTTTGGCAGTTTTTATGTTAGCAGTTGACCTAACACAACCTTCCTCCTTTATCTAAACTTGGGACTAGCCATGTAGACAAGTAAAATGTCTAGGTTGAAGGAAAAAAAATATTTGCTAGGGTTTCTAGGATTTCATGACAAAGTTCCCAAGTCTGTCAGTTTAATTTGTAAAAATAAGACAGAACAAAGGTAAAGGTTTGTTTTCTCATTTTTCCTCACTCATCTGAGTAATAGGTGGAGAGATCATGCTTAGTGCTTACTTGTTTATATCCCTGTAGAACCTGGCATACTTCGTTGTGCAAGTCCTCACTCCTTATTTCTTGCTCAAAGAACATGTGTCAGACTAAGGTTTTTTCCCACATATATAGTGGAATGAAAATTAGGAAATTACAAATAGAACGTACATGCCAACTAGCAATAGCTTGGCACATAGAAACAAGTGAACTCAAAGTGCCTGACAAGCCACTTTGCTCTGCTCTTTGCAGTTTTAAAGTACAACTTATAAGAGAAGCTCTACAACACAATAATCTACCTTGACTACTAATTCTCCAATTGCCCAACATGCATTGTTGGCCACTGAAACATTCTATTTGAGCTTCACAGTGTTCTGAAAAATAAACCTTGTAAAGTGAAGGAATTCATCCTGGTGAAAGTAAAGTAAAATATGTAGATGACTATGTACTTACCAGTTGTTTAGCTTCAACATCAAGAAAATCCAACAACCGGGAATGCAAATGAACAGGACAAACCTAGTAGAAATTACTAAAACACATTAGAATTTTTTCCACTCCAGCAATTAAAATTATGATGTCAAAGCATCCAGAAGTCGATAACCAAGTTGGAATATAGCTCTTAATTTATTCTTAAGTAGAAAAGTACTGGTCATTAAGTTGGATCCTATCTCTTTGTTTATGCTTAAGCTGTAAAGTTATAATTCTCAACTCACTCGTGCAAGATCCCCCAACAATGCGAAGGCACTCTGTCAAACATCGGAAGCATCATCCATGCAGCATTGCAGAAGCAAGTCCCTCAAATTACTCTGCGATACCTACAAGGCAAAGTAAAAGTACACATATAAGGTTAGGAACAGACTACAGCCATACCTCAATCCAAACAATGTTTTGTCCAGAAAGTTCTTTTGGGAACATACTAAATATTTGTTTCTCAAAAAATTTCATCATCAAATGCATGTCGCAAACAGACAAGCAGGACAGATCATCATGAAGGCAAAAGTTAGAGGGACATTTTCACCCACATATTTCATCAATTATTGGTGAGGACTGAAAATGCTGGGAGATTAGAAATACACAGTGTACAGTAACCACTTATCAAATGCAGCCCCAAAGAAGTCATAAACATCGATTTTGAAAAGAAAAAGATCTATACTACCAGATATATACATTTAAGACATAAGCATGCACCAAATAAATACACGTATTGACTTGATAAATAAATTGAGTTGTGTTGTAAGATGTTCAAAAGCAGATACAGCACAATGGCAGAAATATATTTGGGTTGTGACAATACCAAACTTTCTATTCCACTGCCAAGCCCTTCAGCAAGTCCAGAGAGAAGATCCAAAGAACAAATGACAAACTCTTTATCAGGCTGGACTCGGCTGAAACATGATCAATCTGCAGAAGAATAGCTCAACCATAAGTGCCCCATAAAGCAAAGAATGCCATAAGATTTCTACGAAAGGCCACAAAGCTGTTCTTGATACAAATCACCGACAGCTAATGCAGAACTGCAGCAGACTACGATCCTAGTAAACAAAGTATGCATACAGTTGCATGACCAATTATACAAGGGAACAGACTCGAGGCCTTTTTTCCTATCAGTGAAATGTCACCCTTTTAATAAATTCTTTAACGTGGTAAACAACTTTCACGCAGAAAAAAGAGAACAAAAGAGTGAAAAGGAGCACCTTAATATATTTTAGTGGAAAAGCAAAATGAATGTCTACTTCTGAATGCATTAGAATTCAAAATTGGAAAAAGCCTACCACCTGAGAAGAAATGAAAACCAACAAATAAGGCAAACAAGGGTTCAGAATAAAAAGATTCCATATAGTAAATAATAATAAAGCCTTACACACCTAAAAATTGCAGATGTGAAATTTTTTGGAATTGCAACATTCTTTACCTATATGAGAGCATGGTTTTCTTTAGCCGTGAAAAATAAAATGATGGCAAAACAATTTGAAAATATTTTGAGAAAGGCATCATGCGATAAAGGTGATAAAATCTTAAACATTAAAGCATAAACAACCATTGCTTGATTATGACATGTCAATGAAACAAGTATGCTCTATTTAGTAAATAAAACCTTTGCCATCTGTTGGGTCTGGATGATGTTTATGCACCTCTGGAATACGGGTTGCGCAAATTGCGAAAATCCAGTACCTAATGCCTGGAAAGAGAGAGAGAGAAACATTATTTCAAAATGCATAAACACATTTTTGCCATTTCTACACCACCTGCACATGTAGTCCCATCTTAAGAACAGACAGTATTAGGATTTACTTCGTAGAAAATCTGTTTCATTGCAACCAACAGGATACACTGCCCAAAAAGTATTAGACAACAGGGTTCATTGTCTACAGCCCACTTCACTTTGACCATTGCCCATTTAATGAGATTTCCCAAAACGAAACATACCTCCATCTTCTTATATCTTATTTTGATGTAATAATCTTGTGTCTTATATTTTGATGTAATAACCAAGTCTCAGAAGACATAACCGCCCTTAAATGAAGGAATACTAATAAAGTAATGATCATAAAATGCAACCATTAAAAACATTTCCCTACTCTTTCTTCTTATTCATAGGGAAAAAAAAATCAGGCGAATGTGCAAGACCACAGTTGAAGGGGGTATATTGTAATTGATCCTTGACTAAATTAGCATTAAAAAGTTTTTGACATCTACATTAGCATTGTTTTACATCTTGAAATATCAATTATCATGGGGACTGGGATGCTTATTACCTCTGAGTTACCCCATTTAAGTTGATGCATAAGCTCACTTAGTAAGCTTAGCTCATGTAAACTATCTAGAAACAAAATAAGAATTAGTACACTCCTGCGCTATTGATGTAAAGAACTCAAGCAATGGAAAAATATCTTTGTCAGAATCTGAGAGTTGTTGCCACTTGGAAATTAATGGGGGCATCAGAATTTCAAGATACTTAGGCTGCATAGGATACAGGGGACTGCAATTAGAAGTGCATTACTTTCACAAATTCTGCTTAAAATGTTTCAATTAAGTTTGACAAAAAGGTATAAGAATTCAAACCATCAAATCATCAAATGGCATCCATCCTACCTGATTCAGTTCCCCTCCAACAGCATCTACCAATGTTCCTATTGCGTCATATACTATCCTAAGGTTCTGTCTCTGAATAAATAGATGTAATATGCATATCAGAGAGAGAGAAGCAAAAAAGGCGGCTACAACATAACAGTCCGACACCAGTAAGTATGAGAGTGCAGCAAAACCACAGCACAGGTTCAAACAAAATTTCCATTTTTGACAATATGACAGAAAGAATAACATAAACCAACCATTATGAATATAAAAATAAGGGTTAATTGCGTGAATAGTCCCTTATCTTGGGCCTCTGTTCGATTTTGTCCCTTAAGTTGAAAAAGTTTCAATTGAGTCCCTTAACTTACAAATTGGTTCTATTGAATCCCGGAGTCAAAATTGAGACAAATAGGTGCGGTTAAACAAAAGTTGACAGGGGCAAAATTAGAAAAAAATTGGCAGACCTTGAAAAATTCCAATTGAATCTCTAAACGTACAAATTGAGTTCTATTGAGTCTCGGAGTATAAATTCTGACAAACACATGCTGTGCATTTAAAGTTGGTAAGGGAAAATTTAAAAGGCAATTTTTGGCAGATCTTGATGAGTTTCTATTTAATTTTTGACAGACCAAGAGTTCAATATCGACATTTTGTGTAACATCTTTACAACAATTTTTGGAAATAAATTATATTTTAGTTATTATTCTTTTAATTTGTCTTAACTCTAATTACTATACTTTTTTATCTCACTATTAAATCACTAAATTATTAAAAATGCTCTAAAATCAATCACTTTATTTTTTCCCTGTTAAGTGCAACGAATACTAATTTTTATCACACAAAAATATCATTTCTTGTTAAAAAATAATTTATTTTCATCACACAAAAATATCAATCTACGGTTTACCTATCCACTTTATCAGTACATCGACCCATAACCGCCAAGCTTAGATTTGAGTTCACGGATGGGATCTAGAGGTGGAGTAGTTGCCCAATTGCCCAATGTTTTTTCCACGGCAAAGGGTTGTTTAATTGGGTAATTGGGTAATTCTTGCCGCCGATGATGTCGAAGAAGACTTTAGGGTTGCCGGGTTTGGGAAAGAAAATAAAAGGAGGAAGAAAGAAAAAGAAAGAAAAGGGAGGGAGAAGATGAGAAATAAAAGAGAAAATAAAAGAAAATAAATAATTTTTTAACAAGAAATGATAATTTTGTGTGATGAAAATTGGTATTCGTTGCACTTCGCGGGGAATAAATAGAGTGATTGATTTTAGAGTATTTTTAATGATTTAATGATTTAATAGTGATAAAAAATATAGTAATTAGAGTTAAGACAAATTAAAAGAATAATAACTAAAATATAATTTATTTCCAAAAATTGTTGTAAAGATGTTACACAAAATGTCGATATTGAACTTTTGGTCTGTCAAAAAATAAATAGAAACTCATCAATATCTGCCAAAAATTTCTTTAAAATTTCCCTTACCAGCTTTAAATGCACTACACATGTTTGTCAGAATTTATACTCTGTAATTTAATAGAACTCAATTTGTACGTTTAGATATTCAATTGAAACTTTTTCAAGGTTTGCCCTTTTTTTTTTTCAATTTTGCCCCTGTCAACTTTTGTTTGACCGCACCTATTTGTCTCAATTTTGACTCCGGGACTCAATAGAACAAATTTGTAAGTTAAGAGATTCAATTGAAACTTTTTCAACTTAAGGGACGAAATCGAGCAGAGGTCCCAAGATAAGGGATTATTCATGCAATTAACCCTAAAAATAAAACCTGATGTTTCCGAAGGCACACACCAAGTGCTGCAAAATCACATCCAAGAGTGGAGTTAACTCTTCTGCAGCTTCTTACAAAGACCAAAGCCATCAATCATATCAGTGAAAAGGAAACTAACACTGCAACATTCACTTTTCCCCTTAGACAAACCTCTTCCAGAGTAGCAAAAGCTGAACAAGCAGCTTCTTGCACCCGCTTGTTATCATCCAGTATTCTCCGCAAAAGACCCATAAGAACTTTGCTGAATTTCTCACGACCTTCTTGATTACCAGAACCCTAGGAACAAAAGGCAAGAGGAGTTACTGTTGAAAAAAATCACAAGATTATTCTTTGTGTGCCTAGAAACTTCAAAATAGGAAGGGAAACTATAGCAACTAAAAAGGACCATTACAAATCCAGCAAATTAGGATGAGAAGAACCATAAGACCAAATTATTACAAGATGTAATTGAATTACTTCTGAGTACTTAAGATTTTAATTATGCAGTGCCTTGCCTATTAATGGACAGAAAAAGGCAATATATGGATTAAATTCCTTCAGACACAATGTAAATGTGACGTTCTTTACATGCTCCAACCATATGCAATGAGACATAAACGCGAATTATTTTTCCACAAGCCAAACCTTTAATTATAAAAGTCACGAGAAGGATGCAGCAAACTTTTCTCTCTCGTATTACACAGTTTCTTGCTTCTTTTAGACTATAGGATGATAACATTCTTAAGCCTGCTTCACCATGGTTTTCAATCGTAAATTATCATGACTTCTCAGAGAAGTCCTCAGCTTTGCACTCCACCATGGGGACAAAAACACACTCAGTTCTGACAAAAACAAGCATGAGAATACCAAAATTAGAAATTACTTGCATGCACGATATATTTGCTGAAACGCGAAAGTGTCCAACAGGAGATACTTCAATTCGTATGAGAGAGAACTTGTCATCTAAAAGGGGGATAAGAAAGGCAACTATCTGCCAAGAGAATAAAAATAGAGGTACAAATTATTCCATAGAAAACAGAGGGAAAGAAAAAAGTTAATAAGTGTAAAAAAACTTATTAACAGATAGTTTTTTCAACTATCTGTTAGTTGAAAAACACCACACCTCAATTACTCAAAATCAAAATTTACTATCATTTTCCGTTAATAAATTATGGTTTCAACTTGAAATTTGAGTTACAGACTAGTCTAAGTTTGTTGAGGATCCTATGCACTACAGTACTGGGTAAACCCACAAGACTTTTACAGGTCATAGCTTAAACATGAAAAATATTGCAGTGCTGTGATGTCAAGGAGAGAGTTGAACAACATTTCACCATCATTTTCCAACATCTTTCAAGTAAAACTGCAACAAAAGCTGAATACCTCAGACAGATAAGGACATAGCCCATTAATGCAACCCTCAGCTATGGCACCGAAAGCTAAAACAGCAGCTTCCCTTTCTTTCCATGCTGCATCATCTGCATTGCCCAAATTTGACTGCACAGAATCAACAAAAAAAAAATGTATATTGAGACCAACAAAGCAGTATCATGAAAGACTAAGAGAGATATATACACAGACACCCACACGAGGAAATTAAAAGAGAAACAAAGAGTTTGCATGTGTTGGAGACTGGAGGGCTCAAGAATTAGCAATCTACCGAACTACAGAAAAGGTCCTTATAGATTAAAAGGGCTCTCTATCCCACTTATCACCAGTAATTGGATACTAAGAATCTATCAATCCTCATTTCTTACATTGGAAAAGAAAAGGAGAACAAAGGACAAGGAACAAAGGATGAAACTGAAAATGTTTTGATTGATGACAAACTAATGAAAGATAGATGGAAGGAATACTTAAAACCTATTTAATGAAGTTAATGGGAAAGAACCACACTGGGTGAATTAGAATCTACAGAGAAACCCCTTAAAAGCCAATAGAATACAAACAAATAACAAATCTGAAACATGACAGAAATTACCTGAATAATAGGCATCAAAGTGGGAAGAATCTCGTCAACAAAAACATTAGAGAGAATGTCCAGAGCGGCAGCACTGCATTTCCGCAAATTCCAAACATTGACACTGTCATCATCCTGAGATGAAAAAACAACCAGATCATGCTCTGAAAGCTAAACTGGATCTCTTTCCCAAACTCTCAATGAATAAGTCTCTTATGCTGAGTTTGGCCTTTATCACTTCAAATATCACATATCACATTCAAACACCAAGAAGAACAGCAGGAAAAATAAGAGAGAGCCTGGTATATGAATTACATTACACATAGTACCAGCTAAGATCTCATTCAAAGTGAATCTTTAGCCATTCTCCGAAGAAAAAGATGCCCCAATGTATTAATAGGCCAAAAAGTCAAGGCAACCACATAGTATCATGCGCTATATTTTCCTTTGTCATTCTAAGACTTGATTTTGTATCAACATCAAAGAGTAAACAAGACCAAGTAATGGTAGAGTGGTGTGTCATTTATCTCAACCCACAAATGCTACATTCTAATATTAGTCCAAACTCATTTCTCACTCTTTTCTAAAGAAACCCCAACCTAACTTTCAAAAAAATTGACATGAACAAAGAAAGAAGCTCACATCATCTTCGCCATCCTCTGATGCATGAAAACGAGGCCTTAGATCCTGAAGAAAAAAATTTCCCAGGAAAAAGAATCTCAAAACAAATGTAGCAGCCATTTGAGGTCACAATAATATTATGGAAGGACGAAAGAACCTGCTCTCAATCTGGAAGAGATCCATCTTCCTGTAATTACAAATCAAATTATAAAGGAAAAAATATAAAAGAATGAAGAATCAAACATATGACAAACCGATAAAATAATATAACCTCAGCATCAATGAGTGATTCGTCATCATCGGCATAAGCCATATTTGATAGTAAAACCTATAAAAACGGTATAGCTTCATCAGATAATGACTGCTTTTCCTAGAAGACCTAATAAGCCAAAGTCAACCAAAAACCGATAAGAGCATAACCATATTGGAAGAAGGCGTGGTAAGAAATCCTTCAAGTAGTCGGGTGGTAGTTAGGCATCACAATAAGCTGACCTGTCAATTTTTAACCAAACCATGATATTGACAGCTGTGTGAAATCATATTATGGCATACATGCATATGCCTATACCGCGTGATGATTTGTAAGTTCAACAAGGGGAAAATTTAAAACAAGAATGATTATCAATTTTGTTGTTTTTGGAATGATAGAGTAAATAAAATGTACAAACTATGCACAAGTAAAAGAATAGTCATTCGATATGAGGCAGACCTCAATAAACGAAATTTCAAGGTCCAAAATTTCTTAAATTCATAAAAGAATTAGAGTCTGATATAAAGTTATTTATGAAAGTTATTAACCCTAAAACGTGCAAGATGCAACTATTAAAAGGTTGTTAATCACATGGCTCCTCTTAACAAAACATTCATAGAATCCATCAGCAATCAAAATGTTAAGAATGTTCAAGACCACCGATTGTGTCATGCTTAGCAACAAAACAGGTGGCCAATCCTCCATCTCATTACTCCCAAGCAGACAAACTAAGACAAAAATACGCCTGTGATGGGGATAAACTTATTGTTTAATTAATATTTGCTAATTTTATTTATGGTGCTTGTTTTAAAAAAGCCCAATAACTACTGGGCTTAGTTTCATTAGATTTTTAGTATTAGGATTTCTTATTTCTTTATAAATATGGGTGTAGTCCCTCATGTCAGGGACAAACTTTGATTATCAATATTAATAATTCTCTTTGATTGCGGCCATATCCTACTCTTCTGCGGTTGAGGATTCTAGGGGTAGTGAATTTTCTACGGTTAATTCACCATAGTTTATTTTCTTGTTATTGTTCTTCAACGATTACTTGTTCTTGAGTTTCGTCCTACATGGGGATCAACTTATTGTTTAATTAATATTTGCTAATTTTATTTATGGTGCTTGTTTTAATAAAGCCCAATAACTACTGGGTTTAGTTTCATTAGATTTTTAGTATTAGTTTTTCTTATTTCTTTATAAATATGGGTGTAGTCCCTCATGTTAGGGGCAAACTTTGATTATTAAAATTGAGAATTCTCTTTAGTTGCGGCCATATCCTACTCTTCTGCGGTTGAAAATTTTAGGGGTAGTAAATTTCCTGCAATTAATTCACCTTAATTTATTTTTTTTATTATTGTTCTTCAATGATTACTTGCTCTTGAATTTCGTCCTACATCATTTAGAGCAAAACTTGAAAATTTTTATTTTCAGATCTACAACCTTAGAAAACCCTAGCCGCCGTCCATCCCACAACTCAGCCACACTTGTTTCCAATTCCCTTGCATCAGAACTCAACCGCCTATAAAAGCTTGAGTTGATTTGCGGGCCGCCGAAGATTGTCTTCCAAATTCCTGCGTGTCTACAGCATCAAACCCGCCAAAGCTATCAACAGCCATCAACGAATCTGTATTTCTTTGTGGGGCCGCCGAAGTTATCAATAGCCAGCAACCAATTTGTCTTTCTTTGTCTTTGTGGGGCCAATAAACAAATTAAGAACCGATCACAAAATAAAGCCACAAGACGTGTTTCTTTAGTGTGTGGGCCAAAGTCATCATTTGGCTTCATTCCAGATTCAGGGAAAAGAACAAGATTTTTACAGCCGCAATTGACGGCTCTTCTTGCCGCACAAGAAACAATAAAAACAACAAGGGATCAGCCGCCATCTTTTCTTTCTCAATTACCTTTGCTTTTGTGAAATATAAGGGAGGTAACCTAATTTTTCTTATTTCTTTACAACCTAAATCTTTCAAATTAAACCTAATCTTTTTGCTTTATTTTTATTAAAAAAAGGAAAAAAAATTGAACATTAAGATTATATACTTATATTACTTAGATTACAATTTATAGCATAGTATTAAACTTTCAGAAGATTCGATTGGTTTATTCTCTCTAATTGCATACTATTCCTACTTTTGTGGCATATTACTTGATCTTATCATTGATTTCTTGAGCTTGCGAGTGCATTTGTTTTAGAATTATAATTTATTTGTTTAAATTAAATTTTAGAATTATCTTAGCTTTACATTTTATCATGACCCCGAATCAAGGGATGAGTGGAAGATTGCCTTTAAGACAGGGGATGGGCTTTATGAGTGGTTAGTCATGCTATTTGGTATAATCGATACACCCAGCACATTTATGAGATTTATGAATCAGGTGTTACGTTCTTTTATTGGTCGGTTTGTAGTGGTCTATTTTGATGACATTTTGATTTATAGTAAGACTCGGGAGGAACATTTACTTCATTTACGCCAGGTGTTAGCTGCTCTTCAGCAAGAGAAATTATATGTTAACTTGAAGAAGTGTTCTTTTGGACGGGAGTCAGTTATATTCCTTGGGCTTGTGGTTTCTAAAGATGTGGTTTCTGCTGAACCCGAGAAAGTCAAGGCTATTAAGGAGTGGCCTGAACCTTCCAATATTCATGAGGCTCGTAGTTTCCATGGGTTAGCTACCTTTTGTAGGAGGTTCATCAGGGGATTTAGTACTATCATGGCTCCCATTACCGATAGTTTGAAGAAGGGGGAGTTTGGTTGGTCCAAACTAGCTGCTAAAGCCTTTGTGGCGATTAAGGATAGGCTGACACAGGCCCCTGTCCTTATGCTACCAGATTTTGGTAAAGTTTTTGAGGTAGCATGTGATGCGTCAGGCTTAGGTAAAGGGGGAGTACTTAGTCAAGAGGGTCATCTGATTGCGTTTTTCAGTGAGAAATTAAATGAGGCCAAACAAAAGTATTCAACCTATGATCGGGAGTTTTATGCTGTAGTTCAGGCACTTAGATATTGGCGTCATTACTTATTGCCTAAAGAGTTTGTGCTGTATTCTGATCATCAGGCGCTTCAATATCTCAACTTCTAAAAAAAGTTGAGTCATCGACATGCTAAGTGGGTAGAGTTCTTTCAGGAGTATTCTTTTGTCCTTAAGCATTGCAAAGGGATAGAGAACAAGGCTGCTGATGCGTTGAGCAGGGTATCTATCCTTGTTAACACCTTGAGTGTGAAAGTGGTAGGGTTTGGTGTATTATTCAGGAGTACCCTTCTTGTCATGACTTTAGTAATACTTATGCTAGCTTACAGGACCCTAGTTCTCCACCCTCTAGTACTTTTCATATCCATGATGGGTATCTGTTTAGAGGAACTCGCTTATGTATTCTTAATACATCACTGCGTGATTATTTAGTTATGGAGTTACATGCAGGAGGATTAGCTGGTCATTTTGGTCGTGATAAGACCATAGCTATTGTTGAGGACCGGTTCTTTTGGCCTAGTCTTAAGAGGGATGTAGCTCGTATAGTTGTTGAGTGTCGAACATGTCAGACTGCTAAGGGTCGAAAGCAGAACACAGGCTTATACACCCCACTTCCAGTTCCTCATGCTCCATGGGAGAATCTTAGCATGGACTTTGTCTTGGGTTTACCAAAGACCCATAGGGGTCATGACTTAGTTTTTGTTGTAGTGGATCGCTTTTCCAAGATGGCACATTTTGTTCCATGTAGTAAGACTGATAATGCCTCTCATATTGCTTCACTTTTCTTTAGTGAGGTTGTGAGATTACGGGGATTACCTTTGTCCATCGTTTCTGATAGAGATGTGAAATTCACGAGTTATTTTTGGAAAACTCTCTGGAAAAAGTTTAATACCACACTTTAGTTTTCTACTGCTTATCACCCACAGACTGATGGTCAGACTGAGGTTGTTAATAGGAGTCTGGGGGATTTGATACGGTGTCTTGTAGGTGATCATGTGTCCTCCTGGGATAGAGTTTTACCTATGACTGAGTTTGCATATAATAGCTCAGTTAATCGTTCGACTGGAGTGAGTCCTTTCCAGGCTTACACTAAATATCAACCTAGGAAGCCTATTGATTTGGTTTCCCTTCCCTCTACATATAGGACTAGCGTGTCTGCAGAGTCTTTTGCACAGCACATTCATGATTTGCATGCTGAGTTAAGACAGAAAATTAATTTAAGCAATGAAAATTATAAGTCTGCTGCAGATGTTCATTGCAGGTATCAAGAGTTTAATGAGAATGATCAAGTGATGTTGCGACATTGTGTTGAGAGGTTTCCTCCTGGCACCTAGAAGAAAGTGCATGCTAAGAGGATGGGTCCATTTCGAATTCGAAGGAAGGTTAGTGCTAATGCATATGAGTTGGATCTTCCTAGTAATATGGGTATTGGTCCTGGTTCAATGTTGAAGATCTCACTCCTTATCATGGAACTTCCGTTGATCCCTCTTCTACTTCCTCATCAGTCTCTCCTACCCCTGTTAACCCCATTGATCAGCCAATATCTTTACCTTCATTACCTGTTCCACCTGCATCTCCTTTTATATCTTCATAGCAAAAGGTAGAGGTAATTGAGGATGTTTTGGATGAGAGGTTTGTGCCGACTCGGCGAGGGGGATATCGACAGTATTTGGTTAAATGGCGAAACAAACCGCTGGATGGTTGCACATGGATTAGTACTACAGAGTTTCGTAAGATTGATCTTGCCCTATTGGAGCATTATACAGCTTTTACTTCGTCAGAGGCAACTTCTTCACAGCCGGGGATAAATGATAGGGATCAACTTATTGTTTAATTAATATTTGTTAATTTTATTTATGGTGTTTGTTTTAATAAAGCCCAATAACCACTGGGCTTAGTTTCATTAGATTTTTAGTATTAGGGTTTCTTATTTCTTTATAAATATGGGTGTAGTCCCTCATGTTAGGGGCAGACTTTGATTATCAATATTGAGAATTCTCTTTGGTTGCGGCCATATCCTACTCTTTCGCGGTTGAGGATCTAGGGGTAGTAAATTTTTTGCGGTTAATTCACCCTAGTTTATTTTCTTATTATTGTTATTTAACGATTACTTGTTCTTGAGTTTCGTCCTACATCAGCCTGCCAAAGTGTTACTCTGTACAGCCTATGATCTCAAGCATCCTTTTCAGATGATAAGAGCACATCTACGACAACTAAGCCTTTATCCCACTATGTGGGGTTGGCCATACGGAACATAAATAAATAAAGAAAAAGCCTGAGATCATGATCGGCTACATGAGTTCACAACTATCTACCAGAAATCCATTCAATATTTTGAACAATGAGCAAACGGCAAATATAGAACTCAAGAGTGTGAAGGAAATTTCGTGCACAGATTAAGGGCTAGCACACTGCATATCAGGTTGTGTTGCTAAACGTTAAGGAACTTTAAACAGAAAATAGAGTAGAGTGCTTTCATAATTCTCAGCTAAACTAAAAAGCAGTGCAACCAATCAAATTACATAGGTATTGAGGGCAAGGGGCTCTCTTGTACCAAAATTCACAGGCTTCAAGTGCAACTTCATCATCAGGGTCCTTGTTGACTTGTAGCATATACTCAATTACATTCCTCAAGTGTGGCTGCTGTATAGAATGACATTAAGAAAGGTAAAGATAGCAAAAATAGACTTGCTCAGAGGTTAGCTAAAGAGAGAGGTGAGAACACAGCAAATAATTCTTATTTCTCTGACTGAAAAAAAGAAGCAAGAATCATTGATAAGAAACAAGTTAAAAGCTTACACACGCAGAAATTTTAACAAAGACTAGGAAATGGAGAAGAAACAAATCAAATGACCTCTAAAAAATCTGGGCGAGCATCAATTAGTTGAACAAATGCAATGCAAACCTCTCCAACAAAGTGGCACAAAGAAAAGAGAACAAATGACAAGTAAGAACTTGATAAAGAAATAAAGAATTCAAAGATCATAGAGGTTGTTAAGACAATCAACAGAATGTGACATACACATAATTCAAGAATAAAAAATACAAAGTATATGCCAAGCTTTTATGATATTTCTACAGTCCAATATGACTTACCAACTTCCGCACCTCAGAAGCAGGATCATTTGCAAGAACAAACAAACCTTGTAAGTATTTATCCATTGACACATACAAAACCTGAAAATTTCCCAGGAGAAACAATCTCAAAACAAATGTAGTAGCCATTTGCAGTCACAATAATATTATGGAAGGACGAAAGTACCTGCTCTCAATTTGGAAGAGATCCATCTTCCTATAGTTACAAATGAAATTATAAAGGAAAAAATATAAAAGAATGAAGAAACAAACAAATGACAAACCGATAAAAGAATATAACCTTAGCACAACCTTGTTCAATAAGTGAAACACAAATTACAAGATAATAACACATTATTAAAACCTGCATTTTTTAAATCAACCAAAGAGTCGGCACAAGGAAATTCCACTCAGTAGGAGTAGTAGTGCAATCATTAAAAGAAGAAACAAATAAAACAAACGAAGGGGCAGAACAATACATAACCCAATCACCGATTCACCATCACTCTTGAACGAAGAAGAGCTGAAAACAAACCCCAAGTCAGTCAGTCAGTCATTCATATATTTTTAATTATGCTTTCTAAATGCTACATTCACTTTGCGTCATACAGAATATCAGTAAAAGAGCTTCCCTCATGCTCCTCCATTGCTAGTGCCACCTCAATAAAAATGCATGGGCGAAATTAAGCTTGTATGGCTAAATTTGGGATTGAAATTTAGGATTTAATCATAATTCTACTTGTATTATTTGTTCATAGTCTAAAATAGCTAGTATGGTCAAATTTTTAGGAGTCTTCATAGAAAATTTCTAAATTGTATTGAAACCAAACTTTTAATTTAAAATTAGTTTATGATTAGGATTAAAGATTGAATTCTTATAGATCATCTAATATAACCAATTATAAAATATCTTTATGATCCAATTATTATAAGGCATATATTCAATTAAAGCAATAAACAGTAACTCTATTTCAGTAAATAAACTTTTGAAAACTTACAAACTTGAAGAAAGTCTAAAAAGAAGGATGGAACAGTAAGAAACAGAGGAAGAAGGATAGGAACTAGAAGGATCAGGAGAACGCATAATTGAGAGGAAAGAGCTGGGAAATCGATTGATACTCCAAAAACCTGTCTGAGAAAGTACTCCACTTTTATACAGCTACAATAACTAATCGCAGCTAATTAAGATTGTTATTCTAAACGACTTCGTTTTGTGTCAATTTAAGTCTAACGGTGCCATTTTACGACAACATTTTCTGCACCCTTGAATTTCTATAATTAATACGGTGTCGTTTCTCTTTCGTTTCTAGACACTCTCATGGTTGTAACTTGTAACTTGTAACAACATGGATCAAAGAAATTGAGTATTCATTACAGCTTTATTTTTTACTCAATCCTAATAGCATGTTTGGTTTAAAGAAATTGAGTATTCATTACAGCTTTATTTTTTACTCAACCCTAATTCTTTTGTTTGGTTCACTGAATTAGAAACTCCCATGAATTACAATTACAACCAAATGGTGAATTGGAATTCAGGACTTAAAACTCTAAATTGGAATTCTAGAGCAACCCATAATTGACAAAAAAAAAAAAAATTCTTTCCAATATTCTCCTTCAGTTCTCCGTATCATCATTTTTCTCACTCTACTTTCCCTCTCATCATTTTTATCACTCTTCTTTTTCTCTCATCGTTTTCTAACTCTTATTCCTCTCTCATTATTTTTTCACTCTTCTTTCTCTCTCATCATTTTCTCACTCTTATTCCTCTCTCATCATTTTCGCACTCTTCTTTCTCTATTATTTACTTTCTCTCTCATCATTTTCTCACTCTTTTTTCTCTCTCATAATTTTTCTCACTCTTCTTTCTCTATCATTATTTTTTGACTCTTATTTCTCCCTCATCATTTTCTAACTCTTATTCTTCTCTCATGATTTTCTCAATATTCTTTCTCTCTCATTATTTTCTCACTCAATAATAAAATGCTTAAGATAAGGGTATTTTAGTCATTTAACACTATTCATTAGTCCTATCACCCCAACCAAACACAAGAATAATGATTGCACCCCTATACAATTCTTTCAAACCAAACTACTAAAAAACCCATTTAATTCAATTCTAACCCAATTCAATTTCCACCGAATTTATATTTAATTTTAATCTTATTCATTACAGTGAACCAAACATACTGTAAATTTGTAATCCTTTATGATTGCTATCATTTCTCTTTGGCTCTTTGCTGTCAGAGGGCACACTGCTACTTCCTCCTCCCGTCATCCCCTCTATATCCCTATATGACAGACGCCGTTATTGAACAATATCAGCGAGAATTTGTGACATCACACAAAAAAACGATACAAACTTAATAAATATTTAATAAATATAAATATATTTTTTTACGGGGCCGGATCAAAATCAGATCAATCTTAAAATTAAATTTTACTCTTTGCTGTTTTTCGCATGTATATCAATGCAAGATGACCTCAATCCAACCTTACATGATTTAAGCACCAAACAATTTTTCAACCATTAGTTTTTCAAGAAAGAAATCAGACAACCACAAAAAGCTTATAACACAGTCAACTTCGTCCAGTGAAGTGAAGTGGACATTAAAGAGAAGAACAAGGGAAAAAAAAAGTGTTCATAAGCTTTATAGCAATCAAAATGTACAAATAACATAGCACTTCAAATCACTCCTAGCCAATATCGTTCTTAGTCAAGCAGCAAACGAAGTAACCATGCGCAAAACGTATCCTCCGAAAAGGTTAAAAAAAAAAAAGTGAAGTATAAAACTGAAGTTAACAGTAAGAGGACTAACCCATGTCAATTTCCAGAGTTCCCTCATCCATATCGATATTGTTTTGCGCTACACCTATAGTCTAATCTGATCAACCAAAACATAGACCAAAGGATTGAGAAACGCAAAACAAATCAATGAATCAAAAAATCAACTACAGTTAAGTAAACTCGTTAACTCAAACTTTGTCGGATAACATTACGTAATCAAAATCACCAAGCCAGTTCTAAAACACAACAATTACTAAATCCTAATCGCACGCTCGACAAAAACCGCCATAAAAAGAACAAGTCAGAAAATTGAGGGAACAACCAGAAGAATAAAAGCAAACTTGGCAGAGAACGATCGAGTGAAAAAAGATATAGTGAGAGGAAGATTTTCGAGATGGATTTGAGATGAAGAAGTAAAACGAATCGTACCTCTTATTTTTCAATCTCAAACAGAGCCAACGGGGGTTAGAGAGAGAATGGACCCAAGAGAAGAGAAGAGAAGAGAAGAGAAGCGAGCGATGCGAGAAATCAAATTTTGAGATCTGATAGTTGAGATAAATAATTATCGAGCAAACATATTTTATATTGTATTACTCTAATAAATTTTTATTAATTATTAAATATATCACTAAATATATAAATTTATATTTTAATTTTAAATAAATATAATAATTATTAATAAAAAAATTCAAAATGTACTCTATTTTTCTTTTTGGAAGAGAGGAGAGAGGGAGGGAGTATTATTAAATTGTTAATCATAGAACCTGTTTTTTTGTTTGTCCGTAACAGTGATTTCGATTTGGGAAATTTTGCTTTTAATTGGAATTGGTTGGACCAAAGCTTAACAAAAAAATTTTTTATCTAATTCAATCTAGTTTAGAATAAGATTTAACTACCAAAATCACATCCAAGTAAGAATAACTAACAAAACCTAAATTCAATAAAAAAATTTAGCTTAATTATATTATAGATTTTTTCAAAGATGAAAATAACAATAATAATAATAGTAGTATTACAATTTCTCACCATATTTTCACAAAAATTGTGCACCGTTCACACGGTATTAAATGATAAAAATAACTACTACCTAGTTGTTTTGCCATATGGATGGGTTTTTTTTTATTTAACGTAAAACTAAATTTAAGCAAAATTAGTATAAATATGATGATTAGATAATCAAAATGTTAGTAGTTTTTGCTAAATGAATAGCACGTCACGATTGATATGATTTTATCAAAAAAATTTACTATATGTATCAATTGATAAAAAGAATATGTTTTCTTCATCTAAAAAAAATTATTTTAATTACAAAATATAATATATTTATGGCATGTTTTATAATTTTAATTTTTAAATTATGAATTATCACTATTAATTAAGAGTAATATAATAAAAAAATAAAAATTAGATTTTTGTGTTGGGGGAGATAGCAACAACACTGGATGTGCTGATGTGGTAAAAAATAGTAGTAACCTTTAGTTGGTACAAATTATTGTCACAATTATGAATCGTATTGATTGCTGAAAAATTGGATGGGCCCATAGGCCTTGACCAGCTGTCATGATCATACAAGTCAAGGGGTCAGTTTACAATTAGCAAATAAAGTAGGGCTATTTGTATAGTTGTTAGAAGTAGTTACTTGCAGCCGAAGGAGTTTGTTAGAGTTGCAGCAGAAGGAGTTTGTTAGAGTTGTTAAGCTTCAGCATTATATAAAGATGCAGACTTGCAATGTAAAGGGCATGATTTTGATGAATAGAAATGGGTTTATCCCAAAGACTCTAGTTTTCTCTCTCTTTCTGGCTATTCTCTTCTTCTGCTTCTCTCTCGAACTATTCTTTCTGGGTCTTGGCTATTATTCTTGTTTACCAAGTTATTGCAGCTCACTATATCAGGGTATAACCCTGACATTTGGTATCAGAGAAGCTTTCAGATCCCTGGTTCTTAATCCAAGTGATGGCAGACAACACCCGGTACAAAACATTGGAAGAACAGATCAAGAAGCAAGAAGGAAGAATATTGGAGTTAGGAGAGATTTTGGGGCGACAACATTCGGATTTTCAGAAACAGATGCTGGAACTTCAGAAACAGATTACTGATGTGGGGTTGAAGAGCGACTCCAAGTTCGACAATCTGATGCATTTCCTAAAAAAGGATAAAGAAGGACCAGAAGGGACGACTAATCAAGGGAATCATACGCCCTTACTACCTACTCCTGAAGTTGTATCTAGGGGAATCAGAGATGACAAAGCACCAAACGTCACTAAGGAGGAGAAGGGAATTGAAGAGAGGTATGATTCCTTGTTTCCTAAGGTAGAATTACCTTTGTTCGTTGGAGAAAACTCCAGGGAGTGGCTACGCAAATGCGAAAAATTTTTTCATGTACACCGTGTGGAGGAAAATCAGAAACTCAACATTGTGGAATTCTACATGGAAGGGAAGGCTGATAACTGGTACCAGGGGATTAAAATGACAAAGGATAAGTTGAGCTGGGCAGAATTTAGAATGCTGTTAACTAAGAGATTTGCAGAAAAAGGAAGGTTGGAGGAAGTAGAAGTGTTCAATAAATTGCAGCAAGAAGATTCAGTTCTTGAGTATCAAGAACGGTTCGAAGAACTGAAAACCATGATGTTAATTAAAGACCCCCGATTACCTGAGGCATACTTCGTATCATCATTCATCAGTGGCTTGAAGGAAGGCAGTACTAAGAAGGGTAGGAGCAATTTTGGTTTTATCAAAAATAGAGTTGGGACACCTAGTCAATACACAGTTCCGACTACCACATTCACCAAGGAAAAAGCACCAGTCCAAGCAGAAGTCAGAAAAATTTCTGCTCAGGAAATACAGAGAAGAAGAAATTTGGGGTTATGTTTCAAATGCGGTAAGAAGTTTGGGTTAGGTCATGAATGCAAGCTGAAGCAGATCAACTTCATGGTGTCAGAAATGGAAGAGGAAGGTATAGAAGAGGAAACAAATGATCCGGAAGAACAGTTAGTGGAAGTTTCACTCCATGCTCTATCCGACAATATCAAGAGGAAAATTATCACTTTAGATGGCCAAATTCAGACAGCTCAGATTCGGATTCTGGTGGACACTGGCAGCACTCATAGTTACATTAACTATAGAGTGGTTCAAAAGTTATCATTAACATACCAAGAAACAAGCCCTTTCACTGTGACAGTAGCAGATGGCAAGACAATCACAAGTACTGCAATATGCCCTCAACAAGCTTGGACAGTTCAAGGCTTCAAATTCAAATATAACCTCAGAATCATGGAGTTAGGTGGATGGGATGTAATTTTGGGCGTGGATTGGATGTGTCACTATAGTCCTATTACGTTTGATTTCAAGCAATTCAACATTCAGCTGCAGCATCAAGGGGAGGAATTATTGTTGCAAGGCAGTGGAGACAAACCGGAAATGCGGCTCATCAGAGGGAAGGACACCAAGCCATTCCTGGAAATGAAGAACAAGCTGATCACATCCATGCTACTCAATTCAGTGGTAGATACAAACAAGGGAGCAGAGGTAAAAATACCTGATCTTGTTTCAGAGTTGTTAGTACAGTACTCGGATGTTTTTGATGTGCCTAAATCTTTACCACCTCCCAGATCACACGACCATAACATCCCTTTAAAAGCTGATGCAAAACCCTTCAAGCTTAGACCTTATAGATACCCTCATGCACATAAAACTGAAATTGAAAAGCAAGTACTTGATTTATTAGAAAACAAAATCATCCAGCCGAGCAATAGCCCTTATGCCTCTCCTGTGCTTTTAGTCAAGAAAAAGGATGGTACATGGAGGCTATGCATAGACTATAGGCATCTTAATGAGATGACTATCAAAGATAGGTTCCCTATACCCAACATTGATGTATTGTTGGACGAGCTTTTTGGTTCTAAATTTTTTTCCAAAATTGATCTAAGAGCTGGATATCATCAACACAGAATGAAAACCTCAGATGTACCTAAAACTGCTTTCCAAACCCACCTAGGCCACTATGAATTTCTTGTAATGCCATTCGGTCTTACAAATGCACCTTCAACCTTCCAGTCCCTAATGAACCATATCTTCCAGCCTTATTTGAGGAAGTTTGTGTTAGTTTTCTTTGATGACATACTTGTTTACAGTTCTAACCTCAAATTGCATGTCCAACACTTGAGTGTCAGACATAACTGAGAGAACATCAGTTGTATGCCAAACGCTCCAAATGCTCGTTTGCACAACCACAAGTTGAGTACCTGGGGCATATCATTTCTGCAGAAGGAGTAAGCATGGATAAAGGAAAGGTGGAAAGTGTTCTCAGCTGGCCTATCCCAACAAATGTTAAACAACTTAGGGGATTTCTAGGCCTAACAGGATATTACAGGAGGTTTATCAGGAACTATGGCATTATAAGCAAGCCCCTCACTGATTTGCTTAAAAAGGACAGCTACCAATGGGGAAGTGAAGCTACCACAGCTTTTGAGCAACTCAAACAAGCTATTTGTTCAGCTCCAGTGTTGAGAATGCCTGACTTTTCCCAACAATTCATAGTTGAAACTGATGCATGTGCAAATGGAATGGGGGCAGTGTTAATGCAGAAAGGACAGCCCATTGCTTATATGAGCAAATCATTTAACATCCAGAATAGGGGGCTATCAACTTATGAAAAAGAATTATTGGCATTGGTCATGGCAGTAAAAAAATGGAAACATTACTTGATTGGAGGACACTTCATCATACGAACTGATCATCAGTCCTTGAAGTACCTTTTAGAGCAGAAACTTAATATACCTTTGCAGCACAAATGGCTCACAAAACTTCTGGGGCTAAGCTATGAGATATGCTATAAAAAAGGAGCAGAAAATAAAGCTGCAGATGCTCTATCTAGGAAGGTTATGGAAAATGAAGAAGTGGACATACAAGGTGAAACTATGGCTATCTCATCTTATAAGCCTGAGTGGATTCAACAGTTGGAAGAAAGCTATCAAGGGGATGAAGAATGCACATCGATAATTGCCAAGAAGATGATCTGCCCTCAGGCCGAATCTGAATTCCAATATGACCACGGCATTTTGAAGAAAGGAACAAGAATGTATATTGGTAGCTCAGCAGATCTCAGGAAAAAGCTAATTCAAGAGATGCATGCAACTCCTTTGGGCGGACATTCAGGCCAAAATGCTACCTTACAGAGATTAAAAATGCTTTTCTTTTGGCCACAAATGAAGCAAGATGTTACAGTTTATGTGAACCAGTGTGAAGTGTGTCAGAGAAACAAAAGTGAACATTTACCATATCCGGGGCTGCTACAACCATTGGAAACTCCACAACAAGCTTGGTCACAAATCACCATGGATTTCATTGAGAAGCTGCCCGTATCTCAAGGTTACGACTCGATTATGGTGATAGTGGACAGATTCACTAAGTTCAGTCATTTCTTGCCATTAGTTCATCCAATTTCTGCACCCATAGTAGCCAACTTGTTCCTGAATAATATTTTCAAGCTGCATGGTATGCCATCTTCTATAGTCAGTGATCGTGACAGGATTTTTACAAGTCAGTTTTGGAAGCTTCTATTCAAGCAACTGGGAGTTAACCTTAACTACAGTTCTGCCTATCATCCACAAAGTGATGGCCAGTCCGAAAGAGTGAACCAATGTCTGGAGACTTACTTAAGGTGTTTCACATGTGAAAGACCTTCTAGCTGGAGTAAATGGTTAGCATTAGCCGAATGGTGGTACAACACTTCATTCCACAGCAGTATTAACATGACACCTTTTGAAGCATTGTATGGTTATAAGCCAAATTCAGTACCATTGGGACCGATTCAAGATTCAGTCATACCAGCTACTACGGATCTTATAAGGCAGCATCAAGAGGTACTGCATAGTCTCAAGGATCATCTCCAGAAAGCCAGAAACAGGATGAAGCATTTTGCAGACAAACATAGAACTGAAAGAACACTGGAAGTGGGAGATTGGGTTTTTCTGAAGCTTCAACCATACAGGCAGCAAACCATTGCAGTTCGTTCCAATTTAAAACTTGCCTCCAAGTATTTTGGTCCCTACCAGATTGAAGCTAAGGTTGGTCAAGTTGCATACAAGTCAAGCTACCCCAACTAAATGTCATCCTGTATTCCATGTATCACTCTTGAAGAAGAAGCTAGGAAATGAAGCAATACCGGTTACAAGTCTGCCAGAACTGAATGATGAGGATGTTTGTCCTTTAATGCCCGCAGCTATATTACAGAGGAGAATGCTAGTTCGTAATGGAAAAGTCGTGCCTCAATGGCTTGTTCAGTGGCAACAATTCAGCAAGGAGGAAGCTTCTTGGGAGGATCAGGCGTTCATCAAAAGTCAATTTCCAGACTTTCAGCCTTGAGGACAAGGCTGTTTTAAAGGGGAGCGTAATGTCATGAGCATACAAGACAAGGGGTCAATTTACAATTAGCAAATAAAGTAGGACTATTTGTGTAGTTGTTAGAATTAGTTACTTGCAGCCGAAGGAGTTTGTTAGAGTTGCAGCAGAAGGAGTTTGTTAGTTGCAGCAGAAGGAGTTTGTTAGAGTTGTTAAGCTTCAGTATTATATAAGTTGCAGACTTGCAATGTAATGGGTATGATTTTGATGAATAGAATTGGGTTTATCCCAGAGACTCTAGTTTTCTCTCTCTTTCTGGCTGTTCTCTTCTTCTGCTTCTCTCTCGAACTATTCTTTCTGGTTCTTGGCTATTATTCTTGTTTACCAAGTTATCGCTGCTCACTATATCAGGGTATAACCCTGACACCAGCTTGCTCCAAGAACCCAACGATCTATGTACATCTGGCGTTGGGCCATTGCTTATCTATTGGTTGATTGTTTTGAACAATCAGCAGCCGCCGGAAGAATGCCACAGAAACAAAAACCACGAGACTTTGGGGTTTGTTTTGTTGGTTAATTACGTTGGGCCTTCCGCACCTGGGTTGATTTGCAATCGCGCATAGTCAAAACTCAAAAGGAAATTATGTATAAAACTCAAAATTTTTATTCTATATTTTTACAAATTCGACGAAACACAAATTTGTTATTTGTCTAAATGTGTGCAGGTACAGTCAATGCGTAAATGCATTGCTCACTGCAAAAAATAGCTGGATCATGGGAATTGCCACGTAAATTCATTCAAGTTATTGTTAGGATTTGAAGAGCTCGAATGTGAGGCTCATCCTCTTGAATTGAAATTATTTTGGCAAAAGTTCCCGCTTCCAAATAGTCCACCACCTTGTTGGCCGCCTCATGCCCAGTCACGAAAGATTTCTCCTGTCAATTCGAGTTCCCGGAAATCATTCAATTCTACAAATCAGTTTAAGTTTGAATCAGCATTGAGCACATTATGAAGAACACAAAAGTTGAAGAGCTTCAACCTGCTCGCAAGAACAGTGTCAATCTACGATCCAGTCTCCTGCCATGAATAAGTTCAGGAAAGATGTAGAACCACGCATCCTATACTTGTATGAACCTTTTTGAGGGACAAGGTGTAGCACAACACGATGAATCAATACCAAGAAATAAGTTGAAGATGGTTGAGGAGAAAAAATAGCATGGTGATTTGCTAGGGTCTAAAATTGGTTGTTTAAAAACTGCCTGGAAACAAATGTGGCAAGTACTTGGGAAATCTTCCGACTTCTTTCTCGACCAACCCCATATCCTCAATTTGGCTAATGTACTTTGAAAGCCAAGAAATCACTTTTTTCGCTATTATATCATCCTTGAGAGGCAACAGATCATTGGCGTTTTACTGCACAGTGCACACACATAAACATTGGAGATTAATCTATACATGCCAGAAGATTTTGTCTTTGAACATTGAGCTGTTGGTTCCCATGACAAATAAGTAAGCAAGCTGGACAACAAACGTGGCAGGTAAGGAAAAGGACCAAGCAATCCTTACAAAGTTAACTTCAACTACCGTTCCATTGTTGTCCTTATGTTCATCATAAATCGCGTTCAGGTCAAAAAATATCCATCCACTTGAATTATCAAATCTGGAGGAGACATTGCTTGCATTGGGTATATTTACCTGATCATCATGAACCCGAAATTCAAATCAATTATCTGTACTAACCAAATATTGACAATCAACTCAGCAAGAGATATTTGCCTGCTAATTGTACTTGAACTGATGAAGTATATAATTGCATGCATACAGAACTCAGTAAGTGTGAATGAGATGAGAAAGTGAAGTTATGGATGATTGAACGGAAGTGGACAAAAAAGTTTAAGGGATTGCATTCCATGTTGTCGAATTCAAATAACGGGTCAGAAATGAGAGGTCAGAAAAAGGCTGGGTGCGGGCACTGCATGGTGCAGTTAAAAGGGAACAATAACTCTAAATCATCAACTCAACTATCTTCTCACCAAAAACAAGATGAAAATAAATGAATAGTCAGAAAGTGAACACGGTGCGCTCGAGCATGACGGATGAGACATATCACAACTATTTAGCAAAGCAGATATTTCTCCCACAACCCTTTCCATTCAGCTGTAGCTTTACAGTAAGAAGATCAATTCCTTTCAAGTTTAAAACTTTCAGAAACTCTTCTCTTGTACATAACTCTGCACTAATATGGAAAAACAAGAGACATTTTAGTGAGAATCTTCTCTTTCTAGAATCAGGGATGTGCTCTCTTGAATATGAAGAAATAAGTGATGTAAAACTTTTGATCATTCCCTTCATGGATTTCCTAAAAACTCCATATCTGATAGTTGCAAGCCAGCAGGAATAATGAAAGAAAGTTGAGTGAATTTTGGAAAAAGTAATTCCCAATGGATGATGAACCATTAAAGGAGGAGCTGTTTAATTTGTATCCTTTTCGCTCTACTCGTAAAACATCAAGGGCCTGTTTAGTTGGTTAGCATTCTGGCTTGGAAAGTAATTAAATTCCTCAAAATTAAAATCTTGCATTTGGTTGGTTTTTTTATTTTATTAGGAAAGTAAAATGATTCCTAAAAGTGAGGAAAGTGGTTGGAACTTTCCTGGATTTAGAATCCCTATTAAATCTTGTTATTCTGATTACTTGCCAACGGAATGTAATTGAAAAGATACGCGTTTGTTTTTAACCCTATCCTTTTCTATCCTTTTTTTTATTCAACCATCCTCAACTATCCTCTCATCTTCTCTCTTCATTAGATTCATCCGACTCTCTCCTCCTTTCTTCTCCTCTTCTCTCTTCTCCTCTCCTAAAATATTCCTAAATAGATTCTTCTCCTTCATGGTTTTTGTATTATAATTTTCCTTCTATCTAAGGTTTTGTCATCATCAGGTAAGTTTTTTCTACATATTAATATCTATTTTGGTATTATATATTGTCTTTTTGATACATGATCATAAATCATTGATTATGTTTTTTTTTCCAGAAAAAAAGAAGATTTTCTTTCTTCGTCGTCAAGATAGATCCTGTAGTGCAAATTCAAATTGAAGGTTGAGAGCAACTCCAAGTTAGCTATTGCATTCTCAATCATCAACGAATGCTTTACACCTGTTACGGACAAAAGAAGTAACATTAATCTGATCAAAAGTGTTTGCTACAGTTGTGGGTACGTAAATTCTCTTGAATTTTGTTGCTTTTATTGGTCGCTTTAAGAAAATGAGCAAATGTTTTCAACCCATGGTAGGTGTCAACTACTGATTTTTCCTCCTTCATTCTTTTGAAACTTTTGGGAGAAGAACAATAATATTTTCTCAAATTGATGTTATGGTGAAGTCCAAACTTTTTTGGATTAATTAAAGCTGGCTACTTGTGATATATATATTTGATTTTCACAAAAAATAATAAATACTAGAGTTTGAATAAATAAAAGTGGTTTTTGTTTACAATATTGAAATAATATCTAGTCATATAAAAGTCCAAATATAAAATAACAGACATATAAATGCCTTTGAATAATAACAAATAGGTATAATTCTTCCATAGTTTTTCTTTGATTTTATTTATATGTAAATATTACGTATGCGATGGATATAGATATCTAAAAAGATATTATAAAATTTTCAAAATGTTTAATCTAATTAATTTTGTTTTATTTTATTATTCATAATTATCTTAGAAAATTTTGAAACTCTAGATAACAACTCATAAATCTAAATTCAACTTCAAATTTATCATTAAATCTAGTCCCAGAAAGACTTACTCCCCTCTTTTAACATTTTTTTTCTTCCCCATTATCCCCCCTCCCTCTCTCCTGGTTAAGAAAAAATAGAAATTTCACCCCACATCATATGTTATAAAAATATGGCAGTGAATAATTTGAAATAGATAAAAATCCTTATCCTTAAATCCCAAAAAAAAAAAGAAGAAGATAACTTCTAATAATTTAAAATTAAAATTTAGATTTAGATTTAATTTAGATAAGATTACATGTACATTGTAATTGAGATTTTGTAGTAAATAATTTTTTTTTAAAAAAAAAACCTTATCCTTAAATCCAGATAACCCCAAAAAGAGAGAGAGGATGACTTCTAACAAATTAAAATCAAAATTGAAATATTGATTTAGAAGAGACTAAACTATTGTAGTATTTGAATAGCTTAATTCCATCCCCGTTCTTTCTTGGTTGGTGAAAGCCACTCGTGCATGTCAGATTTGTTTAAAGAACGAAGAAATGGCCTTATATCTGTAACTGAAATCAAAGACGTAAGTTAAAAAGCATTGCATGGCTACAATTTCTAAAAAAGTTACTGTTTCCCAAATTTCCACGCTAACAAGTATGAGTGAGCACACATATTTTGGAGTTAACAAAAGATTTTGAAAGAACCCATATGGAATCCGTGCCCATCACCACTATTTTATATTTTTACAAAAACATACCATAAGAGGAAGATAATTACTGCTCTACGGGAAGAGTGATTTTTTGTTGAGTTTTTGGGCAAGCTTAAAACAAAAGAAAGTTGGGGGAAAAAAAATTGGTACCAAATCTAGATAAAGATAGTTAGAAAATGATGTAATCTCCAACATTTTTAACTAAACCCATGGATTTGAATGATGCATTCATATGTACGTACTACTTTTGTGTATAGATTTTAGAAAAAAATAAAAAAATAGAAAAACATAGAAATAAATTTAAATTATATCACATTAATCCCTTGTTTATGGCATATTGAAAGGCGCTTTCTATTTTACTAATTACTATTGTTATATATTATCATCAAAAGAAGTAGGTTTGATGCATGTGTGATTTGAATGAGTCAAAAGATTTATTTTTTTAATGCAATTTACTAATAACAGTTATCGATTTTGACTAATGAAACTATACAATGTTGGATTATTTAATAGTGCATGTGTTCATATGACATGTGTAGTACAAATTAGAGAGGATTATATTATTTTTAATATTTTTTTGTTATTTGGATTAATTTATAGGTGAATTATTTGAAGAACGGATTTAAACACAAGGAGAAAGTTTTTATATCTTATGATTCATAAGCAAAGGCAGCTGCTCAACGTATTAAGAAGTATATTAAATATAGTTTATTTTATTATAACACATTATTATCGAATTTATTATCTGAAAGCTCCATACTCTGTTGATGAATATGATCGATCACGATATATTCACAAGTTAATATATGCTAGTGATGTCACGTGTTATGATGAATTACGCATAGATAGGTACACTTTTAAAAGATTAGTTATAATGCTTCATACCATAGGGTGACTAAAAGATACAAGAATACGATAGTAGATGAACAAGTCGCTATGTTTTTACGTATACTTGCATATCATGAAAAAAAATCATACAATAAAAATAAATTTCTTACGATCAGGAGAAACCGTTAGTAAAAATTTCAACAAAGTACTTAATGCAGTCATTAGACTTTAAGGTGAGTTGGTAAGAACTCCTGTGCCAATTCCTGAGGATTCCACTGATCAGAAATGGAAATGGTTTAAGGTAAATTACAATTACACTATATAAATATATTTTAAATTTTATTGCAAATATTAATTATACTTAGTTTGACAGAATTGCATAGGAGCTCTGGATGGTACTTACATTAAAGTGAAGGTACCTGAAATTGATAAGCCAAAATATCGAAATAGAGAGAGTGATATTGCTACAAATGTTTTAGGAGCATGTTCACAAGACTTGCAATTCATTTATGTACTTCCTGTAGGAAACCAAATCAAAGAACGCAGCGGAAATTTAAAAATTTTTGGTTGCCTCCAAGGATCCATACGAAGTGAAATCAAATTGGTAGTGAAGATTGTTACCTTACCGGTAGTGTAGCCTTGTTGATTATTGGAGATTGTTGACTATCGAATCACAAGCAAAACCAATCTAGCCTTGCCTCTATGATATCCACACGATCGTCTCCAAGCCTCAAGTTAATTGTCAAACAATTAACTAAAGAAAGAAATAACAAAAATCTCATAGTGCTAGCTAGGATTTTGTTACTCGGGTATTCCCTCAAGTTCTCAACTCAAGAATTGGTTTTCTTTCAATCTCTTCTTATAAATTCGTTTTGGTTGTTATTTCTCAAATAAGGAGTGGTGTCTATATTGAACAAGAGAAGAAGAAAAGAGAGAAATTTCGTGCACCAAGAAAATCACAACATTTTCTTCAACCAAGAAAGCTTAAACAACAAAGAAAGCTTAAAAGGAAAACTCTCTCAAAGAGAGTGTCCCTTCGGTTTCCTTGATCTGAATTTAATAATTCATCCATGTGAAACAGCTGCCCTTTCACATTTCATATTCTAGAAATTGAATTGCAACATGTTGCATATGGTTGCCTTTCCATTTTCCAATGAATGGCTGCCTTTTCATTTTCATAAAATGAATTGCAATATGTTGCCTTTTCATTTTCCAATGAATGGTTGTCCTTTCATTTTCCAATGAATGGTTGCCTCTTCATCTTCCAATAATAAAATCCATTTTGATTATTATTTAATTAATAAATCTAAAACTCATTTTGGATTTATTAATATTAATAGAACCAAAATCTTTTCGCCTTAAATCCAAAACCGTTTTAAAACGAAAACTCGATAGATTCCTATTCTTAATAGGATTCTCAAATTAACCAAAATTTCATCACATGAATTTTGCACTTCTTTTGGATATGATCTAAGTGTGTGACCCAATAGGTTCTCATAACGTTAGCATTAACATAAAATATATTTTATGCCAAAAGTAATGAGCGGTGTCTAGCAACACATCAATACTACCCAAGTCATGAGAATATTAGTAATTCGACATTACTTTTCTTGTGATAGATATTACCATGTAATTAAATTCCTTTGCCCTAAATATCATGATTGAACACGAGCCATGGATGCTCGTATAGTTCAATATTTGCATTTCTTGATTCCCGAGTAGACACATCTATACAAATGAGCCCGATATCACATATCGACTCATTTGAGCACGGCCATGCATTTTATAGTCTTACTCAATCAAGGGGCCCAAAGATATCACTCTCATTATATAAGAGGGGCAAATCCTTTCTTGATCACTTAACATCCCACTACATGATTTATTACATTTCCAATTACTACTTTTATAGTTCACCCTGTTACGGGTAACGTTTGGTAGTATCAAAACATGCAACTCCTCATATTGGGATCTCTGAGGATCTCAAGTCTAAGGATTATTTACACTATCATCACTATGAGAAATATTTATGACACTTCATATAATAATCCATGTAATATTTCTCATGGCGGGTCAATCCAGTACATTGTTCTCTAACATGTACCCATGTGTTGACTTGATATCTCATATCATGAACAATTTCATCAATCACTACACATACTAGTCTTCATGCATTATCATTGTCCCATTTAATGATAATACTCGACTAGGGATAATTTTAGAATAATTAAATTCTTGGGACTTTATTATGTTTATTTCATAAAACGCAGATATAAGATAAACATAATAATTAGTGCCATTAATTATGAACATTATGATACAATACATGCATATACCATCATCATATGATTGGTTCTTAGGGCATAATCCAACACTTCCTGGTTAGAAAGGTTCAGCTACAGATGGTAGAGTCTTACGAGATGCTTTAAGTAGGAAAAATAGATTACCAATATATGATGGTAAGTAAAAAATTTAATTTTAAGATCATAATTAAAACAATTTGTCAATAATAAGAATGACTAATGATATATTATTTTAATGATATATATATACATATATATATATATATATATATATATATATATATATATATATATATATATATTTAGGATATTACTATCTTGTGGATGCAGGATGCACCAACGATAAGGGATTTCTCGCACCATTTAGAGGTCAAAGATATCATCTTAGTGAATGGAGAACTGACAACCAACTAACCCAAGAGAATTTTTTAATATGAAGCATTCATCGGCTAGAAATGTTATTGAAAGATGTTTTGGAATGTTGAAAATGCATTGGGACATAATTAGAAATACTAATTTTTATCCAATTAAACTTCAAGGTAGGATTATAATGGCATGTTGTCTTATTCAAAACCATATAAGATTAAATATGCCAATTGATCCTATGGAGGCCCGTTTAGATGATGTGCCTAAAGGTGTAGAAGAACCAATTGACTTGGATGGTGAAGCTATCACTAGCATTGAACCAACACAAGAATGGACAAGTTGGAGACAGAATTTAGCTAATCAAATGTTTAACCAATGGATGCAAAATAGGAATGCCCACGGACAAACATTATAGTGTTTATAAGTTCTTAAAACATTTATCTATAAATTTCAGTCAATGTTAGTTGTTGATTAATTTTAATTTATTTGCTTTGGTTTATTTTACGTTGTGTTATTTCATTTAAATATTAATACTATTTAAATTATTATGTAGTTTATGTTTATTTTTTGTCACATATTTTTTTTTGAATTTCTTGGTTAATTATAGATATGTCTCGTCAAGGTAATGGAAGTAATCATGTATGGACTATTGAAGAGGATGCAAAATTAGTAGAATCTATACTTGAATTAAAATTAAGTGGAAATTTTCATGGTGAAAATGGGGTTGGATTAAAGAAATGATATAAAAAAGAACTTGAAAGGATATTACAAGAAAAATTATCAGGTCATGGTCTGAAAGAAAAGCCACACATTGAATCTCGTTGCAAATTGTTGAAAAAACAATATCATGCTATATATAATGTGCAAAATATTGGATGTTTGAGTGGTTTTGGTTGGGATGATAAGAAAAAATGCGTGACAGCAAGTGCGGATGTATGGGATGAATATTTGAAGGTAAAGTTTAATACCACATTTGTTTATATTTTAGTTATAACATTAATAATAATAAACTAATAAATGTTGTTATTTTTGCAGACACATCCTGATTGTACATTCATGAGAAACATATCTTTTATTTGTTATGATCAACTATCAATAATTTGGGGAGAAGATAGAGCTACTAGAATTAATACTGAGTCACTTGCAGTCATAATTGAAGAATTGAATAGAGAAGAAAATATTAATCAGAATGCTGAAGAATTTGATGAAGATGATGACAACTTTGAAACATTAGTACCCAACTCTAGAGGTGAAGGTACTTAAAAAAAACTTGAACGCATAAGCGAAGAAGAAATCGATGGTTTGGTTTTAAATTTGGAACATTTGACTAATGCTCTCACATCTCAAATGGAAAAATCTGATGAGCAAATGATAAAATTTGCAGAAAGCATTGCAAGTACTAGTCATCAAAGCATAGATAATCATCGCAAACTTAATGAGGAACTACAAAAGGTGGAAGTTTTATCACAACCACAAAAACAAAGAGCTGCTATGAAACTTGTCTGTGATCCAAATTTGTTGGATTATTTTTTTACTCTTAATGATGATGAAAAAGATATATTTCTTATTGAACTTCTTGTTCCCAATTAGTTTGGAAATGAATTTTATTATTTTAATTTATAATTACCAAGAAGTTTTAGGATATTATTATTTTAGCGAATATTTTATTTTAAATTTGAATAATTTAGTTTGTATTACAATTGTGAACTATTTAAGATAATTATTATGGTTTTTTTGGCAGAAATATTTATACCAGTTACCTATTTTGCTATGTCCTATTTTTAGTTAGGGTAAAAAATATTGGCGGCCACTTAACTTTTGAAATCGTATACTTATGGCTACTCAACTCACCAAATTGCTCGAAAAGCCATCCAACTTGTAAAAGTGGCTACCTGTGGCCATTCTGTTACTTTCTCCCATTAAAGGCCAAACGGCAACCCTTCCACGTGGTTTTTTAGAGGCAAAAAGGTCAGTGTGCCACTCCTCGTTATAAGTGATGGTTTTCCTTCACTTCCAGCTAGCCTCTTCTGCCGTTGCAATCCCGACCACATCTTTCATGTCTTTCACCTCCGAGTCAGAAAAGGATGGATGGAAGATCAAAAATCGGTTTCACCAAAATGAAGTCGCCAAATGCGACCAAGGGAGCACAGCCTCAATTTGTACCTCTTGGACCGAGAAGAATCCTAGGCACCAATTTATTGCTTGTCCAATGCCGAAGGTGAGATTTAAATTGTTGAAATTGATGATAATGTGAATGGCTGACATGTTACTCTTTGGCTACCCATTGATTATTAGGGACAAGAATGTGGATTTTGAGAATGGTTTGATCCTCCTATGTGTGGTAGGTCTGTGGCTATAATTCTCGGTTTGCTACGAAGAGTGGATGGACTTGAAAGTGAGTTGGAGAGGATGAAAGTGGTGGCTAGGGAACATGAGTCCAGAACAGCAAGATTGGAAGAGAAATTGGAGAAGATAGAAGCATAACAACGGGGAAAAAAGAAAATGATTGCTATATGTTGGCTGGTGATATGGATGATTGTAGCTGTTATTGGAGCGAGCTGTGTGCTTAAGAGCAACAATATTACGAGCATTTCATCTGAAAAATTGTTGGAAATAGATGAATTTTAGCAAGTGGAGTGTGTGTATTTTTGTGTAACAAATTTATAGTAATTGAAGTAGTGGTGTTGTTTGTGATGAAAAATTGTTAGGGCATGTGTCAATTGAGCTGTAGTTGTTAATAGTAAAGGTTAGTTTGTGTGAAGTTTATGCTTTGAAGTTGTACTTTGCAAATTCACTAGTACACTTTGTTTCTAAGGAAATGTTACGCCCATGCACAAGTACACGTGAAATGTTCAATGGAATTTGTAGGATATACCAGAAACAAGATGGTAGGCAGCAGCCTTTCATGTAGCTTAACACGTGCAGAACACAAGTCATTTGTGCTGTGGAATATACCAATACTCCAGTTGTCCAAAATGTCCTCACTAATTGATGTAATGGAGTGCATGCTAACACAAAATGTCCTCACTGAAGACCAAAGTGCAAATCACTATCAAATGAAACCAAAGCATGCCTAAACCACTAGGTTTTGTCTACCAATATTTAATACAAAAGTGATGGTCCCCAAAATAAAAAGCTATATCAAAACAAAGTCTTTCTGACCACTCCATAATCACTGAGTTGTTTCTTCTCTCAGCCATCGTCCTTTACCAAATGAACTTGCACCTCCCTTTTTCCATCTTCCCACAGTATAAGGGATTGGCTTCCCAAGGCAGGCGTAGTTTGCATTAATCCTGCATTTGTCTGTATTTGTCAACTGCACTCCAGGCAAGTTACGAGGCGATCTCCTCAGGGTTGTAGTTGGTGATGGAATCTGGCCTGTGGATGATCTCTTGCGGGGTGATCCCCTCAGGGGTTGTGTTGGTAGTGATGGATGGACTTTTGCTGATGATGCTTGGGCTTGGTTTTCTTGGGAATTCACTTGTGGATGTTCAGAAGGGCCTTCACTTGCTACTGCTCTTTTCTTTCTTGCTGGCAATTACTACATAACTGGTGGATCTGCTTGTGAAGTGTGGCTAGTATTTGTCACTACAACAGATTTGCAAGTTGTTGCGTTGTGGCCAGTCAATCCACACTTTTTGCAATGGATTGTCACCACCTTCCTTAGCTTAGTACCATGATATTTGCCCTCTGTTATATCTCTTCTTCTAGCTTTTTTGGGCCTTCCTAGCTGAACACACACAACAGGGGATCTAGGGGACCTATCATGTTACTCTTTGGCCATATATCATTTCCATTGATTGGATACAACACATTTTCATACACTCGATTGAATAAGGATCTGCTGTAAACACTATTTGCACATCCATGTACCTCTACACCATGTTGCTTTAAAGCTGCAATCCCATGGCAGCAGGGTATACCAGATATAGCCCACAGACCACATGTGCACTCTCTTCGCTTTATGTCAACAGCAAATTGTGCACTTCTAGGACCCCTAACCTCACATCTATCAACCTCATTATACGCGGTTCGCCATGCGAATGACTCTTTAACCCTATCTTTCACTATTTTCCTAATCAATGGTCCAGTTGGGTAGTCATATCTAGTCATAGCATCCTTTCTCTTTTGAATCCTCTCCATTAGCATCTCTTTTATAGTTTCCATAAGTGATATAATTGGCCTATCCTTAGCATCTAATATGTACACATTAAAAGACTCACACAGATTATTAGTAAGCATATCACATTTGGTAATAGGAGAAAAGAAAGCCTTACACCAATGCTTTGGATGAGGAGTATTCTTGACCCACGCAAATGCGTTAATGACGAAATCCTTCATTGCTTTCATTGCCTTGTTAAAATTTCCATATTCGAACTTTGAGCAATGGTCCACAGCATGTTTTTCAGTACTTTGCCAGGATGATTTTTCTTGAAGTTGCAGTACATGTGTTGCACACAATACCTATGTTCTAAATTCGGTAGAATGTCAGCAAGTGCCCTGTCTAAACCCTACATAGAGCAAGTCAAAAATAAGCAAGGGGCAAAGTGTGAAGGCATGTGTACATAAAGTATATAATGGACAACAATCATACACCTTTTGTTGATCCGAGATGAATGTGTAAGAGAACTGATTCTCAATCCCAATATTTTTAGCCAAGAGCGTTAGGAACCACTCCATTGCTCGGTAGTCTCCTTCTCAACCACAGCCCATGCAATTGGCCACCAGCCATTATTTGGATCAACTCTTATTGCAGTCAAGAGCTAACCTGGGTACGCGTCTTTGATGTGACAACCATCAAACCCAACAACTAGTTTGCAATGCTTGAATCCTTCTTTCAATGGTTTCTAGGCAGCAATATAGCCTCATGAAGACACACTTACCATGCAAATTCCTAAATGGAGTAATCCTCCATTTGCATTGGCTCCAGATGACCCTACCTCTGATGTCGTGGTATGAAAACCTTGGGTTGATGTCCGCCCACGCATATTGCCACCTCTCTTTTGGTTGTTGGCCCATCCACCACTTTGTTGCCCGACATAGCAATCTGACTGGATCACTTGAGAAGCCCCACAACACTGACCATCGATTTCTTGTTCTTTTTGCATGTCCAAATTATGTGGACTCGCTTTCTTTGGCCGCTCAAACATCTCATCATCATTGCAATACTCACCATCCTCGAGAAATGGTCATCGCCTTCCTAACCGCTGTCAAAATCGCACTTCGCCACATGGGGCCTAACTTCAAATGCCTCATGTATTTCCATATCCTTTTCAATGATTTTTTCTTTCTCTCTCTGCTGGCCTGCAATATTCGGGTACGTTATATGTTTCAGATAGTATATATCACATTGCCTTTTCTCATGTGCATACTGGCACAGTTTTAGAATATCTGAATCTTCTCGCAAGTACCTTCGGCCGTTAGGCATTGAACTCCCTGGTTCTAAATAGAAGAAATCCACTTCATAAGTGTGGCCAAGCTTAGAAGCCATTGCTTTCAACTCTACAATAGACATTCTGTTGGCTTCACACATGTCCACATAATAAACTTCACCCCCGATATAAGCCTTCGTAAATACACCACTTAATTGTCCACCATGATATACTAAAATATTCACTGTCAGATACTGCAATTTCGCACACATAATTGTCAACAAATACCTTGATTTCTAATTGCACATTACAATGGAGCTTATTTACAAAGTTTCATCATTAACCAATACAAAACATCACAACATATTTCGAAATACATCACGTGAACACATTACTCTAAATTGAGTCAAGAACAGCATTACTTTCATCATTCAAAGTGACATATAGAACCATTGTAACATGAACCTCACAAATTCTCCTCCAATATGTCATTTATGCCATTGGCCTACTTATGGTTTGGACTTATCTACTGACGTTTCTACATAATTTAGAATCATTTAAAGTAGCATAAGAAACCTAAAAATTCCAATCTATTTGTGCAAAACAACTCTTCATAACAACCTAAAACAACCGCACAATTTCAATCTATTTGTCAAGCACCACATTCAACCCTACAATCAGATTCTTAAAACCTCAAGTGGTTTAGTGAAGGCACGCGTACAGTAAATATTTCTTGGATTAACAACGGCATCCCGTGGTCTGATTTGCCATGCCATGCGTACCTTCAGTCTTCCTCGTCAACTCACCATCGGGCACAATATTTCATTCAATCACTGGACATTAACTCATTGAAGAAGTTTGTAATGTTTGAGAGTGAGGAATTAGAGGTGTTATTTGGTAAAAGAGGATCGACGCTCTATGCGTGAGTGGAAAGAAGTGGCACACTGACCTTTTTACCCCTAAAAAAACACTTGGAAGGGCTACCGTTTGGCCTTTAACAGAAAAAAGTAACAGAATGACCACGGGTAGCCACTTTTACGAGTTGGATGGCTTTTCGCGCAATTTGGTGAGTTGAGTAGCCATAAGTATACGATTTCAAAATTTAAGTGGCCGCTAATGTTTTTTACCCTTTTAGTTATATGTAATAAATATTTTTCATAATAATATAAGTAAACAAAACAAATTAACTTATAAGGGTAGTTTAGGTAATAAAATGAAATACACATTACATTCCTTAGTTTATTCAATAAATCCAAACAATGAAAAGAAAATCTTGATACTTTCCTCACAAACATTCTTATTTCTTCCAAGCACATGAAAATAATCTGTTGGTATTCACTTTCCTCATAATCATTTTCCTAGAAATCATATTCCTAAATAATTTTACTTTCCCACGAACCAAACGAGCCCCTAGGCTAATTGCTATCTTGGTTGCCAATCAGGGACCAACTCTCTCTATTTCTAAATGGAATGAATCAATTTGTACTGGAAGTCTAGAAGGCCTGGATTAGTGGCCACTGTTGCGTTTTCTGAATTGTAATTTTGTATGCATCTCTTTTACTAATTTGTAATCAACAATCTGTTTGCAATTTTAATTATTTTAACTTGTTATCGCATAGAACATTAGCGGATGACAAAACATCCACTCCGCCCCACAAGATTGTGTACATGATCACTCAAAAAGACTTTCTTTGACATTCTTTTGACACTTGAAAGGCCGGCCATAACCCAATGCACAACCTCGTTCAATAAGTGAAACACAAATTACGAGATAATAACACATTATTAAAACCTACATTTTTGAAATCAACCAAAGAGTCGGCACAAGGAAATTCCACTCAGTAGGAGTAGTAGTGCAATCATTAAAAGTAGAAAGAAATAAAACAAACGAAGGGCCAAAACAATACATAACCCAATCACTGATTCACCATCACTCTTGAATGAAGAGCAGTTGAAAACAAACCCCAAGTCAGTCAGTCAATTAGTCAGTCATATATCTTTAATTATGCTTCCTAAATGCTACATTCACTTTGCGTCATACAGAATATTAGCAAAAGAGCTTCCCTGGTGCTACTCCATTACTAGTGCCACCACACTACCCACGACTTTGGCAAATCTTTGAAAAGCTCGTCCATTTTTAACTTTCCATCTTGGTGGCACCAATTGAAATTGTAGAATATTAGCTGACTAACACTACACAATAAGATACATTTTGTCTATAAATGAAATCTCATCCCCCTCTAGTGTATAACAATTCAAACAAATTCATAAGTCTATAGTAAACTTCTTCAAAAATTTTCACTCCCTAAACAAAGGATGACCATATTTAGAAAAAGTCACAATTCCATCATCTGTGACAACTAAACAGAGCTTTAACCTAGTTCTTTCATTGCACGAGTTCATTGGATGCCAGGGAGTGAAATTGAAGCTCATGAACTCAAGAATTCCAACAAGCCTCTTTATTCACAAGGGTTCATCATATCGGCACAAGAGGAAGCTATAAACAATGTCGCCGGTAAAACCTTTATTTCGCCTAATGTAAATCACTTTGCTTTTGGCCAGCCTATTATTCAGGAAATATCATCATCAAATCAATAAGTCAAAAAAAATCAATAAAAAAGTGGACCAAATTGAAAATGACCAACACAAAGAGATTAGTGGAAATATATGATCCTCTTTGACTATGACATTAGCATATTAACTACCAAGCAAGTACAGAACAAGATAAAAAGGTACATCAAGGAAAGAAAAAGAACACACAAACACGTAAAGTGAGGAGAAACTATGGCCCATACGATGATTGTCAAACTTGAAGATAAATGCATGATCATATCAGTGGAAAACCATTCTGTGCCTAGTGATACACATAAGTAGCATGAATTTGCATTCAACTTCAATAAGGAGTCCTGACTGGTATTAAAAAATAATAATTATTACAAAAAAAAGAAGCATGTTCAGCACAGTAAGTTAAGATGCATTACAAAATTATTGGTCTAAATAGATGGAAGTATGGAAGATGAGGTGGAGGCAACTTAGGCAATTTAAGACTAATTTATTTTTCAATTGTAACACATTGATTGTCATGTCCATTTGCAATCTCCAGTTTGCCAAGATCTTACTGGATATCTCTCCCAAAAAACTTGTGAATGAATCGGTCAGTTGACTGGTACACTTACAATATAGGCAAATTGAAATATTTTCTTAGTTAATATAAAACTTAATTGACATATAAACAAGTTTCCCTTATTTGGTTGCAAAACTTTATACAAATTTAAAACTGACAAAAACAAAGATACCACAAAAAAAGAGCACATAGAAATTTTTTTATGCTACCAAATATGGAAAAACCTCCTCCAATTTCCTCAAAAATAGTTCAAGTTGTAGAAAGTACTTAACAAGGTATGGCATTTCATAACTGAGTGATAAAATAATGACAAATAATAATATTCTATTTGAAAATACATATTCAATAATATTAGCTTAGTAGTTCATACCTTTTTCATTTTCTATAGTACAGAATCTTCAAATGATTGATATCCTGCACCAACAAGATTACTCAGTTGTGGTTCATCAGAATCCACATCATTGTTGGCACTAGAAAATATAGGAGATGTGGTAGCTTGAATTGGATTCATTGGCAAAACCAATAAAGGATTTGATAAATCACCTAAGACATTCCTTGTAGCGGCCACCTACCAAATGGAATCTGGTTAGATTATAAATTATGAAAATAACTGAGTTTTAAGTAAATGCATTTAAAAACTCACAGCTGCATCTTTGGAAGCCATTACAATAAGTGCTGAACGCTTCTTTTTGGAACTCTTGATCACAACATGTTCAACTTTGCTGAACTCACCAAAGAATTTACTTAATCTTTGTGCAGTATAATCTTCACCAATCTTTTCCCATGATACTTTAAGCATCTTCTCCTCGTCTACAAAAGAGTGGTGACGAAGCAACAGAGAGTAAAAATGAAAATGAGGTAGTGGAAATCCATGGAATCAGAATCAGAGAATGAAAGTGTGAGTGTGTGTGCGAGAGAGGAGGAGAAAATGAGAAAATGAGAGAAGATGAGTAAGGAGGGAAGAGAAGAGGAGGAGAAGAGTATATAATGAGTGTGTGCGCGCCCGCGAGAGAGAGAAGAAGAGGTGAGTGTGTGAGCGTGTGCATTCAAACCCTACACAATTAGAGATGCAAGAGTTCTGATAACTGGGTCTGTATCATGCTACCTGGTCAAATGCAATAATCGGTTTTTATGTTATGAAAGTTTGTATGGGGGTAATGATGCCTGCTATTAGTGAAGCTCATTTGCCTATTGATAATATCATGAGCAGAAATAGTGGAGATGGAAGATGAAGTCACTCTCCAGAAAGAAATGAAGTGGATTGTACTAAAATTAGTTTGTTGCAAGAGTAATGGAGTATGGCATGTGATATAAAGCCAAATAATAAAGTGTCGGCGTGTGGCAAATTGAAGCTTGATTGGGTGATTGTGAATGATGATTGTCTTTTGACATTCATTGAAAGAAAATTATAAGATGACAATGCCAGAGAGTAGCTGCGGTTTGAAGCAAATAGTTAAACTGTCTGCTTGTCACTGCTTGGTTGACTTCGTATCAACAACCCCAAACCCTAAACTGTCTGCTTGGATGCACATGGAATGGGCAATTACAGCTATAGTTCTAAACATAATAACTAATAAGGCATATACTACACAACAACCATATCAGAACTAATATAAGACACTCAACTAACCTGCCGAAGTTCACTATAAAGGTCGATTAGGCTACATCTAAAATGAAGTATCTCTAAACTCAAGAAGTGTTGTTCTAACACATCAACCATACAGTGGCTGCATGATGTGAATGTTAAAATGAGAACCCATAAACTTTCTAGATCATCACCAATAACATCATATCCAGTGTCCATTAAGTGATGCAAAGCAACAACTATCTCCTTTCCTACTAAAAGCAGCACCTTCTTTCGTAATCCATTATTAGAATTGATGGACAACAATAAGTGTTTAATTTTGGCAGAAAAAGACATAACAATGTGATAAATGAGCCTTAAGAAATTGATAGAAGCCCCTTGAAAAGAATTCTCTATTTGTGCATATAATTTTCATTCTTAAAACTGGCAAGCAACTTATATGCCGATCTAAATACACTTAGGGCATCTGACAAAGGAGTCCTAACATTCAATTTAGCTTTAGTATACGAATTAATACATAATAGAAAATGCTCCATAATTTGGATGAAGCATGTTATACCACTACCACTAGCAAATCAAGGAGCAATTTGAGGGATAGCAATAAACATGAGCCAACTTATACTAATCAAAGCATAGAAATACAAACCCCTTTTAATTTTGCATATTCCCAAGGGAGTGAGGGAAAAGCCAGAAGGGGGAAAAATGAAAAAGCAATTCTAATACATGATCAAGAAGCAAGTGCATGTAAAATGAGTAAGAATCCAAGGTAAGTTTACAATCACATGATCCCCAATTTGTTTGGAATCAACCACTTGTTCGCCCCATTGTAGATTGAATTGATTTCTTGTTATTAGCCTCATTTATGGAATTTGTTTGGAAACTTTTGAGTGCAATTGTTGTGGTGTTTGAGTTTTGTTAATCATCATTATTGTGCAGTTTTTTATAATCCCCAGATGTGGATTTGTCGATTTACGTTGGTTTGGTTGATCTTCATTCTGAACAAATTTTGGTTTGGATTAGTTGATTTATTTATTTCATTCGTGGGAATCCGAAAATGCGCAATTGTCGATTGAATTTTTTTGGCCAGTTTGGTTTGATTAGTTGTTGAAATTTAAATTGGCGCAAATGCGCAATTGTCGATTGACTTTTTTTGGCCAATTTGGTTTGGTTAGCTGCTAAAATTTAAATTGGCAAAAAGAACAGATGAAAAATATAATTATAAGTCGTGAATATAATTTTTAAGCCCTTTTGGTTTGGCTGGACATGAGTTTTGGATTTATTTTTTTTGGTTTATCCTTTGCAAACCGCTGAGTGCATGTTTTAGTCTTTTAGTTTGGTTGGCCATAATTTTTGGAATTTTTCGGTAGCTCCAGTTCAAACATTTTATTTAAATTGGAATTTGGTTTGTTTGTAAGCCGACTAAATTTATTTTTTTCTCTTTTGGTTTGGAAGCTGATTGAATTGTGGAAACTCATTGGGCAGTTGGGTTGTAAATCGACAAAGAAATCAACTGTCCGAGATGTGAAGTCCACCCCCCTCTATATTCTCCAATTGTTGCCAGCTATTTGTTCCGTCAGTTGTAGGCATGAGGTAAATTTTTCAGTTTGGTTTTTATTTTTGATTTTATTTGTACTGAAATGAAGTTAAAACGTAAAGTTTCTTTTGAGATTGTTAGTGAAAATTAAAGTGTTAGTATTATTTGGGAGAAACACCCAAAGTCGTCCTCCATATTTCACCGAATAATCTTTTTCATCCTCCACTTTTAAAACGGGAACAAATAGTCCTTCAAATTTCAAGGACCAAAATTTGAAGGAAAATTTCAGGACTAAACGTTCCCGTTTAAATATGAAATTTGAAGGACTAAAATTTTCCGTTTATTTCACAAATAGTACCAAAAGTTCCAATTTATGAAATTTGAAGGACTATTTGTTCCCGTTTTAAAAGTGGAGGATGAAAAAGATTATTTGCTGAAACGTGGAGGACGATTTTGGATGTTTCCTCTATTATTTGGCTTTGCAATTTTAGTAAGCGAGTGCATGAAGTATATATCCGGAAAAATGGGGTGAATTTAATCATTGAAAAATAATGTATGGACCTGAAGAAATGCAAGATGTTTCGTGTAATAAATTGAAGAAAATTGACATTACATTTAATGGATATTTATTTTGGTAAATAAAATTGTCAATTTGCTTAGAAAAATGTGAAAAATTCTTATAAGATCCTAAAATATTAGGCGGTTATCAAGATGGAAAGAAAACTCTAAGATAGTCAATCGTAACCCATTAATTCAAACAAAATTCAAGAAAGCCAATCGAACACATAAATTCAATTAGGTGGTTATGGCTTTATAGATTAATTTCCTTTGACTTTACGAGAGCCCTAACAATAAATTATTGTTGTAAGTAGAAACTATAATTGTAAAAGATAGGTATTCTAAGAATTGTCGAGTTAATTCATTAAACATTAATAAATATTATAAAGTTTAATTGTAAATATTTTTTGGGCACTTTGGTTGTGATTAACAATGTTGTATTTCCAAAAGAATTTGTTTGAATTGGATGCGTTTGAACTGTTTTATTGAGAAGGAGTATATCATGTGTTATTTTCCATCGTCGTGCTAATGAATGTTTCATAATGAATATGCTTGCATAATGTCTTCGCACTTTCATGAGACCCTTTTAAGCCTTATGTACTGCTATTGAAATCGCGTTATATTGTCGCAATAGGTATTCGTGAGATATGCGTACCTTTTGCCCATTTTTATTAGGGTTATACTGGGGTGGTGATGTTGTTCAATCCAATATTGGGTGTCATATAGTCTTCTGTACGCTAATCACACTGTCAGGCTAACTGCAAAGATCTCATTATTTGATTTAGAGACCCTAGTGTATCAATATGTCACCATCGATAGAAATATTTATAGGCTAAAACTATTGTTTCATTGATCGTGCACTTTCCGTAATAACTCCGTCATCTACAGTAGCGTGGCCATCGTAGATGACTTCGAAATGGAAGTTATGTATGAGGTGGTTGGCCAAATTGATTCTCTTCTTGCTGAAATTTATATATTGCCAGAGGTGCTCACTCCGGCATGGTCGTGCCATTGGCCCAAGTCAGGGTTATTTTCAAACTCTACTTGACTCGGTTCCTCAGTATTTTCCTCGGTTCACTCCGCTTTCTATTCTTCAGTCCAATCCCAGAGTTTCGTCACCCCTGTCTAGTTCTTTAGTGTGAACTTCTACTAAATCATTATTAAGGGCAGCTACAATGAGAGGGTTGTCTATTGTTCCTATTCACATGGCAGGGCCTTCTTCATCATCTCCAGTTTTGAATTCAAATCTCTCTGGTTCATCTCTTAGTACATCTTCGCCTGAGAGTCCAATGTGCCAGTTAACACTAAATTCCAAAGTCTAAGAGATTGCAGAGAGACATGAAACCACACATAAAGATTTTGACGATGGGTTTGATCCAAGGAATCCATCGGCCGATTCACTGCTTAGTGAGGACAATGAGGATGATGAGGACGATAGAATGCTCAATGAAGACATGGGTCCAGATAGTCATCCCGACAATAATGCCCTACACGATGATGGTGCCAATCATCGTGGGGAACCCCAGTTAACATATACTCCTAGTGGCTTGGTGTTCTTTAATGATATCGGGGAGGTTGAGGATAGTGATCCCACTAGGCGGGGTGAAACAAGTCACATCCGGGTGTGGAGTGAAGAAAATCAAGAGATATGTTTGAGAATGCAATTCGAAGATAAAAAATAATTAAAGAAGGCAGTTACCTTATGTTCTATCAAGCACAATCGGGAGTTTAAGGTCATAGAAAGAAAACGTGACACTTGAGTGGCTAAGTGCAAGGTGCAGTCCCAATTCAGGGTACCCTGTCTGTGGAGTCTGCATGTAGTACATAAAAGTACGCATGGAAAGTGGCAGATCACAAAGTGGGCTACCACACACAATTGTCTCGGTGCACATCAAGAAAGTTAGGACACAAATTTGACTTCTACTCTCATAGCCACCCACATTCATCATGCAATGCAGGAAGATCCCTGTTATGCTGTAAAGAGCATACGCGCAGACATTAAGAAAGTTTATGAGGTAGATGCGTCATACAAGAAGGCTTGGCATGGTCGCCGAAAGGCGATTAAATCTATCAATGGGGACTGGAATAGTTCGTTCGCTGAATTGCCATGTTATTTGGCAATTCTTATAGAGGCGAATCCAGGAACTGTAGCACAGTGGCAACACCATCCAGGGGGTAACGATATTGATTGGATGGCTTCATCGATATTCATGGTACGGGTCGCCAATGGGGAACGAATATTGATTGGGTAACAACACACCAAGCGTATAAGGATATGTGGGCTAATTGACACAAGTTCGTTTAGGGAACAGATGTTGTGGAAGACACATCTGTTCCAACCTATGAGTACTTATCATAGTACAAGGCTCGTATGATCATTTATATTTTTGACCTATCACGCGATGATGCAACACCAGAGGGCTTTCATGGCATGGAATCCTCATCAGAGTTTTTGGTTATAATTATTTTAAAATAACTCTCGATTATGTTACTTTTCTACCATGTCTAACTAGTGTTGTTAATTTTTCAGCTAGATGTGGTCTCTCTGATATACCATATGTTTTTGGAAAGTATGTCATAGTATGATGCCACGGCTGCACCTGGATTTGCTGCGATATGAGATTACGCCACCGACTCAATGTGTATAGTTCGAGAGGCTCATAGATTGGAAATCAGCCCACTTCAACTCGGGAATCAAGATATGCATTAGGTAATGAACTCTCGCATTGTTGCTAGAGAGTGTAGAAATGTTTGAGGTCAAAGACAAGATGGTAAAAGGTCTCAAGTCCATCGGGGTGACATACCCGACCCTATCGGTGGTTCCACACAATCAAATTCATTTCATCCTATTGTCTCTACACTGGAAAGACAATTTATTTCATTCATCAGGAGTTTTTGATACGATCGATCAACCAACCTCTAATGTATTCCATTCCCTAGAGAGGTGTACCCCAATACATATGACTGCACATCAAACCACAGAGGATGATGGTCATGATGACGATGATGATGATGACGATGAAGTAGATGAAGAGATAGAGATTGGTAGTGAAGGTGTAGATCTGACTATGGGACAAGAAGATCAAATTGTACACTTACGTAGATCTAGGAGAACTATTAAACCAACTACATGTGGTACACATGGAAAACTTAGAGGGCATAAATAAATAAAAATTAATTTCATAAAATTTCAATATTCCGTATGTCACTTTGCCATTCCGATGCTTGCCTGTACATCTTCTCATGGCATTCTTGGTTAAAAACTCAATAATCAACAAACTATCAAGATAAACGAAAGTTTACTAATGGAATGACAATCTCAACATAGAGTTTGAATGTTTTATTTTTTGGGTAAAACAACCCGAGATGATTAATTAAAATGGCGTACAACAACTGTAGAGCCTAAACACTACAATGAAACCTAAACCTTAGACTCTAAATCCTAAACCCTAAACTCTAGACCCTAAACACTAAACCCTAACAGCACAATCCAATGTAATACAATAAACCCTAAACCCTAAACACTAAACTCTAAATACTAAACAACAACTACTAAACGCTAAACCTTCAACCCCAAACCTTTAGTACATGTTATTATTATTACTATTTCTATTGTTATTATTATTATTTCTATTGTAATACAATAACCATAATCCTATTATTACTATTTCTATTGTTATTATTATTATTATTATATCTGTAAGGATGTGTTATACAATAATTTATACAATTGTATGTATCGTTTAATTATAAATGAATAAAAACTGCATTCAAAATTCAAAACTCTAAATTATGAAGAAGTAGTATTTCTATTCTAAAAAATTACAATAATAATGTATATGTAATTATTGTAATATTACAATAATTTATACTTATATACATACCACTTCTTCATAAATAAATATAATAATACAAATTATATTATTCATACAAATTAAATTATACTTTTTTTGCTACATGTATTATCATTATATCTTTAATTATTGTAATATTACAATAATATATTTATTACTTTTTTCCTATTATTCTTATATCGTATTATTATTATTAGTGTAATTATTAGCTCTTCTGATTAGTTCTTACTATAATAAGTCCAATTGTTTGCTCTTATTATAATAAATATAATAATAAAAATTATATTATTCATATTAAATATATTGCAATAACTATTAATAATTATATTATAATTTTAGTATAATTTCATTATAATTTTATGACATAATAATAATATTATTACAAAATAATTATAATTACTATCATATATAATTATGAAAAATAGCAAATATTATAAAATTTTTCCATATATAATTATAAAGAATACAATATATACTTACAACACATGGGCGCATTTATGTGCCAAATGCAACCATGGAGTTAACTTGATTAGGTGAATACGTCCAAACCCGGGTTGCACTGTTCCGGCCCTAGGTTTGTGCATTTGCCAAATGCGCCCAACTACATGGGCACATTTAGCAAATATTTTTTTTAAAAAAAACCCCTTTTTAAAGAAAAAACTCGCTTTTTGAATAGCCCAGAACGACGTTTTGTGAAAGTTACTTTTAGGTTGCTCTCCTTTTGGATTTTCACCATATCGACCCTTTGGCCACCCCTACTTTTTCTGTCCATTGCTTAGTTTGAAATCTCTAAGGAAATGTTAGAGACCAAGAGTAGGAATGGTTTCTCCATATGACCAAATAGAGGCGCGCACATACACACACACACACACATATATAGTTGTTTTGTGCCTATTGATACATGTCTCCTTGTTTATATGCATAGCTTTGTATTATTCATGCATATATGTACACATGTGGAAGGAATCAATACACGTAATAAGCTAATGCTTGGTAAATTTAATTGTTAACAGAGGGTGGATTTTGTTTGAATTTATAATAAGAGACATTAAAGTCATTCCATCTGAATTAATATTTTTTTTGTTTATAAATAATTAAATATAGTTATGTCTTTAATAAAAATTTAATGATAATTACTCAGGTTTCTTCCAAGGTTGCTTTAATTTATAATGAGAGGCATTAAAGTCATTCCAAATAAATTTTTTTTTTTGTTATAAATAAAGTTATGTCCTTAATAAATTTAGAAACAATTTCTGGGATTTTATCCATTTGAAAACTTCCATCCCCGGCCCCTTAGAAAAAATATTTGCAGGTTAATATTAGAATCTCACTATTAGATGGGTTACTTAGTTTAGGGATTGTAGGAGCCAAAATAATACTAAATCAGGAAAAAAAAAAATTGGAAGCCAAGCACAAGAGAAAGCCGAGAGCTTTTTTTTTTTCGAAAGAGCAAGATCGCTTACTAAATTAAAAATAAAAAATAAAAAATAAAAAAGAACCAGCAAAGCTCACGTCAAACTAAATAGGAAGAGAACAAATTGCAACAAAATTACGGTGACAAAAGAATTGGGCAGTCAAACTTAAAAATTGGAAAAGATAAAATTTCTAATCAAGTTTCGTGGCTTTTATAAGCTATGGAGCATTTTTTTGTCTCTTACACCAAACATTTTTGACTATATGTCTTATTTATAAAACTTAATAAAACTAAAACATATTAAAATTTAATTATCCAATTCCTAATAAAAAATAACTACCAAAATCAAAGTCTAATAGGAACAAGTACTAAAACCAAAATCCAAAAGAAAATTTAGTTTAATTTTACTATTAACTCCCTAAATTCTACAACCATTTTGAAATTATTTTCTGCAAATACAAGATCATCGATATAGAAGCATACAATGACAATCGCACAAAAATGGAACACTTTACATGCAAAGTATGATCAAAAGGATAGCGTTGAAAGCCACAGAATAAAAAAATTATCATTAAGGGTATATACCATGCTCTTGAAAATTTTTTTAATTTATAAAGAGCTTTATTCAACCAGTACATTTTATTTTCTTATCCTTTCATCATAAATCCTATAGGTTACTCAACATAAATTTTTTCCTCGACTATTAAATTAAAAAATATAGACTTTACATATACATTTGATTAATTTTCCAATAATTTCGAGTAGCTAAGGAAATAATTAAACAAATAGTATCAAACCAAACAATAAGCACAACTATCTCAAAATAAACAATGCCATACTTTTGTTTATAATAATTAATAACTAACTGTGGCTTTAATCTATCTACTTCTCCATCCGACTTGCACCTCATCTCATAAACCCACTTGACACCAATGTTGCAACTTGAAAGATTAGAGAGCTCCTAAGTATCATTTTTTGTATTAATATGAATTTTTTCAACCATTGCTTTCTTCCAGTGATTTTCACGAATAGCATATTTAAAATAACAATGTCACAATTTGCAAAAAGAACAAAATTAACAACATCTCTGTCAGATAAGTTTTCAAAGTGACTATCAATAATGTAATCCTGTAAACAAATTGGTAGTTGCCTTTGTCTTTGTAGGTGACTAGATTGAGTAGGAGTAAATTAAGTAGAATCATATTGCTATTTAGGTATTTCTAGTTGACTACTCTCATCATTATTACCATTATCAACTATGAAAGTTGTGGAGGATGACTAACCGCCGAATTGGAGCTCTTTTCTAATCAGTCCTAGAGACCTTACTTATTGAAATAGACATCTCTCCCAATAACGGTCTTCTACGTCAATAGATTAAACAACTTATATCCTCTAGCCTTAGAACTGTAGCTAATCAGTCCTAGAGACCTTACTTATCAAAATAGACATCTCTCCCAATAACGGTCTTCTACGTCAATAGATTAAACAACTTATATCCTTTAGTCTTAGAACTGTAGCACACTTTTTTGCTTTGTTGTCAAGTTTTATCCCGAGAGCATTTAGAATATGTGCATAAGCCAAGTAACTAAATACTCTAAAATGAGAGATATTTGACTTTTTACCATATCAAACCTCATAAGGTGTCTTCCCATCATTACATCTTGTGGACACCCATTAAACATATAAATAACACAAGAAACTGATGTTGCTAAAAAATCCTTAGGCTGATCATACTATATCCATGACAATTATGTTTTTCCTTTATGTTATGCCATTTTGTTGAGGGGTGTACCTTATTATCAACTAATACTTAATTTCATGTCGTACTAAAAAATTATTACATACTATGTACTCTGTACTTTTGTTAGTTCTCAAAACTTTGATAGAGTAACTACTTTGTTTTTCAACATACAATTTCAACTCTTAAAAGTGTTACAAGCATCATACTTATTCTTCAAAATATAAGCCCTAGCCTTTCTACTAAAATCATCATTGAAAGTAATAGAATACTTATTATCTCTATTCGAACAAGCATCCACTGTACATAAATTAGAATGAATGAGATGTAAAGGTTGTTTTGCCCTCCAAGCCATGCCTTTTGTGAAGGGGTCCCTGTGTTCTTACCTAAAATACAGGATTCACTATTTATCATGAAAATCAATGGAAGGCAATAATAATAAAAAAAAAACATTATTTTTGACCAAAAATTGCAAGCTACAAAAATGAAGGTGACCAAATCTCATGTGCCACAACCAAATATCAACTTGAATAGCTATGAGCTTTTATTTGAAAGCGCAAGATTGATTATTAAATTAAAAAAAAAAAAAGCCAACAATGCCAGTTGTTAGTTTGTCGATTCTAAGTTATTTACAAAGATTGGGTGGAAAGTTTTGTTTACATTGTCTTTCTCGAAAGTAATGATTAGAACAATTGGTTCTAATTGGATGAATAAATCCTTACTATTTGTTAGCAAGGGAGAGCAACAGGTGTGTAACATAAATATAATGGAGAAATATTTCAAACAATAAAATTTATTAGACCAGATTGATGATTGGATACGTTATTCAAGTGTATCTGAAGCAAACCAGAACCGAAATTTAGATTATTTTTCAAATCATGAGGAAGTCAATAGTTTTACATTTGTACAAGGAAAATTTTATTCCTTAACCTCCTTTTGATCCTTAGTTAAATTATATTTTTTCATTTTTAGGATTTAAATCTAAATAAAAACTAAAATTTTAGTTTTAAATGGAAAGTTGATTTTGACAATAACAAGATTGTCCCAGGCGAAGGGGACTTTAAAAATTGTGATCGTGTTGGAGATTTTGGATTAACTACATTATATAGTAGCACTGGAAAGGGTTTAGAAACCATTTATTTGTTTAAACTAAAAGAATGAAAAGTTGCTTTTGTAAAAGAAGAAGAAGAGATGATTGGTTTGGTAGAGCAATAGCAAGAAATTGAAATTGATAATATCATTCATGAAAATAAATTGATGCTTCTATAGAGGAAAAGATCATTAATTTAGGATAACAATACTCAGAAATCAACAACGTGATTGAATAAAATATGAGTCAAATAGAGTCTTGTGGTCTCAAAGAGAAATTGGATGTCATGAAATATTCTAAATTGAAGAGTGATGTGGTGCAATTATTATTTTGATAAATGGGTAAATATTTTTTAATTCTTTGAACAAGAAGAGAATTCAGATAAAATATTTTCAAAGTACAAGTTCCTTCTCACATTGAATTTGAAAGTCATAATGACTAATTAGAAGAAGGTGTTGAACATTGTTTACGGAGCAAAAGAAAATTCAAAGGAAATTCAAACTTGAGATGGTATTAAAGGTGCTCTCACGGCAACCTTGGTTTAATAGAGGCAATGTTGGTAAATTAAACCAAGTTTATTTAGGAAATTATATTTTTATTAGGATTAAGTAGTTACTCGTTTAATTGGATTTGACTTGTTTTAGGAAAATAGTTTTTGTATTGGATTTGGTTATCAAATCCTAATTGCTTTTAACTAAATAGAGGTTCTATATAAAAGACCCAAAGTTATTAATTTTTTAAAGGCTTTAAGAAAAACAAAAGTGAAACTCCAAGAAAAATAGAATTTTGATAAGTAGGAATTTTTTCCTATTATTTGTAATTTTTTAGTGTAGGTTTTTTTTTTCCCCTATATTGTTAGCCTCCAAACAAATTTTTTTTCCTATTTTATTTTTTTACGTTGTGACTCTTATACATAGGATTTTTATATCCTACAGAGATGAATTTGCTCCAGTTCTTCTAGTTACGAATTTTTGCATTTCTTTGCTTATCTATTGTCAATATTAACCCACGCAAATTAGTCTTATGCTATCCCTGCATTACTACTGAAAATCTTTTTTATAAGGAAAGAGAAGTGACATGATCACATGAGACAAAAAAAACTTTTGGCGCTTTAGATAAAAAACTCGACATCTTTTTTGGATTTATCAGTACCCGAAAAAAAGAAGCAAGGATGAGCTCGAGAATAAAATTTATCTGACAGTTGAGTTGGGTAACACATCCAAATGATCATAGTTAGGAGGTTTATTAAAAAGTAATTCACAGGGAGTCTTGACGTCTAAGATGGAAGTTGAGAAACGATTAATGAGATAGGTGGCAGTCAAGATGCATTCTCCCCATTACTTAATTGGTAAGTGTACTTGAAAATACAATACTCAAGCTATGTTCAAGACATCTCTATAATTGCGCTCAATAGTGCCATTTTGTTGTAGCATACAAGGACAAGATGTTTGTGGTAAAAGTACCTTTAGATTTTAAAAAATCGCTCATTGATCCCTTAGTAAATTCTAAAGCATTATCACTGCAAACTTGAAAAATTTTAAAACTGAACTGATGCTAAGGCATACAAAGTTTTAAAGGAAGCAGAAGCATCATGCTTGTATTTAAGTAAGAAAAAAGAAAGTCTAGATAGCACGAGTATAATCATCCACACTCGCTAAAAAGGTAATGTGCACCAATGTGAGAAGGCATATTGTTTAGGCCCCAAATATCAATATGAACTAAGTTAGGAGTACTAGAATGACTAGGACTAAGAGAAAAAGACTTTGATGATCCCTTTGCTAGAACTATTCATATTGATCAATATAATGGTATCGAAGGTCCACCTCAACACATTGATGATGTAACGGCAACTCAAACATGGTCTTCAAGTTCAAAGCCAAATGAAACAATTTACACAAATGTTTTTAAAAGAAAAAGTTGACAATCTAGGAGTTGACTCTAAACAAAAATGTGAAGGATATCCCAGCCATTGACACCACAAAGTCAGAGTCAACTACTAGATTCGCCACCAATCATCTCATCTAGTTTATTCAATAAATAGTAAAGCCCATTAGATTGTCTACATATTCCAATTAGCTTCTTTGTTCATAAGTCCTATAGAAATAAAAAAAAAAAAAATAGGGAGGAAAATGGCACCACGGTTATGATCTTTAATGAGTTGCCTAATGGATAAAAAAATGCTCATCATAATGAAAATTATGAGCATAAAGCAAATTTTGTAAGAGAAATGCTTTTCGTTAATGGAAGCGTACCACGCTTGCTAATGTGTTCGTAAGTATCAGCGAGTAACAAAATTTTTATTATTGGGCTTATTTGTATATTGGTGCTGATTAGGTTTATAATTAGTGATATATTCAGTAGTTGCTGTGTCTTAAATCCAAGCTGTGGCGGTGGAGGTAGTAAAACAAGTGACCTTAAAAGCAAAACGTTTACTGAACCCTGGTTTGAATCCGTATCTTAGGGCTAAGGGCTTCTCTATTTGATTTGCAAATAAACTAGGCACTACTTGAGATGATGAAGAACTCTGGGTACGAACATTAGCTGTGATCCCTCAAGGAGTTGTTTGATTTACACGATATCAAATGAGAGCTCAACAACAGTCCTACCCATAGTTAAGTTTGCCACAATGCTCACATCGATGCCGTGGCTTATTACTAAGCGATATAATCGTTCGTGCCCCCTGGAAAGTATAGTTTGTGAAAAAAACTTCCACGTTGAGAAAAAATTGCCAATTAGACTCCCCGGCAGTCCAATGATTATGATGTGGCAGTCAGCTTTTTCTATTTTCTCATCTTTGATAGCCATTGCATAAATGAGATTTAAAGAAGGCAACAGTTCGGTAGCAGAAATTGGGGATCAGATTGTGTGAAATTTTTCGTTCAATCATATCAAAATTGTTGTGCCTTTTCTTTCTCTTTTAAACAGAGCAAAGTCTTACCGCTGCACATGTACATAGCGGTAGAGGTGAAAGAGCACCGGGTTCATCCCAAAAACCCTTCAACTTGGTGTAATAGGCCATAATCACAGAGGCCCCTTGATGGGCAGCTGCGAGATCATGTTGCAACTCAAAATGTTGTGGCTCATTCCGAAAGCCAAATTATTTCTCCAAATCATGCAATAAATCACGCAGTATCAATTTGATTTGATAGAATCAAAAACAAATTTTGGGAGGTGGAATGTGGCCATCATAATATTTTTAACTCAAACAAAAAGAAGGCTGGCTTTTTTATCATTTAACCATTTCTTGGTCTAATGTATTGATTGGTTTGTTGAAACCCGCAAAATTAATCATTGATTCTAAAGTGATTTGTAAAATAAATTTGTAGTAAAAGTGGACCAGGTTGAATCTCAAGGGAACCAAAATATAGTTCAAAACCTTGAACAATAAATTAGAAATAACTAAACAAACGAGATTTTTGAATGATTAACTAAATTACTGAAATTCTGAAAATTAATAAAAATCAATATTAAAACAGAAAATAATGAAAATTATCAAATTTACCGAGTTTCCAATCCAATGGTTGATCTCATTCGATAGCATCACTAATTTTAAATCACAAAAAGTATTCTCGCAAACTCAACTATTTAACTTGAAACTTATTAGAATAGCTGTAATAAATTTCCGTTTTCCTAATTTAATTGACTCAGCCCATCATCCAAATAAAAATTTACCATCAATTGACTAGGCACGATAGCGTTCTATATCAATTTAATGATAATATTAAAATTTATGAAAACAGTTAAACCAAGATTAAAGAACTGAAATAGCGACAGTAAATCATTTTCCGATGTAATTGAAGGTAAAGAAGGAAGATTTCGAGAGACTCTGCTTGGCAAATGAGTCGATTATTTAGGACGTTCCGTTATTGTTGTGGGGCCTTCACTTTCGGATTTGGATGCTCAAGTGGAATTTAGAGCATTCCAAAAACTTAGAGATCCAACTACAAGAAGACAAGCAGTCTGATACAACATTGTATGTGAAAGGAAGTACAAATATCTTCATATACCAAATGTTCACTAATGAGTACTACTTCATAATTGTAGCCTTCCGAGCCATTTTTTTTCATGCTTTTCCCGAAGGTTTGGAGAAAGCTGTAATTATGAAGTAGTACCCAAATGTTCACTAATCAGTACTACTTCATAATTGTAGCCTTCCGAGCCATTTTTTTTCATGCTTTTCCCGAAGGTTTGGAGAAAGCTGTAATTAATAGGATTTCCCTAATCCTCCCTTCCCGGAAGGAAGAGCATGAAATTCTTTTTCCGAGAGACGGGGAGTAATAAACTTTTCATTTTCTTTTACTTCTATCTAGAAAGCTAAACCCATTCATTCTTTTTCTAACTGGAGTAAGCTAAACATGCATATTTCAAGTCATAAATATATTTAACCTAGTTTCTATTTGGACCACTTATTCATGACAATCACAGATTACTGAATTTATAGATAGCAATAGAATAAATAATGAAGAATTAATTTGTCAGATTAATCAATCATTAATTATTCATAAGAATTAAATCAAGAATTAACAAGTATTTGAATTAAAAGCAGAATATAAATTTAAGAACAAAACCTTACAGTGATTGCAATTGAAATCAATCATTCCTTTGAATTAGAAATAGAGTTTAGTCACTCATGCATGGTGGCAATCATGGCTTCTGAAAATTTCTAAGAGAAAAGTTAAACTAAATGAAAGAAAAAAAAAATGAAAGGTCGTGAAGTCCAAGTGAGAAAACAAATTGGCGGCTGCCTTTTGTGTCTTTCCCGTAATAAATTTTTGCTAAACTAATGAAACAAAAGAAAGAAGAAAAACGTCAGAGTCTTGGAGGAAAGTAGGTGGCGGCTGCCTTTTTGTTGACTTCCCGTATCCTCTTTTTCTTTTGTCTTCTAGGGTTTTTCCTTTTATGACAAAGACAATCTCCTCAATTATATTAAAGATAACTATTACTAAAACTAATTCTACTCTAAAAAGGAAACATAAAGAAAAATATTCCTAACTAAAATAAAATACTTGCTGCAATATCCCCTATCCTTTTTCAACTTGAAAACTTAAAATTTCCTTTAATTGTTGCAATTTTCGTCCAAAACTTCTTCTTCTTGATAAAAATTTGTTCAGCCCAATAATGCCTTAGGCGTGGTCATGCCTAATATTCAGAAGTCTTCTGGATTTTTTTCTTTTTGCTTCAGTTTCGCTCTTTGTTTTATTTTCCTCCAATTCTACAATTTCCATATGTAAAACACAAAGGATATCAAAACCAAACAATTTCACCTTATAATCAAATTAATATTGGTAAAATATTAAAAAGAAATATACGCATTTTAAACTCTATCAAATCCCCCTCACCTAAACTATCATTGTTCTCAAGCATGCATTAGATCAACATCTTCCTCTCCATTCCTTTACCGTTTTCAATCCATCCACAAACAACTCAAAGTTATCACACATTAGAAATCAAGATTGGAATAACAGCCCAAGGAATAAGTATTCATAGCCCGATTTTTCTAAACAAACGTATGCATCTCATTAATCCCATTAATTTCATCGAAATCAAATGCAACAAAATTTGATAACCTCTCACAGGTTGCACTCTAATGACTCAAAGTGTTTAGGGGTGCATTCAACACTCAAATCAAACATAGCATGTCATTACTATAGGCTTGCTTATATATCACATCTCCACCACTAATAAATATGAATCCATGCAGAAATCAAAGTGTCTTAAAAAGGGTTGTAAGGGGGCTTAGGTAAATGTGGGTAAAAAGAAAGGAAAATTTAGGCTACACAAATCAAGATATGTGGGAACTTACTTGCATGACTCAAAAGCAACAATAACAGCTCATTAGAACCATTTCCCTATTTTAAATAACATGCATCCCCTTTTAGCAACTTCATCATATAATTGGACCGTTTTGTATATAATGAATTTACTTTGTCCAATGTTCGTAGGGAATACTTTTCACTTCCCTTTTTTTTTTCTTTTTTCTTTTTCTCTTGTTTTTTTTCCAATGGTTCTTTTCTTTGGTATCAACAGAAATTTTATCGTGTAATTCATTCCCACATACTCTTGACAAAGGGTTCAACGATGGTAAACAAAGACAAAAATTTAAGGCTACACAATGAGGTATTCCAACAAAGAAAGGTTAAGGCTCAAAATTGGCTAACTAGGGGTATACTTAATAAAGATAAGCTTTTTAAGAAGTTTAAATTGGCTAATTCTAAATGCCCTTATCATTTCAAAGCATGAATTCACAATGTGATCTCAACATGCATAACAAAGCAAGTTTTAGAATGAACATACCATATTTGTCAATACTCAACAAAAAAAAAAAGAAAATGCTCTTAGGCTCAAATAATCACAATGGGTTCAATGTATCAAATATTGCACATTCTCATTCAATTCAATCATCAAAATTAACAAGATGCTTGAACAATTTTCAAAACAAAATCTAATCATATTTGCCCCATTTAATGCTTTCCAACGCAACTACTAATGCATGTTAACCAAGATTTATTCTAAACAAGCATCAAAAGCGTTATGAATTTCAAGGAAGACATTGAAATTGTCAAGCATGATTTTGCAAAAAATTTAACCATAAAAACACAAGAACACACCACCCCCCCCCCCCAACGCCTAAATCAAACATTGTCCCCAATGTATGAAAGAATTGTGCAAGCAAACCAGAAAAGGAAAAAAAAAATAAGGAGGATAGAATACAAAACTCCCTTGAATCGTGGCACAAGCAATGGGTGCTAGGATGAGGGTGGTGGTGAGTGGTGCTGGAAAAAATTTGTGAGTCTTGAAGGATTTGTTTGGGGGTGAGGGCTACTAGGCGGTGTAATAATGCGTAGTCGCACCTTCAACTTAATTCTCGGCATGATGAAACAGATAAAGCTACCACCTCAAGAGGACAACAAAGAAGATCAACGCAGCAACAAGGAAAGAAGAACCGCAACGGCGGCACATCAGTTGGGTAGATGTGGGCGAATACACTGTTGTTGGCGGAAAAACGAACGGTCGGCTGATGTGTCAAGAGTGGCGGTGCGGCTGAGCTGAGTGGTGGTTTGGAAAGAGACAGAGTTGGAGAAGTAGGTGGAGAGGTAAGGCTGAGTGAAGCTGCGATATGGAGAGATAGCTAGATAATGGCTGCAAGACAGAAATACGCCGAACGGGAAGACAAATCTAAATGGTGGGATTCGGCGAAGCATGGTGGTCGTGGGCAAATGGACAATGGAGGCGGCAGGCTGTGTTTGGTCTGGTGCAAGAGAGAAAATAAAGAAAACAAAAATGGGGTTTGCTAAACCCATGTTGATTAAATGGAATGTTTTTTTTTTAATTCATGAAGAAAAAACAGAATACTTGATAAAATAAGGCGCGGGCATGCTTAATGAAGTGGGGTCTTTGGGAGAACATCAAAGGGAATGGGGAGAAATTCCAAAAAACCATCTAACTTTAGGAGTGAACATGCCTAAAAAGCTAGAGTTTTCTGGAAAAAATAAAGGGGGCAAAAATAAATTCCAGAAGACCATCTTTCTTAAGGTGTGGGCACGCCTAAGAAAATAAAGTCTTCTACTATAAACAAAAATTAATTTAATTAGCTAAATATGCATTCAATTCATCTTGATTTATATTTTCTTTTTCTTCAAAAATATCCTGCACACTCTCTTCTTGGTCCTTTGTTATCTGTTTTGCAACTATGATTGGAAGAGTCTCATTGTCCGCCGAATATGCACATTTAAGATGGTCAGGCAATTGCTTCAATTCAAGTTTTGGGGCCTGTAAAATGGAAGGTAACACTTTCTTGGGAGATAAAGAAGCTTCAATAATAAAAAGTGTTGACCTTTCTTGTGTATCATTGGTACAGTTAATATCACCACATAGTTCAATAGCTTCTTCCTCATTCAATTGTTTTTCCTTCTTAATATTTTCTTCATCAAAGGTTTCTTGTGCAATGGAATCAGTAGTGTCAAAAGAGCAAATTGAGTAAGCCTCAGGAGGATATCTCAATGCATAAAAAATATTAAATTTAACAATCTCCCCATCAAACTCTACATAGAGAATGCCCTCATCTACATCTATCTTTATTTTAGCTGTCCTCATGAGTTGTTTCCCTAGTAAAATTGGGGCAGAACTTGTGGCTATGTCCCCCTCCGTTTTTAGGACGAAAAAATCTGTTGGAAAAATTAGCTCATTGACCTACACCAAAACATCTTCAACAATCCCTATCAAGTAAGCATTAGAACGGTCGGCAAGTTGAAACACTATTCTAGTTTCTTTCAAATGACCCAAATTTTAAATTTTGAAAATTGAGTATGGCATAACATTTATAGAAGCTCCTAAGTCAAGCATAGCACACTCAATTTTCTTATTCCCAATCACACATGGAATTGTGAACATACCTGGGTCCTTGCATTTTTCAGGTAGAGTCTTTTGTGTGAGCATAATCGAAACATTTTTTCCTACCTTGATCATTTCATTTCCCTTAAGCTTTCTTTTGGTGCACAATTTCTTCAAAAATCTTGCATATTTCGGAATTTGCTTGATGGCATCCAACAAGGGTATGTTCACTTCCACCTTTCTAAAAGTGTCTAAAATTTCTTTCTCATACTCCTCTTGTCTTGTCTTTGCCAACTTGCTAGGAAAAGTTCGAACAATTGCATTAGAGAATGTTGGCTTAGAATTAGAAGAAGAAATTACCTTTGATTGTGGTTCAAGTGTGCATTCTTCTTCTTTTTTATTCTCATACTCTCTTTCATTCTTTGGTTTTTTTGATGGATCTAGTCTTGCATCAATCTTCTTTCTAGGTCTTAATATAATTGCACTCACATTTTCCTTTGGGTTTACCATTGGTTGTGCAGGTAGCTTTCTAGAATTTTGTGCTTCCAGCTTGCTAATAGATGTAGCCAGCTGTGTAATTTGGTTCCCCATAACTCTTGTCTCTTGTTGCATTTGTTGAATATGAATAGCAAGAGCTTTGACAATGTTTTCCAAATGCGTACCTGAGTTTGAAAATGAAACTACTGGTGGAGGTGGCTTATTGTAAGGATGCGGTGGAAATCGTTGTTGTACTCCTTGGTTCCCATAACTAAAATTGGGATGATCTCTTCATCTAAGGTTATAATTATTCGAATAGGGATCATATCTCATTTGGGATTGTCTAAGTAATCCACCCACTGCATTGATTTGTTGATATGAATCCTCTTGCAGTGTAGGACACATATCAGTTGGATGCATAGTTATCAGACTCAGACCGGTCATTGACTCGGTCCAGGCTTTGGGTCAATGGGTCAATGGTTCAATCGGTTGGTCAATTATAAAATTAATAAAAAATAAAAATAATATCAAAATATAGAGAAAATAAAAAATATTAACTTACAAATAACCAAATAATTGATATTGTCATAATAACATAATAAAATTCAAAATCCACACTCATAAGAATTGATATAAAAATGTCATTTAAGTAAAATAATAAGAAAAACAATGAACAACACACAACCTAAAGAATATGGTTGAGAATTTGATTTCTAGCCAATATTTGGATTAACATGAATAATCTCACCAACTTAATACATATCACTTATGAACCACAAAATTAAAACCCAACAAAAAAGAAAAGAAGTCATTATAATTAGAAACATAGATCTACAATTAATACTCAAAAACATTTGTTTACAGCAAAGGCGCTAACCAAACTCAACATTGATATCATCATCTTTGTCAAAGGTCAACCACCCACACACACATATGTGAAACAAAAGCAAAAGGTACAAAAGGAGGTCCAGACAGACGACACAATATTAGCCAAAAATTTCAATGGACTTCACATCGCGCTTCTTGATCTCTTCTTTTGGCACAGTCAGAGTCAGAACCCCATTCTCCATGGATGCCTTAACTTGTTCCACATTGGCATTTTCCGGAAGCCTGAACCTTCACAAGAATTTGCCGCTACTCCTCTCAAAGCTGTGCTAGGTGTCGCCTTTGTCCTCAATTTCCCTCTTCCTCTTCCCGCTGATCTGCAGAATCCTGTCGTCCTCCACCTCCACCTTCACTTCTTCCTTCCTCAGCCCCGGAACATCAGCCTTGAAGACGTGAACCTTCGGTGTCTCCTTCCAGTCGTTACTGGCATGAGCAAACGAGGCCATCTCGGAGGACTACTAGGGGAAGTTAGTACGAAGGTGATCGGAGAATGGACGGATGGCGTTGAATGGCCAGCCTTCAAACGGGTCCACTACATCCAGGCAAAACAGATTGTAGACATTGGATCTTCTGCTGAAAATGTTTGGAATCACGGACATTTTTCAGGGATTGTGTTTTGCAATGACAAATCAATCAATTATACGGAAATCAACTGTGGAAAAATTTTAAATGGTGAAGTATCGGTGGAAAGTGAGGGGATATATCTGTGGCTTGTTTCAACGAAGAAACAAGCTTTGAAAAGAAGAAGAAGAAGAAGAAGAAAGATCACCGATCTAATGTGTGACTCGGACCGGTATAGGGACCGATTCACCGGTTCACCGGTTGAACCGGCCGGGCCGGTTTGAGTCTGATAACACTGGTTGGATGACCAGGTACCAAGTATATTCCACAAACCTTGGTAGTTTACACATATCCTACAGCTAGTTGACGAACCAAAGTAGTTAGATCAGCAATTTGATTTTCCAAATTAGATGTACTTACCTCATTAACTCGCTTAAGATTCCCCTTAACTTGGGTTTCGAACTATTGGGAATTTTCTGCCATGTTGGAGATCAATTGACTAGCTCTTGCTGGTGTTTTGTTCACTAATGCTTCTCCACCGCTTGCGTCTACCATACTCCTATCCATTGGTAATAATCCTTTATAGAAGTATTGGATGAGGAGTTGCTTAGGAATTTAATGGTGAGGACAACTAGCACACAGCAACTTGAATATTTCCCAATACTCATACAAAGTTTCCTCATTAAATTGTCATATCCCATAGATATCCTTCCGAATATTTGCAGCCTGGGATACATGAAAGAACGTTTCTAAGAATAATTTTTTTATCTTGTCCCATGAGGTGATTGAACTAGAAGGAAGGTACTATAGCCAATCCTTCACCTTATCTCCAGAGGAGAAAGGGAAGGCTTTCAACTTTATCTGCTCATCTGATACTCCTTGCGGTCTTATACTAGAGCAAACGACATGGAACTCTTTTAAATGTTTGTGTAGGTCCCACCTACAAGACCACGAAAAATGGGCAATAAAAGAATTAAACTAGATTTTAATTCAAAAACAAAACCTAAAATAGGAAATTGAATGCAAAGAGGTTGTTGGTTTTGAGTAGTAGCAGTCGACTCCTTTAACGTTCTATCTCCCATTCCTTGAAATTCGGCTATCTCCAATTCAGTGGATTCCGTTTCAATGTCCACCCCTGAAGATGAACCACATTTTCTTCGTTTAGCCTTTTTTCTTAGTTGGCGAGCGGTCTTCTCAATTTCATGATTGTATTCTGATTCGCCTTTTTGAAAAGAATGGGTCATACAAGAAGAAAAATGTTAGTAATAGTAAATGTTCAAAACAAAGAACTAATTGGTTCCTCGACAACGGTGCCAAAATTTTGACAGGTTTGTCAAAACCCACAAAATTGATCACTGATCCTAAAGTGATTTGTAAAATAAATTTGCAGCAAAAGTGGGCTAGGTCGAATCCCAAGATAATCGAAATATAGTTCCAAGTCTTGAACAATAAATTAAAAATAAATAAAAAAGGGGATTTTTGAATGATTAACTAAATTACTGAAATTCTAAAAATTAATAAAAATAAATATTAAAGAAGAAAAAAATAGAAAATAACAAAAATTATCAAATTTACCGAGTTTCCAATCCAAGAGTTGATCTCATTCAATTACATTACTGATTATATGTCACAAAAAATAATCTTGCAAACCAAAATAATTTTTTTTTAGCAAACTAAAATATTTAACTTGGAACTTATTAGGATAGCTGTAATAAATTTTCATTTTCCTAATTTAATTGACCAAGCCCAGCACCCAAATCAAAACTTACTATCAATTGAATGGGTACGATAGCGTTCCATATCAATTTAATGATAGCAGTAAAATCTATGAAAACAGTTAAACCAAAATTAAAGAACTGAGATAGCTGCAGTAAATTAATCTTGTCCTGTTAATTCCCCTAGGCTAAGCATGCATAATTCAAGTCATAAACATATTTAATCTAGTTTCTACTTGGACCACTTATTCATGACAATTACGGATTAATGAATTAATGGATAGCAATAGAATAAATAATGAAGAATTAATTTGTTAGATTAACCAATCATCAATTATTCATAGGAATTAAATCAAGAATTAACAAGTAGTTGAATTAAAAGAAAGAATATAAATTGAAGAACAAAACCTCACTGTGATTGTAATTGAAATCAATCATTCCCTTGAATTAGAAATAGAGTTTAGCCACTCATGGTGGCAAACATGGCTGCTGAAATTTTCTAAGAGAAAAACTAAACTAAAAGAAAGAAAAGAAGAAAAGAAAGGACGTGAAGTCCAAGTGGGAAAACAGATTGGCGGCTGCCTTTTGTGTCTTTCCCGTAATGAATTTTTGCTAAACTAATGAAAGAAAAGAAAGAAGAAAAACATGAGGGTCTTGGACGAAAGCAGATGGCGGATGCCTTTTTGTTGACTTCCATATCCTTTTTTTCTTTTGTCTTCCAGGGTTTTTCTTTTTATGACAAAGACAATCTTCTCAATTATTGTAAAGATAGCTATTACCAAAACTCATTCTATTCTAAAAAGGAAACATAAAGAAAAATACTTTTAACTAAAATATTTCTACAATATCCCTTTCCTTTTTCAACTTGACAGCTCAAAATTTCCTTTAATTGCTGCAATTTTCATCCAAGACTTCTTCTTCTTGATAAAAATTTGTTCATCCCAATAATGCCTTAGGCGTGGTCATGCCTAATAATTGGAAGTCTTTTGGGTTTTTTTCTTTTTACTTCAATTTCACCCTTTTATTTTCTTTTCCTCCAATTCTCTAATTTTCATACCTAAAACACAAAGTATATCAAAACCAAATAATTTCACCTTATAATCAAGTTAGTATTGGTAAAATATTAACAAAAATATACACATTTTAAGGTCTATCATGTATTCTTTTCTTTCTTCAGCGGAGGGAAGATGCCAATTGAAGTGTACAGCCGCATGTATAGACAATTCACAAAAAATGCTCATATGGTTGTTTAGTTCTACTTTTCATATTATATTTTTATCTTTATTTCTCTATTCACTACATCACTATCATATGAACAGATGGTTTTTTATTAAGTTATATTGTCAGTGTAATGATCCATCAACTGCTCAAACTACATGAAACCTTTGTAAGAGTTTATTTACAAAGAACATGCTAATTAACCTTTATGGGTTATATCAAAACACATGCAAATAGACGTTTTAATATCTAAAACAGAAATACAAGTTTGTAGAGCTATCAATCGTGTATTAGTTGAATAAAAATAACTTGCATTCTATGCAAATATATGATATGCATATTTATCTATTAGTTTATTTTAATAAATTCATAACTATCTAATTTTAATCAATCTGAACTAGTATAGTTTGTGTATATATATATCGTATGCAAACTATATGACAACATATTGGTAACACAAGATATAGTCAATCAAAAATGTCACTGAATATGTTGTTTTTTAGGGATGCTCTCATCGGCTAAGAACATGCACTTAGTGTATGCATAACTCTTTCAAATCATAAGTACACACAAAAGCTATTTCTAAAAGAAATTATCAATACCAAAGAAAATAGGATATGACAAAAAAGGGACTACATTTACTACTTTAGAAAAGATAATAAAATCTATCCGAGCATGCCATTTGATTGTTGAGAAATTTTTTCATTTTCCTTGACCAAAACAAATTAAGATGAGAACAAATTTTTTATTAGTCATAAATGATTATCCAATAAGTATAGAAAAACTTATTCAACAAACAGTTTTGTCTTGCACTGTTTGAGGTTTTTCTTTGAAATGAAATTCTCGTCTAGTAGCGTTTTATATTCAAGAAGATAACAAGAAAGAATATAGCAGTTTCAGGAAAAATAAATATGTATAATTGTATATTACTCATATATGGTCTCCATTTGGAAACCATGATGATATTAATTAAATAAGATGCAACACTTATTTGAGACCATCACACACACGTAAATATATGGCTTGCTTTGGGTACATTATGGATGCTAGAAGTTGAAACTACCAGAAACAACTGCCATTTGATTGAGATTTTGTGTTGTTGGGAACTCATTAGTTAAGATATTCAGCTAACTAGCTTTTCATATTAGGACATGTGGACAGACATATATGCACTAACACAGGTTTCTCATCGTAACTATACCATCGTAACGACGGATCCTTAATCCACTTTGAATGGTACTAGATCTAGAGGATTTTTGGTTTTGGCCAAGGTCTTGATCTCATCTCTCTCTAAGTTTTCTCTTACCATTTTCACTCACTCCTCTATCTACAACATCCATGAGATTCTCTAAACCGTGAAGCAAAAAGAGCCTATATTAATTTGATTTCAGTGCATCAAAAAGAAAGTTTGGTAGATCGAATATTTTAACTCTTACAAAAAGAAATGGAGTTTTATTTTTTTATTTTTTTATTTTTTATCATTGAACCATAACCATATCTAGGTCTAATATATTTTTCTCTTACTTCAGTGGAGGGGAGAGACTAATTGGAGTGTAATTCTACATTCATACCCAACGTGAAAACGATGCCCACACAATCTTTTAATTCTACTTTTCATTTTATTTTTACCAAAAATTATGTTTTTAATGTCACTTGTTTCATTCACTAGCCTTTTTAATCCCTTATATTTTTTTTCCATGAAACGTCAGATTATATTGAAATAGCAAATGGTGCAATATTTACAACACGTAGCCAAAAAAGAGGCTAATTGATCCTCATGATTTTACAGCGTATAGCGTAACCATGGCGGCAAGTGCACATCTAAAAATATATATAAACTAGGATTGCTGTGCAAAATATTGATGTGGCTACTGCACGTTGACTATTAAATCAAAAGCAAGCGATAATCCTATATTACCTAACTAGTTTACATCGACAGGAAAATTCCTCGACTGGAGAATCGTAAAATTGCATGTATCAAACACCACTGAACAGAAACTCGGTGACGAGTCTTGTCCCTAACGCCCTCTCCATGCCTTTCGTGACTCCACCAGAAACGTGAAAAAGCCGTGCAAACAAACTAGTAACAAAAGCCTCCTGAGGGAAAGTACAAAAGGCCTAATTGTACCGCGGCACAATAGGAAATAAGAGGAAGAATCACGAATTATACCGTGATACAAACCCTCAATTCTTCCTACTAAAAAAAAAAAAAAAGCAGAGGGTCGCATGCAGTATCACACCCTCGATCGCCCATGGTGAAAGTCAATATATTTAGTTTTTGATCTTCAAAATTTCTTTTTACAAATTTGGTACATTTAATGAAAATGAATAATAAACAACGGATTTCTCACATGACAGTTAATCAAAGTCAATAAAATTAATTTTTTATTCATAAATTAAAAACAACATTACTGCCATCATTATAATTTTTCTATTCATATTCTGATCATTAACTCAAGCATTTGGTAGCTCTTTTTTAACAATGATCTTCATATAGATTTTGCCCATCATCATTTGTAGTTTTGTGCTTAATTAGCCAACCTAAGAAATTCAATATTAAAGAAGTGGTTAGGTTTTGCTTTATCTTTACCGCTATCATATTTTTTTCAATTCTATCATCAGTGAGAAGGACATTATCGATAGAATTTACTTTAGTATTTATAACCAATTCCATCAGAATATTCTGACTTTCATATCCAGAAGGCATTAATCAATTTCCTTCTCCCCCTTTTTCTTATTTCTAATAATACTTTTATCATCATCATCATTCTTATTCTCCCTATTCAATTTTTTTTTTTAAAACAAAAACCTAAAGAAATTCAACACACGCAATATTTTTTCTATTTCTATTCCCACTTTTTTCATCTTTATTTATTATGGTGGTCATCAACAATTTGAATCTAATGATGGAAGATTTTTGCAATCTTGTTTTGTCTAACTTTGTATTGAATCACATATTTTTAATATAATCATAGTTTCTTCAACAAAAATACTAAACTAATCTATTAGCTCCTTTTGTAATACTTTTTAGAGACTAGATTGTATGCTTTGTTTGAGAAAAAATTTTGCGTAATATCTTTTTGGATAGTTAATGCGGAAAAAATAGAAGATATAGAATCATAAAAAAAATAAGTGAGAGAAATTCAAGAACCAATGAATATAGCCAAGTGATTTCTAATTTATTGCTGTAATCATTGTAGCAAAAGATAAATAGGAGTTTTAAAAGAAGAAAAAAAGATATTTAATTTGATTACAAAAAATTATATGAGTAAAAGAAGAAGTTTAATTTAAGAACACAAAAAATTAATTAGTTGATTGTGACTAACTACTATGAGAATATATAAGATTTTCAATGCAAATTCTGATCTATGTTACTAAGGTGGTGTTTGGTACAAGGAGATAGGAAAAGAATGGAAAGGATTGGAAGAAAATAAAGTGTTTGGTGCAAGGGGATGGGTTTTTTTAAACTCTTGGGGCTGGGTTTTGTGTAAACCCAACTACCCTTGCCCTCCCTTGGGTTTAGGAGAATGGAATCAAAATGGACTCAAAATGATGTCATTTTGAGCATTAATAAAAAAATAAAATAAATTTCAATCAATCGTTCATAAGATTCTTGGATAGAAGCAAATCCAAAATAAAATAAATAATAAATAAAAGGTATGTTGCTACCATTTTTTAAAGGATTAAGAAGCACCGAAGGAATCTAAACCTAATGATTGATAAAGGATCCCAAAACAAGGAAACACCGTCTCAATAACTGCTGGGCCAACTTTCAGAATCCAAATATATTTTTTAAACGAGAGACAAACGAAACGGGGGTGTTAAGACCACTCAATAAATGAAATTGCCTAACTATTGTTCTTTGAGCTATTTACTTTGATGGCGCATGCCCACATGTAATGGGGGTTGCAAACCCCCCAATGGTTTGCAACCCCCATTTTACCTATTTTTTTAATTTTTTTAAAAAACAAATTTCACTAACTTGTAGAAAATATTTTTCTCTACAAATTGACATGTACTTTGACTATTTTTTGAACAAGATATGATTTTCTTAAATATCATATAATGTAAAATAATAATACCTTTATTATAATATTAATATTAAATTTTAATATAAAATTTATTAATATTAATATTAAATTTTAATTTTAATATAAAATCTATTCCATTCTATTACAAAATAATACCAAACAACATAATTACTATCATTCCATTCCATTCCAAACCTTTGTTTTTATCAAATTCATTCCATTCCTAAACCCACCATTTATACCAAGCACCTCCTAAATTTATCAAAAAATTGAAACACTGAAAACTTCCCAACTCATTTACATGCACATATTGAAGAACAAAAATAATAGCTGGTGAAATATAAGGGATTAAAGTATTATAATATTTAATTTATGAATAAAAATTAATTTAATTTACCTTGACTAAGCCATGTTAGCAAATCCGTTATATGAGTATTCATTTCGTTAAATTTATCAAATCCATGTAAATTTATAAGATCATTGACTAAATATGTTGACTTTAAACTATAAGGAATTAAAAAAATATATTTTTTTGTATATATATATATATATATTATCTTTCTCATTATTTAGTTCATTATTGTCATGTCAATAGAGAGCCTTTTTATTATATTATAACAACAACGTAATGACCCATCAACCTGTTAGTTCATTTATGAGCACAACTGGGAGAATTTGTTCTGGAAATTGAAAAACTATTCAAACAATGTGAAACCCTTCCAAAGGTATCTTCACAATGAACATGCAAAACTTTGTGCATTATTTCTAAACACATGAAAGAGACAGATATTAAATAAGACATGATATTAAATACACATGATGGTAGTAATTAAATAAGAGAACAGTTATTTGAGACCATAATATATATAACAAGGCCAGGTTTGCACGCATTAGGGATGCTGGAAGTTGGAACTACCAGACCCAGATGCTCTATGATTGACGTTTGCTGTCACAGGGAACTCATCAATTTCTCTAGAGACACTGAAAGGAGAAAATCCTGAAAGTTCATATGCGCCCTCCGTACCCACGGCCCAAGGGTTGAAACTGCCCATCCCAGCGCGCCTAACATTGGAGAGTGCATTTATGTTTCTTCCAAAAATGGTCATTTCCTGCCCATATGTGTGGCTATTTGTTGTTTCAACCGCACGGTTGCAAATTCCACGCTCAACATGCATCTTGAGGCCTTCCATAGCTTTCACCAACTCCTCAAGTTGCTGAACATTGAGTTCTTCAATAGGGGCTTCCCACCAGCACCTATAATCCTGCCATTTCTTCCTCATTTGATCTAGGGTTTCTGCACGCTTTCTTGCAGCATCCAAGAGAGCTTCAACATGGATATATTCCTCCTGGAGTCTTTCAATATACGCAGCACGGTGAGCCTTAACATTACTTTCTGCGCCAACAGTATCAGTGCTTGAGGCATTTCCTTGATATTTATCTATGATAGATCCCAAACATGGATGGCCAAAAGAGTAAACCTTTTGATTAGGAGAAAAAACAATCAATCCAACCTCTGCATCACAAAGGGTACAAAGTTCAGCAGCCTTTTTGAATAGCCCAGAACGACGTTTTGTGAAGGTTACTTTTAGGCTGCTCTCCTTTTGAATTTTCACCATAGCGACCTTTTGGCGACCCTTAATTTTTGCGCTTATTGCTTAATTTGAAATCTCCAAGGAAATGTTAAAGAAACAAAGGAGGAGATGGTTTCTATAGAACCAAATAGAGCCAGATATTTAGAGGTGTTTTGTGCCAATTGATGCATGTCCCCTTGTTCATATGCATAACCTTGTATTATGCATGCATGTGCTTTCACATCTTCTTAACCTGAAACAACTGGGCAGAGGAAAGGGTTCTTTTTTTTAGGATACTCCTGTAAACAGATCCAGTGGAGACGCGGTGAGGCCTGTAGCTCAGAGAATTAGAGCACGTGGCTACGAACCACGGTGTCAGGGGTTCGAATCCTTCCTCACCCACAACCAACCTAAGGGGAAAGTATCTTTCTCTCTAGGGGTCGAATGATAGGGATAAAGGACCAAAAGTTATAGAACTTAGGTGTCGGTTTTTTGTCGAAATGAAATAGCTTTTCTTTTTATTTTGTGAATAGTCTAATCATTACACATAGTATGCCCCCGTCCCATCAGCCTATTTTTTTGTTTTACGTTCTGTAAACCTTCCTTAGCCAGGCTTGGGCAGAATAGCAGAGCAAGTACAAGTCTTAGTAGCATAACAAAAAAGCCTTCCTCATCATTAATATCTCGTAGCAATTGTGACCTCTCGAGAAAAGTGGAAAAAATGAATCCACATAATAAGCTAATGCTTGGTAAATTTAATTGTTAAAAAAGGGTGGATTTTGCTTTAATTTATAATAAGGACACTAAAATCATTCCATTTGAATTAATATTTTTTTGGTTATAAATATATTTATGCCTTTAATAAAAAATTGGGAACAGTTACTCCGGTTTTGTCCAAGGCTGGATTTTGCTTTAATTTATAATAAGAGACATTAAACTCATTCCATCAAAATTAATATCCTTTGGTTATAAATAAAGTTATGTCTTTAATTAAAATTTAGAAACAATTACTCTGGTTTTATTAAGGGTGGATTTTGCTTTATTTTATAGTAAGAGACACTAAATTCATTCCATCTAAATTAGTGTTTTTTGATCATAAATAAAATTATGTCTTTAATAAAAATTTAGTAACAATTACTCAAGTTTTATCTATTTAAAAATTTTCTCCCGCCTTAATAAAAAAGTTTGCAATTTAATATTAGAATCTCACTCTTTGATGTGTTACTTGGTTTAGAGATGAATTTGCTCTAATAATTTTCCATAAGTATCACATACATATTATAAATATATGCATCGAGGTTATGATTACATTAATGTTTTACGGTCACGGTCCACTCAAGCCAGACAAAAAATGTAAAGAATTTAAAAAGAAAATAAAATGTAAAACATGTTAAACTTCTTTGTTTTTAATCAAATTAAAACTCTGCAACCTAAACTGTTCAAATTACAGTCCTATATTTATTTAGTATTTTCCACTTTTAATCATGTCCACTCGTTTAACCTATTAATACCTTTGTTCTTTTTCTTAACCTATTAAGCGGAATTGGAACCATACATTTAATATCTTTTATGTAATTTATTACTTTGAGAAAAAGCTCGACTTCTGAAAACAAAACTTGCACACTTTCACATATTCAATCAAATAGATATTTAGTTTATTCTTAATGGATGAAGCACTAGTCCTCTTTGTACTTCTCTTCTTCCTACCTTCTCCTCCTCTGCACTTATGAATTAATAAGGGATGCTGGCATGAGCCCTATGTATGTCTTTTTAAAGGGTTAAGTTTTCATGTAAGCATAGTTTATAGGGTTGGGATTCTACACAAAATCATTTAGGATAGAGGAATCGAATCGGTGGAATTGGGTCATAAGATCATAAGAAAATTAAAAAAATGAGAAAATATAATTTATAACTTATTTTTAAAAAAATTATTAATCAATATATAAATGGATATGTAGAAAATTCATGTATAGTTTATAATTAAATGATCTTACTTCAATTTTTATTTCTTATAATATTTTATGTCAATTTTTCAATATTTTCGTTACTATTACAGTCAAAGGGTATTTATGTCCAATTTATTTATTTATTGCTAAAAACTAATAAAAGTATGATTAAACTAATTAAATTATTTATATAGTGATCAATCTTAATTTTACTTAAATATAGAAAGTTTTTTTTTTGGAGTAAATTTAACTATATTTTATTCACATAATAAGGAAGGATAGTAATTAGGATTGGGATCGTTTTAGTAATTTTGATCGTAAAATCATAGGATCAATAGGATCGGATCAAGATTCTGAAAACTATGCATCTAAGATTGACTGCGAATATATATTTGGAAAAATAACACTTCTAGTTCCAAAAGTTTGGATACTCGACAGTTTTTGTCTTTAATGTTTAGAATTCGACAATTCCTTAAAACTCTTCAATCAACATTTACACCAAACTTCCTTCCCTACCCTCATCAGCTGCGCACCCAAACCCCTAACTTGCCTTCCTTCGTAGTCACACACCTTGCTCCATAAATTACAACCATTTCCTCCTCTTCCTTGCCCCCACAGCCACCATCGTTGTCCTCAAATTTTTGTTCATCTCCTAAAATTAAACCTCCATCACTACCACTACAGCCACCATCTACGTTTCATATTGGGCATTGCTATTCTGCCATTGCCACTACCATCATCATCTCTCCCATCCATTGCTTCAAAAGAAATAGAAACAGGGTGTAAGGGAATACGTTGAAGACAAACTTGCTTCCAAAAACTTGGTAAGTTTCACTTTCAAATAAAAATAGGGTGCAAGGGAATACGTATATATATTACTTTAAAATGAACGGGTAAATAAAATGGAATCATTTAGTGGTAATTTTGTTGTGGGATCTAGTATTTATTTCTATATAGGTGAACTGCATATTCATAAAATATAAAAATTCTGATAGTACATAGGTATATTATGTTAATTAATTATTAGTAGTAAATATATTTATTTTCAAAAAAAGGTGATGCTTTAATTTCCAAGACGACAACACTTGGGAATTTTGATTAGTTTGGAAAAATCCACCACTTCATTGAAATTTGAAAACATAGCAAAGCAAGAAATAGAAAACGTCAATAGCCATGGAATGGAATTGGGTCAAAGTTGGTTACACCTTAATTTTGGATTGAAAACGTCTTTCTTAGATTGATCTTTCCCATTTTCTCAAATAAATTTGGTTGTTGGTTTTGCCAAAGTTTTGAATTGTTGTGCATATCAAATGGTGGCTTATTTGAGGGTCATTTTCAGCCCTTGAATTAAGAATTAGCTTGTTTTACTACACTCCATTTTGTAGTTTGGACTTGAACTTAACATATTTGTTTTATCGTAAGTTAACAAGTTGCAAATTTTACAAAGTTATTACTTTATGGTAACTTTGAACACATTTTGTACTACTTTTTACAGGTAGCGAAACACATTAAAGATCGATATGCAGTTCATTACTAATAAATTTTTAACACATTATTCAGCATAAGTTGTCATCAAATAAAAAGTACCAGTCGATTTGCTGTGAAAATGTATTTTGTACATTAAAATATAACTGTAAATTGATTTGCAAATTTATGTGCTTGCTTCACATTTTTGATTATGTGGTGTAGATAAACATAGCACGACCTCCATTTAATTGTGGAAGATGTAGACTAATGTGCACCTTGTGGATTATGTGTAGAATGCTCATGGTTTGCATGGTCATCATACTATGTCAAATTGTAAATCTTACACATCTTCAAAGCAAGGTTCGTCGAATAAAAACGAAGGAAGAAAAACAGATTGATTTCTAATTGCCGATAGAGCAGCCTTATGACATAAAGCTTCAATATCTACTCCGACATATCCATTGCAAGACACAGCTAATGCTTGTAACTCAACACTGGGATCTAATGGAAGCTTCTCTGTGTAAAGCCAAGATAAAGAATGAATGCTTAAAATGCAACTATATAGACACTACAAGGTCAACACTGAGCCATTTTAGGCAATGAAAAAATATCAGAATAGGGTCAAAACCTAAAATTTTGGCATCTCCTTCATTTTTTCAGACACAATCCCAAGTTCGCATTATTATTGTTTGTTGCTTGCTCTATAATTTGATCTGCAAGTGCACGAATATTGATTCTCAAGAGTCTATAACAGATGAAGTTGAAGAAAGGGAAATTGACGAAAGTGATGATGAGGATGAAGTGGAGTACATACGAACAATTGCCCCGATTGATCAGTGGACTACTTTTGAGAATAATATATCAACAAAAGTATTTAATAATTGGATAAATGGGTTTATTGATCAATGAATAATAACTCCATGTACTTTTAAACTGCTTAATATATAATTTGGTAGTTATTAATATGGATTATTATGTACTGTGCTTTTTATAAATGCTTAGCAAAGACCCAAGGTGTGAACTTTGACAATCCTTGGAATCTTACTTTTGTCCACTTGACACCTAATGGAATTATCAAAGAGCCAAGATGTGACCTTTGACTATCTTTGGAACCAACCGGCACACTCAGATTGTTGAGGGAAAGAAATTCAACAAAATAGCTTAAACATGAACCTAAGAGGCTATCCTCAAAGACTCAAAGCAAGTTCTAAACTAGAACTCAAAGAAAAGCTAAAAGCTCTCAAGTTTGTATTGATCAAAAGTCTGTATTTTCTTGAGGTTGAATGGCTTCTATTTATAGGTTACAATGTGTAATAATTAAAAAAGCCATTCCCTAGTTGGATTAGCTTTTTAGGAAACTAACTAAGGGAATAATTATTAAAATAAATACTTACTAAAAGCATTCTAATCTAAGAAAAGGAAATAGAACAAAATAGTTGCCTAAAACTAAAACTAATCCAAGGCTGATTTGGATTTGTGTGCTAGCCAAACTTGTGTTGCCTTCAAGCCTTGTGCTTTCCAATCTTGAATTGAATTGGAAATCTTTTTTAAATCTTCTAGCTCTGAATTTGGAAAATTCTCTAAACATCATGGATATGGTCTTGGAAGCTTCTAATTTCGTTCATGAAGAAAAAATAATATTGCCTAAAGCTGAATCCAAGTGTGGGTTGGATTAGAGAAGTGAATGGTGGCTGAACTTGTTTTGCTTCTTGCCAAATTAGAACCTTCCAAATTCGAACTTGGATTGCTGCAATTCTTTCATACTTGCATAATTTGGTAGCTATTAGTGTGGACTATTATGCAATCTGCCTCTTCATATTACTACGTTCATGAAATTCATATTTGTTGAAATTTAATATGAAATTCACAGTAGGATGAAGAGCACTAAAGGAAGAAATTTGGGCATTAGTCAAGTGTTTGCAAGATATGGCTACTAATCCCCAATGGAAAATAGATGGAGGTTTTAAAAACAACTATATGAATGAGATTAGAAGAATCTTGCAAGAAAAGCTACCCAACTTCACAAAGGAGGTGAAGCACATTGATTCAAGAATAAAATTTTTAAATAATAAATTTCATGCTATTACTGAAATGTGCAAGCAGATTGGCTGTACTTGGAATGTGTTGAGAATAAAATAGCTTGTGAACATTCATGGTATGATGCATGGGTGAAGGTTAGTCAATCAATGCTATTTTTCTTTAGTCCATATCTTGTCAATTAGTGGTTTTCTTTAGTCCATGTATTGTCATTTATATCCATATTATCAAACAGCGTGCAATAAATGATGTATTTATGTTCATGGTATGATGCATGGGTGAAGGTTAGTCAATTAGTGGTATTTTCTTTAGTCCATATCTTGTCATTTGTATCCATATTATCAAATGGCATGCAATAAATGATGTATTTATGTTTATATTTTTATAGGGTCACAAAGATGCTAAGAGTCTATATAATACACTATTTCCTTATATATCAGATTTGGAATTAGTGTATAGCAAGGATAAAGCAACATGTATAGTTGTAGATGATCCTATAACTGCTACATGTAATGTGAAAAATGTTGAAGTGGATTTGTTTGAGATAAGCAATAGTGATACTAACAACAATGAACTTGAAGTTGATTCTATATTACACCAACTACCACCCACTTCTTCCAAAGGCACGTAGTTCCAACAAGAAAAGGAGGTCTTCATCCAGAAAAATGTAGAAAATGAAGAGCAAAATGGTTGATGCTATGCAAAATAAAGAATCGACCTTAAACAACTCAATGTTGAATTTTGAAATTTTATGAAGAATGTAGATTCTCATTTTGAATCAATGTCAGTTTGGATGCAAGGTGGAGCTGGACAATGCAAGAAGTTCTTGAGGAGTTAGGCAAGCATGGGTTCACTGGTAAGAATAAGTACAAACAGTTAAAGCAATTTGTCTAGATGTGATGAATGTTGAGTTGTGATTCAATTTGGATCCACAGTGCGAGAATATGTTCTCACCTTTCTATAATTGTAGTTTAAACTTTAATTACAGAGGTAGATGTATTTTGTAAAACCTATTCTTGAAGGCATATATATAGTTTTGACAGTAGCTAGTTAATTATATAGTGTAAGGCCTCTATCTTCAAAGGCATGTATATGTTGTGAAAGGCATGAACATGATGTTGTTGAAAACTTTATTTTGAATACATGTAAATATTAGGAAGGCTATGAATATGTTGACAAATAACTACTATCTTTCACAATAGAAATTTATGTTTTCATTTTTGGAGAAAATGGTACCAGTGTGTTTCTATGCATGTAGCTAGGGTATGTAATTTATAGTTTGGAAAATTAACTTGAACTACTAGTTTTTTATGTGTAATTTATAATTTTTGGACAACTAAGTTAAACTACCATTTGTTTATGCGTAATTTATAGTTTTTGAAAAACTAGCTTGAACTACCAGCTGTTTATGTACAATTTATAGTTTCTACAAAACCAGCTGTTTACATTACAATTTAAGCTACCATCTGTTTATATGTAATTTATAATTTGTAGAAAACTAACTTAAACTACCAAATATTTTTGTGTAATTTATAGTTTCCGGGAAACTAACTTAAACTCCCAACTATTTATGTGTAATTTATAGTTTTTGAAAAACGAACTTAAACTACTAGTTGTTTACGTGTAATTGATAATTTTTGAAAAACTAACTTAAAATATTAGATGTTTATGTGTAATTCATAGTTTCAAAAAAACTAATTTAAGCTATCAGCTATTTATGTGCAATTTATTATTTTTTGGAAAACTACTTAAACTACTAGCTATTATGTCTAATTTATAGTTTTTTGAAAAAATAATTTAATGTTCCAGCTATTTATGTATGGCTTATAAAATATGACAATGAATATTGATAATAATGAATATTTTTGGTAAACTTATAGTTAGTAGTATTTCTCTTGTTGGAGATATTACTAACAAAACACTGTGGATATTAGTAGAGAAACATAATTATTGTTTGTAATGTAGATTTTTAATACATTCACTAGTAAGAGTAAAATTCGAATTTTTGTTCCTTCCCATTAATGTAGATTTTTAAAATGCCTTCTATACTAATGTAGCTATAGTTTATCACTTATCAAGGCACTTTTAAAAGTCTAAGTATTATATTTTTCACTACATTTATATAGTAATTTCTGAACTATTGTGACTTAACTAATGCCTTAACAGATATTTTACGTAAATACTTTTATAAACTAATTTTTTTAAAAGTAATTCATGATATGCTATTAAACCCATAAAAAAGATAATTCATAAATTACTACTTTTACATATTCCTTGTACATAAAAGAGAGCACAATAAAAGCTAAAATTCTACTGTTCAATAATCTAACTATTCATTTCACATACAAAATAAATGTGTAAGATTAAGTTCAAAACTAAAACTAAACTCTCTTCCAAGTCTCTACTACTTGATGTTCCTCATTGATTTGATTGCTTTGACCACAATACTTCATCGGCACAAATACATAAACTAGTAATTTTAAAACTTACTTCGCGGAAAGAAAGAAGTAAAAAAAAAAATTTGAGATGGAAACAAAAATAATCATACTTGAATAGTAACTTGTAATCTATGATTCCATATTTTCAAATATGCAAGCCATATTTTCAAAGAAGTAACATATTTTCAAAGAAGTAAAAAAAAAAAATTGAGATAAAAACAAAAATAATCATACTTGAATAGTAACTTGTAATCTATGATTCCATATTTTAAAGGCCTAATATACAGAAATAGCATCAACTTTGCCTCTTGTAACAATTATAGCCTGACCTTTCAATTTTAACAATACAGTACATGACCTTCTCAATTTGTAACAATTATAGCCTCAGTTAGTCCGCCGTTAAAATTTCCGTTAAATTGCTGACATGGCTGCCACGTCAACGACACGTCATAACCCAGTCAACGCCAAGTCATAAAAAAATTTAATTTTTTTTGCTCTTTTCGTTTCTCAAAACAGACGTCGGGTCCCTCATCCTCTATTTCTCTTCTTCCCTGTTTCTCTCCCTCTCCGTCGCCGCCAGCAAGGTTCAAGGGTTCCGTCGCCGCCTCTCTCGGCCGCGATCGCGCAGGTTGAAGGGTTCCGTCGCCGCCAGCCTCTTAGCGCCGTCGCGTCGGGCGCAGGCTTCAAGGGTTCCGCCGCCTGCATTTGCCGTGCCAAAATTCGGCAAAAATCCGCCATTGCCGCCGCCGGTAAGGTAATGACGGAGTTGAAGAACATCTTGAAGAAAATGTTCATTATTTCTGCATTTTTTCCTCCATTTTTTCTCCATTATTTCTCCTTTTTTCCTCCATTTTTTCTCCAATTTTTTTGCATTTTCCGTTGGATGTTTTCTGCTATCCCTTGGACTGCAAATCGAGATTTTGACCAGTGAGATGTTGAAGAACTTGTTCTGAAAATGTTTTGATTTTTATGGTGTGTGTGCATTGATGGATACTTATCGGGATTGAAAACTGATTGTATTTATTTGGATTCCATATCTATTGTCATGAAGCAGAAGTGTTTGTTTGTATTTATTTGACTTGTATGGAAATGTAACCGTTTGGAATTTCGGCATTGGATTCCTCGAATTGGTGTCGCCTGAATGGATTACTGGCATGAGTTGCAATATAAATTGATTTTTTTCATCGTTTCTTTGAGGATGAATTTTTGACTATGAAAGGGGACATTCTATATCTTTAGTGTTAGGGATGGAGGTATTTATTGATAATATTGTGATGCCTTAGGATTTGGAGGATCTATTAGTACAGCTTCAATTATGGATTTTGTTGATACTGGTCACGATTTAATTCTTGCTGCTGATGAATCTGCTTCTGATTTAATTCGAGAAGTTGCCAGTGAATGTGGAGTTGATTTTGATGAGGTAGGCTAACATATTGAACTGCATTCATAAGATTTCATTTGCATTTTGCTAATTATGGTTGACATATTTTGTGGTTTTAATTCTATTAGTAATCGATCATCAATTAAGTTCTGATTGAAACATGACTCATTTAGATTTTTCCTAAACTATCCGCCAATAGGACCACGAGTCGTGGTCATTGACCATACTAGCTATGCAGTTTTGGATACAAATGGGGATCACTCGATAATTGCTGTGGATGATTGCCTAGTCTTGTGTTTCACCATGTTTTAGTTTTATGATATTAGTCATGGATTTGTAATTTTTAAGCTGTGCCAGGCCTTTTCATGTCCTAGAAAAGGATGTTGGGGTGTACCTTATCTTATTTGTTGGAAAGCTGCATATGAGATTGGCCTCTATGCTTGTGCTTGCAATTCCAATGGCATTCTTGTCCTCACTTTTTTGGCTAACCTGTCCTCACTGGTTTGTGGAATGCTTTTGTGCGAAGTATAGACAGATTTTTCAAACCATACTGTGTACTGCTTTTAGAACAGAGTTCCTGGGCTAGATTTTTTGCTATTTATGTCCCGAATTCTGCTCAATGAACTGTGAAGACTGATTTTTGTATACTGCTTTTTGAACAGATTTGTTGGGCTAGATTGTTTGCTATTTATGTCCCGAAGGGAAAGAGATAATCTGAAATGCCAAGTGCAAGAGTTGGAGTGCAAGTTGAGATCAATAAAGGTCGAGTTGGTTGAGATGACCAACAAAGTTGTCTTACTAGAGAAGGAGAACTTCGTATTGAATAATAAAGTAATAAAGTAGCAAAAGTAGGAATGTGTAAACTTCAATATGTCCCAATTGTCACTTTATTGATTGTGTTGATTATGATTATGTCAGTAGGGCAAGTAATAGAATTTGTTGTGTTTGCCCCAATAACTTTTGTTACAAAGGTTTATATATGGAATGGCAAATAATCTCTTACATGTTACATGTTTTACCAATATTTGCATGTTACATGTTTTACCAATATTTTACAAATAAATTACATCAAACACAATATGGTGACTAAACTTCCAAAATTTACAAATAAATTCCTTCCAATACTAAATGGTGACTAAACTTCATAAATGGCCAAAAAACTCCATACTTCACAAAATGGTGACTAAGCTTAAAAAATGCGAAATACATACCCTAAACACAAAATTCTCACTAAGCTCAAAAAATGCCAAATACATTCCTTCCAACACAAAATTCTCACTAAGCTAAAAAAATGCCAAAAACATTCCTTCCAACACAAAATTCTCACACAAAATTCTCACTAAGCTCAGAAAATGCCAAATACATTCCTTCCAACACAAAATTCTCACTAAGCTCAAAAAATGTCAAATACATTCCTTACAACACAAAATTCTCACTAGGCTTAAAAAATGTCATTTAGGATCATCCTGAGTTACTTGCGACTCCTGGGAAGGATGGGTTTGTGAAAGAGATCTTGTAGAGGGTCTACTTCTTTGTGCTGCCATCTTGAACCTTCTTCTGGTGCCACTACGAGCAGTGCCGTGGATGAAGTACCAACCCCATCTGTAGGTGAAGCTGCACGTACCGGCCCACCCAAACCAACATTCCCATCTGAAAATGACCCAAACCGTATGTGATTAACTTGTTGTGCTCAAAACTAAAATATAAACATTGGTTCTAGTTTTGTAAATAAGTTAATTTAATTGGAATTGCAATGTTGTGCTATAAATAATGCAACAAACAGGAGGGATCTTGGAATTTAATTTCAGGATATATTCATGCATTAATTATATAGTTATTATAACGGAGGATGGACAGAACAAAAACAAAAATACAACAGACAAACAAACACATGCCACCTTTGATCAATTAATTTAATGTCTCAGCAATTAGCATGCTCCTACATTTTGGATTATGTAATGAATACACAAATTTACATAAAGCCTTAGCAGTTCAAAGGACAATATTCCAATGGAAAATGCATTCCAACGGAATATACATATTTTAAAGCCTTAGCAGGAAAATGCATTCCAACGGAAAATGCATTGCAAAGGACAAAAATCCAACGGAAATTGCATTCCAACGAAAAATCTACATAAAGCCTTCCAACGGAAAAACAGTCCAGGGAAAATGGAGAAAAAATGAAGGACAAAATGCATAAAGATTGAATGTACAAAAAAATGGACCGAAATTCCTTGGCTAAAACAGAACATCTTCTTCAACATCCATTTGCTTACCTTACGGAGAGCTTCAACCCTTGAACCCTGCACGGAGCTGAGCGGCTTTTAAAGCTGAGACGGAGCTTAGCCGCTGCGGCGACGTGCGACGGAGAGGACCCAAAGCTGCGACGGAGCTGAGATGTGAGCGAAATGGGAAGAAATTTTATTGGGTTTTGGCCGGCCAAATTGGTACAAGAAGACCCAAAGCTGGAGCTGAGATGTGAAGGAAGAGAATGAGCAGAATTTTTTTTGCGTTCTGGGCGGCCAAATTGGTTAAAGAAGAGCCAAAAAAATTAAATTTTTTATGACTTGGCGCTGACTGGGCTATGACGTGTCGTTGACGTGGCAGCCATGTCAGCAATTTAACGGAAGTTCTAACGGCGGACTAACTGAGGCTATAATTGTTACAAATTGAAAAGGTCAGGTACTGCATTGTTAAAATTGAAAGGTCGGGCTATAATTGTTACAAGAGGCAAAGGTCGGGCTATTTCTGTATATTAGGCCTATTTTAAAATATGCAAGCCACAAACAGCATGTCCACTACTGTCGAATAGTGTGTAAAACCTAAGAGAACTTCTAGGACTAAATTAGAGTGTAAGGATTTCAAACAGCAATAGCATGTGCATTAATCATACAACTTCATAGGCTACAAGAATTTACCAAAACAATCATTAACTAGAGCAAAATCAACTAAAACAAGAGCAATATAAACATAAGCAAAGTATAACTTCTAGCAGGGCCAAGATTTGCAATTTGAAGTGTATTTCTCATGGAGTCCATAAAGAGATTGTAGGGCTTCAAATCTTTGATTCATGCAATTCTTAGTCTAAATTCCTACAATGGCCAAAAAGTTTCACTATTTAAAATAACTTTGCAATGAAAAGATAGGAGCCTATTATCTATGTAAAACATCATATCCATGGTAGAAAGCAACCTCTTTACAAAAGCCGATATATCATCCTCTACATTATGTTCATAAAGCATATCAATCGACATCCCAAACCAAGAACCAACAAAACACCAATAAAAGCAAGAAATTCAAAGGCATAGATGTGTAAAAATACAAAATAATCAAAACTACTCAAAGGAATATAAAATACCTTGATGGTTTGTGGAGGAATATCTTTTGTTTGATGGGTCCATGTACTCAAAACCAATTACAATGTAGTTTTCCTTGGCCTTGTTTAACATCAAACAATATGTTTGTTAAAATGTCCAAACTAGTTCAAGTTTAATTAGAAAAAAAAACCAGTCATCACTTAATAACCCAAGCAAAATCAAGCAAATAAATTCCCAAAACCTTCAAAATGTTATCAAAAAACGAAATCAAATTACTCAATTAATAACCCCATCAAACCTCTTTGCAAAAATGCCCAAAGATTTTAAAAGACCCTTGTATTTCAATCCGTCTAGATAAAACAAAAATCCCAAAAGGGTTCATGAAAATCACATTAAATGTTCAAACATAGTCAGGAAAATTGACCTAACAACATAGGGCCTTCTAGAGAGCTTTTAGACAAGGAAAACTAGCTCTCTAATCACCTGTAAAACTCCCAATCACCTGTAACTAGCTCTCCAATGGCTAGTATGACTGAAAATGAGTACAAATCATCCATGAGGAAGAACAACCAAAAATCATCTCCATAGAACATCAAAATACACATGATATGCTAAACCATAGAACGTGAGGAAAATTCCTCTATTGTAATATAAAAATACATACAATTCTTTAAAAATTGGAACTTCTACATGGGCCAGTTCAAAGCAAATGAACCTTCCTCCCCGTTTAAGCACCTTGGAATAGGAAACACAAAGCACTTGATGTATCAAACCAAAATAAAAAAACATGTCAAATTCAAAGTTAAAGGATAAGAATTTGAATCACAAAAAATTCCCAGATCAATATAATGAAACCTTTTCTGCTCCAAACATAGGAAACACAAATGAGACAAAATGCTACACTGCTTCAGGAAAATCTTGCAAGGCTTGGCATTTCACGCTGTTGATATTATATATCCAGTATCCTAAAAGCAACATCCCTTGTAAAATACAGAAATAATTTACTCGGACCCACAATCAACATTAATATTACAATGGATTTCTTTACCAAAATGATATTGAGCTTGAGATGATTGATGTATTCACTATTTTATCTCGACCAAGAGTAACACAAAGGAAACAGACACAAGTCAATTCTCGAGTCCATCCACAAGTGGATTTGAAATAGTAAATCATTTCAAAATCAATCTTAATCATTATGAAGATTTGTTGCATAGGGCACTTCAAAAGCTACGATTCATCTTCTTTCACAGATTCCAAAAGTGCATTTTAGAAGGAAAGTTTCATACTAGTATCTTTTTACGTGTGGAATTTTTTTGTGAAACAGTGAGTTCATTAGATGAAAATATGGGACTAGGCATAAATAGCCTATTAAAAATAGAATCAGGGAAAAAAATAGGAAAAAAAAAAACCAAACTAGCACAACTAAAAACAAAGTACATCACCAACAACCTTTACAATCCTTTAATCCAAGCAAGGATCAAATCCCAAAACCAAAGAAATCAATTATAGAATCGCTAACTTTGAAACTTTGAAGAACAACTCACTGCTTTCAATTGATCTTAAACATGTTACTTCTCTTTTCATCCATGCAAAGACGATAGAGAAACAAAGATAAGATTTTATCGATGAACACCATAACAAAGCTCACCAGATCACCACCACATCAAGATGTTTCATCCCGAGGATGGACTCAATTTGGAAACCAATCTAACCAAAAAAACACACACACACACAATATAAGGACACAAATTATTATCCGTTGAAATAACAAAAGTTAAATGAGTTGAATCACTAGACTACCAACCTGTCCTTCCATAATCTATGTAACCCACCATCAAATCATTCATTTGGTCATACTTTGAAGCAACACTAGTGAAAACATTACCCATCTATTGCCTATTTTCTTCCTCCCTTACTTCTTTATACCTTGAAATTGTGACCTCAAAAATAAACAAAAGGAAAAAGCGAACCTCAACATTCCTTGATTTCTCTAGCCACATGTAGATGAGAAAATAAACAAACTGGGAATAGTTCTTCCGAAATTATGGATCTTTGTAGGCTCAAAGAATTAATACTTGTCATCCTCCTGAACACAAAGAAAAAAGCTTCTTAAATTACTTTTGGTATTAAGTTGGTATTATTCCTCCCACTACTTAAGTATTCACCTCAAACAAAATAGTGGAGGAATAGCCAGAGCCACCAAAAGGCAAAATGAAGACATAGAACAATGAGTAATTTGACTTCCCAACATTATGTTCTCAAAAAATATGAGCGAAAGTTGACAATAAGGAAGACAGCATATGAGTAAATGTAGCAGTTGAAAAGGAAAAATTTTATTTACCCTCAGAAAGAGTGTGATTTGCGTTCCTCGGCGCAAAAGTTTATCAGGATTAGTTTCCTTCCTAATCACATATGAACTATTGTCAGCCTTAGCTTCCCAAAAAACAATTGCTTATCTAACCTTAGGCCTTTTGTGGCAACAACCACCTCATTATAGAAACAACCACAATCATTAAATTACTAACAAGATGCAAACAAAAAAGACACTAGTTCATCTAACTAGCAATTGATCACAATAGCTGAGAAGCAAGAGTACCAATACTGTACCTTTTGAGAAACCAAAAATGCATAATAGAATCCAAATCCAAATTGACCAATTAAACTATTGTCAGATCCAACATCCTTATTTTCCTATTTAGAGAGATAAGAAAAGGATTTTAGAGCTGACAGCATTGAATTCCATATCAAATACTTTTATCAAAATGTCTAACAATTAAAATTCAAATAGATATTTGAAATGAAATTACCTTAAGGGCTTTCAAGAATTTAGAGGTACCACTTTGTGCAATAGTTCCAAGATAGTCTGTGAGCTCCTATTTGGTCATTCCAGTGCTAATGTCTCTATAAATAGAAGAAAACCAACGAAACATTTGTCAATATTGAAGATAAAATGCGAACCCAGATAGGAGAATCATCAAAGAAGCAATGCAGAGGGGGGAGAGGAATCTAAAATTTGACACACATCACACCACCAAAACAAAACTAATGATCATTAAGGAGAAAGCCCCCCCTTAATACTATGAGTAGGAATTCGAGTAAGGAAAGAGGAAGTTGGAAATTAGATTCATACGAAGAGTAGAGAGTCAAGAGGCGGTTGGGAGAAAGGCCGAGAAAGAAGAAAGAAAAGAAACGAACCAAAAACAAAGAAAAAAAATTAGAATTGAACTAAACTTCCAAATTTAGCCCTTGCCATAGCAAATCGGAGTTGCGGCCAAATTTAGCCCTTGCCATGGATCTTCGGCTTCGAGCTCGAATCAATAGTGCAGATGCAATGAAGCTGCCTCTTTGCAATAACAACGAGCTTGGGGCGGTGAGAAGAGCTCCATGGTGAAGCTTCGAGTGGTGAGAGATCTGCAGCAAACGATGGGGCAATGAGGACGAGGTAGCTTGGGTGGGGGATGAAACTGGCAATGACAGAGAAGCGGCTAAGATTGGGGTGGTGAGAGGGAGGCACCAGAGAGTTAGCCAATGAAGGAAATGTAGGAAAGGGCAAAAATGGGGGGAATTGAGAAAATAGCAGCTCCACCAAAGACATTTGCAAATATAGCAGGTTGACCAAATCATTTGCAACAATAGCAGTTGGACTGTAAAAGCGACGGGAAAATACCAAAAAACTCCTGATACAATCCAAGTTCATCGTTTAACTTCATGTCACCGTTCTGCTGCCATTTTTTCATTCTTCATGGATTGAACATAGCAGCTCCACGGTGCGTACATGAAGTTGGATTTCATGACCGACAAATAAACAACTTGTTTGATTTCACCGTCGGGTAATAAGAAAAAATTTAAAATACATCCCGATCGAGGAACAAACAAAATCCCGACGTCTCAAACTGGCAATTGGATATTTGAAGATGGCCGAAGACTTATTAAGGTTCTACGACAAATAAGGAACGAAGTCGGCATCTGTTGGACGAATAAACGATAATTAGTCGATGTTTCGTCGAGAGATTAACCGACGTGTAGACGACATTATGTCGAGAATTTTAGTCGAGGTTTTGTCGATGTTTTGTCGATATTTTATTCCAGGTTTAGTCGACGTTTTGTCGATATCTTTAACAGAATATTTATTGTTTCTACTACTTCAGAATAGTTGTTTACGTGAATGCTGAATTCATTAACGATAGCCACCAGGCCCACCAATTCATTTACGTGAATGCTGAATTCATTTACGTGAATGGAATATTCCTGTTGTTCCAATATCATAAATTAATTCTATTCCTTCCATAGCCACCAGGCCCACCACCCAACTCAAGGTTCTCACCATGCTCCGCTGCTATATTTTCAGTAAGCAACAATTAAAAAAACATACCTACAAGATGGAATGCGCGCCATGCGGTAATTGAAACCTTTTTAGGAACAGTGATTACACTTCCCAAGCAAGGAATGCGAACTATAGTTGAGAAAATATATGGTGCTATCGTTAATGAATTCAGCATTCACGTAAACAACTATTCTGAAGTAGTAGAAACAATAAATATTCTGTTAAAGATATCGACAAAACGTCGACTAAACCTGGAATAAAATTTCGACAAAACCTCGACTAAAATCCTCGACATAATGTCGTCTACACGTCGGTTAATCTCTCGACGAAACATCGACTAATTATCGTTTATTCGTCCAACAGATGCCGACTTCGTTCCTTATTTGTCGTAGAACCTTAATAAGTTTTCGGCCATCTTCAAATATCCAATTGCCAGTTTGAGTCGTCGGGATTTTGTTTGTTCCTCGGTCGGGATGTATTTTAAATTTTTTCTTATTACCCGGCGGCGAAATCAAACAAGTTGTTTGTTCGTCGGTCATGAAATCCAACTTCATATACGCACCGTGGAGCTGCTATGTTCAATCCATGAAGAATGAAAAAATGGCAGCAGAACGGTGACATGAAGTTAAACGACGAACTTGGATTGTATCAGGGGTTTTTTGATATTTTCCGTCCGCTTTACCAAATTAGCGCTATTGTTGCAAATGATTTGGTCAACCTGCTATATTTGCAAATGTCTTTGGTGGAGCTGCTATTTTCTCAATTCCTCCCAAAAATGGAGGCCAATTGAAAAGGAAGTGTTAGGGTTTCACAAGCTCCAAAATGTGTTTGTGTAAAATGAGTTGGGAGAGATGGCATTTGGAGAGTGAAGTTTGGACAGAGAATGTTGTTAAGAGATGGAGTGCCTCATATTTTTAATATCCCGTTTTTCTCTCTTAACTAAATTCATTTTCCCTCGTTTTGTTTTTTTAAGCATTTACACTTTTTATTCATTTATTAATTATTAAAAAATATTTACTTTTTCTAAGTAGTAATCAATTTTTCACTTTATAATGCTATATTGGCTTAATAAAATTCTGATTTGAATTTTTTTTACAAAAAATTTAAATTTTGAAATACTAATTAGTTATTAAAACTAAAGTGAAATTGTTTTTTACAATAATTTAGAGAAAAAAAATAATATTTACATTTTCATGTTGAGATTGAAGAAATTATGTATATTAAAAGTATGTATATATATGCCCTAAACTACTTGTGATTTGTAATAATTACTTTTATTATAACTACATAACCATTATATATATGTATAGATTTTAGTCCTAACCATATATATATATATATATATATATATATATATATATATATATATATATGTATATATATTCCCTTTGTTCTGAAAAAAAAAAGAGTTAGTTTCTAAACAAATTTTAGTCCCAAAAAAGAGTCCTATTTCAAAAGTCAAAGCTGATTTTTCAATAAAATTTCCAAAATACCCTTAATGAGATAGAGTACATTAAAGGGTGTATTGATATACATTACCCTTAATGAGGAGATTAGTGGTATAAAATAAGTTGTACCTCTATTTGGTTAAACAAAAATAAAAAGTTGTACATTGGTAAAACCGAACTCTTTTTTCTTTTTTATTTGGTGACAAAGGGAGTATAACTATATAAGTATTTACTACTTTTGTTATACATTATATGTCTAACTATATATGTACATGTATTAACCATTAATTGTGTTATAATATTACATTAGTGACTATAATTAGTTTGAAACTATATATTTTTGATTCCTAGTTTTCTTATAAAGAAATATAGTTCGTAATAAAAGTAAACACTTTTAATTACTATTAATCAATAGTGTATTTTAATACTAAAAAAACTTATGTATGCAAATTCATAGATTTCAAGGTGTTCTAGTATAATTATTTTAAATTAAAAACCCTAACATAAATAAGCTAATGAATCATAGTCCAATGAAGAATATACATAGTCCAATTGTTATTCTTAACCAAAGAAAGCTAACTAGTACTAACTAGTAGTGTATTGTAATACTAAAAAGATTGTGTGATTAAAGTACAATTATATAAACAAACAAAAATGTTAGGGTGTCCTAGTACAATTATTAGAAATTAAGAGCTATAATACAAATAAACTAAATTTGGCATAAGGAAGAATATGCTTAGTCCGATCATTATTCTTAGCCAAAAAAGTCCAATTATAATTAATTGATAGTGTATCTAAAAAAGACTCTATGCTTAAAGTAAAATAATGTAGGCAAATTCATATATATTAGGGGTGTCTTAGTGCAATTATTAGAAATTAAAAGCCACAAATTTAAAAAGCTAAGTTTGGCCCAATGAATAAATTATATAACCCAATCAATATCCTTAGCCAAACAAGTCCAATCATTATATAAGTTATGGCTAATCAATTTAGCCCAAATATTTTATTTAATCTATCCCAAATTATATGGCCCAATACATATATTGTTATTAAAATTTATAATATTTAATTTTATTACACACCAAAATAAATATTTTATATCTCCATATTTAATAATATTATACACTAAAACTTTATATATATACATATATATATATATATATATATATATATATATATATATATTTATAGATATATGAATTAAAAGATTATAACTATTTTTATTTTGACTATTTTCTTAATTAAAAATTCTTTTAAACCAGAAAATTCAATTTTATAATATACTAACAAAAAAACAATTATGTATTTCAATTAATGATATTTCACACATATCTATATAAGTAAGAATATAATTGAGAATCATATATAAGTAGTATAAGTTATATATATAATAAGAAATTGGTTAAATCATCATGAAAAGGCATCCAAATTGGTGATGACAAGAACTTCATCACCAATTACTGAACTTTAAGATTTTAGTAATAAGAATGGTTCTCGTTACCAATTTTTTGTTACTAATGTGCCCTATTGGTGGGAAACCTTCCTGCCAAACTCCTTAATGATGAAATGGTGACGACTTCTAGTGACTCATCACTAAAGCTGGTGAGTTGATGCAAAATTAGTGATGACTTGAGTTCTTGTCACTAATAGAGGTATTTGGTGTTGAGATTTTTGTTCGTCACGGTGCTTTCTGTCATTAAAGGCCATTTTTCTTATAGTGTCTTCACTTTTAAATTGTGTCTCATGCATAGGTGTTATAGAAATTTCATTAAACTTTTTTTTTGTGATAAAAAAGGTAAAAATAGGACTTATTTTTTGTGACTATGAAGGTATATGTTATATAAGTGAAGTTAATGAATGCAACTTAATATAGAAAATTATAGACTACAAAAACAAAAGTAGACTATCAATAATTTCAATGGTTTTAGTGATACTGGTGTGGTGTTGCATGTTGGGATTCTAGAAGAAAATATGGAAAAAGAAAAAGAATGAGAAGGGGAAAAAAGAAAAATAAAGAAAATAATAATAACCATAAGAAATAAAATTTAAAATGTCATGTCACTACAAGAAACCCCCTTCCCCCCCTTTAGTGACGGAAACCACCGTGACGGAAAAAAATTCCGTCATCAAATGACACATTTAGTGACAAGAACTCAAGTCGTCACCAAATTTTCACCATCTCACCATCTTTAGTGATGAGTGACTAATACTCGTCACCATTTCGTCACTAAAGACTTTGGCGGAAAGTTTTCCGCCAATTTGGCACATTTGCTGACGAAACATTGGGAACGAAATAACACTCTCGTCACTAAAAGCTTAAAGTTCAGCCATTGGTGACGGAGTTATGGTCGTCATCAATTGGATGGCTTTTAGTGACGGAATTCCTGTCGTCACCAAAATAGATGCCTTTTATTATTGCCCTTAATTTTTAATAATTATACAATGACACCCTAATAGTAACAATCTTTTAATTCATATCTCTATATATAAAGTTTTAATGTATAATATTATTAAATATTGATATATAAAAGATTTGTTTTGGTGTGTAATGAAATTAAAAATTATAGGATTTAATAACAATATATGTATTTGGTCATATAATTAGGGATAGATTGAATAAAATATTTTGGCCTAAATTGATTTGCGACAACTTATATAATTATTTGACTTGTTGGGCTAAGGATCATGATTGGATTATTTTATTTATCTATTGGGCAAAATTGAAGATTTTAAATTTATGACTCCTAATTTTTACTAATTGCACTAAGACACCCTAAGGTATATGAATTTGCCTACATTACTTTTTTAAGATATACCATCAATTAATTATGATTGGATTTCCTTGGCTAAGAATAATTATATGACTAAGCATATTATTCCTTATACCAAACTTAGCCTACTTATATTATGGCGGCTAATTCTAATGATTGTACTACTTATAAGAGTTTGACATAAGGACTCAATATTGATTAGTAGTAATTGGTTTCTTTGATGAAGCAATTGAACTAATGTAATATTATAACATACATAGTGACTAATATATATGCATGTCTAGCTAGATGTACAATGTATCACAAAAGTAATATGGACATGTATATTCCCCCTATTCCAAAAAGAGATATTATGTTTCAACAAGTGGAGGTATACCTCATTTTATGATATTAATTTTCACATTAAGGGTATTATTTATTAATACACTGTTTTATAACATTATTTCATTAAGGATATTTTAAAATTTTTGTGGAAAAATCAGTTTTGACTTTTAAAATTGAACTATTTTTTTGGACTAGAAGAAATATTTATATATGTTTATATGTAGTTAGAACTAAGATTCATGGTATAAGTGGTTAATATAATGTAACTATTACATAACATACATATTATAGTGTATACATACACATAATTTTATGAGCACACACAATAACACACACGTGTTATTATTCATATATTTATATAAGCAACATATAATTTTAAATACATACAATGATTTAAAATGATTTTTCTTTAGCCATTTAATTCCTAATCAGCAAGTGAAAATGTAAAATTTATAAAAAAATGTTGAGAAAAATTTTGAAAATCCCAATAGCTAGAATGTCAAGACTTAGTCTTAGTGTTATTTGACCATCCGCCTCCTCACACAAGCAGTACTTTTCTTCCATTTTAGCCACCACATCTTCGCTCCCTGCCGCGCAACTAAACCCATTTTCCCCAAACTGCCAGATCATTCTGCTCCTCGACAAGTTCTAGCTGCTCGTTCGAAGGAAGTTCTGCTCCCCGACAACTCGTTGCTTCTCGCCTTTCTACATCAACGCTGGCCTTGTCGGTGTTCACCATCACGCCGCTGTTCGAGATTTGTCTCTATGCTGCCGTTCCCGTTTGATCTGTGCTACAGATTGTCGTCTCTTGCTGTCGGAAGAACGATCTGCTGCATTTCGCCCCTTCCTCGCTTGCGCTGCTGCCAGTCGTCGTCCGCCGTTCGCCGTCAAACACCAACGAAGGGCCGCCATCCGATCTATTTCGCAAACCGGGGGGAAAAATAAATCGGTCAGTCATTTTTTGAGTTACATATTTGACACATATTGGATGTTCAGAAGGGAATCTCCATGTCTCGCTTTCTGTTTTTTCTTTTCCTTTTCAAATTGTTGCACATTGTTTAAATGAAGTTTGATTATATCATGTGGATCATTCTTTTGCTTAGATTTGTTGTTTAGCATTGTCGTTGGGGATTTGGATGAGATTTATGATTATAGGTTTTGTTTTTTAAATAATAATATGGGATTTATCTTGTTTAGATATTTTTCTAGAGGTTTTTGAAACGCTACTCTCACCACGCTGCGTTTACAACCATCAGTTTGAAATAAAAAAACTGAGGCCAATTAACATAGAAATATCCAAAGAAGCAACTAAGACATCAAATGGATATGGATTACTATATTGATTACATTCGGTAAAAAACTGAATTCCAGTAGGTTTGAGTTTGTAATTATACTCAACTTTACTATTTATTCCTGATCCAATGACTTTCTGGTCATTTGTTAAGGTAATTAAATCATCAGGATGTAAGATTGGGATGAGAGACAAAAATAAAAATACAATCTTAATTTGAAGTCAAAAGTCTTAATATGAGGTAGCATAGTTCTTCATAGCTAATAAATCTGGATTTTTATGTAATGAAAATGGAGAGGCTTTATATGAGTTTGACACTGGTTCAACATTTTCCAAAATTATGTAATACATGTATTTGGTTAAACATTTTATTGTTGTAACACATGATTTGAATGAGATGCGATTTTATTTCATTGTTTTAATTTAATTTCTTTTGGATCATTTTTTTCCTGACTTTTTTAGAGGAGGATCCATCATTAACATATAGTAATAATGCACGAACAGGAACTACCAAACGAAGACACGTGGACAAAAAACTGTCCGCGCCTTGCGCACCATTTCCTCTCCACCTTTGCTAAGTCAATATACGTGTACTTACGTGTTTTCCATGTCAGCGAGTCCTAAGTCTTTGAAACCCTAAGCCTTTGAAAAAGCAGTGTTTTTTTCCTTTCCAAAACTCTGCCGTCTTTCAGCACACACCGCCTACGTCTTCTCTATCCTTCGACTCTCGTACGATTCTTGCCATTGACCGAGTTTTTTTTAGCCTTTTCCCCACAGATCTTGCTTTTGGAACCGTTTTATTCTCCCATTTTGTGATCCGTATGAAATTGTCGGCCATTTTGTTAGCCATTTTCTTCCATTTTTGTTTGGGTCTTCCTTCGCGTCTGTGGGTTTGTTGTCTTTACCAGCCGACATGCCGATCCCGGTGACCGGCCTACATTTGCTTTTAACTTTTTTATTTTTATTTTGTTTTGTTATCTGACCACATCTCATTTTGATTTGTAATTTTGTGTCGTCCATGATTCTTCAGCCTCGGTCCTCCAACAGTTGGCCAGTGAAGCGATATTCTTCTTCGGACGGAACAAGGGAAGCTGTAGTTTCTTTTTTCTTTTCCTTTCATAATTTTATAATTTTTTAAAAAATTCCCAATAAATGCCTAACTAGATTGGTTGCAGTTATCCCCGTATCTTGTCTCATCTCGTCTTATCCTAGTCGGAGTTTTAGTTGCAGCCACATCCCTTGCTTCACTCACCACGAATCAACTGCCTTTTTTCTTTTCCTTTCATGATTTTGTAAATTTTTTTTAATCCCCAATAAATGCCTAACTAGATTGGTTGCTGGTGTCTTCGTATCTCATCTCAGTCGTAGTTGCGGTCGCAGCCACATCCTTTGCTTCGGTCACCATGAATCAGCTACCGCCGATTTGAAAGGTAAGCAATTTTGTTGCCTTGTATTACTTTTTTTTGGTATAAATTGTGCTGTTTTAGCTTCTCAATGGGGTGCTTCTGTCAAATCTTTTGTTTTGCTCTTACCTATGTATCTATGGGTATTGTCCAATATGTAAATATTTGTTTCCTGATGTCTTTCAGTGCTAAATGTGGTTATTTCAGGTCTAACTTTTCATTTCTTACGCCACTTTCTTTCTAATTACTCCTGCCACAATGTTTTTGCTAGCTTCTAGACAGCCATCTCCCTCTTTTTGCTTCTTATTTCGCCATTATTTTTGCTACTTCTCTAACCGTGTTTAGGGTCCGCTTAGCCTTTTCATTGTGTTTAGGTATGGTTTTGTTTCTCTTTTCCTAATCCTTTTTTCCCTTTGTTCTCTGCATTTTTTTCATCGGTATTAATGCTGGTTGTTTAGTGCATTAAATGAATTTTAAGATAGTTCTTTTTCATAGCCTCATGTAGCATCCTCTCTTTTTATTTGGGAAATCTTCGTATTTAATTGATGCCTTATCTTTGGTAACTTGTTTTGGGCAGACTCTCAATTTTTTAATGGTCGATGGGTGGTTGTGTCAAATCTTTGGTTTCACTTTTACCTATGTGTCTATGGATATTGTCCAATCTTTGGTATGATGGCACGTGTAATCTACAGATACTTTATTACTTTCTTTATGACTCGTGAAATTTGTAAATAATCGAGCAGAGTATTAATGATAGAAAACCCAAAAGTTGATAGTTTGGAATTAGTGAAAATGTAAATGGTGTTTCCTTTCTGCTTGTTCAACTTAAGCACTTGGTTAATGGCACCAAAACTTTGGTTATTAGAAGCAAAAGAATAATATCATCGTGAGCCTTGACAAAATGGGAGAATGTATGCAAGGAATCGACTATTCTGAAAGCAGAACTTTAGACCATAATCTTTTGAATTCCAACATGTGTTTGGTTGCTTGATTCATTCTTTGCTACATTCGGATGTGTTAATTAATGGTTTGAAGATAGTCTATTTTTGCATTTGTTGAATTGAGAAAGCCACTATTATGATGATAATATATAATGAAGTCGCTCTCTTTACTGACACTGCTAATCTACCGAGTTAGCTCTCACTTTCCAAATGTCGCTTGTTTTCTTTCTTTTGTTTATGTACCTACCTAGCTAAATGTGCTACTAAAGTTTCAGTGGAAAATAAATTTAGTTTTGGATCTTTATTTCATTTCACTGCACCTTTTCTCATTTATATATGATGGGAGAGAGGACAATGATATATAATATGTCATGGTGCATAGTAATCCATTTTTATTTCCTTATTATGGTGATTAGATGATGTTTATCATGATGAATTTTGTCAATTTGTCTTTTATTTCATTAAGTGATTTTGACCCCCTTTTTTCCTGGAGATTTATAAAGCAAACTATTAAGCTCTACTATAAACTAGGGAAGTACAAGGAAATGATGCATGTATACATAGATATGCTGACATATATAAAATTTGTCGTGACACGAAATTACAGTGAAAAGTGTATAAACAATATTATGGATTTTGTCTCTGATCTCATGAGCTAACTTCATCACGCAGAATTCTATCAAACAACTCTGAGAGCACTTGAAGAGGCAAAAAATGAGGTACATTAAATATTGATGTTTGCTTTATTCGTGGTGACTTATATTCATAAGGAATTGTAGTGATTATTTTGTGTTACAGAGGTTGTGGTTCAAGACAAACCTAAAGCTTTGTAAGATATGGTTTGATATGGGTGAATACAGTAGAATGAGCAAGGTAATTTTTGGTGCAAGCCAACATTATCTTTTGTTTTATGTTTTTGTTGTTTTTAAATTTTTTTTTCCAAATTCAAATGTGATTCAGGTTATCTATGTATTAGATTTTAAAGGAACTTCATAAATCTTGTCAAAAAGAAGATGGATTAGATGACCAGAAGAAAGGAACACAGTTGTTGGAGGTCTATGCTATTGAAATTCAAATGTACACTGAGACTAAGAATAACAAGAAGCTCAAGGTTGTGTCAGTCTTTACTTGATTTTGCCTTTATTGTCAACATAGATTGCATTACATGCCTTTACCTGCATCTAGGTTGTATCCTTTCTCCTTGGTATATGAGTTATGGTTTTCTCCAGGTCATTTTTTTTCACTTTTTATCCAATATGTTTCACAAATTTACATTGTACACTGGTTCTTTTGCAAATTAAAGATGCTTTGGTTGAAACTTGTAGCTTTTCTATGTTAAGCTAGTGAGAGCAAGAAACGCAGTGCATTTAGTAGAGAACAATATGTAATTTTTCATACCTTGACAAAGGTGATATATCACATTATTAGGCTTGATTGTAAATATTGGATTAGCTTTTTGTAGACAGCTATGAAAACTGAAGTAGCTTAAAGTGCTTTTGAGAAATTTAATACCAATATGATAATAGTTTATGTTGTTGGAAAGATATTTATTCTTGTATTGTCCTCAATGCTCATGAGTAGGGTGTCCATTTTTTATCTTCTGTAAGGTAGAACCCTTATTTCTGACCTGTAGAACTAGATAAGAACATTTATCAAACCCTTTATGACTTAATCAATACAGAATGTCAACCATTAAGTAATGAAATTCTCTCTAGAATAAAGTAGAGTGGCATTTTCAAGCACAAATTAATAGAGATAGAATGCTACACCAAGTTAATGGGTCAAGGTTGGCATTTTGAGGTAGAAGCTTGTTAATATAACAATACAGTACTAAAAATTAGAAATTTACTACTTGGTTATTGCTTGAAGTTAAGTGATGTGAATAATGAGGTCATTGCTCTTTCAGTCTCCTGTATGTTGGACTGTTGATCAATTTAGCATTTCGAATTACGAAGAAGAGCATATTGACAACCACTTTGGCAAATGTTTAAACCTAATCTCTGAAAGCCAAGCTTGAGATAAGAGCTGATAGTTTAGTGTAATTGTTGACCCAAAGATTGTTGAGAATGTACTTGGAGATACACCGTACAAATCAAGATTAGACACTTAAGACCAATATGGTCTTTCAAGTTATGAAGATAAACATATTGCATATTGACCATCTGTTTAGCACATGTTGAAAATGGTGTTGAGATGTCATGCACATAGTTAAGAGAAACAGACTTCATGCTACTTTAATGTCACCTCTTAATCGCTATTGCTGAACAATTAAAAGGAGTAGCTCTTTCAACCTCTGAATGTCATGTTTATACGTAGGTATCACCCGAGAATTTTTTAGGATAGGTCATTTCTGTACGTAATTTACTGAAGTTTCCTTGTTTTTTTAATAACAGTGCCAAATTATTAATAATGATAAGAGAATGGGGAATTAGATGGATTTGGAAATGACTTGATGAATCAAATAACTATTGTTTCATCCTTCAATATGCAAATATTATATTGATGTGCATATGTTTTAATTGCAGGAACTATACCTAAAAGCACTATCAATTAAATCAACAATTCCTCATCCGCATTATAAGGATAATTTGGGAATGTTGTGGAAAATGCATATGGTCGAGAGACAGGAATGTGATGCAGCATCGACTTCTTTGAAGCTTTTAAGAACTATGATGAAGCAGAAACTAGAGGAGAATTCAATGCCTAAAGTGTACCTAGATTACATGCTTTATCGAATACGTTTGTGTGCCCATGTATGATTTTATAAAGTTGCTAATATTTTATTTACTTTGATATGAATGCTAACACGCATAAAGTTGAAGTGGAAGGAGAAAATGGCCAATCTTTTTCTTAATTTTCATGAGTAATTAACTTGTTACTTTTAGTGAAGTTGTTCCATCTAGAATAGAACTAGATCCTATTCTAATGCATTTGTTGAATCAGATGGACATGTTGAAATACCCAGATGATATTGGTCCTTTTTTCATTTAGAGAACGGATTAAGCCAAGAACATTTGCACTACCAAGATCCGGTAAGCAATATCGAAAGCCTTGTTTTGGTAGTAAGATAGCTGAGCAGCAATTTTGGACAACGCCAACGAATATCTATTGGATTGTTTTGAATATATCTCATAACAATCAGGCATTGCAAAATTTGTTTGGTAAAAAGGATGTTTGTTAATGAGTACATATGAATTTCGAGTGATATTCTTTCACACAATCGTGAAGTGAATGTTTTTGTCATAAATGTGGTGCCCGAACTGATCTCGATATAGGAGAGTAATTTATATGGAGATAGGCATACTTTCGCATTAACTGTTCTAGAACATGTTGGCGGTATTTGAATAAACAACTCTAGAACTAATTGTTATATTCTTTTTACAAGCAATTTATATTCCTAAAATGATTTCACCTATGATGAGCTATGTTACATGGACTAAATTTATCTTTGAGAAAATTACCAATATATACTGACCATGTAGAATCTGAAGTTCGTTTAATTTTTGTTCTTTGGAATAACCTCGTTAGTTGTTTTCTTACAATGCCTATTTCCTTCCTTGCGTATATTTGGTTCTCGCTAATATGGTAATGGAATCTCTAGTGAACCCTTTTGATGGTCAAGAAGCAAAACCGTAAGATCATTATATTATATTCTCTATGAACATAATTTATGACTTCTCATGCTTTTGTTTGATTTTGAGGTCAATTATCTGCTTTTGTTTTTCGTAAATAAAATGACCTGAAATATTGGCTATGACCAACCTTATAGTAGCATATCACGGATGAAATTTTGGAGTTTGAAAAATTCAAGGTGAATTCGCTTTCTTCACCAAGTTGCATGATAAAGCTCAAAATTTTGTTGGATGAATTCACTCTTGTCATCACAATCAATTGAAATCGCACTGAAATTTCGCAGAGTAACAGGAGAACCATAATGGATGATCCTTTCGTCTAAATTACATTGAAGATCTTCAAGAATGTCGTAACCTGTGTGTTGCTTAAACTCATCAAACCTTATACAAGGATTCACATCCTCTTCATATCAAAGGTGAAAACGGAATATGAGAGTTTTTTATTTGAATTTTTTGTTCCAAGAATTTTCTTCAAATATGATGATGGTCAAGTGATAATAGAAACTGTGTCATCTCTGAAGGCGATTAAGATAAAATTGCTATTGTTCGGTGATTGATTTTTTTGCTTTGTTTGAAACATGCCCTTTAACAGATTGGAATTATTATTTCCAGTTTCCTTGCTTTTGATGGTAAGTGGTAACCCGATTGCATTTTTTTCCTTGTGGTTGTTGTAGAATCTGAATTTCTATTAATTGTATCAATGTAAACCTCTTCAATTAATTATTTGAATTTATCTCAAATAAATTAGTTTAATGGTGTCACATTACATCCTAAAAATGGTTTATTGGTCATGAAGAAAAGTTTTGCGAGTTCATGTCCAGATTTTGCTTACCTTAATTTCAGTTTTTAGTATAGAAGTATGGACAACTCTACTTTTTTTTTTGATGTTTTTATTAATTTTGATACCATATAATTTAAAAAGTAGTTATGATGCTTATTTGGAGAATGTAGATTATTAGATTCCCGTTTTCTCACAAGTAATTGTACTATGTTCGCTTAGGTACATGCAGAGATTTGATCATGGGTTTGGATTCAATGGAGGAGGGTACACTATTCAGCCTATGTACGATCCGCTTAAATTACAACACCGAATTTCCACAACTTGGCTCACCTTGAAGACCACCTATATCTCATCGAACACCAACCCCAAATTTCTTCCTAGCATCTACTTGACCATGGATCGCCAGTCAAATCCTCTGGAATTGGGTATGGGCTTCCAGAGATGATGATGACTCCATTTAGTACCAATCATGTTGGTGCTGTTCTAATTCAGCTTTCTACTTACATTCGACACAAGATCTTTTCAAAGATCCCGGGATGCCATTAATTCATCCTTAGGAATAGGCTCACCAATCCTTTGCTGTCAGTACATGCCTTTCTTTCCCGGCATGTTACATAAATATTTGTAATAGTTTTTGAACTTCGTGATAACTTTGAGATAGAGATGGTGGTAGGAATAATCAGCTTTAGCATAAATGCATTTATTTATTTATGTTTAAGTGCTCTTTTACTGTCTCGCTTGAGATGGTCCTGTGCTCTCCTTTGCTAATATGCTTAAACCTTGCTGGATGACCCATTTTGGCATGGTTGATTTGTTGGCCAGTCAAGGTTGCTTAAATGTGTGTGTGTGTTTGTAGTTTAAATATTATTATGTATTAATTAGAAGCTGTGTTGAAATGTGATTTGACTTCAACTTCCTGTATATAAGATGAAGAAAACCTAATTCCGGTGTGCTACCTTGGTGTGCTATTGAGTTGTTTATTGGCACATATAAGTGAACATTTTTGCTGGTTGCTTGCTTAGGTTGTACCTTGAGAAGTTGTGTCCTTTTCCTTTGTTAATGTATTGGTTTATCCCTTTTTTGATTTGCTTCTCACATAAACAAAATTGTGATTATTCTTATGGATTAGTCATTTTCCTTTGTGATTAGTAGTTGTAGTTTTATTTTATTCTTTTGGATTTTGCTTGTCATGCTATACACTGAATAAGATTTGCCAGTTTGGGTTTCTTATATTGAAAGTCTAATTCATATATGCATCCTTGGTACCACCTTTCGCCTCATTTGGCCAAGTAAGTAAATCGAGTTTGTTCATTTTTTTCCTCATCAAGTTCCATCGTTAATCGAATTATTCATGTTATCCAGAAAAGAATATATGGGGACCTTTTTCCGTTGTTGCTCGTGCTTTTGTCTTGAACAATTGGGGTGATGAAATTGGTCGCTCGCCTCGATCTAAAAACTCTTCCATATTGGGGTGGACTTCGAGAGCGGCAATACTTGAGGAAGAACATCAACCCGAAACGTCTATATCAACGATAGTATCTCAGTGCCACTAATCATTGGAGATTGCTTTTGTTCTCTTTCTTTATGCTACTTTGCTTGGCTTTTATGCATTTGCCTCATGTCGAATTTACATATAATTGGCTTCCTCCTAGATTACATCCTTTTGTTTTGGGGTGTAGTTTTGTATTTATGAGATGAAGCTTGTTTGAAACATAATTCTTGTACAGGGCTGCCATCACGTGAGCCAAGCGATACTAACATGATGAGGCTTGGTTTGATTACATTTCAATTGATATGATTCAATCCTTTAATACTCTGCTCTCTACCCTAGCACTATATAATTTAAATTTAAAACAAATTAGAATACATTTTTCGTATTTTACTTTTACGTTAATTAATTCTTACTACATAATTCTTTTTTCAAATTTTAAACATTTCTTTATTTTTTAATTATATTATGGCTTTATTTTTCCAAAAATATCATAATTTTATTTTCAAATTATTTATATTTTATACAACATAGTGGGCATTCAAAAAACCGCACATTGTGCGGATATTGCCTGCTAGTTTTCATAAAAATAAGAAGAAGATTCATCAAGAATTCCTGGTTACATGAGATGGAAATATTTTTCTACTAAATAGCTTAATAATCACTTCCGCTAAGTTGAAAATTACTATGTGAGAAATGATTAAATATAGATGTTTTAAAGGATTCATTATTTTTTGGGGGATCTTAATTGCATTATTGCCGTTCACCCTTACTTTTATGGACTGAATATTATTTGTTATCTATTATATTAGGGAAAAATCCTCATATGAAATTCCTCATGTTACTAATGATTTTGTTTTCTATTTTCTTTTTTGGTAATTTGTGATGTATTGGTCGTGGATCATGAAGTAGTTACATTATGAAACAATTGGTGAATAAACTTGTGAATTTGGGTTCAGATTTGGATTGAAATAGACGAAGATGAGATTTTCTTCCATTGTTCTAATTTAATTTCAGCTGGATCCTTTTTCTGATTTTTTAAGATAATGATTCATCATTGTCATAAAAAAGAATAGTAGAATCAACATAAATTTCTTTCTAGATGACCTGGAAATATTTTCTATTAAATAGGTTGATAATCACTTCTGCTAAGTTGAACATGACTATGTGATTAGGGCTGTGATTGCTGGACTATTGGGGTCATTTTTTAGCCATTTTGGTGTTCTGTTTTCTGGATATATGCATAATGATTATGGCATTTGGATTGTTTAGTGTAATGATTAATATTATTATGATGTGCATTTAGGATTCAAGGCCGATGGTTTACTTTTCTTATGGTTGATTTGTTTGTTTTTTTATGGATTACTTGTGCATGTATGCGTGTGAGTGCAAAATAATAAAATGGGTCGTATTCATGCTTGTGAACCAAAAACGATGGGAGAAAACAATTAATCCCATTCGTTGTGTGCTCTAATGTTTGAATGAATTTATTATAGGTAATAAACAAGTCATGGTTGAGAATTGCTCACAGATTAAAGGACATACAACATAAGTTAGAGGTGGAAGAGTTTTTCAAATTTGCATATCGTGCGAAAGAGGGATCGGAAAAAATTCCATGCCCCTGTAAATCTTGCAATAATTTCCGCCTTTATGATAGAGATACTGTGTTCTTTCATTTAATGCATAAAGGGATATGTACTGGTTATGTGAATTGGATTTATCATGGTGAGGAGTACGATGATGTTTTGGACGATGAACACTTACCAACTGATGAGAATGAGGGTGATGAAGAGGTTGGTTATGGAGATGATAATGACATGCTGCATGACATAGGTCATAGTAATTGGGGTGAAAATTAGGAAACTGGTCATGGATCGTCGAATAATTTAGACAATACTGCAGAGTCTATTCGTAAATTATTAGATGATGCCCGGCAGGACCTGTATCCAGGGTGTCAAAAGTTTTCCAAATTTTCTTTCATTGTGAGTCTTTTACATTTAAAAACTACTAGTGGTTGGACAGCCAAATCTTTTGATCTTCTTCTTGACATATTCAAGAAAGCCCTTCCAAATTCAGCTTCCATTCCAAAGAATTTCTATGACTGTAAAAGATATATAAGGGATTTAGGATTTCAAAGTGAAAAAATTCATGCTTGTGTCAATGATTGTGTTTTGTTTCGCAATAAGTATGCATCCCTCACAACTTGTCCAAATGCTAAGTGTAATAAGTCTCGATTCATGGCCGAGGGTTCAAATTTCCTCGTAAGGTTCTTCAATACTTTCCTCTAAAACCCAGCTTCAACGGTTGTTTATTAATGAGGAGATAACTTCTGACATGAGGTGGCATAAGGAGAAGCGAGTAGAAGATGGTAACATACTTAGGCATCCTGTAGATAGTGAAGCATGGAAGCACCTTGATAGAGTGTTCTCTTCTTTTGCAAGTGACCCTCGTAGTGTTAGACTTGGTCTTGCCACTTATGGGTTCAATCCTTTTGGCAACCTAAGCAATGCATATAGTGTTTGGCCTGTCTTTCTTGTACAGTATAATTTTCCTCCTTGGAGGTGCATGAAGGATCTATTCATATTCATGTCAACTCTAATTCCTGGAACCAAATCTCCCGGAAAAAGTATTGAAGTCTTTTTGCAACCCTTGGTTGATGAGTTGAACGAGTTGTGGACTGGTGTTGATACGTATGATGCTCATAGAAGAGAAAGTTCACATTACGTGCCACTCTTCTATGGACCATAAATGATTTCCCTGCCTATGGTATGCTTTTTAGTTGGCGTACCAAAAGCTATAATGCCTACCCAGTTTGCATGAATGAGACTTCATCTCATTACTTGTATCACAGTAGGAAAATTTGTTACATGGGACATTTTAGGTTCTTATCGTTGGACCACGAATGGCGAAGGGGTAAAAGATCTTTTGATGGGATGGTAGTCCTTCGCTAGCCAGTAGTACCCAAATCGGGTCATGAGATCCTTCATGATGTTGAGATGTCAGTTAGTAGATCATATGAATTTGGTGAATCATCAAGTAAAGTCAACAGGAGTAAGCATAAGCACGAAGGTCATGTTGCAATGTGGTCTAAAAAGAGCGTGTTCTTCGACCTTCCGTACTGGGCAGACCTGAAGTTGAGACACAATCTAGACATCATGCATGCAATGAAAAATGTGACTGAGAGTTTGGTTGCAACATTGTTCGACATTAAAGGTAAGACCAAGGACACCTGGAAATCTCATAGGGATTTGATGGATCAGGGGTTGAAAAGGGAGCTGCATTTGCAACCACAGGGGACTTCATTCATCATGCCCATGGCTTCCTACCATTTTCACAAAAGATGAAAAGTAGAAAGTCCTTAACTTCATAACATCAGTGAAGTTCCCTAATGGCTTTGTGTCGAACATATCTCGATGCATAAAAGGGGGAGAGTTCCATTTGTCGAGTTTGAAAAGTCATGACTTGTATGTGTTCGTGCAATGTGTTCTTCCTGTTGCAATTAGGGCCTCCCTCACAAAGGAAGTTCGACTGATTCTGTACAAACTTAGTGCGTTCGTGCAAAAGTTATGTGCGCGGAGTACAAACTTAGATGTACTTGAAAGAGAAGAGTTGAAAATCACTTCACTATTGTGCAAATTGGAAAGATTGTTTCCTCATTCATTCTTTGACATCATGATTCATCTGTTGACACACTTGTCGTATGAAGCGAGAATAAATGGTCCACCCCAATATCGTTGGATGTTCCTATTTGAGAGGTAATCAATTTATCTAAATGCCTTAGCATATTCTCTTATATTCAAATTTTTTCCTTTCACTAAATTCAGTAATTTTTCCAGGCAAATAGGGACCTTTAAGGGATATGTTCAGAACAAAGCTCGACCGGAAGGGTGTATTGCTGAACGGTACATAGAGGAGCTAATCAAGTACGAATTGGCCAGGATTCATTCTTACATTCTAAACAACCGTGACGAAATAGAGGAGCTAATCAAGTACGTTTATTTCTCACACTTTGTTTGATGTTAATTTATCAATAATACCATGTGTATTTACTCTTATTACTATATGGGTGCCGTAGGGAACATAAACTCCTCCTCGAAGAAGAAAGCAGTGACAATGTGGATGAAATGCAAAATAATCAATTTGGATTATGGTTCCGAGAACCTGTAAGTTTGCCACAAACTTCATTCAAAGTATGTACTTGGATATAATGAAGTTCCCTAATGTCTATATGATTTCTATACATAGGTTGGCCGTGATCCACACGCATTTGCAGATGAGATTCAAACTTTGTCATTTGGACCATTGCATCAAGTTAATAAATACACGGGATGCATGGTTAATGGGTATAGATTTCGCACCCAAGGTTGTGAAAGGAATAGAAAAACTCAAAATTCTGGAGTTGCAGTACAGGGAGAACATGGGAAACAATATAATTGATTTCTATGAGGTATTGCAAGATGTCTTAGAAATTCAATATCTAGGTGCGCATAAGAGAGTGTTGGTTTTTGTGTGTGATTGGTTTAGGCTAACTGATGCGACCGGCCTACAAATTGATAAGGAATGTGGTCTGAGTAGCGTAAATATTGCTAGAAAATGGTACACAGATCGGCCATATGTACTTGCATCTCAAGCTAAGCAGGTATTTTATGTGGCTGATCTAAAACTAGGCAACAATTGGCATGTTGTGCAAAGTGTAACTCCTCGTAGGATATACGATATTCTAGAAAACATTGAGGTGTTCCAAGAAGAAGAAGTGCATCAAGAAGAGGATCCAAGTTTCAATCTTGTTGTTGAGTTGAATATAGAGATGCCATCCTTGATGAGGGATACAGAGACTTTTACATTGGTTAATGTGGCAATTGCTAATGATTTCCATTTTGGATCTCCGCAGGCTAGGCAATCCCCTAATGAATCATTCATTGATGATGATGGTTTAAAAGACATAGTAGACTCTGAATCTTCTAAACCAAAAGATGAGTTAGGGGAAGATGGGTATTCTGAGTCAGAATAGGGTCCAAATGGCTCTTCTTCCACGTGTAGTTGTATTTTTCAAAAAAAGAGTGTTGTATGTGTGAAACTCAAAATGTGTGGTGTTTCCAAAGTTATGCTGTGTCTTTATATCCTCTAAATGTTTTGACCATTATCTTCCATTTGAAATGGTATGCCAACATGGTACTTAGTACAAAGTTCTTGGTTATACATATTTGTTATTAGCTGCATTTGGTTAGGTTATAAACAATTAAGATTATTGTCAGGAAATTCTTAATGGGACTAATATTTATTTGTTGATGGACAGATGGTTGGGCTAGGCAAGGGGAAGATGGAAAAAAGGGGACTTCTGCCCCAGATAAAGGAAAGAATACAGAAGTTCCTCCACTTGGTGCATCCCCTCACGGAAGTGCGCGCCTAATGCCAAGGCAAGAAAGCCATCCAGAACTCATGTCTCCTTGGCGAAGTGCCAGGTTGACGCCACAACGGCCAAATCCTCCTTTCCAACTTCGAGACGAGAACACTGATGACTTGGGTATGTTGTCGACAAACCCTACTGGCATTAGGCGATCGTTGACGTTGATGTTAGAGGGCCATACAGAAGAGGATCAACGTACCCCGACAGCAACTGAATATACTGGTGAGAAGGATGCTCGTGAACCGTCTACGGGGACCACCCCCAATCAGCAGGATTTGATGGTAAGTACACCTTCGGGAAATACTTCACTGGGTAAGTTTATGTCATTGCATCCCACTTATTTTTAAAATTTTGATACATCTTAGCATATTTTTATGAATGCTTCACCTTTGGTGGTCAGTTTCAGTAATGTATATTTGGCTCTTGTGGCATATGGGTATTAAAAATTATGTAGTCACATCCAGTATGAGGGGATCCACCCGCAATTTGGGACGTAAGAGAAAGGGCTGTTTGGATGTTCCTCTTGTCATAGAAGTAAATGAGACAGTGGGACGGTTTGTGGGACTAGATAGTCAGGAATTGATCACTAAGAGTGAGTGCATTCTACGGCATTTGCAAAATACAATGGCACAACTTGGAGGAACCAGCCACAGGAGCTGAAAGATAGGATAATTGCCAAGTGCATGGTATTTATGTGCTTAGTATTTTTTAGTTCAATTCGTAGAGATCATTTGTTAATGCTAATGTCATTTTTGTTGTATATTGGAACGGTATGGGTACTTAGATGCATATTTGAAGGGTAATGTCATTTTTGTTAATGTTTAGGAGAATTCAAGTTATGATGGGAGTGATGTAGTGAAGAAGGCCTTCAATACACAATTTAGCGGCCAACACCGGAGTAGGCAATATAGACTACATCTTCACTTCAAAAAAATTTCATCGAAGGGGGAGGCACTAAGGCATCTGCTAGCGAATGTGAAAGAGGAAGAATGAGCTAGTCTGTGTGAGAGATTTGCCAGTGAGAACTTCCAGGTCACGTAGTCATTAATTCTTATTTTCCTTTTCATTTCAATTTGTTTTCACTATTGATAAATTTGGATTTGACTCATTTTGCATATGTAACCATTTCCAGGGGATTAGCCAACGAAATAAGGTGAATAGGGCTGCTAATGAGACCCCACCGGCTGTTGGGTCAGTCTCCATTGCCAGGAAGGTGGATGATTTGGTTAGTAAAGCATTTTATAGGTTTTATTTTTTTCCCCCATATATGGGATGTTACACATGCTTACAACATGTACTGTGCTTGTGGCCACTTGACAGACAAAGAAGGAAGGAAAAGCACCAACAGCAATTGATACGTATGAAATTGCTCATTTTTCAAGGAAGAAAGGAAAGATGGTTTCGGACAAGGCACAACGAACTTTGGTAAATGAGTGTCACTTGCAAATTATACATTATTTGTTTGCAAATGTATATACTAATCGTCGAATAATGTTAGAATGCATAATGTAAGACGAATTGTGGTAGGAGGATTCTACTTCCTCAAGTTCGCCAGCAGATATATGCCAAAACAAACTACACCACATCCCCAGTCAAATACAAGGGCGGGCTAAATCGGTGAGACCGGAAGTTGCCTTGGAAAGACTCTAGAGTAAAGTGGAAGTAGAAGTGGAGAGGAGGAGGGCTAATGATGCTGTTGAACAAAATGCAGCCATGATTGCAAAAGTAGAAGCTGAAATGAGTGCAATGAAAAAGCAAATGCAGTTTTTACTGGCGGAATTAACTCGTTTGACCAATCAACAATCATCAAAAGAGGTAAGTGCACATTTTATAGGTTTTATATCATTATGATGATGAGATTGGTTATCTCGAAAATATGTTCCCTTAAGGGATTGTTGCATGTATACTCATACATTTCATTTCAATACTAGCAATGTGTGGGACATTTCTAGCATCCACCTGAGATAAGAACATTATGTAACATATTGGTGCGTAGATGTATGGGTTGGTTCTTTTGCTTGGCATATGCAATTGATGGTATTAGGTTATGTCACTGGATTATGGTTTGTTGGTCAATTATGTTATCTTTTGTTGGTGGAATTGTAATATGATTATTATCGTTAATAGTTTGGAATTGTATTATGTCATGAGATATAATTATAGGATGTTGTTATTTCTATAGATATAAGTGGCTTATGATGATGAAATTGGTTATCTCAAAAACATGTTCCCTTAAGGGATTGTTGCATATATACTCATACATTTCATATCAATATTAGCAATGCGTGGGACATTTCTAGCATCCACCTGAGATATGAACATTATGTAACATATTGGTACGTAGATATATGGGTTGGTTCTTTTGCTTGGCATAGGCGATTGGTGGTATTGTGTTATGTCAATGGATTATGATTTGTTGGTCATCATATCATTGGTTGATGGAATTGTAATATGATTATTATCATTAACAACTTGGAATTGTATTATGTCGTGAGATATAATTATAAGATGTTGCTATTTCAGATATTAGTGTCCTATGATGATGAGATTAGGTATCGCGAAGAACATGAGATTGTAAGGAATTGTTGCATGTCTACTCATAGATTTCATATCAATATTAGCAATGCATGTAACATTTCAACTTTGAACCTGACAGATGAACATTATGTAACATATTAGTGCGTAGATGTATGAGTTGGTTCATGACTTATATATGCGATTTCTGGTTCATAGTATGTCACGAGATACATTTGGTGGTCAGTTTCTTTTTTTTTTCAGTTTTCGGAATTTTAGTATGACTATTATCGTTAATTGGTGGAATTGTATTATGTGATGAGATATAATTATAGGATGTTGATGCTTCTGTATATATCATTGTTTTATGAAAACGAGCTTTGTTATCACGAACACATGATGTTCTAATAAGGATTGTTGCATGTCCATACGTGCATTTCATATCATTATCATCAACGCATGGGACATTTCTATCTTTCTATGAGATACAAACATTATGTAACATATGGGTGACTAGTTAACAAGGTTGGTTTATGAAGATTATATTTGAATGGTCGTGGTGTATTATGTTATGCGATACATTTCGTGGTCATTTTAGTTGTCTTTGATTGATGGAGAATGTAGTATAATTATTGTCATTTACTGGTGAAATTGGATTATGTCATGATATATAATTATGAGGTGTTGCTTTTTCTGTATATATGCGAGTCTTATAAAGATGAGCTTCGTTATCGCAACATGTTGGTCCCTTAGTACGATCTCACTTGTACACTCAAAGGTTGCATATCATTAGTATCAATGCGTGGCACATTTCTAAATTTATCTTAGAAATAAGGATGATGTAACATAATGATATCTAGTTAATAGGGTTGGTTTACTAGTAAAATTTGCCGTTTGTGGTTTTGTATTATGTTACGTGATACATTTCGTGGTCACATTAGTTTTCTTTGATTGGTGGGCAATTCTGTAATTGCATTATGTCATGAGTTCAAGTTATGGGGTGCTGTTATTTCTATAGTTAGTCATTTGTGCAAATGGATTGGATGGATTTTTAAACATTAACTGTTTTTTGGTTTCTTATCACAGTGACGCATCTACCACCACATAGCCAAGCATACAAAGATTGAAGGCATTACACATGGCCCATTAGTTGGTGTTGTCAAGGTCTTTTTCATTCCTTCTGACTCTTTCCTTTTAGAATGTGAAGGGAATTATGTGTGCACTACTATTTTGTGGGTGTATGGTGTTTGGATAATATTTTATTCTCATGCTACAATTCGGATATTTGACTTTTATTTCTTAAGTAGTAGGATATTAAAATGTTGTCTCTGGCATTGAACAAGTTGAAGTTTTGTGCCCTTTTTCGGATATTTTTTTGAATGTTCAATACTTAGTATGATTGCGTTCAGTACTTTTCCGACTTCGATGATGTATGTATTATAAGAATAAATGATGTGACAATTAATACTGTGATATTGGTCATATGATACTAAAACAAACCACATTATAACGTTAAAATTTGTCACTAATGACCCCATTTAGTGACAAATTTTTGCCGTCACTAATTCCATCTAAGAAAAACCTTTGGTGACGACAAAATTTCGACACCAATGAACAGCGCCACAAAATTTTTTTGTCACAAATTGCATATTCAAATCTTTGGTGACAAACTTTTTCCGTCACCAATGACAAAAAGGAATTGGTGACGAAAACTTGTCGTCACTAGCTCGTCACTAAAAGCGTTGATCAAGGTATAATTTAGTAACGAATTGTTTTCTCATCATCAATAACAAAAAAAAGGAATTGGTGATGAAAAACTTGTCGTCACTAGCTCGGCACTAAAGGTGTTGGCCAACACATAATTTAGTGACAAATTTTTCTCTCATCACAAAAAATGTCACACTGCCACGCTGCCCAGCCGCACTTTTAGTGACGACCATATTTTGTCACTAATTTCATGTAATTAGTGACGAATTTTATCTTTTCGTGACAACATTGTCCCCCTTTTGGTGATGACCTTTTTTGGTCACTAATTTTCGTCACCTCCAAGTTTCGTCACTAAAAGCAACCCTTTAGTGACGACATTTTTTTTTCCGTCATGAAAGACCTTTAGCGACAGACCTTTGCTGACGATGAGTGACCAGAATTTTTTTCGTCACTAAAAGCCTCCGCAGGACTTTTGGTGACGGAAATCAACCCTTTGGGGACGAAATTCCGGTTGTCACTAAAGGGGGGGGGGTTTCTTGTAGTGTATTAAAGTAGTAAAAGGCTGTTCCCCCCCCCCCCCCCTCTCTCCCCCCCAAAAAAAACTATCCATATGATAATTCAACATGAAGTCTGTTATGAAATAAGCCTAACGATGAAAATTTTCATTTTCATAAATCATTTTTTGAGTGATTCTGTGAAAAATCATTTTATTTTACGAGAAAGTAAAAAAAGATTAAACAATTATTTGTGAGGAGATTTTTAGTTTAGTCCTTGACTAAGTATAACGTACCATTGTGTCACCGATCATGATTTTGAGTCTTGTGGTCAATGGCTCTATAGCCAAGCAAGCCTTGTGTGCTATGAGTGTATGCGCATAATTGTTGCTAAGTTGTGTCTTCCTATTGCTTGCTTGCCTAGAAAGCACGCCCACGTGCTCACTCCCTTATGTTGTGCACGTTTGGCAAATCTTGTTGCGTGCACACTTAGCCATCGCATGTGCGTGTTTGCCGCCACATGCCCACCAAACAAGCCTAGTGTATACTCTCGCGCACGTGCATGCCCAAACATGCACAACTACAAGGCTTCGCAACATGCGTGCAAGGCCCTATGGCTCTTAGCTAGCTTGCTTGCTAGCATTTTTATCCTATGCCTAAGCACGCTTAATTTTCAGATGGACAACGATTTCTTCGCAATCAGAGCACCAATGGGCCCACTGTCACCACTAGAGGACGTATTTTATTCGGGGACATCCTTCTAACACCCCAAGTTTGATTCGCCAGAGGCCTGTGGGCCCCACCACTCAACCAAGCCTAAGCAACCTAATGAAGACTATAGCACGGAATTTAAATGGTGTAATAGATATGTGTTAGTTTTCATGTTGGCATTGTAAATATGTAGTGTAAGTTGGAAAACCATGGTTTTCGTTAAAAAATTGCGTTCTTTTGTAATAATATTAGGTGTAATGTAGAAAAAGCGCGATCTTTGCAGAGAAACAGCGGTTTTCACTTTTGGTATGAAAGTTTGCCTTGGAGGTGTCACTTCTGACTTTTTAGCCAATGCATACTTAGTGAGGAGGAGCATTGTACCAAGTAAAGTGTTGGGTTTTCCCCACTACCTTTCAAACACTCGTCTATATTTGTAATCTTTCTTTCTAACAATCAAACGAGCTTTTTTCTTTGAACTTTATACATCATGTGCTTTTCAATTCTTCGCCTTTAAAAGTATTGTTTGCTTATTCGTGTTATTTGCATGTGTGTGAATTGCAACGCCAAAGGAGATTGTTTGGCAGGAACAACGTAAGAATGTTGCTTGCCTCATAAGTGCGTTTGTACGAGCCTTACAATCGCGATTCATGACACATTGTGACAAAAGTTTAACTCACATTCCCAAATATGCAAATCTTTTAGTATATGTTCCACATTGAAGACTTGGTCTTGGTAAACGAATCCCAAGGCGCTTGTCGGTTGAAGTTATAATTATTTAAATTTTTCTTCAACCACTGAAAATAATAAAACCTATACATTGTTGTTTAAAGTTACGATTTTAAGATTACATAATTATTTGTATGTTCCTTTAATGGATTACAATGATTACATATAATTGTACATGTAGATGTTACGCAGATTAGAACCACCAAGAAAAGAATTATTAGCTTGAATATAGTAACAATTTAACAACCTAGTAAATTTGGATATGACAGAATATGTTACTATCTCATTTAGTGTTTTTATTCACATCTTAATATGATTCTTTATAACGCTTTTATGTATTATAATCTATAATAAATGTTAATATATTCAACTAATTGTTTTAATTTATCTCGTTATTGATATTGTTAAAATTTGTTTTTATTCTAGTTAGTTTCAATATAACTGTACATTTATTTATATTTTCTTACTAAATGAACTAAATTCAAGATTAATTTTTTGATTAAATTTTTTTTTTATTATCTTCATCTTATTTTACTATTGAGACTTTTGATTTTCAATTCAATTGCTATTGCTAAATTTTTCAAAACACCTCCACTTTATTTACTACTTTCTCTTATAATAGATAAATTAATTAATTCTTGTCAAGAGGATCTTACTCGTCACTATATATTAAAATAACCTAGAGTAATAATTTTTAATTACGGTGAAGATTGCAAAATTTCTTTTCCGATAAGTTGGGAAAGAGGACTGAAATATGCCACTGAAAAACCCTGCTTAAACTTTTGTGCAAAGCAATTTTAAAAATATAAAATGAGCATAGAAACAATAAATCTTTATATTCACTAATAATATAATTTTTAACAAAAATAAAAATAATTATGTGAACATATTATGATTTATTATAGGGAATGGAAGTGTTACCGAGAACCACATAACGCCATGCAATTGATATAACAGTATCAGTATATGGTTAAAAAGAAGGGAGGTTCTTTAATTTTATGATGTTATTTTGGCAAAATCCAGATTAGATTTCTTCCCATTAAGGACGTTTCCAAAAAAGTTGTTCCAGTAATCTTGGTACAAGACTTCTCTGTATAAGGCTCCTCCGTCCCGCTCCACCAGCTGAGGCAGTGGACCAATCTTTTCCGTTGGTCTCGGGTTGGCGAAAAATGGAATTGACACTCTTGATTGCATGCTTGTGGTACGAACTGTATGATCTGCACTTTTGTACCTTCCATTGCTGAGGATCTGAGATTAAAATGAAATAACATGTAAAGTTACAAACGACTATAATCACAGACATGGATGTGATTTATGAGATGCTTTTGTAAAAGTGTTTTTTTTTTTTTTTTTTTTAAGATTGAATTGAACGCTTTATTTTGTATTAGTTTTTCAATATCAGAGAAGTGCTTTCTATTTTTTCAAGTAATTTTTGTACCAAGTGTACGTACCATGGTATTCTTTTAAAAAACTTGCGTAATCTAATATCTAACTCCACAAGTTATGCTTAGGAATTTTTAGAAAACAAGTTTGGAGTCAAAGCTTTTTATTTTCTATCATTTGTTAAAGAAAAACAGACAAGAAGAACGGAGAGGATTTGATTTTGAGTTCTAACCTGTAATGAATCTCCAACATTAATAACCAAAGCACCAGGAATGGGAGGGATTTCTATCCACTCTTCTTTCATCCCTGCTTTTATATCTTCCTCCACTTTAACGTACAAACCTCCAATTCCATCTTGCAAAAGCACTGTCAAAGTCGATATATCGGAATGGCCCCCCAAACCAACAGTAAGTTCTGGATTGGGACACATTGGGTAGAAGTTCATGTTAACCGCTTTCAGACCAGTTAGAGCATCCACCCTTGAGTCATCAAGTTTCACTCCAAGATTTTCTATTAGTATTTCCAACAATCTTTCCATAACTTTGGAGGATAATTTCAAGTATTCAATTGCCTCCTCCCTGCCAAAATAGTCAAAAGAAGTGGGAACAAGTACAAGAAATCTCCCCTATAATAAGACGATTTAGTCACAAGATGAAATCAAAGATGAATTCTTTTATATAGAGTATATATAATCATTATTAGAAAAGATAATATAATAATATATTGTGAAAGTAAATTTCTTTAGAATAGAATAAATTTTATAGTGATTTTTTTTTTTAAAAGAAGGCGGCAATAGAAAACACTATAGAGAATATGCGTCTTCGGCAAATGTGTCTCGGCACAAGTTTAGTGTCTAAATAACGAAAGTCAATAAACAAATATAAGCTTACTTGCACACTTTGGGCCAATGATTTTGTGCATCAACATCATTGGTGTAGGCCATGCCAACGTAGTCTCTCCATTCAAGAGCCTTTCCTTTTTCAGGTGCAAAACTTGTTGTATAGTTCACTAAGGGACTGGAACTGACTCCCTTGAGATAAACGGCCTTTGCCTCGGGTGGTTGTGCGAAAAATCGGTGCGCAGCCTTTTGTACAGACTCCAGCAGCTCCAAATCTGCACCATGGTTGATTACCTGAAAAAACCCAAATGTCTCAGCAGCTCTAACAATAGCCTCCGCCACTTGATCATGGTCAGGACCATCAAGTTTTGATAGATCAATTGGAACTGATGAAAATTGCTCTTGTGATGAAGATGGATTAATTTTCTCAATTCGCTTATATGGTGGTTGAATGTACATTTTTGGTACTTCTGAAATTCCAGAATCTACTAAGCCTTTAATTCCATTGCCTCTTTTGACAACATACTCGAATAGAGATTTTTCATCATCGAAAATTTGTGCCATTTCCTTGTGATCGACTTGTGACTATGACTTCTGCTTGTATTTTCGGCAGTGCAAAGTCTGAGATGACTTCTGGTGAAGAGTTACCCTCATTGATTCGCCTTAAATAGGGAAAATCTGCTGAGATTCTTTGAAGATTATGCATACTTCACTTGATCATTACGATATTAATTTACAAGTCCAACAAGGGATGATACGTATTACAGTAATCAATCTTAGTCAAGGTTTCAAAGTCAATATTTTGCAAATGTGGGTATTATTTGAACAACGCGAGACAGCTATTGATATAATTAGGATCAAAGCGTTAACTGCCCCCAAGGGCATAGGCGAGTTGGTAAGTTTGGGATGATGTGAGGAGAAATCCTCCGGCAACGTAAGTTCAAACCTTGAGTGGGGCATATTTTCCGCCAAAATATTTTAGGAGTTTGTCTTGGGATTTGACCTGTTAACTCTCTCCCTCAGGCCTATGCAAACTCGTGCATATCCCGCAATTTACATCCGCATCCGCCTACTCGTGCACATTCCTCAATTTACATCTGCATCTGCCTGGATAAGGGGCTTCTGATACAAGTGAGGGAGTTTCGCCTTCGCAAGGGGGACTTTCTCCTAAAAACAAAAGATCAAAGCGTTAACCAACTCTCGGTCACAAACAGAATTTTAGACTATTTTTTGGAGTTGGTCATGTGATATTGAATTATTTACTAGCTAGAATATGTCTATGAGATTCCACTCCGGAAAAAGTGTATAGTTAGCATTTCAAAATATAATTTTTAAAATATTTTTATAATTTTTAATACATTTATTATCTCACAACTGCTATTTCAAAAAGCACAAAAATACGTTTTGAAACGTAATCCATATACTAATTGGTGGCATTAGTATTAATAATAGAAAAATATCAATTCACCAAATTAATGCTCACTTTGTGATTAATAACAATGTAAATTAGCCAATAATTGATTTGTTGAATCAACTTTAATTTATAGAGAGGTTAGCTCAACAATCAACTTTGCGTCTGAAAAAATCAACAAAAACTAACTACTCTTTGTTCTACAAAGAGAGTGCAGTTTCAAAAAAATTTTTGTCTAAAATAAATCTACATTTTATATAAAATTCTTCTATTACATTTACTAATAATAATAATGCATAACTCAAATTAAAAAGAAAGTATAAAAATAAAATATTATATATTTAATGATACATTAAGTGTGTTATGTTTTGTAATTTAAAAAAAATTGTATCAAATTAAAAGTATTTTTTTTTTAACGACGGGAGTATATTACAAATTTACATTATTTAATTAAAATATGTTTCCTACTGAAAAGACCAATTCCCGTACTTGCACATTTTCTCCATTGAGTTAGGATAGAGACGAGGGTCAATTTTATTTTTTATTTTTTATTTTTTATTTTTTAATTTTAATTATAAATAATAATTATTGATAAAGGTATTAGAAAAATTAATTTTTTTGGAATAAAAAAATAGTTGAATTTCGTGATAAAAAATAATTCTTTTCTAGAATATAGAGAATAATTAATATATATAAACGACATCCATGATTTCCTATATATTTTCATGAAATGATACGACCGATGGAATCTATTTACCAATTACCCCATAGTTTTCGTCAATTCACATCCAAGTTTGACTTTGGTAACGGGCTTGTATGGCAATAGGTCATGTTTTGGATTCACGGGTCATATTTTGATATGAGTATTACAAATTAATTATGAATTCGAACAGAACCCGTAAACCTTTTTGTTTTCATTTTCGTGTCAAATTTTTGTATTAGGTTTAGGTCGCATTTTGTGAGAAGATTTCATATTGTATTTTCGTGTCGTGTCAGAAATTGCCACCCGTACTTGTGTGCCTTTCAAGTCAAAGTATCATCATCATCAACACATCGCAGATACCAAAGAAATACGCCTCTAACCTAATAAATGTAAGGTACTCCATTGTCAACGTGGTTGTTTTATTGTCAACATGGTTGTTTTTTCAACTAAGGGAGTATATTACAAATTAAATTATTTAAAATATGTTTCATACTGAAAAGATCTATTCTTGTTTTCATTTTCATGTCGAATTTTCGTAGTAGATTTGGGTAGCATTTTGTGAGAAGATTTCGTGTTGTATTTTCGTGTCATGTCAGAAATTACCACCCGTACTTGTGTGCCTTTCAAGTCAAAGTATCATCATCATCAACAAATCGCAGACAGTCAAAGAAATACGCCTCTAACCTAATAAATGTAAGGTACTCCATTGTCAACGTGGTTGTTTTATTGTCAACATGGTTGTTTTTTCAACCAAGGGAGTATATTACAAATTTAAATTATTTAAAATATGTTTCATACTGAAAAGACCTATTCCCGTACTCGTGCTTCAAGTCCCTAATTACAACTACTAATATTTAGTTTACTAGTAGTACATACTTCTTGTTTTTGGGCCTGAGTTGTAAGCAAATTCTTAAATGAAAGAATAACATCCAAAGTCATCACTAATTTCATGCTATCCATGAAACAAAAAGTTGCAAGTGATTTTGCCCTAGTATTCAAATCACACGCAAAACAACGCAATACTATACGACTAGAGATATCAATTTCAAAGTTAAATATGAGCAATTTCTAAAGTTGAAAAGTCAACGCATGAACATTAGATTTGTAAGGAAAATGTGACTTATGGTCATATTTGTTCTATTTTCACCACGAAGAAAATAATTTTAACAATAAAAATTATTTTAATATTAATATATTTGTTGGTGAAATTAATAATTGATTGTGACTGCCAATTGAGGACTAATTGAGAATTAATTAATTAATCAGAAAATGAAAATAAAAACTAACTATACTAAGGATTAAAGTCAACAATCAGGTGTGCGAACATTATGGTTACTATATGTAAAAGAAAGTTGTTTCTATGAGGACTACAAACTAAACAAAGGAAAACAAAAAATGTATAGTAACCATTGACTTAGTTGTACGTGTTGCATAGGATTTTGATATATATATATATATATATATATATATATATATATATATATATATATATATATATATATATAAATGTCCCTTTAACCTGGTTTTCACATGTATACAATTTTAATTAACCAAAAAAAATCACATGTCAGATTATATTAATATTTCAAATTATGTCATGTTTCATTTTCTTTATAACTTAGTATAATCGCCAAATTAGTGATTAAATCAGATTATAGTTCAAATTATTTTATCTTTTAATATTTTAATTCAAATTTTAATCGTTATCTCTTCACATTTCAATTCAAATCTTAATAATTTTGAATTAAATTCTTACTATATTAATTTGGTATCTCAATTTATCCTAATCTCTTCAATTAACTATTTTTGGATGACCAATTAATAAGTCCAAAAAATGAAAAATATCATCATTGTGTGGCTCAATAATATAATACGAACATAGCTAATTTTTTAGTATTTAGTAATATAGTCCTACTAAAATGTAAATTACCAAGTACCATATATATGACTTATAATCATTTAAAGTATGCGTAAATTTATATATTTTTTAGATAATGCTATAAATTCTATTTAACTTGGATATTATCTATTAATAACTTGATATATTTGTATATTCAAATATTAGCAATTTTCTCTCATGAATTGTTAAAATAAAAAATTAAAATACATTATTATTTTTGATATTATGATAAAAAAATTTAACAATAAAATATTCGTACATGTGCATGGGTAAGAAATCTAGTTATGTATTAATTTGGCAGTTAGTACACAAAATGATTTCCTTCCATAAGCAGGACACTGATTTTGATGTAAAAAATTAGATAAATAAGAAAAAGTTTATGAACTAATTGTCTGGTTAGGATATGAAGTGATTTTCGGGTCATGATCACATGATCTAAAAAATATTTAAGAAACATAAGAAAAATATTATGGACTAATTATTTGAGGAACATGAGTACTAATTTGATGAATACGTTAATTCTTGAAAAAAAAAAACTTACAGAGGACATGTGACATAATTTAGAACAATAGTATGTATATACATAATAACGTTTTAGATAAGTGAACAATGTCATTTATGCCGATATTGATCCAAGCTTTTAGAGTTGGACATGAAGAATTAAAATAAACAATCACACTATTTATAGATCTAGTACTTTAATCTTTTAGATATTTCAGTTCTAACTAAATACTTTTCAAAACTCACATATAGTTGCCAACACCACCCCCCCTCCCAAAAAAAAAAAGAAAGAAAGAAAAAGAAAGAATAAAGTAAAATGTTATACCCACAATTGACCACAAAAAAAGAATATTTACATGAATGCATGCTCTAACCTTGATTTTATATGAAATTAAATTCGCTCGGTTTTTTTTTAAATTTTTTTTTTTATGTTGAACTATTAGCAATAGTTAATTCCAAATCTTCACCTAATAAGAAGTTGTGCAAAATTTTATGCAACACTTTTTTGTAATAACTCTCTAATAATTTGACATAGATTTATTCATATCATTATTTTATAGCATTAGAATCCACTTTTATTCTAGTTATTTTTCAATTAGAGTTTTGTTTTCTGTAAATTTTTTTGATCCAAAGAAAAGAAATATAATGTAGAAAAATTATTAACATGGGGTTAAAACTACCCCCGCCCCCAACAAAAAAAAAATTCCGTTGACTATTTAATCAATGATCTATGAAAATATATAAATAAACAAAGTTAATAAACAAAGCATCGGGAAAGGGAAGCTCTCCATCCACTCTTCTTCCTTTCCAACTTGCCAATATTTTTTTCACTCACATGCAAACTATCCATATCATATTCCAAAAGCAGCGTTCAAATTAAAATATCGGAGTGGGTAAAAGTTGATGGTAAACATTGTGAGGCCATTTAGAAATTCCAACCTTGGCTCGCTGATTTTATTATGTATAGGATAATTTTAAAGTATTCAAGTGCCTCTTCCTGCCAATCAAAATAATCAAACCATTGAAAATAAGTTTTTGCCTATTAATCATTAGGCTTACCACCAATGACCATCTAACATGTGTTGGGGTTAAGAGATTAGGCGTTCGAATCCCGCCTTCGACATCCCCTCTCCTTGTCCTTATTACATTTTTGTTAATATGAGAGCCTCATCCTACATTGTGTCACATTATGGTCCCCTTGTCCTTATTACCTTTGGGTTAACATGAGTGTCTCATCCTACATTATGTGTCACCCAAGCCAAGCACACATTGTTGGTTAATATGAAGACAGCCTCACCCCACATTGTCTCACATTATGGGAGTTTTATCTCACATTATATGAGGCACACACTGTTCGTTAACATGCATGGAGGGAGGCTCAGCTCACATTGTGTGAGACACACAATGTTGTAATAGTACAGGCATACAATTGTAATAAAATAGAATTATTGTCAAAAAATAATAAAATAAAATAGATTTTACCTATTTGTGTACAATGATATTGTGTCATAATAAAATATTTTACGTTTAGCATGGCCAAAACAAGTATGAGCAGTTTAGTTATTCAATGAGTTTGTTATAATAAGGTAAGTTGAAAAACTCTAATATGGGCATATTCACAAGTTAAAATTCTAATTCATAATGTTTTCATATGAAATCGAAATAATGACTAACAAAATATTCACATAATTTTTCATTCAATAGGTAAGTTGATAATGTTAACATTTCATTTTTTATTATTAACACTATTCATTCATTAATAAATGTATAAAATTATATAAGTGGTTATATATTTGTTATACCATAAAAGAGCACTCCCAATAATAAAAAGTGGAATTTATCCTATCTATTTTAATGGTTTATGTCATATGGCTCTATTTTTGTGGGATAAATTTTTTGTCATAACTAATGGATACCAACTATATTACATTAATGAAAAAATGTAGTTTCATTAATAAACAGTAAATATTAATATAAAATTTATGAATGCTAATTTTAATGAAACCATATCGTTCCGTTAATGAAGCACAATTGTTACAAATTAGTTAGAACAGAAAAATCTAAACTTGTAACTTGTAAGTATGTGATGAACTGAAAATTATTATTCTTATTTAGGCCTGTTCAAAATACAAAATCCGATCTGATCCGATCTGATCCGATCCGGAATTTTTCGAATCAGATCGGATCAAGTTCGGATCGGATCGGATTTTGATCCGAATTGATCTGTTTTACTTTTTTAAAACATTTTTTTCTTTTTTTTTTAAACTTTTTTCTTCTTCCTTTTTTTTTTTTTTACTTTTTTCTTTTTGTTGTTTTTTTTTTTTACTTTTTTTTGTTTTCCTTTTTTTTGCTTTTCTTTTTACATTTTCATTTTCATATATAAACTCTATTGCTTTTTGCTTTTTTAACTATTACTTTCATTTTTTTACTTTTTTTTCTTCCTTTTTTTTAAAATTTTTTTTCCTTTTTTTTTTTGTTTTACTCTTTTCTTCTTCCTTTTTTAATTTTTTTTTTGCTTTTTGTTTTTGCTTCTTTTTTTTTTTTACTATTATTTTCATTTTCATATATAATGTTAAGTGATTTAATTTAGATTTAAAAATTTCATGTTAAAAAATTATCTATTTTTATATAAAGACAATAAATAATTTTTATTTAAATTTTGTATTTTTTTATGTAAATTAATTAGTATATTTTCATATAAATATTTTAATTTTTTTTATCACAAATTGACTAATTTTAATAAAAGAATTATTTAAATAATAAAAAATATCAATTTATATTTTATAATTAATATTAATTATTTTCAAAAATATTTTTTTTGCATTTAAATAAAAACGGATCGGATTGGATCGATCCGCTGAGCCGATCCGATCTGGTATTGATCCGATCCGATCCAAAAATTCCGGATCGGATCGATCCGCTGATCCAATTGAACACCTCTATTTTTATTACTATTATTACATTGTCACCACCAAAACCACCCTAACAGCAACTACCGGCACAAAACAACATTCATGGTAAGAAATATGGTGGGTAGTTCTTCTGGTGGGTTCTACGGCGTGGCGATGGTAGAATGGGAGGCAAAACTCAGTCTTGATGTAGGTTGGACCAGATCAAAACTCAGGAAGCGCTTGGTTTGTGTGGGGGAATCAAAAAGGTAATGGAAATAATAGTTTATTTTTCAATTATAATTATGCTGGTTGATTTATGCTGGTGAATGGAAATGATTACTAATTATAATTATAAATTAATTGAAATAATTACTATTAATTAATTAGTTATATTAGTTAATTATTCATTATAATATTAAATTAATCTTAAGTAATTAATATTGTCAATTAATTATTTATAAATTAAATAATATTAACTATACATTAATTATAATAATTAATATTAATGAATGAGAATAATTAATTATTAATTATAATATTAAATTACAATATTAATAAATGAATGATTAATTAAATTACTCTTAATTAATTTATTTATTATTAATTAATAATAAAAAGTTAATTATAATAATTAATTAATTAATATTAGTTAATTATTTATTATAATATTAATTAATAATTAATAATTAATAAAAATATTTTTGATTAAATTAATCTTAAGTAATTAATTATTACAAATTAATTAATACATCAATTAATCACTTAAAAATTAATTAATATTAACTATACATTCATTATAATAATTAACATTAATGAATGAGATTAATCAATTATTAATTATAATATTAAGTAAATGAAAGATTAATTAAATTAATCTTAATTAATAATAATAATAAGTTAATTATAAAGTAATTTATATTAATTGTAATAATTAATATTAATTAAATAGTTAATATTAGTTAATTATTTATTATAATATTAAAATAATTTATTATTAATTTTTTTAATCATTATTAGTTAATTAAAAAAACTTTATTTAATAGAACTCATTCCCCTTCTCATACCCCCCAAAAAAAATTTATTTAATAGAATTCATTCCCCTTCTCATACCCCCCAATATTGGGAGGTATGAGAAAACCCCCCAATGGGGTAATCAAACCCCCAAACCCAGCAAAAAAAATATGAACGGAATACTTTGAAATCCATTAATTGAATTTCGGGAATGAGAAATTATAATAATTAGTACATTAAGAGTTGGCACTTATACCTTACTCTTGTACTAATTAGGGATATAGTATGGTGAAAGGATATTAATTACACGGATTCTGGTTCATGAAAAGGTGAAGTCAACCACTTGACTTTTCTTAACTCTTGGGTGGTCATGATGCCTGGCTAGAGGCCAATCTTGATCTATAAATACAAGTTCATTAATTATTGAATTAATGATAAATTAAAGTTGTTTAATTTATTTGATCTTAGAATACTCTTGACTAAATTGACTTTAGTCCAAGTGGGAGTTTGTTGGTTTTGTACTAAAGCCAATTAAATCTAAGATTATAATTTGTTATTTATTGCCAAGTGATTAAGAACCTAAAGGGTCACACACATAAAGAATTTGTTCTTGGATTAAAATGATTAAATAATTATGTGATAATTATGGGGGTTAATTTGTAAAATAATTAACCTAAAAGATCTCCTATAAGATAAGTTGTGATAAGATAAAATTGTTTTATCTTAATAGAATTAAAATTAGTTTTAATTTTATTAAAAGAATTCTATCCCGATAGAATGTCTAATCAGTCTGTTAGACTGTCTAACAGATAGATAGAACTTACCTTTTAATAGGAAACAGACACCAAGTTCCAAATAGAGCGTACGTACAGAATTTTGACGTGCAAGATAGAAGGAAAAGTTCTTCTTTTGTTTTGTTAGAGTTCTCTTGAACTCTAAAATTTTGCGACGCTCATTGAAGGAACTAGCATATTGGCTTGGTGTCAATCAATCCTAGGAGGATCCTAAGAACAAGTTCGTGTGGATACCTTAGAGGCCGGACGTCTGTGCGGCTGTGGTTGACAAAACTTCCTTCGACGACATAATCTTCAGTCATCAAAACAGGTTTTTTATTTATACGTTATTGAAATTGATCCTGGTGAAAATCATGTTTTAATTCCGCAGCCTATAAATTTGTTTATGGCATACATGATTTCCTAACACCTTTCTTCCTTAAATTTTTCTCCCGTTTCGTTTTTAATGTGTTTGGGTTCCTTTCGTTTATAGCTACGGCATGTAATTGGGAGATTCTCCATGTTAGATGTTATTCTTTTTTCTACAATATTTTCTTTTTTTGAAAGCTAGTACATGAGTTCTTGCTGTATTGAGACCATATATAGTATGGGAAAACTCATATGTTGGACGCTTGCTTTGTTTTCTTTGTTGATTTGAATTTCTAAGCTGCATGTGTGAAACTTTGAAATGGGTGTGACAATGTTTTGTCTGTTTTTAACTTTTTGGATATTTCGGTTTGACAAGGTATTGTCTAGTATTTTAATGATTTCAAAGAAAAATTCAATAAGGGACATTGATGAATTCCCAATGGTGTGGTCTCATAATTTTTCCATTAAATGCATTTAACAAATATTGAAATAGGTGTGATGAGTTTTCTATGTGCTCTTATTTTGGATTTCTCCATCGGTCATGGAGTTGTACAATGTTACTATAATATTGAGCAATAATAATAATAATAATAATAAATGATTAGTTAACTAGATTGTATTAACTGAATACTTGTTCCTCTAATTCTTTTTTGTTTTTTTTTTGGTATGAGTTATTGCATTTTCTTTATTTTTGCAAAGCTATAAAATATTTAATTAGCTAGTACTTGGTTGTTTTTTGTTATTTGAATGGTCATATTGTTATTAAATTTTTCAAGAAAGCACTAACATAATAATATTCAACGGTGTTCAAGTGTGAAAAATCAGATTATGATTTAGCAAGTTAGAAAATAATTTATAAATGTGATAAAAAAATAAATTGTATTTGATTCAAACTTGTGATGCACATTAGAGCACTTTTTTCCAAAGATCGATAAGTATTTAGTGATGAAAAAATTGTCATAAATTGAGCTACTTATTAGTGGCCAAAAAAAAAAAAAAGTTGTCACTAAATACTTATATTTAGGGACGAAAGAAATGTTATAAAAAAAAATAGATGTATTAGTTGACAATAATTATTTAGTAAAAAAAATGAAATGGTTGTCACTATACCTTTAGGAATGTACATTTAGTGACAACATAATGACAATCTTTTTTTTTTTGTCACTAAAATATTTAATGACAAATTCCAGAGGTTTATTGATAAAAAAATGTTGTCACTCAAGTGTGTTTTTCTTATTGTATTTATTTCATGTAATTGAATATGTATAAAGTATTTTTTTCATTGTTTGACTTGTTTGAGAAATGAATATGTGCCTTGGAAGGCATTTGATCAGAACTTGCAATAATTTCTAGGCTATTTCTATGAGTTAAGAGGTATGGGATTTTTTTCCTTCAGTGGTTTGGGAGAGTCAATAAATTGGAGGAATTGATGGTGCACTATTGAATCAAAAGTCTAAGCTAGGTCGTAGTATGAAGTAAGGGAGTGCTTGGTATGAGGGAATAGAATTAGGCAACAGAAATAATTACCATTGGTGATGCCTATTGCAATGTAATAGGAATGGTAAAAAAATTTTGATTACCCCAAACTCGATATTTCCTTATTCTTAAAAAAAATCGACAATTCCTTAAAACTCTTCAATCAACATTTACACCAAACTTCCTTCCCTACCCTCATCAGCTGCGCACCCAAAATCCTAACTTGCCTTCCTTCGTAGTCACACACCTTGCTCCATAAATTACAACCATTTCCTCCTCTTCCTTGCCCCCACAGCCACCATCGTTGTCCTCAAATTTTTGTTCATCTCCTAAAATTAAACCTCCATCACTACCACTACAGCCACCATCTATGTTTCGTATTGGGCATTGCTATTCTGCCATTGCCACTACCACCATCATCTCTCCATCCATTGCTTCAAAAGAAATAGAAACAGGGTGTAAGGGAATACGTTGAAGACAAACTTGCTTCCAAAAACTTGGTAAGTTTCACTTTCAAATAAAAATAGGGTGCAAGGGAATACGTATATATATTACTTTAAAATGAACGGGTAAATAAAATGGAATCATTTAGTGGTAATTTTGTTGTGGGATCTAGAATTTATTTCTATATAGGTGAACTGCATATTCATAAAATATAAAAATTCTGATAGTACATAGGTATATTATGTTAATTAATTATTAGTAGTAAATATATTTATTTTCAAAAAAAGGTGATGCTTTAATTTCCAAGACGACAACACTTGGGAATTTTGATTAGTTTGGAAAAATCCACCACTTCATTGAAATTTGAAAACATAGCAAAGCAAGGAATAGAAAACGTCAATAGCCATGGAATGGAATTGGGTCAAAGTTGGTTACACCTTAATTTTGGATTGAAAACGTCTTTCTTAGATTGATCTTTCCCATTTTCTCAAATAAATTTGGTTGTTGGTTTTGCCAAAGTTTTGAATTGTTGTGCATATCAAATGGTGGCTTATTTGAGGGTCATTTTCAGCCCTTGAATTAAGAATTAGCTTATTTTACTACACTCCATTTTGTAGTTTGGACTTGAACTTAACATATTTGTTTTATCGTAAGTTAACAAGTTGCAAATTTTACAAAGTTATTGTCAAACAGAGAGTTTTCCAGAGAAAAAAAATACCACCTATTTTTTATTATATTTCCTTATATTTACTTTTACAAGAGATGAGTACATATATACAATTTTCCCGACAACTTCGGCTGACTAACCAACCCTATACGAATATAACTCAAAATATAGCTCACGCCAACACTCCTCCTCAAGTTGATGCATAGATATCACTAATGGCCAACTTGTTAAGTGAGCTATGGAACACTTTACTTGAGACTGCCTTCGTTAGTATATCAGCTAATTGATCATCAGACTTCACAAAAGGAAATTTAACAACCTTTGTATCCAAATTTTGTTTGATGAAGTGTCGATCAACCTCGATGTGTTTAGTTCTGTCGTGCTGTACCGGATTATGTGATATGTCAATCGCCGCTTTGTTGTCACAAAAGAGTTGCATTTCGGCCTTTGGAGAATACCCCAACTCACACATCAGTTTTTTCAACCATAACAGTTCACAAAGACCCTTTGCTATTCCCCTAAATTCGGCTTCAGCACTAGATAATGCAACTACTTTTTGCTTTTTACTCCTCCATGTCACTAATTCCCCCCCCCCCCCCCCCACAAATGTAAAATATCCTGAGGTTGACCTTCTGTCATGCAAACTACCAGCCCAATCCGCATCAGTATATCCTGCAATTTCCAAATTCGGTCCTTTCCGAAACCAAAGTCCTCGCCCGGGTGCACCTTTTAGATAACGAAGAATTCTCTCAACTGCACTCATATGATCTTCACTAGGTGCATGCATAAACTGACTAACAATGCTAACTACATATGCAAGATCAGGTCGTGTATACGATAAATAAATTAGCTTTCCAACCACCCTTTGATACCGCTCCTTGTTCGTTGGTATTTGATCAGGATATTCGGCCAACCTGTGATTTTGAACAATAGGAGTATCTGCTGGTTTACAATCTAACATCCCTACTTTAGCAAGCAAATCTGGAACATACTTTCTTTGGGACAGAAAAATCCCTTTCTTGGATCTTGCAACTTCTATTACCAAGAAATATTTCAAGTTCCCTAGATTTTTCATCTCAAACATTGTAGACAATTTATCTTGAAGTAAAGCAATCTCATTTAAATCATTCCCAATAATAATCATATCATCAACATAAATGATTAAGGCCGTTACCTTCCCCTCCTGTCGACGAAGGAACAAGGTGTGGTCGGACTCACTTTGCAAATAACCATACTTCTTCATTGCCGCACTGAACCGGCCAAACCATGCCCTTGGTGACTGTTTCAATCCATAAAGAGAACGCTCAAGTCGGCATACCATACCGGGGTTGGACAGAGAACTGTACCCAGGCGGAACATCCATATATATTTCCTCCTCCAGATCGCCATGTAAGAAGGCATTCTTCACATCAAATTGTTGTAATGGCCAACCTAAGTTAGCTGCAAGTGATAAGAGGACACGAACCGTGTTCAGTTTTGCAACAGGGGAGAAGGTCTCTTGGTAGTCTATCCCATATGTTTGGGTATATCCTTTCGCCACCAGTCTCGCCTTGTATCTCTCAACAGATCCATCCGATTTGTATTTGACAGAGAACACCCATTTGCAACCTACTGTCTTCTTTCCGTCAGGTAATGGCACCAACCTCCATGTTTTATTTTTCTGCAAGGCTCTCATCTCTTCCTCCATCGCCTCCACCCACCTAGGATCCTTCATTGCCTCCTGTACCCCATTTGGAATATGAATAGAAGATACATTCATCACAAAGCTCTTTAGGGATTCAGACAACTGCTTGGTACATACATAATTTGCGATGGGGTATTTTGATTTTTTTCCCTCAGCACCAGGAGAATATCTGTTGGGTGGCTTTCCGCGATTAATCCTGTCAGGCAACTTATAACATGTAGACATATTAGAATCATGTGAGTCGTAATTGCTTACCTCAGGAATATCCTCAGACATTGGGATAGGTACTTGGGAAGAGATGGACTGTACGGTACCAACTGGAGTCACGACTGGATCAAGGCTTTCAGCACCAACTGAAATCTCAGCATCCCTTCTTTCAGCAACATCACGCCCATCATGTCCATCATCCCCAACATTGTGCTCATTAGTATCTTTTCCACCGTCTAAACCATCATCACAACCTTTTTCAACATCATGTTCATCCGGGGCACTGGCCGAACCACCTCCACCTCCACTCAACAATTGACTCTCATCGCCACTTCCATTTCCATCAGTAGCACCATTAGCACTAACAGTCACTATATCCCACCAATTTACCCTTTCACTATGCGTCTCCCCCTGAAAGGTAGAACTGGTAGATGGGTAGAAGCTTTCTCCCTCGATAAAAGTGACATCCATAGTCACGTACGTACGCCTGGTGGTAGGATCGTAACATCAATAGCCCTTCTGGTGCATGCCATAGCCGACGAACATGCACCGAAGAGCACATGGGTCCAATTTAGAACGTTGAGTCTTGTGAATATGCACAAATGCAACACATCCAAAGACCCGTGAGGAAGTAGTCAGCACCGAGGGAAGAGGAACAAATCGGGAAAGTGCTTCCAAAGGTGTTGCAAAATCCAAAACTTTTGAAGGCATCCGATTTATGAGGTGAACCGCAGTAACCACCGCAGTGTCCCAAAAACGAGAAGGGACATGCCGTTCGAAGAGAAGAGCTCAAGTTGTTTTCAAAATATGCCGGTTCTTCCGTTCTGCGACTCCATTCTGCTGGGGTGTTTGTGTACAAGAAGACTCATGAATAAGACCATGCTGATAAAAATATTCAAAGAGATATTGATTCATATATTCACCATCATTATCACTGCGGAGAACCTGAAGCTTGGCATTAAATTGAGTCTGAATCATGTTGTGAAATCCCTTAAACACATTAACCACTTCACTCTTGGTTTTCAACAAATATAACCATGTCATCCTAGTGCAATCATCCACAAAAAGCACAAACCAACGACTCCCAGAAATACCAGTAATAGGTGAAGCACCCCAGACATCAGAGTGAATCAAGGAAAAAGGTAAGGCATTTTTATTAAAACTAATAGGGAAAGGCACCCTATGGCTCTTGGCCAAGATGCAAGTCTTACATCTAAAATTAGAATACTTCAATCCAACAAATAAATTCGGAAGTAATTTATGCCAATACACAAAGGACGGATGTCCTAAACGTCTATGCCAAAGCCAAATTTCCTTTTCTTTATGACTAATAGTGCCGCGAACCTGATGAACTCTGCCCAAAGTGAAGTCGTCAAGGTAATACAGTCCCCTCTTCTTAGTACCACGCCCAATTACCGTCTTGGTGAGGATATCCTGAAACAAACAAAAATGGGGATACATTAGTGCGACACAATTCAATTCTTCAGCTAATTGGCCAACAGAAATCAATTTTGTAGACAGTGAAGGAACAAAAAGTGTATTCTGCAAAGTCAATGTTGGTGACACCACGACAATACCAGCCCCGGTCACAGGGGACGACACCCTATTGGCATTAGCAATACTATCTCGTCGCGGTTTAGTAGCACAAACAATATCATCTGAGTCATACGTCATGTGCTCAGTTGCCCCAGAATCAATCACCCATTTATCGCATGTATTATCCCTTGGAACAGCCAATGCATAACCAGAGGTACCATGGGGATTACCTGTACCAGGAGTCTCAGGCTCAATAGAAAGATCACTCTTGGGTATTAAGGAGAACGTAGGGTCAGTGGAGTCCGCACTAGCAAGCGCTGCCTTACCCCGTCCACCCTCATTACTGTCGCCACTAGCCTTTTTCCGTGCTTGGAAATCCTTCCACCAATCTGGGTAACCATGGAGCTTAAAGCATGTCTCCTTGGTATGCCGGGTGTTCCCACAATGTGAACAGCCCCCGGAGACTTCCTTAGGTCAAGAAGGAGCATTGGATCGACCTCCACCCTGCTTAGTCATTTGCAAAACGGATTGTGACCCACCTTGTTTACGTCCTTGGACAATCATTACACCTAAACCTTGGGAAAGCTCAGACGGATTGAGCATCACAGCTTGTCGGGTGGCTTCGCGTCGAACCCGTGCATAGGCTTGTTCAACCGTGGGAAAGGGCTGTATAGAAAGCACTTCTGCACGGACGTGATCGAGGCGATCATCCAATCCATCCAGAAATATGTATACCCTGTCCTCCTGAAGAGCTTGGTTGTACTTCGCAATATCAGTAGGGCATGTCATTGGGTTGGGTCTCCGAAAATCTATCTCCCTCCATAATCCTTGGAGATTATTGTAATAGGTCGCAAGAGTTCCGCCACCCTGCTTCATTCGAGTCACCTGTTTTTTTAAGTTGTAAACTTGGGAGGTGTCTGAACCATCAAAATATGTTGTGGCCACGGCATCCCACACCATCTTGGCTGATGGATACCGAATAAAATTACCAATTAACTCAGGAATCATAGAATTAATCAACCACCCCTTAACCATGGAGTCCTCCGTCTTCCACTTGCGGTATTGGGGTTCAGTTGTCGGAGGTTGAGGCAATTCACCATTGATATATCCTGCCTTATCCTTCCCTAAGATAAACATCTCAGCTACTTGTGACCATAATCCATAATTGGAGCCATCTAATTTGATGGCAATCTGACCCATAGAAGACTCATATGTAGAAGTCGAACTATGAATAGGTGGTTGCGTCAAGATTTCTGTAAGTTTTGTGGTGAGGTTCTCAAGAAGAGAAGTTGTATTCGAATTCTCTCCTTGTTCTTGGTGTGGAATCACTGCACTTGGGTCTGTCATGGTGGAATCACAAACAAAACCAAAGACGTACCGGACAACCGCTTAGGCGCAAATCAATTCAAAGAAATTGATTTGGTGAGGATGATCCACGAACAAACAGAGCCAATAAAGTCAAACACGTGAATGCCGAAAAACAATTCAAAGAAAAGCAAAGCAATTCAAAGGAATTGATTTGATGATGACGGGTCACGTGCAAACAAAACCAACGGTTTCAAAGAAAAGCAAAGCAATTCAAATGAATTGATTTGATGATGACGGATCACGTGCAAACAAAACCAACAGATCCAGACACGGTTTGAATGGCGCAAATCAAGTCAAAGTAAAGCAAATCAATGCAAAGAAATTGATTATCTCTGCACAAACAAACAAAAACAAGGAATTGGGAGTACTTCACTTCCACCAACGAAGCAAACAACGGATCGGCTCACGTGCAAACAAAACCAACAAAGCCAGACACGGTTTGAATGCCGCAAGTCAAGTCAAAGAAAAGCAAATCAATGCAAAGAAATTGATTATCTCTTGCAGCGGCGATCAAGATAAACAAGGAAACCTGGAGCAAAATTGATGGCGGCGTTGATGGTTGACCCAAGTAAGGTTAGGTTCCCGCTCTGATACCATGTCAAACATAGAGTTTTCCAGAGAAAAAAAATACCACCTATTTTTTATTATATTTCCTTATATTTACTTTTACAAGAGATGAGTACATATATACAATTTTCCCCACAACTTCGGCTGACTAACCAACCCTATACGAATATAACTCCAAATATAGCTCACGCCAACAGTTATTACTTTATGGTAACTTTGAACACATTTTGTACTACTTTTTACAGGTAGCGAAAAACGTTAAAGATCGATATGCAGTTCATTACTAATAAATTTTTAACACATTATTCAGCATAAGTTGTCATCAAATAAAAAGTACTAGTCGATTTGCTGTGAAAATGTATTTTGTACATTAAAATATAATTGTAAATTGATTTGCAAATTTATGTGTTTGCTTCACATTTTTGATTATGTGGTGTGGATAAACATAGCATGACCTCCATTTAATTGTAGAAGATGTAGACTAATGTGCACCTTGTGGATTATGTGTAGAATGCTCGTGGTTTGCATGGTCATCATACTATGTCAAATTGTAAATCTTACACATCTTCAAAGCAAGGTTCGTCGAATAAAAACTAAGGAAGAAAAACAGATTGATTTCTAACTGCCGATAGAGCAGCCTTATGACATAAAGCTTCAATATCTACTCCGACATATCATTGCAAGACACAACTAATGCTTGTAACTCAACACTGGGATCTAATGGAAGCTTCTCTGTGTAAAGCCAAGATAAAGAATGAATGCTTAAAATGCAACTATATAGACACTACAAGGTCAACACTGAGCCATTTTAGGCAATGAAAAAATATCAAAATAGGGTAACCTAAAATTTTGGCATCTCCTTCATTTTTTCAGATACAATCCCAAGTTCGCATTATTATTGTTTGTTGCTTGCTCTATAATTTGATCTACAAGTGCACGAGTATTGATTCTCAAGAGTCTATAACAGATGAAGTTGAAGAAAGGGAAATTGACGAAAGTGATGATGAGGATGAAGTGGAGTACATACGAACAATTGCCCCGATTGATCAGTGGACTACTTTTGAGAATAATATATCAAAAAAATATTTAATAATTGGATAAATGGGTTTATTGATCAATGAATAATAGCTCCATGTACTTTTAGACTGCTTAATATATAATTTGGTAGTTATTAATATGGATTATTATGTATTGTGCTTTTTATAAATGCTTGTACTTGTTGCAGTTCTTTCATACTTGCATAATTTGGTAGCTATTAGTGTGGACTATTATGCAATCTGCCTCTTCATATTACTACGTTCATGAAATTCATATTTGTTGAAATGTAATATGAAATTCACAGTAGGATGGAGAGCACTAAAGGAAGAAATTTGGGCATTAGTCAGGTGTTTGCAAGATATGGCTACTAATCCCCAATGGAAAATAGATGGAGGTTTTAAAAACAACTATATGAACGAGATTAGAAGAATCTTGCAAGAAAAGCTACCCAACTTCACAAAGGAGGTGAAGCACATTGATTCAAGAATAAAATTTTTGAATAATAAATTTCATGCTATTACTGAAATGTGCAAGCAGATTGGCTGTACTTGGAATGTGTTGAGAATAAAATAGCTTGTGAACATTCATGGTATAATGCATGGGTGAAGGTTAGTCAATCAATGCTATTTTTCTTTAGTCCATATCTTGTCAATTAGTGGTTTTCTTTAGTCCATATATTGTCATTTATATCCATATTATCAAACAGCGTGCAATAAATGATGTATTTATGTTCATGGTATGATGCATGGGTGAAGGTTAGTCAATTAGTGGTATTTTCTTTAGTCCATATCTTGTCATTTGTATCCATATTATCAAATGGCATGCAATAAAAGATGTATTTATGTTTATATTTTTATAGGGTCACAAAGATGCTAAGACTCTATATAATACACTATTTCCTTATATATTAGATTTGGAATTAGTGTATAGCAAGGATAAAGCAACATGTATAGTTGTACATGATCCTATAACTGCTACATGTAATGTGAAAAATGTTGAAGTGGATTTGTTTGAGATAAGCAATAGTGATACTAACAACAATGAACTTGAAGTTGATTCTATATTACACCAACTACCATCCACTTCTTCCAGTGCACGTAGTTCCAACAAGAAAAGGAGGTCTTCATCCAGAAAAATGTAGAAAATGAAGAGCAAAATGGTTGATGCTATGCAAAATAAAGAATCTGACCTTAAACAACTCAATGTTGAAGTTTGAAATTTTATGAAGAATGTAGATTCTCATTTTGAATCAATGTCAGTTTGGATGCAAGGTGGAGCTGGACAATGCAAGAAGTTCTTGAGGAGTTAGGCAAGCATGGGTTCACTGGTAAGAAAAAGTACAAACAGTTAAAGCAATTTGTCTAGATGTGATGAATGTTGGGTTGTTATTCAATTTGGATCCCACAGAAGTGCGAGAATATGTTCTCACCTTTCTATAATTGTAGTTTAAACTTTAATTACTGAGGTAGATGTATTTTGTAAAACCTATTCTTGAAGGCATTTATATAGTTTTGACAGTAGCTAGTTAATTATATAGTGTAAGGCCTCTATCTTCAAAGGCATGTATATGTTGTGAAAGGCATGAACATGATGTTGTTGAAAACTTTATTTTGAATACATGTAAATATTAGGAAGGTTATGTATATGTTGACAAATAACTACTATCTTTCACAATAGAAATTTATGTTTTCATTTTTGGAGAAAATGGTACCAGTGTGTTTCTATGCATGTAGCTAGGGTATGTAATTTATAGTTTCAGGAAAATTAACTTGAACTACTAGTTGTTTATGTGTAATTTATAATTTTTGGACAACTAAGTTAAACTACCATTTGTTTATGCGTAATTTATAGTTTTTGAAAAACTAGCTTGAACTACCAACTGTTTATGTACAATTTATAGTTTCTGCAAAACCAACTTAAACTACCATCTGTTTATGTGTAATTTATAATTTGTAGAAAACTAACTTAAACTACCAACTATTTTTGTGTAATTTATAGTTTCCGGGAAACTAACTTAAACTCCCAACTATTTTTGTGTAATTTATAGTTTTTAAAAAACGAACTTAAACTACCAGTTGTTTACGTGTAATTGATAATTTTTGAAAAACTAACTTAAAATATTAGATGTTTATGTGTAATTCATAGTTTCAAAAAAACTAATTATCAGCTGTTTATGTGCAATTTATTATTTTTTGGAAAACTACTTAAACTACTAGCTATTATGTCTAATTTATAGTTTTTTGAAAAAATAATTTAATGTTCCAACTATTTATGTATGGCTTATAAAATATGACAATGAATATTGATAATAATGAATATTTTTGGTAAACTTATAGTTAGTAGTATTTCTCTAGTTGGAGATATTACTAACAAAACACTGTGGATATTAGTAGAGAAACATAATTATTATTTGTAATGTAGATTTTTAATACATTCACTAGTAAGAGTAAAATTAGAATTTTTGTTCCTTCCCATTAATGTAGATTTTTAAAATGCCTTCTATACTAATGTAGCTATAGTTTATCACTTATCAAGGCACTTTTAAATGTCTAAGTATTATATTTTTCACTACATTTATATAATAATTTCTGAACTATTGTGACTTAAATAATTCCTTAACAGATATTTTACGTAAATACTTTTATAAACTAATTTTTTTAAAAGTAATTCATGATATGCTATTAAACCCATAAAAAAGATAATTCATAAATTACTACTTTTACATATTCATTGTACATAAAAGAGAGCACAATAAAAGCTAAAATTCTACTGTTCATTAATCTAACTATTCATTTCACATACAAAATAAATGTGTAAGATTAAGTTCAAAACTAAAACTAAACTCTCTTCCAAGTCTCTACTACTTGATGTTCCTCATTGATTTGATTGCTTTGACCACAATACTTCATCGGCACAAATAAATAAACTAGTAATTTTAAAACTTACTTCGCAGAAGGAAAGAAGTAAAAAAAAAATTGAGATGGAAACAAAAATAATCATACTTGAATAGTAACTTGTAATCTATGATTCCATATTTTCAAATATGCGAGCCATATTTTCAAAGTAAAAAAAAAAAATTGAGATAAAAACAAAAATAATCATACTTGAATAGTAACTTGTAATCTATGATTCCATATTTTCAAATATGCAAGCCACAAACAGCATGTCCACTACTGTTGAATAGTGTGTAAAACCTAAGAGAACTTCTAGGACTAAATTAGAGTGTAAGGATTTCAAACAGCAATAGCATGTGCATTAATCATACAACTTCATAGGCTACAAGAATTTACCAAAACAATCATTAACTAGAGCAAAATCAACTAAAACAAGAGCAATATAAACATAGGCAAAGTATAACTTCTAGCAAGGCCAAGATTTGCAATTTGAAGTGTATTTCTCATGGAGTCCATAAAGAGATTGTAGGGCTTCAAATCTTTGATTCATGCAATTCTTAGTCTAAATTCCTACAATGGCCAAAAAGTTTCACTATTTAAAATAACTTTGCACTGAAAAGATAGGAGCCTATTATCTATGTAAAACATCATATCCATGGTAGAAAGCAACCTCTTTACAAAAGCCGATATATCATCCTCTACATTATGTTCATAAAGCATATCAATCGACACCCCAAACCAAGAACCAACAAAACACCAATAAAAGCAAGAAATTCAAAGGCATAGATGTGTAAAAATACAAAATAATCAAAACTGCTCAAAGGAATATAAAATACCTTGATGGTTTGTGGAGGAATATCTTTTGTTTGATGGTCCATGTACTCAAAAACCAAGTACAATGTAGTTTTCCTTGGCCTTGTTTAACATCAAACAATCTGTTTGTTAAAATGTCCAAACTAGTTCAAGTTTAATTAGAAAAAAAAAAACCAGTCATCACTTAATAACCCAAGCAAAATCAAGCAAATAAATTCCCAAAACCTTCAAAATGTTATCAAAAAACGAAATCAAATTACTCAATTAATAACCCCATCAAACCTCTTTGCAAAAATGCCCAAATATTTTAAAAGACCCTTGTATTTCAATCCGTCTAGATTAAAACAAAAATCCCAAAAGGGTTCATGAAAATCACATTAAATGTTCAAACATAGTCAGGAAAATTGACCTAACAACATAGGGCTTTCTAGAGAGCTTTTAGACAAGGAAAACTAGCTCTCTAATCACCTGTAAAACTCCCAATCACCTGTAACTAGCTCTCCAATGACTAGTATGACTGAAAATGAGTACAAATCATACATGAGGAAGAACAACCAAAAATTATCTCCATAGAACATCAGAATACACATGATATGCTAACAACCAAAAATCATCTCCATAGAACATCAGAATACACATGAGATGCTAAACCATAGAATGTGAGGACAATTCCTCTATTGTAATATAAAAATACATACAATTCTTTAAAAATTGGAACTTCTACATGGGCCAGTTCAAAGCAAATGAACCTTCCTCCCCGTTTAAGCACCTTGGAATAGGAAACACAAAGCACTTGATGTATCAAACCAAAATAAAAAAAACATGTCAAATTCAAAGTTAAAGGATGAGAATTTGAATCACAAAAAATTCCCAGATCAATATAATGAAACCTTTTCTGTTCCAAACATAGGAAACACAAATGAGACGAAATGCTACACTGCTTCAGGAAAATCTTGCAAGGCTTGGCATTTCACGCTGTTGATACTATATATCCAGTATCCTAAAAGCAACATCCCTTGTAAAATACAGAAATAATTTACTCAGACCCACAATCAACATTAATATTACAATGGATTTCTTTACCAAAATGATATTGAGCTTCGAGATGATTGATGTATTCACTATTTTATCTCTGACCAAGAGTAACACAAAGGAAACAGACACAAGTCAATTCTCAGAGTCCATCCACAAGTGGATTTGAAATAGTAAATCATTTCAAAATCAATCTTAACCATAGTTATTAAAGGCTCAAGGCGCACTTAGGCGCATAGGGGTCCTGGAGCCTAGGCGCAAGGCGCAAGCAGCGCATACCGAGCGACATGAGGCGCACACTGAAAAAAAAACTTTAAAATAATATTTTAGGCATTCATACTTATACTTTCTAAAATAAACTACTTAAAAGTTTCAATATAACTATATAAGCCAACTAAGTAGCATAATCTCCAAAACTTAAAATTCTAAAAACTTAAAAGTTCAAAAAAAGCCAACTAAAATTATCAAAACTATATCATTTTTGTTATTTGGATCCTGCAAATGTACATACTTCCAACAAGGATCCTTTCTAGAACTATCACAACTAGAACTTTCCATAATTCAGAAAATAAAAAGAAGAGGGCGCCGACTGGTTTGCAGAATTGGAGAAGCAAAAACAGGAGCAAAAAAACAGAAGCAAAAACAGACCAAAAAATCAGAAGAAAAACAGAAGGTTTGCAGAATTGGAGAAGCAAAAAATTTGATAAAATCAGAAGCAGGCTGCGGACGGGTTTGCAAAAAATCAGAAGCAAAAACAGACCAAAAAATCAGAAGAAAAACAGAAGGTTTGCAGAATTGGAGAAGCAAAAACAAGAAGAAAATCAGAAGCAGGCTGCGGACGGAAAAACAGAAGCAAAAACAGACAAAAAAAGAAGAAGAAAAACAGAAGGTTTGCAGAATTGGAGAAGCAAAAACAAGAAGAAAATCAGAAGCAAGCTGCGGACGGGTTTGCAAAAAAACAGAAGCAAAAACAGACCAAAAAATCAGAAGAAAAACAGAAGGTTTGCAGAATTGGAGAAGCAAAAACTTTGATAAAATCAGAAGCAGGCTGCGGACGGGTTTGCAAAGAAACAGAAGCAAAAACAGACCAAAAAATCAGAAGAAAAACATAAGAAGGCGGCCAACTGGTTTGCAAAAAAACAGAAGCAAAACAGAAAAAAAAACCAGAAGAAAAACAGAAGAAGCTGCCGACTGGTTTTTTTGCAAACCAGGAAGAAGAGAAGGAAAGCGCCGGGAGAGAAGAAAAGAAGAAGAAAAGAAAGATCGGGGAGAGAAGAAAATAGGAGAAGAAGAAAAGAAAGAGCGGGAAGAAAAGAAAGAGCTTATCTGTCGGCGCCAATTCTTCTTTCCTTTCTTTTTTTTTTCCATAACCCTAACGTTCCTAAGGCGCTCCAGGCGCGCGCCTTGAGCCTTATCCTAGGCGAGAGCCTTTTCTGATAGGCGCGCGCCTTGCTAACATCGCCCGCCTTTGCCTCTGAAAGGCGCAGGACCTTGCGCCCTGCGAGAGGCGCGCCTTTGATAACTATGATCTTAACTGTTATGAAGATTTGTTGCATAGGGCACTTCAAAAGCTACTGATTCATCTTCTTTCACAGATTCCAAAAAGTGCATTTTAGAAGGAAAGTTTCATACTAGTATCTTTTTCTGGTGTGGAATTTTTTTTGGTGAAAACAGTGAGTTCAGTTAGATGAAAAGATGGGACTGGGCATAAATAGCCTATTAAAAATAGAATCAGGGAAAAAAACAGGAAAAAAAAAAACCAAACTAGCACAACTAAAAACAAAGTACATCACCAACAACCTTTACAATCCTTTAATCCAAGCAAGGATCAAATCCCAAAACCAGTAAAATCGAATTATAGAACTGGCTAACTTTGAAACTTTGAAGAACAACTCACTGCTTTCAATTGATCTTAAACATGTTACTTCTCTTTTCATCCATGCGAAGACGATAGAGAAACGGGATAAGATTTTATCAGTGAACACCATAACAGCAGCTCACCTGTATCACCAGCCACATCAAGATGTTTCATCCTGAGGGATGGACTCAATTTGGAAACCAATTTAACCAAAAAAAAAACACACACACAATATAAGGACACAAATTATTATCCGTTGAAATAACAAAAGTTAAATGAGTTGAATCACTAGACTACCAACCTGTCCTTCCATAATCTATGTAACCCACCAGTCATCAAATCATTCATTTGGTCATACTTTGAAGCAACACTAGTGAAAACATTACCCATCTATTGCCTGTTTTCTTCCTCCCTTACTTCTTTATACCTTGAAATTGTGACCTCAAAAGTAAACAAAAGGAAAAAGCGAACCTCAACATTCCTTGATTTCTCTTGCTACATGTAGATGAGAAAATGAACAAACTGGGAATAGTTCTTCCCCAAATTATGGATCTTTGTAGGCTCAAAGAATTAATACTTGTCATCCTCCTGAACACAAAGAAAAAAGCTTCTTAAATTACTTTTGGTATTAAGTTGGTATTATTCCTCCCACTACTTAAGTATTCACCTCAAACAAAATAGTGGAGGAATAGCCAGAGCCACCAAAAGGCAAAATGAAGACATAGAACAATGAGTAATTTGACTTCCCAACATTATGTTCTCAAAAAATATGAGCGAAAGTTGACAATAAGGAAGACAGCTTATGAGTAAATGTAGCAGTTGAAAAGGAAAAATTTTATTTACCCTCAGAAAGGGTGTGATTTGCGTTCCTCGGCACAAAAGTTTATCAGGATTAGTTTCCTTCCTAATCACATATGAACTATTGTCAGCCTTAGCTTCCCAAAAAAAAATTGCTTATCTAACCTTAGGCCTTTTGTGGCAACAACCACCTCATTATAGAAACAACCACAATCATTAAATTACTAACAAGATGCAAACAAAAAAGACACTAGTCCATCTAACTAGCAATTGATCACAATAGCTGAGAAGCAAGAGTACCAGTACTGTACCTTTTCAGAAACCAAAAATGCAAAATAGAATCCAAATCCAAATTGACCAATTAAACTACTGTCAGATCCAACATCCTTATTTTCCTATTTAGAGAGATAAGAAAAGGATTTTAGAGCCGACAGCATTGAATTCCATATCAAATACTTTTATCAAAATGTCTAACAATTAAAATTCAAATAGATATTTGAAAGGAAATTACCTTAAGGGCTTTCAAGAATTTAGAGGTACCACTTTGTGCAATAGTTCCAAGATAGTCTATGAGCTCCTATTTGGTCATTCCAGTGCTAATGTCTCTATAAATAGAAGAAAACCACCGAAACATTTGTCAATATTGAATATAAAATGCGAACCCAGATAGGAGAATCATCAAAGAAGCAATGCAGAACTAACTTAGAGGGGGGGGGGGGGGGGGGGGGAATCTAAAATTCGACACACATCAAACCACCAGAACAAAACTAATGATCATTAGGGAGAAAGCCCCCCTTAATACTATGAGTAGGAATTCGAGTAAGGAAAGAGGAAGTTGGAAATTAGATTCATACGAAGAGTAGAGAGTCAAGAGGCGGTTGGGAGAAAGGCCGAGAAAGAAGAAAGAAAAGAAAAGAACCAAAAACAAAGAAAACAAATTAGAATTGAACTAAACTTCCAAATTTAGCCCTTGCCATAGCAAATCGGAGTTGCGGCCAAATTTAGCCCTTGCCATGGATCTTCGGCTTCGAGCTCGAATCAATAGTGCAGATGCAATGGAGCTGCCTCTTTGCAATAACAAGGAGCTTGGGGCGGTGAGAAGAGCTCCATGGTGGAGCTTCGAGTGGTGAGAGAGCTGCAGCAAACGATGGGGTAGTGAGGACGAGGTAGCTTGGGTACGGGATGAAACTGGCAATGATAGAGAAGCGGCTAAGATTGGGGTGGTGAGAGGGAGGCACCAGAGAGTTAGCCAATGAAGGAAATGTAGGAAAGGGCAAAAATGGAGGCCAATTGAAAAAGAAGTGTTAGGGTTTCACAAGCTCCAAAATGTGTTTGTGTAAAATGAGTTGGGAGAGATGGCATTTGGAGAGTGAAGTTGGATAGAGAATGTTGTTAAGAGATGGAGTGCCTCATATTTTTAATATCCCGCTTTTCTCTCTTAACTAAATTCATTTTCCCTCGTTTTGTTTTGTTAAGCATTTACACTTTTTATTCAATTATTAATTATTAAAAAATATTTACTTTTTCTAAGTAGTAATCAATTTTTCACTTTATAATGCTATATTGGCTTAATAAAATTCTGATTTGAATTTTTTTAAAAAAAAAATTTAATTTTGAAATGCTAATTAGTTATTAAAACTAAAGTGAAATTGTTTTTTACAATAATTTAGAGAAAAAAAATAATATTTACATTTTCATGTTGAGATTGAAGAAATTATGTATATTAAAAGTATGCATATATATGCCCTAAACTACTTGTGATTTGTAATAATTACTTTTATTATAACTACATAACTATTATATATATGTATAGATTTTAGTCCTAACCATATATATATATATATATATATATATATATATATATATATATGTATGTATGTATGTATATGTATATATATTCCCTTTGTTCTGAAAAAAAGAGTTTAGTTTCTAAACAAATTTTTGTCCCAAAAAAAAGTCCTATTTCAAAAGTCAAAGCTGATTTTTCAATAAAATTTCCAAAATACCCTTAATGAGATAGAGTACATTAAAGGGTGTATTGATATACATTACTCTTAATGAGGAGATTAGTGGTATAAAATAAGTTGTACCTCTATTTGGTTAACCAAAAATAAAAAATTGTACATTGGTGAAACCGAACTCTTTTTTCTTTTTTATTTGGTGACAAAGGGAGTATAACTATATATGTATTTACTACTTTTGTTATACATTATATGTCTAACTATATATATACATGTATTAATCATTAATTGTGTTATAATATTACATTAGTGACTATAATTAGTTTGAAACTATATATTTTTTATTCCTGATTTTCTTATAAAGAAATATAGTTCATAATAAAAGTCAACACTTTTAATTACTATTAATCAATAGTGTATTTTAATACTAACAAAACTTATGTATGCAAATTCATAGATTTAAAGGTGTTCTAGTATAATTATTTTAAATTAAGAACCCTAACATAAATAAGTAAATGAATCATAGTCCAATGAAGAATATACTTAGTCCAATTGTTATTCTTAACCAAAGAAAGCTAACTAGTACTAACTAGTAGTGTATTGTAATACTAAAAAGACTGTGTGATTAAAGTACAATTATATAAACAAACAAAAATGTTAGGGTGTCCTAGTACAATTATTAGAAATTAAGAGCTATAATACAAATAAACTAAATTTGGCATAAGGAAGAATATGCTTAGTCCAATCATTATTTTTAGCCAAAAAAGCCCAGTTATAATCAATTGATAGTGTATCTAAAAAAGACTCTATGCTTAAAGTAAAATAATGTAGGCAAATTCATATATATTAGGGGTGTCTTAGTGCAATTATTAGAAATTAAAAGCCATAAATTTAAAAGCTAAGTTTGGCCTAATGAATAAATTATATAACCCAATCAATATCCTTAACCAAACAAGTCTAATCATTATATAAGTTGTGGCTTATCAATTTAGCCCAAATATTTTATTTAATATATCCCAAATTATATGGCCCAATACATATATTGCTATTAAAATTTATAATATTTAATTTTATTACACACCAAAATAAATATTTTATATCTCCATATTTAATAATATTATACACTAAAACTTTATATATATATATATATATATATATATATATATATATAGAGAGAGATATATGAATTAAAAGATTATAACTATTTTTATTTTGACTATTTTCTTAATTAAAAATTCTTTTAAACCAGAAAATTCAATTTTATAATATACTAACAAAAAAACAATTATGTATTTCAATTAATGATATTTCACACATATCTATATAAGTAAGAATATAATTGAGAATCATAGATAAGTAGTATAACTTATATATATAATAAGAAATTGGTGACGACAAAAATCATCATGAAAAGGCATCCAATTTGGTGATGACAAGAACTTAATCACCAATTACTGAACTTTAAGATTTTAGTAATAAGAGTGGTTCTCGTTACCAATTTTTTGTTACTAATGTGCCCTATTGGTGGGAAACCTTCCTGCCAAACTCCTTAATGATGAAATGATGACGACTTCTAGTGACTCGTCACTAAAGCTGGTGAGTTGACACAAAATTAGTGATGACTTGAGTTCTTGTCACTAATAGAGGTATTTGGTGTTGAGATTTTTGTTCGTCACGATGCTTTCTGTCACTAAAGACCATTTTTCTTACAGTGTCTTCACTTTTAAATTGTGTCTCATGCATAGGTGTTATAGAAATTTCATTAAACTTTTTTTTTGGTGATAAAAAAAGGTAAAAATAGGACTTATTTTTTGTGACTATGAAGGTATATGTTATATAAGTGAAGTTAATGAATGCAACTTAATATACAAAATTATAGACTACAAAAACAAAAGTAGACTATCAATAATTTCAATGGTTTTAGTGATACTGGTGTGGTGTTGCGTGTTGGGATTCTAGAAGAAAATATGGAAAAAGAAAAAGAATGAGATGAGGAAAAAAGAAAAATAAAGAAAATAATAATAACCATAAGAAATAAAATTTAAAATGTCATGTCACTACAAGAAACCCCCCTCCCCCCTCCTTTAGTGACGGAAACCACCGTGACAAAAAAAAATTCCGTCACCAAATGACACATTTAGTGATAAGAACTCAAGTCATCACCAAATTTTCACCATCTCACCATCTTTGGTGACGAGTGACTAATACTCGTCACCATTTCGTCACTAAAGACTTTGGCGGGAAGTTTTCCGCCAATATGGCACATTTAGTGACGAAACATTGGTAACGAAATAACACTCTCGTCACTAAAAGCTTAAAGTTCAGCCATTGGTGACAAAGTTATGGTCGTCACCAATTGGATGGCTTTTAGTGACGGAATTCCTGTCGTCACCAAAATGGATGCCTTTTATTATTGCCCTTAATTTTTAATAATTATACAATGACACCCTAATAGTAACAATCTTTTAATTCATATTTCTATATATAAAGTTTTAATGTATAATATTATTAAATATTGATATATAAAAGATTTGTTTTGGTGTGTAATGAAATTAAAAATTATAGGATTTAATAACAATATATGTATTTGGGCATATAATTAGGGATAGATTGAACAAAATATTTTGGCCTAAATTGATTTGCGACAACTTATATAATTATTTGACTTGTTGGGCTAAGGATCATGATTGGATTATTTTATTTATCTATTGGGCAAAATTGAAGATTTTAAATTTATGACTCCTAATTTTTACTAATTGCACTAAGACACCCTAAGGTATATGAATTTGCCTACATTACTTTTTTAAGATATACCATCAATTAATTATGATTGAATTTCCTTGGCTAAGAATAATTATATGACTAAGCATATTATTCCTTATACCAAACTTAGCCTACTTATATTATGACGGCTAATTCTAATGATTGTACTACTTATAAGAGTTTGACATAAGGACTCAATATTGATTAGTAGTAATTGGTTTCTTTGATGAAGCAATTGAACTAATGTAATATTATAACATACATAGTGACTAATATATATGCACGTCTAGCTAGATGTACAATGTATCACAAAAGTAATATGGACATGTATACTCCTCCTATTCCAAAAAGAGATATTATGTTTCAACAAGTGGAGGTATACCTCATTTTATGATACTAATTTTCACATTAAGGGTATTATTTATTAATACACCGTTTTATAGCATTATTTCATTAAGGATATTTTAAAATTTTTGTGGAAAAATCAGTTTTGACTTTTAAAATTGAACTATTTTTTTGGACTAGAAGAAATATTTATATATGTTTATATATAGTTAGAACTAAGATTCATGGTATAAGTGATTAATATATATGTAACTATTACATAACATACATATTATAGTGCATACATACACGTAATTATATGAGCACACATAATAACACACACGTGTTATTATTCATATATTTATATAAGCAACATATAATTTTAAATACATACAATGATTTAAAATGATTTTTCTTTAGCCATTTAATTCCTAATCAGCAAGTGAAAATGTAAAATTTATAAAAAAATATTGAGAAAAATTTCAGAAATCCCAATAGCTAGAATGTCAAGACTCGGTCTTAGTGTTATTTGACCATCCGCCTCCTCACACAAGCAGTACTTTTCTTCCATTTTAGCCACCACATCTCCGCTCCCTGCCACGCAACTAAACCCATTTTCCCCAAACCGCCAAATCATTCTGCTCCCCGACAAGTTCTAACTGCTCGTTCGAAGGAAGTTCTGCTCCCCGACAACCACTGTTGCTTCTCAGCGTCTTCTACATCAACTTCAGTCCTGCTATCGGCGTTCAGCCACTGCTGCCGCTGTTCGAGATTTGTCTCTATGCTGCCGTTCCCGTTTGATCTGTGCTACAGATTGTCGTCTCTTGCTGTCGGAAGAACGACCGCCGATTTCGCCTTCTCGCTTGCGCCGCTACCGTTCGCCGTCAAACACCAACGAAGGGCCGCCATCCGATCTATTTCGCAAACCAGGGGGAAAAATAAATCAGTCAGTCATTTTTTGAGTTCCATATTTGACACATATTGGATGTTCAAAAGGGAATCTCCATGTCTCGCTTTCTGTTTTTTCTTTCCTTTTTCAAACTGTTGCACATTGTTTAAATGAAGTTTGATTACATCATGTGGATCATTCTTTTGCTTAGATTTGTTGTTTAGCATTGTCGTTGGGGATTTGGATGAGATTTATGATTATAGGTTTTGTTTTTTAAATAATAATATGGGATTTATCTTGTTTAGAGATTTTTCTAAAGGTTTTTGAAACGCTACTCTCACCACGCTGCATTTACAACCATTAGTTTGAAATAAAAAAATGAGGCCAATTAACATAGAAATATCCAAAGAAGCAACTAAGACATCAAATGGATATGGATTACAATATTGATTACATTCGGTAAAAAACTAAATTCCAGCAGGTTTGAGTTTGTAATTATACTCAACTTTACTATTTATTCCTGATCCAATGACTTTCTGGTCATTAGTTAAGGTAATTAAATCATTAGGATGTAAGATTGGGATGAGAGACAAAAATAAAAATACAATCTTAATTTGAAGTCAAAAGTCTTAATATGAGGTAGCAAAGTTCTTCATAGCTAATAAATCTGGATTTTTATGTAATGAAAATGGAGAGGCTTTATATGAGTTTGACACTGGTTCAACATTTTCCAAAATTATGTAATACATGTATTTGGTTAAACATTTTATTGTTGTAACACATGATTTGGATGAGATGTGATTTTATTTCATTGTTTTAATATAATTTCTTTTGGATCATTTTTTTCCTGACTTTTTTAGAGGAGTATCCATCATTTTCATAAAAATAAGAAGAAGATTCATCAAGAATTCCTGGTTACATGAGATGGAAATATTTTTCTACTAAATAGCTTGATAATCACTTCCGCTAAGTTGAAAATTACTATGTGAGAAATGATTAAATATAGATGTTTTAAAGGATTCATTATTTTTTGGGGGATCTTAATTGCATTATTGCCGTTCACCCTTACTTTTATGGACTGAATATTATTTGTTATCTATTATATTAGGGAAAAATCCTCATATGAAATTCCTCATGTTACTAATGATGTTGTTTTCTATTTTCTTTTTCGGTAATTTGTGATGTATTGGTCGTGGATCATGAAGTAGTTACATTATAAAACAATTGGTAAATAAACTTGTGAATTTGGGTTCAGATTTGGATTGAAATAGACGAAGATGAGATTTTCTTCCATTGTTCTAATTTAATTTCAGCTGGATCCTTTTTCTTATTTTTTAAGATAATGATTCATCATTGTCATAAAAAAGAATAATAGAATCAACGTAAATTTCTTTCTAGATGACCTGGAAATATTTTCTATTAAATAGGTTGATAATCACTTCTGCTAAGTTGAACACGACTATGTGATTAGTTTTGTGATCTGGATTTGTTGGGGTCATTTTTTATCCATTTTGGTGTTCTGTTTTCTGGATATATGCATAATGATTGTGGCATTTGGATTGTTCAGTGTAATGATTAATATTATTATGATGTGCATTTAGGATTCAAGGCCAATGGTTTACTTTTCTTATGGTTGATTTGTTTGTTTTTTTATGGATTACTTGTGCATGTATGCGTGTGAGTGCAAAATAATAAAATGGGTGTTTGAACCAAAAACGATGGGAGAAAACGATTAATCCCATTTGTTGTGTGCTCTAATGTTTGAATGAACTTATTATAGGTAATGGACAAGTCATGGTTGAGAATTGCTCACAGATTAAAGGACATACAACATAAGTTAGAGGTGGAAGAGTTCTTAAAATTTGCATATCGTGTGAAAGAGGGATCGGAAAAAATTTCATGCCCCTGTAAATCTTGCAACAATTTCCGCATTTATGATAGAGATACTGTGTTCTTTCACTTAATGCATAAAGGGATATGTACAGGTTATGTGAATTGGATTTATCATGGTGAGGAGTACGATGATGTTTTGGACGATGAACACTTACCAACTGATGAGAATGAGGGTGATGAAGAGGTGGGTTATGGAGATGATAATGACATGCTGCATGACATAGGTCATAGTAATTGGGGTGAAAACTAGGAAACTGGTCATGGATCGTCGAATAATTTAAACAATACTGCAGAGTCTATTCGTAAATTATTAGATGATGCCCGGCAGGACCTGTATCCAGGGTGTCAAAAGTTTTCCAAATTTTCTTTCATTGTGAGTCTTTTACATTTAAAAACTACTAGTGGTTGGACAACCAAATCTTTTGATCTTCTTCTTGACATATTCAAGAAAGCCTTTCCAAATTCAGCTTCCATTCCAAAGAATTTCTATGAGCGTAAAAGATATATAAGGGATTTAGGATTTCAAAGTGAAAAAATTCATGCTTGTGTCAATGATTGTGTTTTGTTTCGCAATGAGTATGCATCCCTCACCACTTGTCCAAATACTAAGTGTAATGAGTCTCGATTCATGGCCGAGGGTTCAAATTTCCTCGTAAGGTTCTTCAATACTTTCCTCTAAAACCCAGCTTCAACGGTTGTTCATTAATGAGGAGATAACTTCTGACATGCGGTGGCATAAGGAGAAGCGAGTAGAAGATGGTAACATACTTAGGCATCCTGCAGATAGTGAAGCATGGAAGCACCTTGATAGAGTGTTCTTTTCTTTTGCAAGTGACCCTCGTAGTGTTAGACTTGGTCTTGCCACTGATGGGTTCAATCCTTTTGGCAACCTAAGCAATGCATATAGTGTTTGGCCTGTCTTTCTTGTACAGTATAATTTTTCTCCTTGGAGGTGCATGAAGGATCCATTCATATTCATGTCAACTCTAATTCCTGGAACCAAATCTCCCTGAAAAAGTATTGATGTCTTTTTGCAACCCTTGGTTGATGAGTTGAATGAGTTGTGGACTGGTGTTGATGCGTATGATGCTCACAAAAGAGAAAAGTTCACATTACGTGCCGCTCTTCTATGGAGCATAAATGATTTCCCTGCCTATGGTATGCTTTTTAGTTGGCGTACCAAAAGCTATAATGCCTGCCCAGTTTGCATGAATGAGACTTCATCTCATTACTTGCATCGCAGTAGGAAAATTTCTTATATGGGACATTGTAGGTTCTTATCGTTGGACCACGAATGGCGAAGGGGTAAAAGATCTTTTGATGGGATGGTAGTCCTTCGCTAGCCAGTAGTACCCAAATCGGGTCATGAGATCCTTCATGATGTTGAGATGTCAGTTAGTAGATCATATGCATTTGGTGAATCATCAAGTAAAGTCAACATATGCATTTGGTGAATCATCAAGTAAAGTCAACATATGCATTTGGTGAATCATCAAGTAAAGTCAACAGGAGTAAGCATAAGCACGAAGGTCATGTTGTGATGTGGTCTACAAAGAGCGTGTTCTTTGACCTTCCGTATTGGGTAGACCTGAAGTTGAGACACAATCTAGACATCATGCATGTAATGAAAAATGTGACGAGAGTTTGGTTGCAACATTGTTCGACATTAAAGGTAAGACCAAGGACACCTAGAAATCTCATAAGGATTTGATGGATCAGGGGTTGAAAAAGGAGCTGCATTTGCAACCACGGGGGACTTCATTCATCATGCCCATGGCTTCTTACCATTTTCACAAAAGATGAAAAGTAGAAAGTCCTTAACTTCATAACCTAATGGTTTTGCGTCGAACATATCTCGATGCATAAAAGGGGAAGAGTTCCATTTGTCGAGTTTGAAAAGTCACGACTTGTATGTGTTCGTGCAATGTGTTCTTCCTGTGGCAATTAGGACCTCTCTCACAAAGGAAGTTCGACTGATTATGTACAAACTTAGTGAGTTCGTGCAAAAGTTATGTGCGCGGAGTACAAACTTAGATGTACTTGAAAGAGAAGAGTTGAAAATCACTTCACTATTGTGCAAATTGAAAAGATTGTTTCCTCCTTCATTCTTTGACATCATGATTCATCTGTTGACACACTTGTCGTATGAAGCAAGGATAGGTGGTCCACCCCAATATCGTTGGATGTTCCCATTTGAGAGGTAATCAATTTATCTAAATACCTTAGCATATTCTCTTATATTCAAATTTTTTCCTTTCACTAAATTCAGTAATTTTTCCAGGCAAATGGGGACCTTTAAGGGATATGTTCAGAACAAAGCTCGACCGGAAGGGTGTATTGCTGAACGGTACATAGAGGAGCTAATCAAGTACGAATTGGCCAAGATTCATTCTTACATTCTAAACAACTGTGACGAAATAGAGGAGCTAATCAAGTACGTTTATTTCTCACACTTTATTTGATGTTAATTTATCAAAATACCATGTGTATTTACTCTTATTGCTATATGGGTGCCGTAGGGAACATAAACTCCTCCTCGAAGAAGAAAGTAGTGACAATGTGGATGAAAGGCACAATAATCAATTTGGATTATGGTTCCGAGAACGTGTAAGTTTGCCACAAATTTCATTCAAAGTATGTACTTGGATATAATGAAGTTCCTTCATGTCTATATGATTTCTATACATAGGTTGGCCGTGATCCACACGTATTTGCAGATGAGATTCAAGCTTTGTCATTTGGACCACTACATCAAGTTAATAAATACACGGGATGCATGGTTAATGGGTATAGATTTCGCACCCAAGGTTGTGAAAGGAATAGAAAAACTCAAAATTCTAGAGTTGCACTACAAGGAGAACATGGGAACAATATAATTGATTTCTATGGGGGTACTGCAAGATGTCTTAAAAATTCAATATCTAGGTGCGCATAAGAGAGTGTTGGTTTTTGTGTGTGATTGGTTTAGGCTAACTGATGCGACCGGCCTACAAATTGATAAGGAATGTGGTCTGAGTACATAAATATTGCTAGAAAATGGTACACAGATCAGCCATATATACTTGCATCTCAAGCTAAGCAGGTATTTTATGTGGCTGATCTAAAACTAGGCAACAATTGGCATGTTGTGCAAAGTGTAACTCCTCGTAAGATGTATGATATTCTAGAAAACATTGAGGTGTTCCAAGAAGAAAAAGTGCATCAAGAAGAGGATCCAAGTTTCAATCTTGTTGTTGAGTTGAATATAGAGATGCCATCCTTGATGAGAGATACAAAGACTTTTACATTGGTTAATGTGGCAATTGCTAATGATTTCCATTTTGGCTCTCCGCAGGCTAGGCGATCCCCTAATGAATCATTCATTGATGATGATGGTTTAAAAGACATAGTAGATTCTGAATCTTCTAAACCAGAAGATGAGTTAGGGGAAGATGGGTATTCTGAGTCAGAATAGGGTCCAAATGGCTCTTCCTCCACGTGTAGTTGTATTTTTCAAAAAAAGAGTGTTGTATGTGTGAAACTCAACATGTGTGGTGTTTTCAAAGTTATGCTGTGTCTTTATATCCTTTAAATGTTTTGACCATTATCTTCCATTTGAAATGGTATGCCAACATGGTACTTAGTACAAAGTTCTTGGTTATACATAGTTGTTGTTAGCTGCATTTGGTTAGGTTATAAACGTTTAAGCTTATTGTCAGAAAATTCTTAATGGGACTAATATTTATTTGTTGATGGACAGATGGTTGGGCCAAGCAAGGGGAAGATGGAAAAAAGGGGACTTCTGCCCCAGATAAAGGAAAGAATACAGAAGCTCTTCCATTTAGTGCATCCCCGCGCTGAAGTGCGCGCCTAATGCCAAGTCAAGAAAGCCATCCAGAACTCATGTCTCCTTGGCGAAGTGCCAGGCTGACGCTACAACTGCCAAATCCTCCTTTCCAACTTCGAGACGAGAACACTGATGACTCGGATATGTTGTCGACACCCTACTGGCATTAGGCGATCGTTGACGTTGATATTAGAGGGCCATACAGAAAAGGATCAACGTACCCCGACAGCAACTGAACATACTGGTGAGGAGGATGCTCACGAACCGTCTGCGGGGACCACCCCCAATCAGCAGGATTTGATAGTAAGTACACCTTCAGGAAATACTTCACTGGGTAAGTTTATGTCATTGCATCCCACTTATTTTTAAAATTTTGATGCATCTTAGCATATTTTTATGAATGCTTCACCTTTGGTGGTCAATTTCAGTAATGTATATTTGGTTCTTGTGGCATATGGGTGTTAAAAATTATGTAGTCACATCCAGTATGAGGGGACCCACCCGCAATTTGGGACGTAAGAGAAAGGGCTGTTTGGATGTTCCTCTTGTCATAGAAATAAATGAGACAGTGGGACGGTTTGTGGGACTAGATAGTTAGGAATTGATCACTAAGAGTGAGTGCATTCTACAACAGTTTGCAAAATACGATGGCACATCCCCAGTCAGATACAAGGGCGGGCTAAATCGGTGAGACCGGCAGTTGCCTTGGAAAGACTCCAGAGTGAAGTGGAAGTAGAAGTGGAGAGGAGGAGGGCTAATGATGCTGTCGAACAAAATGCAGCCATGACAGCAAAAGTAGAAGCTGAAATGAGTGCAATGAAAGAGCAAATGCAGTTTTTACTGGTGGAATTAACTCGTTTGACCAATCAACAATCATCAAAAGAGGTAAGTGCACATTTTATAGGTTTTATATCATTATGATGATGAGATTGGTTATCTCGAAAATATGTTCCCTTAAGGGATTGTTGCATGTATACTCATACATTTCATTTCAATATTAGCAATGTGTGGGACATTTCTAGCATCCACCTGAGATAAAAACATTATGTAACATATTAGTGCGTAGATGTATGGGTTAGTTCTTTTGCTTGGCATATGCAATTGATGGTATTAGGTTATGTCACTGGATTATGGTTTGTTGGTCAATTATGTTATCTTTTGTTGGTGGAATTGTAATATGGTTATTATCGTTAATAGTTTGGAATTGTATTATGTCATGAGATATAATTATAGGATGTTGCTATTTCTGTAGATATAAGTGGCTTATGATGATGAAATTGGTTATCTCAAAAACATGTTCCCTTAAGGGATTGTTGCATATATACTCATACATTTCATATCAATATTAGCAATGCGTGGGACATTTCTAGCATCCACCTGAGATATGAACATTATGTAACATATTGGTACGTAGATATATGGGTTGGTTCTTTTGCTTGGCATAGGCGATTGGTGGTATTGTGTTATGTCAATGGATTATGGTTTGTTGGTCAATTCTGTTATCGTTGGTTGATGGAATTGTAATATGATTATTATCATTAACAACTTGGAATTGTATTATGTTGTGAGATATAATTATAAGATGTTGCTATTTCTGTAGATATTAGTGTCCTATGATGATGAGATTAGGTATCGCGAAGAACATGAGATTGTAAGGAATTGTTGCATGTCTACTCATAGATTTCATATCAATATTAGCAATGCGTGTGACATTTCAACTTTGTACCTGAGATATGAACATTATGTAACATATTGGTGCGTAGATGTATGAGTTGGTTCATGATTTATATATGTGATTCATGGTTTATATTATGTCACGAGATACATTTGGTGGTCAGTTTCTTTTTTTTTTTCAGTTTCGGAATTTTAGTATGACTATTATCGTTAATTGGTGGAATTGTATTATGTGATGAGATATAATTATGGGATGTTGATGCTTCTGTATATATCATTGTTTTATGAAAACGAGGTTGGTTATCACGACCACATGATGTTCTAATAAGGATTGTTGCATGTCCATATGTGCATTTCATATCATTATCATCAACGCATGGGACATTTCTATCTTTCTATGAGATACAAACATTATGTAACATGCGGGTGACTAGTTAACAAGATTGGTTTATGAAGATTATATTTGATTGGTCGTGGTTTATTATGTTATGTGATACATTTCGTGGTCATTTTAGTTGTCTTTGATTGATGGAGAATGTAGTATAATTATTTTCATTTACTGGTGAAATTGGATTATGTCATGATATATAATTATGAGGTGTTGCTTTTTCTGTATATATGCGAGTCTTATAAAGATGAGCTTCGTTATCGCAACATGTTGGTCCCTTAGTATGATCTCACTTGTACACTCAAAGGTTGCATATCATTAGTATCGATGCGTGGCACATTTCTAAATTTCTCTTAAAAATAAGGATGATGTAACATAATGATATCTAGTTAATAGGGTTGGTTTACGAGTAAAATTTGCGGTTTGTGGTTTTGTATTATGTTACGTGATACATTTCGTGGTCACATTAGTTTTCTTTGATTGGTGGGCAATTATGTAATTGCATTATGTCATGAGTTCAAGTTATGGGGTGCTGTTATTTCTATGGTTGGTCATTTGTGCAAATGGATTGGATGGATTTTTAAACATTAACAGTTTTTTGGTTTCTTATCACAGTGACGCATCTACCACCACATAGCCAAGCATACAAAGATTGAAGGCATTACACATAGCCCATTAGTTGGTGTTGTCAAGGTCTTTTTCATTCCTTCTGGCTCTTTCCTTTTAGAATGTGAAGGGAATTATGTGTGCACTACTATTTTGTGGGTGTATGGTGTTTGGATAATATTCTATTCTCATGCTACAATTCGGATATTCGACTTTTATTTCTTAAGTAGTAGGATATTAAAATGTTGTCTCTGGCATTGAACAAGTTGAAGTTTTGTGCCTTTTTTTCAGATATTTTTTTGAATGTTCAATACTTAGTATGATTGCGTTCAGTACTTTTCCGACTTTGATGATGTATGTATTATAAGAATAAATGATGTGACAATTAATACTGTGATATTGGTCATATGATACTAAAACAAACCACATTATAACGTTAAAATTTGTCACTAATGACCCCATTTAGTGACAAATTTTCGCCATCACTAATTCCATCTAAGAAAAAACCTTTGGTGATGACAAAATTTCGTCACCAATGAACAGCGCCACAAAAATGTTTTGCACAAATTGCATATTCAACAAATCTTTTGTGACAAACTTTTTCCGTCACCAATGACAAAAAGGAATTGGTGACGAAAAACTTGTCGTCACTAGCTTGTCACTAAAGGCGTTGATCAAGGCATAATTTAGTAACGAATTGTTTTCTCATCACCAATAACAAAAAAAGGAATTGGTGATGAAAAACTTGTCGTCACTAGCTCGTCACTAAAGGTGTTGGCCAACACATAATTTAGTGACAAATTTTTCTCTCATCACCAAAAATGTCACATTACCCCGCTGCCCAGCCGCACATTTAGTGACGACCATATTTTGTCACTAATTTCGCCCAATTAGTGACAACTTTTATCTTTTCGTGACAACATTGTCCCCCTTTCGGTGATGACCTTTTTTGGTCACTAATTTTCGTCACCTCCAAGTTTCGTCACTAAAAGCAACCCTTTAGTGACGACATTTTTTTTTCCGTCACGAAAGACCTTTAGCGACGGACCTTTGCTGACGACGAGTGACCAGAATTTTTTTCATCACTAAAGGCCTCCACAGGGCTTTTGGTGATGAAAATCAGCCCTTTGGTGACGAAATTCCGATTGTCACTAAAGGGGAGGTTTTCTTGTAGTGTATTAAAGTAGTAAAAGGCTGTCCCCCCCCCCCCCCCCCCCAAAAAAAAAAAACTATCCATATGATAATTCAACATGAAGTCTGTTATGAAATAAGCCTAACGATGAAAATGTTCATTTTCATAAATCATTTTTTGAGTGATTCTGTGAAAAATCATTTTATTTTACGAGAAAGTAAAAAAAGATTAAACAATTATTTGTGAGGAGATTTTTAGTTTAGTCCTTGACTAAGTATAACATACCATTGTGTCACCGATCATGATTTTGAGTCTTGTGGTCAATGGCTCTATAGCCAAGCAAGCCTTGTGTGCTATGAGTGTATGCGCATAATTGCTACTAAGTTGTGTCTTCCTATTGCTTGCTTGCCTAGAAAGCACGCCCACATGCTCACACCCTTATGTTGTGCGTGTTTGGCAAATCTTGTTGCGTGCACACTTAGCCATCGCATGTGCGTGTTTAAGCGGCCACATGCCCACCAAACAAGCCTAGTGTATACTCTCGCGCACGTGCATGCCCAAACATGCACAACTACAAGGCTTCGCAACATGCGTGCAAGGCCCTATGGCTCTTAGCTAGCTTGCTTGCTAGCATTTTTATCCTATGCCTAAGCACGCTTAATTTTCAGATGGACAACGATTTCTTCGCAATCAGAGCACCAATGGGCCCACTGCCACCACTAGAGGACGTATTTTATTCGGGGACATCCTTCTAACACCCCAAGTTTGGACCTGGCTAGAGGGCCCTGTGGGCCCCACCACTCAGCCGAAGCCTAAGCAACCAAGAATGAAGACTATAGCACCTGGAATTTAAATGGTGTAATAGATATGTGTTAGTTTTCATGTTGGCATTGTAAATATGTAGTGTAAGTTGGAAAACCATGGTTTTCATAAAAAAATTGCGTTCTTTTGTAATAATATTAGGTGTAATGTAGAAAAAGCGCAATCTTTGCAGAGAAACAGCGGTTTTCACTTTTGGTATGAAAGTTTGCCTTGGAGGTGTCACTTCTGATGTTTTAACCAATGCATACTTAGTGAGGAGTAGCATTGTACCAAGTAAAGTGTTGGGTTTTCCCCACTACCTTTCAGACACTTGTCTATATTTGTAATCTTTCTTTCTAACAATCAAACGAGTTTTTTTCTTTGAACTTTATACATCATGTGCTTTTCAATTCTTCGTTCCTTTAAAAGTATTGTTTGCTTATTCGTGTTATTTGCATGTGTGTGAATTGCAACGCCAAAGGAGATTGTTTGGCAAAAACAACGTAAGAATGTTTGCTTGCCTCATGAGTGCGTTTGTGCGAGCCTCACAATCGCGATTCATGTCACATTGTGACAAAAGTTTAACTCACATTCCCAAATATGCAAATCTTTTAGTATATGTTCCACATTGAAGGCTTGGTCTTGGTAAACGAATCCCAAGGCGTCAGTGTCGGTTGGAGTTATAATTATTTAAATTTTTCTTCAACCACTGAAAATAATAAAAACCTATACATTGTTGTTTAAAGTTACAATTTTAAGATTACATAATTATTTGTATGTTCCTTTAATGGATTACAATGATTACATATAATTGTACATGTTGATGTTACGCAGATTAGAACCACCAAGAAAAGAATTATTAGCTTGAATATAGTAACAATTTAACAACCTAGTAAATTTAGATATGACAAAATATGTTACTATCTCATTTAGTGTTTTTATTCACATCTTAATATGATTCTTTATAACGCTTTTATGTATTATAATCTATAATAAATGTTAATATATTCAACTAATTGTTTTAATTTATATCGTTATTGATATTGTTAAAATTTGTTTTTATTCTAGTTAGTTTCAATATAACTGTACATTTATTTATATTTTCTTACTAAATGAACTAAATTCAAGATTAATTTTTTGATTAATTTTTTTTTTTATTATCTTCAGCTTATTTTACTATTGAGACTTTTGATTTTCAATTCAATTGCTATTGCTAAATTTTTCAGAACACCTCCACTTTATTTACTACTTTCTCTTATAATAGATAAATTAATTAATTCTTGTCAAGAAGATTGATAACTCTATTTTATATAGGGTTTTCTTATTCATTTTGGTTAGAATTTGGCTTGTGTTTTAATTTGTTTTTACATATTTTGGCCAAATTATCCTTTGATTTTATGACTTCCAAGTTTTCAACTTTTGAGCATAATCTTGAATTTTCTTAGGTTTGAGAACTAGGTTGGTCACAATCAAGAAGTGAAAATTGAAGCAAATCAGAAATTATTCATATTTCAAATAGAAAAATATTTCGGTTGATTGCCCAATTCCATGTTTGTGGATAATGAAAGAGTTTCTAGTTTGAGTATTTGGTACAGTTGAGGCTCATCAAAATATTGCCACTAAACCATTAAGCAAAGAAATCTGGACAAAGCTTATGAAGCCAAGCATGAAATTGCACACAAAGAAAACAAAAGGAATGAAGCAACTTCGGACAACAAAGAAACAAATAAACAAAGAAGAAGCCAAAGACACAAAAGGAAACAAAGCTCAACTACAATTGGGAAACAAAAGAATCGGTCAAAGGAAACAAAGAAAAGCCCCAACACCGATGGAATCCTTGTGACAAACACTCAAAGCATCCAAAGAAAGTGGACTAGCGAAAGAAAGAAAGAAAAGACACAACCAGTGCAAAGGAAAAAGTCTCACATGAAAGCATAAGGAAACCAAATTGTCATTCTCTTCTTTTACAAGAAAGTTTCTCCAAAATGCAATATCACATGGGCAAAAGAAACACTCAAAGCATCCAAAGAAAGCTGGACCAGCCGAAAGGAACAAACAGCCGAGAATCACACTTCGGGCAGCAAGAATGACATTTGGAAAGCAAAGCTTGGGCTGTTTTCTTTCTTTGTAAAGATGACAAGCACGTGGAAGACAATAACACCTTCTAAGAAAAGAACACCTTGCCTATAAATGGACAAAGATTGGAACCGAGGAAGGCATCCCATTTTCATCCCCGATCCCAATTCAAATTTAGCAAGATTTCTAGTTTTCTTTAGTTTAGATGTAGTTTAGCCAAGCTATTTTTCTTCTGTTTTCCTGCAGAGTTTAGTAGAAATTTCAGCAGCTTTCCCTTAGTTTTCTTCTTTTGGAACTTTGCAATTTTTCTTCTCGGCTTTCTGCTGTAAAAATTTGTCTTCATTCATGCACGGGTTTTCTTCACCACACCGTTGTTTTCCTTTGTTTTCCTTTTATTAGTTTAGCAAGGTTCAGTTCCTCCCGGTTTCTTCAGTATACATTGCATTATTATCATCGGTTTGCTTCCTTAGCTTCCTCTCGGTCTTCAGACATCAGTTTATCTTCTCGGTTTTCTGCTGCAGATTTTTTTCGTTGTTCTCTTTTTGTTGTTTCAGTAAATTGTGATAGAAGCTTTCTCGTAATTTTTTTTCTTAACAAAATTATAGCCAAGGTTCTGGTTTCTTCTTATAGTTTTCTGTCGGTTTTTCTTCTTCTTTTTCTGTAGTTTGCTTTAGCAATTTTTTGCTTCATGCTCACGGATTGTTTTCAGAAAATTTCAGCAGCCTCCTCGGTTGTTTTTGCAGCAAAATTTTCAGCTATCTTCTTGTTGTTCCTTATGTTTTTCTAGTCAAATCTTCATCATTTTGTTCTTATTTTTTAGTTAATTAATGAGTTTAGATTTTGCAGCAACCAAGCTTGAAAGACAAAGAAGAAGCAATTTGTTGTTTTTGTTCCTTGGAAGCTACGGGTGCAAGAAACAAACCATGCAGAATTCTTGGTCTTCAAGTCTCCATTTACTGGTTTTGTCTTTTATTATTTTGTTTAGTTTAGTTTAGTCTAGTTATTTTATTTTTCTTCCCTTGTTTTTTGTTTAGTTAATTTTAACAATTTTAGTAATATTATTTCTTGTGTTTTGTTAAGAATTTCTAATTATGTTTTATTTTCAAGTATTAAGTATTTTATAGCTTTTATGTTCATGAAATATTGTTTACTTTAAATTTCAGAATTTGTATTAATTTTAATTATGTCTATTTTTATTTTTATTGTTAGTTTAAATTTCATTATGTTCTAATTTCTTTTGTTAGAGACTAGATGATCTTAATCATGAATAATTAATTCTTAAGACTTGTTCATGCAATTTATATTTCAATTATGAGTTTAATATCATGTTCTTAATGCTTTTAGGTGATTGATCACCACTTAATTGATTGTTGATGCTTGTTTGATACCGAGAGGAGATAACATGCATGTGCTCATGTGATATTAAACCATGAATTCAATTTAGACCGTAATAATCTAGGTTGTTCATGTGGTTTCGGTAGTAAAACTAAGTAATGGTTACTTAGATTGAATCCGGAAATTTTCATAGTTCCTAATGCATTTAGAAATCTAAATTCACCTAGACCAAGTGTGAGTTGATTTTAATCTAAATAGGTTATTAGACCGATGTCGGCTATTAATTTACATTAGGAAATTTCACCATCATAATTTGGAATTTAAGTTAATTGCATGACAAGTCAAGAGAGTTAATTAGGATTGATTAAGTGAAATCGAAATCTCTAACATCTTTGTTAAATTGGTAAATTTTTAATATTTTCTTATTGTTATAAATTTTCATTCTTTGTTAAGTTTAGTTAAAATTGCATGAAAGTTTTGTTTTATTGGCTAGCTTGTTGTTGAATTAATCAATTTGGTAAGTAATTGGTTAAATTAAAACAATCCTCGAGGGAACGATACTCTACTCACTACTATATTACTTGTTGATATTGTACACTTGCAATTCACCGAACAAGTTTTTGGCGCCGTTGCCGGGGATTGAATTTACTAAATTTTTCCAATTGCTATTAATATTGATTGATTTTTGATCGAGACTAGCCTTTTAATTTTTATTGGTTTGATTTTTGTCAAGGGAATTTCAAAGTTGCATGAATTTGAGAAGTCGGAAAGGAGAATTGGAAGAATTTGATCCTGAACCTGAAAGAAAACTTCTTAGAGGATTGAAAGAGCAAGAGTTAGTCATTGACACAAATCCAATGGCGGCCGAAGAAGAACATTTCCCAATTCAACCTCAAAGGAGAACTTTGATGGATTATTCCGCTCCAACGGTTCAAGATTCCACTTCAAGCATAAGAAGGCCAGCCATTCAAGCCAACAATTTTGAGCTCAAGCCGTCTTTGATCCAAATGCTTCAAAATGCTGTTCAATTCAGTGGCTTGCCGAATGAAGATCCTAATCTCCACATTGAAGCTTTTCTTGAAATTTGTGATACCATTAAATATAATGGAGTTCACAATGATGCTATTAGACTTAGGTTATTTCCATTCTCTTTACGTGATAAAGCTAAAGCATGGTTATCTTCTCTTCCTACAGGTTCTATCATCACTTGGGAGGATATGGCCCAAAAATTCTTAAGCCGATATTTTCCACCTGCCAAGTCAGCAAAAATGAGGAATGATATCACCACATTCATACAAAATGATGGAGAATCCCTATATGAGGCATGGGAAAGGTTTAAGGAGCTACTAAGGTGATGTCCACACCACGGTATTCCAATTTGGATGCAAGTGCAAACGTTCTATAATGGAATTGGTCCAAATATGAGAAGTACTATAGACGCCGCAGCTGGTGGTACATTGAATAATAAAACGCCTGAAGAAGCTTTTGAGTTGATTGATCAAATGGCGTCTAATAGCTATCAATGGCCAACTGAAAGATTCAATGCAAAGAAACCAAGTGGAGTGCATGAGATTGATGTTAATACTGCCATTGTTGCTCAATTTGCTGCTTTGAATAGAAAGATAGATTCGGTTTTGAAGATAAAGGAGACAACTTGCGACTTCTGTGGTGGAAGACATGAGTCAACTGCTTGTCAGGTAAATCATAATTCTTATACCACTGAAGATGCTAATTTTGTTTCTAATTTCAACAGAGGACCTCAAAATAATCCTTACTCAAATACATACAACCCTGGATGGAGGAATCACCTAATTTTTCTTGGGAGGGCAAAATCGCAACCAATGAACCCACCTAGACCAACATTTCCACCACCCATGGAGAAGCCGAATAAGAACCTTGAGGAAATGGTGGCAAAGCTTATTCAATCGAATCAGGAAGTAATAAATCGTTTTGAAAGTCGCATGAACAATCAAGATGCAACAATTCGACATATGGAGGTAAGTATTCGAATGTGGAAAAACAAGTTGGTCAACTTGCTAGCCAAATATCCGAGAGACCATATGGTGGTCTTCCAAGCAACACTGTGAAGAATCCAATTGAGAATGCAAAAGCCATCATCCTAAGGAGTGGAAAGGAGCTTAAAAATGAAGAAAGAGGTGAAAAAGAGGAGTCCAAAACCGAATTGAAGGATGAAGCCGAACCAAAAGAAGAACCACCTCAAAGAAAGCTATTTCCCGACCATCCTACACCATATGTGCCCTCTATTCCTTTTCCGGAGCGACTTCAAAGACAAAATAGATAAGCAATTCTCCAAATTTCTTGATGTGTTTAAAAAATTGCACATTAACATTCCTTTTGCAGATGCATTGGCTCAAATGCCGAGCTATGCAAAGTTCTTAAAGGAAATCTTGGCAAACAAAAGGAAGTTGGAGGATTATGAGACCGTCAACCTCACTGAAGAATGCTCCGCTATTCTGCAAAATAAGCTACTACCAAAGCTTAAAGATCCAGGGAGTTTTACAATTCCTTGCACAATTGGTGATTCTTATTTTGACAAAGCTTTATGTGATCTTGGTGCTAGTATTAATCTAATGCCTTATTCTGTTTTTAAGAAACTTGGATTAGGAGAAGTCAAAGGCACCACTGTTTCTCTTGATTAGCGATCGATCTATCAAATATCCAAGAGGTGTGGTGGAGGATGTGTTGATCAAAGTTGTCAAATTTATTTTTCCTGCAGATTTCATTGTGTTAGAAATGGAGGAAGACTTTGAAGTACCGATTATTTTAGGCCGACCATTCCTAGCAACTGGAAGAGCTCTAATTGATGTCCAACAAGGAAAGTTAATTCTTAGAGTTCAAAATGAGCAAGTCACCTTCAATGTGTTCAAAGCAATGAAATTTCCTTACGATCGAGTGATTGCTTGCAAATTGAAGTGGTGGACGAAATTGTCCAAAATTTTGCAATTCATGCCATGACCAAGGACACAATTGAAAAGTGTATGGTTCATCATTGAGAGAAGGTACCAAGATAATGAAGTAAGGGAAGAAAGTGAGCATATTAGAGGCAAATCCACCTTATCCAAGGTGGAGGCACCAAAATATGAAGAATTAGGGATGAATACAAAGAAACCGAAGCCATCCATTGAAAAAGCACCAACTCTTGAACTTAAACCTCTTCCTTCTCATTTAAAATATGCTTTCCTTGATGATTTAAATCTTCCAGTAATTATTTCTTCTTCTTTGACAGGTGTGATGGAGGAAAAGTCATTAAGGGTGCTAAGAAAGCACAAAAGTGCATTTGGGTGGACCATTGCGGATATCAAAGGAATTAGCCCTTCAATTTGTATGCACAAGATTTTAATGAATGAGCAATATAAGCCGGTCATCCAACCACAAAGGAGACTTAATCCAAAAATGCAAGAAGTAGTGAAAGCCGAGGTGATCAAGCTTCTCGATGCAGGTATTATCTATCCAATTTCTGATAGTGATTGGGTAAGTCCTGTGCAAGTAGTACCTAAGAAAGGAGGCATGACTGTTTTAACTAATGACAATGATGAATTAATTCCTACTAGAAACGATCCACAGTTGGCGTGTTTGCATTGACTATAGAAAATTAAATGATGCCACCCGCAAGGATCATTTTCCTTTGCCTTTTATCGATCAACTGCTAGAAAAACTTGCAGGATATGCATTTTACTGCTTTCTAGATGGATATTCAGGGTATAATCAGATACCTATTGCACCTAGTGATCAGGAAAAGACAACTTTCACTTGTCCCTATGGTACTTTTGCATATAGAAGAATGCCTTTTGGTCTTTGTAATGCACCTGCTACTTTTCAAAGATGCATGATGGCAATTTTTTCTGACATGATAGAGAAACATATTGAAATTTTCATGGATGATTTTTCTGTGTTTGGTGTTTCTTTTGATTCATGCCTGAACAATTTGGATTTGGTGTTACAAAGATGTGAAGAGACTAACCTTGTTTTAAATTGGGAAAAGTGTCACTTTATGGTGCAGGAAGGTATTGTTCTGGGCCATAAAATCTCTGCCGAAGGTATTGAGGTGGATCGAGCAAAAATTGAAGTCATTTCTAAATTGCCGCCACCTAATTCCGTGAAGCTACTCCGTGGATTTTTAGGACATGCAGGATTTTATAGGCGTTTTATCAAAGATTTCTCAAAAATTTCAAGACCATTGACTAAACTACTTGAGAAAGATGCTAAATTTGATTTTAATTCTGATTGTTTGCAGGCATTTGAGATCTTGAAAAAGAAATTAATTTCAGCTCCAGTGATGACTGTGCCTAATTGGGAGAAGCCTTTTGAACTCATGTGTGATGCAAGTGATCAAGCTATTGGAGCTGTGCTTGGACAGAGAGAGAATTGAATTTTTCGAGCAATTTACTATGCTAGCCGAACCTTGAATGGAGCACAATTAAATTATGCTACTACTGAAAAAGAACTTTTGGCTGTGGTGTTTGCTTTTGATAAATTCCGCTCTTATTTGATTGGCTCTAAAGTAATTGTTTATATCGATCATGCAAAGATCAAGTACTTATTGGCAAAGAAAGATGCAAAACCAAGACTCATTCGATGGATTTTGCTTCTTCAAGAATTCGATTTAGAGATTAAAGACAAAAGAGGAACCGAAAATCTTGTGGCTGACCATCTTTCAAGATTGCCAAATGCTCCCAAGGATGAGGTACCTATTTTGGAAAGTTTTCCTGATGAAGCACTTTTGCTTTCAACATCAGTACTTCCATGGTATCTTGATCCGTAAATTATTTGGTAAGTGGTGTTCTTCCCCCTGATTTAACTTATCAACAAAAAAAGAAGTTTTTCTTTGATGTTAAACATTACTTTTGGGACGACCCGTACTTATTCAAGGTATGTGTTGATCGTATTATCAGACGTTGTGTTTCTAATAATGAGATTCCTAGTATTCTTTTCATTGCCATGATGGACCCATTGGTGGTCACTTTGGTGCCACTAAAGCACGCTAAGATTTTACAATGTGGTTTCTATTGGCCTACTTTTTAAAGATGCATACAATTATGTTGCTCAATGTGATAGGTGCCAAAGAACTGAAATATATCTAGACGACATGAGATGCCCCTTAATAATATTATGATATGTGAGTTATTTGATGTTTGGGGTATTGACTTCATGGGTCCATTTCCACCTTCTTTTGGTAATATGTATATTTTGGTTGCTTGTGAGTATGTGTCTAAATGGGTAGAAAATTGTAGCTTTACGATCAAATGATGCTAGGGTTGTTTGCAATTTCTTGAAAAACACATCTTTACTAGGTTTGGTACACCTAAGGCAATTATAAGTCATCAAGGTACTGATTTCATAAATAAGCAATTCAAGTCACTTTTGCAAAAGTATGGTGTCACTCATAAGGTAGCCACAGCGTACCATCCCCAAACTAGTGGTCAAACCGAAATATCTAATAGGGAACTCAAAAGTATATTGGAAAAGTCTGGAATATTAATAGGAAGGATTGGGCAAAGAAACTTGATGATGCATTATGGGCTTACAGAATCGCTTATAAAACTCCTATTGGTATGTCACCTTTTCGACTTCTCTATGGTAAGACATGTCATTTGCTGTTGAACTTGAGCATAAAGCATCTTTGGGCTTTGAAATCTCTTAACTTTGATATGCAGATAGTAGGAGAGAAAAGGTTGTTGCAGTTGGATGAATTGGAAGAACTCCGCAATGAAGCTTACGATAATGCACGGATTTACAAAGAAAAAACAAAGAAATGGCATGATAAACACATTTTGCGGAGAGAGTTTCATGTTGGAGAAAAAGTTTTGTTGTATAATTCCCGTCTTCGTTTGTTTCCAGGAAAATTAAAGTCTCGATGGACTGGACCTTATACCATCACAAAAGTTTTTCCTTATGGTGCTGTGGAGATCACTACTGAAAATGAGGGCACATTTAAAGTTAATGGACAAAGGCTTAAGCATTACAATGGAGGAGATGTTGTTAGTCAATCATCCTTCATTACCTTGATGCCACCGGCTTAGACAAAAAGGAAAGTTTGGCTGCGAACTATAAAGCAAGCGCTACTTTGGAGGCAACCCAAGTTCTTTTACCTTTATTGCTTTTATTTTGTTCTTATTATTATTATTATTATTCTTATTTTTTATCTTATTTTAAACGGAAAAAAAAAGAGAAAAAGATTTATTTTTATTATGTGCAATTCTGCTTCACCTTTTTGCTGCACCAGTCTGAAGAAAAATTCGGTTCAAGGCCTTCCCATTTGAATTTTGTGCTAAAATTTTACAGCAAGGTAGAAGATTCAACCCGGTTCATGTCCACCAAATTTGAGAATTTTTGGAGCTGTTTTGGTACCTGAACGAAATTCATCTTCAACAGTTGTTCCAAATAGGGCAGTTTCCTCACTTTTCATTTTTCTTATGTTTTCTTTAGTTGCTATACTTGATCTTGCTCCTTGTTGCATTGAGGACAATGCTCAATTTTAAGTTGGGGGTGAGATACATGAAATTTTGTGCTGGATTTTTGTCAAAATTTTTGAAAATTTCAATTTTATTGGGTTAAAAAGAAAAAGTCCTTCCAAGTTTTCAATTTTGATATCTTCTTTGAAATTTCAACTTCTTTTGATACTCATTTAGAATAATTTTGAGTTATATGCATTAGTTATTTGGGTTGGAATGTATGAATGAGGCAAGTATGATTAGTCTTTGTTTTGAAAATTTTTAAAGCATCTTGTTGATTTTAATGATTGAATTGAATGAGAATGTGCAAGATTTGATATACATTGAGCCCATTGTGAGTAATTGAGCCTAAGAGCATTGTCTTTTTCTTTGCTCACATATTTCTTTGATTGAGTGTTGTAAAATATGGTATGTTCATTCTAGAACTTGCTTTGTTATGCATGTTGAGATCACATTGTGGATTCATGCTTTGAAATGATAAGGGCACTTAGGATTAACCATTTTTAACTTTCTAAAAAGCTTAACCATTACATATACCCATAGTCAACCAATTTTGAGCTTTAACCTTTCTTTGTTATAACACCACATCATTAGCCTTAAACCGTTGTTTTTGTTTACTATCGTTGAACCTTTGTCAAGAGTATGTAGAAATGAATTGCATGATAAAATTTCTATTGATTCCAAAGAAAAGAACCACTAAAAAATAAAAAAAAAAAAAAAAAAAAAAAAAGTGAACAATATTCCTTATGAAGATTGGACAAAGTTAATGTTTTCATTGTGTACAAGATGGTCCAATTATATGTTGAAATTGTTAAAAGGGATATATGTTATTTGAAAAAAAAGAAAAAAAAAAGAAAAAAAGGTTCTAATGTGCTACTTGTTGCTTTTGAGTCATGCAAGGAGGTTTATACATATCTTGATTTGTGAAAACCTAAATTTTCCTATCTTTCTACCTACCCTTACCTAAGCCCCGTTACAACCTTTATAAAGACCCTTTGATTATTGCATGGATTCATATTTATTAGTGGTGGAGATGTGATATATAAGCAAGCCTATGGCAATGACATGCTATGTTTGATTTGAGTGCTGAATGAAACCCCTAAACACTTTGAGTGATTAGAGTGCAACCTATGAGAGGTTATCAAATTTTGTGCATTTGATTTCGACGAAATTGTTGGAATTAATGAGATGTGTATTTTGTTTAGATTAAAAAAGGGCTATGAATACTTGTTCTTTGGCTTATTATTCCAGTTTGAATTTTTAATGTACAATAATTTTGAATTATTTATGGATGAGTTAGAAAGGGTATGGAATGAAAAGAAATATGTTCTTCTAGTGCAAGCTTGAGGACAAGCTTTAAGCTAAGTTGGGGGTAATTTGATAACTCTATTTTATATAGGGTTTTCTTATTCATTTTGGTTAGAATTTGGCTTGTGTTTTAATTTGTTTTTACATATTTTGGCCAAATTATCCTTTGATTTTATGACTTCCAAGTTTTCAACTTTTGAGCATAATCTTGAATTTTCTTGGGTTTGAGAACTAGGTTGGTCACAATCAAGAAGTGAAAATTGAAGCAAATCAGAAATTATTCATATTTCAAATAGAAAAATATTTCGGTTGATTGCCCAATTCCATGTTTGTGGATAATGAAAGAGTTTCTAGTTTGAGTATTTGGTACAGTTGAGGCTCATCAAAATATTGCCACTAAACCATTAAGAAAAGAAATCTGGACAAAGCTTATGAAGCCAAACAAATTGCACACAAAGAAAACAAAAGGAATGAAGCAACTTCGGACAACAAAGAAACAAATAAACAAAGAAGAAGCCAGCACACAAAAGGAAACAAAGCTCAACTACAATTGGGAAACAAAAAGAATCGGTCAAAGGAAACAAAAGAAAAGCCCCAACACCGATGGAATCCTTGTGACAAACACTCAAAGCATCCAAAGAAAGCTGGACTAGCCGAAAGAAAGAAAGAAAAGACACAACCCAGCTGCAAAGGAAAAAGTCTCACATGAAAGCATAAGGAAACCAGCTGTCATTCTCTTCTTTTTCTGAAGAAAGTTTCTCCAAAATGCAATATCACATGGGCAAAAGAAACACTCAAAGCATCCAAAGAAAGCTGGACCAGCCGAAAGGAACAAACAGCCGAGAATCACACTTCGGGCAGCAAGAATGACATTTGGAAAGCAAAGCTTGGGCTGTTTTCTTTGCTGTAAAAGATGACAAGCACAGGGAAGACAATAACACCTTCGGAAGAAAAGAACAGCCTTGCCTATAAATGGACAAAGATTGGAACCGAGGAAGGCATCCCATTTTCATCCCCGATCCCAATTCAGCCTAGCAGCATTTCTAGTTTTCTTTAGTTTAGATGTAGTTTAGCCAAGCTATTTTTCTTTCTGTTTTCCTGCAGTAGTTTAGTAGAAATTTCAGCAGCTTTCCCTTAGTTTTCTTCTTTTGGAACTTTGCAATTTTTCTTCTCGGCTTTCTGCTGTAAAAATTTGTCTTCATTCATGCACGGGTTTTCTTCACCACACCGTTGTTTTCCTTTGTTTTCCTTTTATTAGTTTAGCAAGGTTCAGTTCCTCCCGGTTTCTTGATACATTGCATTATTATCATCGGTTTGCTTCCTTAGCTTCCTCTCGGTCTTGGACATCGATTTATCTTCTCGGTTTTTGCTGCAGATTTTTTCGTTGTTATCTTTTTGTTGTTTAAGTAAATTGTAATAGAAGCTTTCTAGTAATTTTTTTTCTTAACAAAATTATAGCCAAGGTTCTGGTTTCTTCTTATAGTTTTCGCCGGTTTTCTTCTTCCTTTTCTGTAGTTTGCTTTAGCATTTATTTGAATCATGCTCACTGATTGATTTCAGAAAATTTCAAATTTCCTCCTCGGTTGTTTTGCGAGAAAATTTTCAGCTATCTTCTTGTTGTTCCTTATGTTTTTCTAGTCAAATCTTCATCATTTTGTTCTTATTTTTTAGTTAATTAATGAGTTTAGATTTTGCAGCAACCAAGCTTGAAAGACAAAGAAGAAGCAATTTGTTGTTTTTGTTCCTTGGAAGCTACGGGTGCAAGAAACAAACCATGCAGAATTCTTGGTCTTCAAGTCTCCATTTACTGGTTTTGTCTTTTATTATTTTGTTTAGTTTAGTTTAGTCTAGTTATTTTATTTTTCTTCCCTTGTTTTTTGTTTAGTTAATTTTAACAATTTTAGTAATATTATTTCTTGTGTTTTGTTAAGAATTTCTAATTATGTTTTATTTTCAAGTATTAAGTATTTTATAGCTTTTATGTTCATGAAATATTGTTTACTTTAAATTTCAGAATTTGTATTAATTTTAATTATGTCTATTTTTATTTTTATTGTTAGTTTAAATTTCATTATGTTCTAATTTCTTTTGTTAGAGACTAGATGATCTTAATCATGAATAATTAATTCTTAAGACTTGTTCATGCAATTTATATTTCAATTATGAGTTTAATATCATGTTCTTAATGCTTTTAGGTGATTGATCACCACTTAATTGATTGTTGATGCTTGTTTGATACCGAGAGGAGATAACATGCATGTGCTCATGTGATATTAAACCATGAATTCAATTTAGACCGTAATAATCTAGGTTGTTCATGTGGTTTCGGTAGTAAAACTAAGTAATGGTTACTTAGATTGAATCCGGAAATTTTCATAGTTCCTAATGCATTTAGAAATCTAAATTCACCTAGACCAAGTGTGAGTTGATTTTAATCTAAATAGGGTTATTAGACCGATGTCGGCTATTAATTTACATTAGGGAAATTTCACCATCATAATTTGGAATTTAAGTTAATTGCATGACAAGTCAAGAGAGTTAATTAGGATTGATTAAGTGAAATCGAAATCTCTAACATCTTTGTTAAATTGGTAAATTTTTAATATTTTCTTATTGTTATAAATTTTCATTCTTTGTTAAGTTTAGTTAAAATTGCATGAAAGTTTTGTTTTATTGGCTAGCTTGTTGTTGAATTAATCAATTTGGTAAGTAATTGGTTAAATTAAAACAATTCTCGAGGGAACGATACTCTACTCACTACTATATTACTTGTTGATATTGTACACTTGCAATTCACCGAACAAAGATCTTACTCGTCACTATATATTAAAATAACTTAGAGTAATAATTTTTAGTTACGGTGAAGATTGCAAAATTTCTTTTCCGATAAGTTGGGAAAGAGGACTGAAATATGCCACTGAAAAACCCTGCTTAAACTTTTGTGCAAAGCAATTTTAAAAATATAAAATGAGCATAGAAACAATAAATCTTTATATTCACTAATAATATAATTTTTAACAAATATAAAAATAATTATGTGAACATATTATGATTTATTATAGGGAATGGAAGTGTTACCGAGAACCACATACGCCATGCAATTGATATAACAGTATCAGTATATGGTTAAAAAGAAGGTAGGTTCTTTAATTTTATGATGTTATTTTGGCAAAATCCAGATTAGATTTCTTCCCATTAAGGACGTTTCCAAAAAAGTTGTTCCAGTAATCTTGGTACAAGACTTCTCTGTATAAGGCTCCTCCGTCCCGCTCCACCAGCTGAGGCAGTGGACCAATCTTTTCCGTTGGTCTCGGGCCGGCGAAAAATGGAATTGACACTCTTGATTGCATGCTTGTGGTACGAACTGTATGTTCTGCACTTTTGTACCTTCCATTGCTGAGGATCTGAGATTAAAATGAAATAACATGTAAAGTTACAAACGACAATAATCACAGACATGGATGTGATTTATGAGATGCTTTTGTAAAAGTGCTTTCTTTTTTTTTTTTTTAAGATTGAATTGAACGCTTTAGTTTGTATTACTTTTTCAATATCAGAGAAGTGCTTTCTATTTTTTCAAGTAATTTTTGTACCAAGTGTACGTACCATGGTATTCTTTTAAAAACCTTGCGTAATCTAATATCTAACTCCACAAGTTATGCTTAGGAATTTTTAGAAAATGAGTTTGGAGTCAAAGCTTGTTATATTTCTATCACTTGTTAAAGAAAAACAGACAAGAAGAACGGAGAGGATTAGATTTTGAGTTCTAACCTGTAGTGAATCTCCAACATTAATAACCAAAGCACCAGGAATGGGAGGGATTTCTATCCACTCTTCTTTTATCCCTGCTTTTATATCTTCCTCCACTTTAACGTACAAACCTCCAATCCCATCTTGCAAAAGCACTGTCAAAGTCCCTATATCGGAATGGCGCCCCACACCAACAGTGAGTTCTGGATTGGGACACATTGGGTAGAAGTTCATGTTAACCGCTTTCAGACCAGTTAGAGCATCCACCCTTGAGTCATCAAGTTTCACTCCAAGATTTTCTATTAGTATTTCCAACAATCTTTCCATAACTTTGGAGGATAATTTCAAGTATTCAATTGCCTCCTCCCTGCCAAAATAGTCAAAAGAAGTGGGAACAAGTACAAGAAATCTCCCCTATAATAAGACGATTTGGTCACAAGATGAAATCAAAGATGAATTCTTTTATATAGAGTATATATAATCATTATTAGAAAAGATAATATAATAATATATTGTGAAAGTAAATTTCTTTAGAATAGAATAAATTTTATAGTGATTTTTTTTTTAAAGAAGGCGGCAATAGAAAACACTATAGAGAATATGCGTCTTCGGCAAATGTGTCTCGGCACAAGTTTAGTGTCTAAATAACGAAAGTCAATAAACAAATATAAGCTTACTTGCACACTTTGGGCCAATGATTTTGTGCATCAACATCATTGGTGTAGGCCATGCCAACGTAGTCTTTCCATTCAAGAGCCTTTCCTTCTTCAGGTGCAAAACTTGTTGAATAGTTCACTAAGGGACTGGAACTGACTCCCTTGAGATAATCGGCCTTTGCCTCGGGTGGTTGTGCGAAAAATCGGTGCGCAGCCTTTTTTACAGACTCCAGCAACTCCAAATCTGCACCATGGTTGATTACCTGAAAAAACCCAAATGTCTCAGCAGCTCTAACAATAGCCTCCGCCACTTGATCATGGTCAGGACCATCAAGTTTTGATAGATCAATTGGAACTGATGAAAATTGCTCTTGTGATGAAGATGGATTAATTTTCTCAATTCGCTTATATGGTGGTTGAATGTATATTTTTGGTACTTCTGAAATTCCAGAATCTACTAAGCCTTTGATTCCATTGCCTCTTTTGACAACATACTCGAATAGAGATTTTTCATCATCGAAAATTTGTGCCATTTCCTTGTGATCGACTTGTGACTATGACTTCTGCTTGTATTTTCGGCAGTGCAAAGTCTGAGATGACTTCTGGTGAAGAGTTACCCTCATTGATTCGCCTTAAATAGGGAAAATCTGCTGAGATTCTTTGAAGATTATGCATACTTCACTTGATCATTACGATATTAATTTACAAGTCCAACAAGGGATGATACGTATTATAGTAATCAATCTTAGTCAAGGTTTCAAAGTCAATATTTTGCAAATGTGGGTATTATTTGAACAACGCGACACAGCTATTGATATAATTAGGATCAAAGCGTTAACTGCCCCCAAGGGCATAGGCGAGCTGGTAAGTTTGGGGTGACGTGAGGAGAAATCCTCCGGCAACATAAGTTCAAACCATGCGTGGGGCAAATTTTCCGCTGAAATATTTTGGGGGTCTGTCTTGGGGTTTGACCTGTTGACTCTCTCCCTCAGGCCTATGCAAACTCGTGCATATCCCTCAATTTACATCCGCATCCGCCTACTCGTGCACATTTCTCAATTTACATCTGCATCCACCTGGATGCAAACTAGTGCATATCCCTCAATTTACATCCGCATCCGCCTACTCGTGCACATTCCTCAATTTACATCTGCATCCACCTGGCTAAGGGGCTTCTGGTACAGGTGGGGGAGTTTCGCCTTTACAAGAGGAACTTTCTCCTAAAAACAAAAGATCAAAGCGTTAACCAACTCTCGGTCACAAACAGAATTTTAGACTATTTTTTGGAGTTGGTCTTGTGATATTGAATTATTTACTAGCTAGAATATGTCTATGAGATTCTACTTTGGAAAAAGTGTATAGTTAGCATTTCAAAATATAATTTTTAAAATATTTTTATAATTTTTAATACATTTATTATCTCACAACCGTTATTTCAAAAAGCACAAAAATACGTTTTGAAACGTAATCCATATACTAATTTAATAAAAGAAAAATATCAATTCACCAAATTAATGCTCACTTTGTGATTAATAACAATGTAAATTGGCCAATAATTGATTTGTTGAATCAACTTTAATTTATAGAGAGGTTAGCTCAACAAATCAACTTTGCGTCTGAAAAAATCAACAAAAACTAACTACTCTCTTTGTTCTACAAAGAGAGTGGGTGCAGTTTCAAAAAAAAAAAAATTGTCTAAAATAAATCTACATTTTATATAAAATTCTTCTATTACATTTACTAATAATAATAATGCATAACTCAAATTAAAAAGAAAGTATAAAAATAAAATATTATATATTTAATGATACATTGAGTGTGTTATGTTTTGTAATTTAAAAAAAATTGTATCAAATTAAAAGTTTTTTTTTTTTAACGAAGGGAGTATATTACAAATTTACATTATTTAATTAAAATATGTTTCCTACTGAAAAGACAAATTCCCGTACTCGCACATTTTCTCCATTGAGTTAAGATAGAGACGAGGGTCAATTTTATATTTTATTTTATATTTTTTAATTTTAATTATAAATAAAAATTATTGATAAAGGTATTAGAAAAATTAATTTTTTTGGAATAAAAAAATAATTGAATTTCTTGATAAAAAATAATTCTTTTCTAGAATATAGAGAATAATTAATATATATAAACGACATCCATGATTTCCTATATATTTTCATGTATTGATACGACCGATGGAATCTATTTACCAATTACCCCATAGTTTTCGTCAATTCACATCCAAGTTTGACTTTGGTAACGGACTTGTATGGCAATAGGTCATGTTTTGGGTTCACGGGTCATGTTTTGATATGAGTATTACAAATTAATTATGAATTCGAACAGAACCTGTGAACCTTCTTGTTTTCATTTTCGTATCGAATTTTCGTATTAGGTTTGGGTCGCATTTTGTGAGAAGATTTCGTATTGTATTTTCATGTCGTGTCAGAAATTGCCACCCGTACTTGTGTGCCTTTCAAGTCAAAGTATCATCATCATCAACACATCGCAGACAGTCAAAGAAATACGCCTCTAACCTAATAAATGTAAGGTACTCCATTGTCAACGTGGTTGTTTTATTGTCAACATGGTTGTTTTTTCAACTAAGGGAGTATATTACAAATTTAAATTATTTAAAATATGTTTCATACTGAAAAGACCTATTCCTGTACTCGTGCTTCAAGTCCCTAATTACAACTACTAATATTTAGTTTACTAGTAGTACATACTTCTTGTTTTTGGGCATGAGTTGTAAGCAAATTCTTAAATGAAAGAATAACATCCAAAGTCATCACTAATTTCATGCTATCCATGAAACAAAAAGTTGCAAGTTATTTTGCCCAAGTATTCAAATCACACGCAACACAACGCAATACTATACGACTAGAGATATCAATTTCAAAGTTAAATATGAGCAATTTCCAAAGTTGAAAAGTCAACGCATGAACATTAGATTTGTAAGGAAAATGTGACTTATGGTCATATTTGTTCTATTTTCACCACGAAGAAAATAATTTTAACAATAAAAATTATTTTAATATTAATATATTTGTTGGTGAAATTAATAATTGATTGTGACTGCCAATTGAGGACTAATTGAGAATTAATTAATTAATCAGAAAATGAAAATAAAAACTAACTATACTAAGGATTAAAGTCAACAATCAGGTGTGTGAACATTATGGTTACTAATTTATTTTTTTGGGCCGCAGAGGCGCAGAGGCCATTGTTTTTCCATTTTTTACTGTTCTTGCGGGTGAAAACGGTGCGAAAATTTCTTGTGCGATGAGCGATTATTTCGCATTTATCGCGATAAAATTTTCAAATTTTTAACGTTCATGAACAGTAATTACTGTTCATGAACAGTTTTTTTTTTTTTAGGTGCTGCTAGTTCAACATACGGGAGTAGCTGAACTGTCCGTGTGCAAGTTGGCTTCCACGCCAAGGCCTAAGGTGATAGTTAGAGATTTAGTTCTAGTTTCTGTTACCAAAGGCCATTCGTGGTGGGCCACTTGGGATGAGTAGCATCCCTTTTGTATAGTATTAGGGTTCCGATATAACCAGGTTTTTGCATTTTTGGTTGCTTGTCAGCCTTGTCCTGCTTTGTCGGGTGCTTTTGCCCTTTGTAGGACATTTCCCGCTTTGTCGGGTGTATTTGCCCATGTGTGAGTCTTTGTCTTCGTGGGTTATAGCGCTGTACTCAATTGCGACACCACGAAACTTTATTCGCCCTTGAGGCTATATACATTGGCCATTGTGCCTCTTTTTAATACACTATCATTTTTGGAAAAAAAAAAACATTATGGTTACTATATGTGAAAGAAAGTTGTTTCTATGAGGACTACAAACTAAACAAAGGAAAACAAAAAATGTATAGTAACCATTGACTTAGTTGTACGTGTTGCATAGGATTTTGATAAATATTTTATATATATATATATATATATATATGTGTGTGTCCCTTTAACCTGGTTTTCACATGTATACAATTTTAATTAACCAAAAAAAATCACATGTCAAATTATATTAATATTTCAAATTATGTCACGTTTCATTTTCTTTATAACTTAGTATAATCGCCAAATTAGTGATTAAATCAGATTATAGTTCAAATTATTTTATCTTTTAATATTTTAATTCAAATTTTAATCGTTATCTCTTCACATTTCAATTCAAATCTTAATAATTTTGAATTAAATTCTTACTATATTAATTTGGTATCTCAATTTATCCTAATCTCTTCAATTAACTATTTTTTTATGACCAATTAATAAGTCCAAAAAATGAAAAATATCATCATTGTGTGGCTCAATAATATAATACGAACATAGCTAATTTTTTAGTGTTTAGTAATCTAGTCCTACTAAAATTTAAATTACCAAGTACCATATATATGACTTATAATCATTTAAAGTATGCGTAAATTTATATATTTTTTAGATAATGCTATAAATTCTATTTAACTTGGATATTATATATTAATAACTTGATATATTTGTATATTCAAATATTAGCAATTTTCTCTCATGAATTGTTAAAATAAAAAATTAAAATACATTATTATTTTTGATATTATGATAAAAAATTTTAACAATAAAATATTCGTACATGTGCATGGGTAAGAAATCTAGTTATGTATTAATTTGGCAGTTAGTACACAAAATGATTTCCTTCCATAAGCAGGACACTGATTTTGATGTAAAAAATTAGATAAATAAGAAAAAGTTTATGAACTAATTGTCTGGTTAGGATATGAAGTGATTTTCGGGTCATGATCACATGATCTAAAAAATATTTAAGAAACATAAGAAAAATATTATGGACTAATTATTTGAGGAACTTGATTACTAATTTGATGAATACGTTAATTCTTGAAAAAAAAAACTTACAGAGGACATGTGACATAATTTAGAACAATAGTATGTATATACATAATAACGTTTTAGATAAGTGAACAATGTCATTTATGCCGATATTGATCCAAGCTTTTAGAGTTGGAGATGAAGAATTAAAATAAACAATCACACTATTTATAGATCTAGTACTTTAATCTTTTAGATATTTCAGTTCTAACTAAATACTTTTCAAAACTCACATATAGTTGCCAACACCACCCCCCCTCCCAAAAAAAAAAAGAAAGAAAGAAAAAGAAAGAATAAAGTAAAATGTTATACCCACAATTGACCACAAAAAAAGAATATTTACATGAATGCATGCTCTAACCTTGATTTTATATGAAATTAAATTCGCTCGGTTTTTTTTTTAATTTTTTTTTTATGTTGAACTATTAGCAATAGTTAATTCCAAATCTTCACCTAATAAGAAGTTGTGCAAAATTTTATGCAACACTTTTTTGTAATAACTCTCTAATAATTTGACATAGATTTATTCATATCATTATTTTATAGCATTAGAATCCACTTTTATTCTAGTTATTTTTCAATTAGAGTTTTGTTTTCTGTAAATTTTTTTGATCCAAAGAAAAGAAATATAATGTAGAAAAATTATTAACATGGGGTTAAAACTACACCCCCCAAAAAATAATTCCGTTGACTATTTAATCAATGATCTATGAAAATATATAAATAAACAAAGTTAATAAACAAAGCATCGGGAATGGGATGGGAGGCTCTCCATCCACTCTTCTTCCTTTCCAACTTGCCAATATTTTTTTCACTCACATGCAAACTATCCATATCATATTCCAAAAGCAGCGTTCAAATTAAAATATCGGAGTGGGTAAAAGTTGATGATAAACATTGTGAGGCCATTTAGAAATTCCAACCTTGGCTCGCTGATTTTATTATGTATAGGATAATTTTAAAGTATTCAAGTGCCTCTTCCTGCCAATCAAAATAATCAAACCATTGAAAATAAGTTTTTGCCTATTAATCATTAGGCTTGCCACCAATGACCATCTAACATGTATTGGAGCTAAGAGATTAGACGTTCCAATCCCGCCTTCGACATCCCCTCTTCTTGTCCTTATTACATTTTGATTAATATGAGAGTCTCATCTCACATTGTGTCACATTATGGTCCCTTTGTCCTTATTACCTTTGGGTTAACATGAGTGTCTCATCCTACATTATGTCTCACCCAAGCCAAGCACACACTGTTGGTTAATATGAAGACAGCCTCACCCCACATTGTCTCACATTATGGGAGTTTTATCTCACATTATATGAGGCACACACTATTCGTTAACATGCATGGAGGGAGGCTCAGCTCACATTGTGTGAGACACACAATGTTGTAATAGTACAGGCATACAATTATAATAAAATAGAATTATCGTCAAAAAATAATAAAATAAAATAGGTTTTACCTATTTGTGTACAATGATATTGTGTCATAATAAAATATTTTACGTTTAGCATGGCCAAAACAAGTATGAGCAATTTAGTTATTCGATGAGTTTGTTATAATAAGGTGAGTTTTTTTTTTTTCTGAAACGATAGTAATTTCATTGAATGAAGACTAAAAGCTTTACAGATATTAGCCCAAAAGGCTAAAGTGATCTCCTTGGTCTAAATTATTAGCCAAGGAGGAAAATAGAATAATGGATTGGAGTTGCCATTATCCCATTAGTTACAATGGAAATTGCAAAATATTGTAATTGCAATGTGCTAACTAAACTAAACATCTACCTAGCTATGGAATGGAAATACTACCCTATCTAACGGATTGCTAACCAAAAGATTGATTTTCTGAGAGATAATGTCCACCTAACTTCAACTTAATGACTAAGCTTGGACAATATATCTTGAACATCAATTGCACTCCCTAAACGCAAGTTGTTTATCTATTACAAAAGAGAAATCTCAAAGCCGAGTAAGGATAAAATACCATTAGGAAGCTCGCACCAACATTATGCTATCCATCATCTTCTCTGTATCCTGATCCCATGTTCGGTCTTCAACAGAAATTCAGATCTGACAAAAACAACTAATTCCGACCGAATAAAAAGTCCCTTGAGAAAGAAAACAGCCGCACCAAACAGTCCAACCATCATTTTACAATAAACAGCGATCTTGATAAAACTATTATAGATACATCAGAACAGGAGTTGAAAATTACAAATCTTTCTAGCAGCCTTTGTAACTGGAATACAGAACCTGTATAGGTATAGTCTTCAAACTAGCAGAATTAGTCAAGAGAATTCGGAATTTTGAGAGTAGAAAAGGAGTAGAGTTAAAATCTAAAATTTACGGATTGAGAATCTTTGGAGTCATGATATCCCGAAATGAGTTGCTCAGGATAGAGCCAGAGAAAGAACAAAGGAATGATAACAAGAAACCAAATGAACCATTCTTTCACCACGGGGTAACAAACCTATTGTTGAGGAGCCTACCTCTAACCAATCTAGGAGTCGGGTGTAGTCTCTAACTCAATTGTCTAATACAGCTATACCCAGTGTATTTGTAACTAAGTCAGCAAATAGTTTCCTCTTTCTTTTTTCCCTTTTTTTTTGTTTCTTTTTTTTTTTCCTCTTTTTGGTTTTTTTTTTCCTCCTCTTTTTTTCCTTTTTTTTCCCTCTTTCTTGTTTCTTCTCTCACATCTTTTCCTTTTTTCTTTTTTTTTTCCTTTTTCTTCTTTTTTTTTTCGTTTTTTTCTCTTTCTTTTTTTTTTCCTTCCTTTTGGTTTTTGCCTAGTTGGGTAATACCAGCTTAGCCAACTAAATAATTATTTGAGCAGAAGATAAAATCAAGTTATATATAGACTATAAGGCCGTAATGAAGAAAACATTTACAGACATGGAGTTCCCAGGCTTCCTACTACACTAGCCTAAGTTTCGGCAATGGCAAAGTATTAAATGTACCAAGTTAGCATAACAACAAAAGGGACCTTAGAAGACAACATTAGAAAGTATATTGGAAGAATAGAATTCTGGGGAACCTTGTACTAGCCAAAACTTCTAGTTGCCTCACTTTTTTGATATTTTCCTTTTTTTCCCCTCTTTTTTCCTCTTTTTTCTGTTTTTTCCTCTTCTTTTTTTCCTTTTCTTTTTTCCCCTTTTTTTGTTTTTGTTTTTGTTTTTGTTTTTTTTCCTCACATTTTTACGTACCTTGCATTGCAGCTACTTTCTGTGTTACCTCTTTGTTGCTGTCCTGTGTTACCCGTAAATTGCAAAGGTGAAAGGTAAGCATCCGTCCCTTTGCTTCTTCAAGGAACCTCAACCAACAATTGCCCTTTTTAACCAAAATTGAAATAGCCACCTTTTTATCTACTAGCTAGCCACAATTGAACAAAAATATATTAGCTTAAATCATCACCATTGCGTACCCGTAGCATGTACCGAGAAAACTCACCTTAGTGATCTATGAGTCATTTTATCAAACATGTTATGTGCTTTCAGGGTCAGGCATAGAAACACAAAATTCATTATGTATTAGGACCCCATATTTCAGCAATTCAACCACAAAACAAAATAGAAAAATCAGAGTGATATTCAGATCCAAACGGTCTACTCATTTCCCTACAATTCGGTACAAAGATGATTTCAAGGGCCTTACCCGAAGATGATTTACCTTTACCTGACTTTGATGAAAAATTTGATTGCTGGGATTGGGAGAATCGTCACTCATCTCTTCGGGTTAGGGAACAATTAGTTGAGGAATGTCTATCTTTTGTCCTTGTCTCCAACAATAGAGCCTAAAGTGGGATGAACGACAATGGGTGGGAGTTGAAATAATTCTCATGACCAACCTCTATCTATTTGACCCATCTAAAAAAAGTCAATCTTCCAACTTATCTTTAAAATAGGCTCGGACCAAAGTTAAACAGAATTGAGGGCTCATCCTCTCTGTCCCAATGAAAACTACTCACCCCATTCTAATTATCAAGAGAATCACAATTGTTAACCTCCTTGCCCTTTTCATTGAGCATCCATCCTACTTACTCTTCGGACTTGCAATCACCTTCCAACTCCTTGTCCGGGAACTAAAGGGTATCGAAAGCATATTTTCCTTTGCCCTGGGGATGGGTATAGGACTCTCTGTCTCTGTTTTGCTTGAGATTTGATAATGTTGCCGAGTAAACTTCCAATTGTGTCTTCTTATAGCCTGAAAAAATAAGAAGATATCTGCCTTTATTCTTTGTAGGAGGAGGTTCAAACATCATTAACAAGAAAGTTACATGAAATCTAAGTAGTGAAAAAACAGCAGACAGAGAAGGCTCTGGAAGCATTCTGAACTGGTGCAACCATTGCAAAAACTAAAACTTATTTATACCGGTATGATAACATCAAAAGGCCTGTAAACCCAATATGTAAATAAGATATTCACAGTGAATGGTTCATGCAGTTAAGATAGCCTATCCTAGTATCTCTTGATATTCCGTCCATTCCATCATAGCTTTGTTAACCACTTCAATTGATGTGTAACTTTTCCCCTCAAATAGCCAAAGGTTACGTGTTTTCCATAACATCCAGAGCATGTATACGGAAAGCGTAATCCTGTCAATATTCAGGAAGCTCTTACTCAGGGCACTTATTGATTCCCACCAGTGTCTAAAAATTATCTGATCTTGCCTCAGATTATCCCATTGAACCGGTGAGATTCGCCATACCATTGTTGCTCTCTCACATGTAAACAGGGCGTGCTCTAAGGTTTCCTCCTGCATACCACAACATCCACAGATAGTATCTTGCAATACTTTGCGTTTATGCAGCTCTGTTTTGGTTGGCAATATTCCTTGGCAGCATCGCCAAATAAAATGTTTCAGTTTTGCTTTGACTGGGAGCTTCCAAAGTCTGCTCCACATTTGGTTAGATGCAGACAAACTGGAACTACTGGTGGCAACATTCACATTTAGATTGGCTCGCTTCTGCTCCATTGCCCTTTGATATGCCGAATGCACCGTATATTTTCCTTTGCTGTCATAATGCCAAATTATCTTGTCCTGACCGGCCTCCCTATCTAAAGGAATTTTAGAAATTGCAGCTGCATCCTCCGGTTGGAAAATTTGGTCAAGCAGGTTTTGATTCCACTTCATTCCCTCCTCCATCATTAATTGGTGGCACCAAATCGTGGACTCATCTGTCTGGATTTTTGGCAATGGTCTGAAATTTGTTCTATGAGCTAGCCATGGAGATTCCCAAATTCGTATTTCTTTGCCATTTCCTACTTGATATCTCAGTCCCATTTCCAGTACCTGTTTTGCTCCCATCCAACATCTCCAAAGCCAAGATGAACTGGAGTGGACTTTTGCTTGCATGAGTGAGCCTTTGGGGAAATACCTCGCTTTCATTACACGGCTTAGGAGCAGCTTAGGCGACTGGATTAATCGCCATAATTGTTTAGCTAATAATGCTTCATTGAACACTTGTATATCCTGAAAACCAAGTCCACCCTGCCCCTTTGGCAATGTTAATTTTGGCCAGGTTTTCCAATGTATTTTGTGGCCATTGGTTGCATTAGATCCCCACCAGAATTTTGCCGTTGCACTGCTCAGTTCTTTGCATATACCAACTGGTAATTTAAAGCAAGACATTACATAAATAGGTAAGGAATTAAGGACAGATTTTATAAGAATTTCTTTACCTGCCTGACTCAAGAAATGAGTTTTCCAGTTACCTATTCTGTTCTTAACCGATTCAATGACATATGCAAAAACTTCTTTTTTTGATTTGCCTATACCCAAAGGCAAGCCTAGGTATCTGGCACTCCGTTGTTCCTTGATCCCATTTAAAATTTGAACAATGGCCTTTTTCTCCTGACTTGGAATATGCCTACTGAAAATAATTGAAGATTTGCTCAAATTAACTTGCTGCCCCGAAGCTTCACAGTAAGCATCTATAATCTTCATAATTTGCCGAGCATTCTGTTCTGTGGCTTCACCCAATAACAATGAATCATCATCTGGTCCCGGAGACTTATTAGGGTTCATACCAAACAAAGCATTCCTTATCTCTGCGTCCTCAACTGGCCTAGCAAGCCGTCTGTTCATTGCACTTGTTATCGACTGTGGTAAACCTAACAAAAAAGATTGGTCAGGGTTAGGTGCGGAAGTAGTAAAAAGATGAGAATAATAAACAGAAATTTCCTCCCTTATTTCCTCTGGATTGGTACAGATCCGGCCATTGTTTTGCTCCAAATTTTCAATTGTATTCGATCTTCTCCTTTGCACTGTTGAGGCATGAAAATATTTGGTATTTTTATCCCCCTCTTTAAGCCATTGAGTACGAGCCTTTTGGTGCCAATATTGTTCCTCATCACTGTAGGCTTGGTGCAGTTCACCTCTCAAACTTCTCCAATGTTGCCAATCCTTTATATCTCCATCGTGGTTCATCAATTCCATTTGTCCTTTGAGCTCCCTTATCTTCCTTGCCGCATTGGTCCCTCCCCTATTTGCCCACTTGAGCAGCTCGATGCGGCACTGCTTGATTTTGCCCATGACTTGGTACATAGGAACTCCCTCTTGAGGCTTGGACCAAGCTTGTTCCACTATCTCTGTAACTCCTTCTTTTTGTACCCATCGTTTGTCAAAGAAAAATCTCCTTTTTTGTCTAGCCCTGTCCCTCTCTGTATCCAATAATAGCAAGGAATGGTCCGAAGACTGTTTTTCCAAGTGTTTGACTACCCAGTTAGGAAATTTGAGCATCCATTGGGCTGACCCAAAGAAACGATCCAGTCTTTCTTCAACAAAACCCTCATTTTCCCTATTGTTAGCCCAAGTAAATGGTCTCCCTGTAAACCCCAAATCTGCCATACCCATGTCATTGATGAACTCCCTAAAATGTTTAAAACTTGACTCCGAACGAGGTTGGCCACCTCGTTTCTCTGCTTGCTCCACAAGGTCATTAAAATCTCCACCCATTACCCAAATCTGTCCCCATTTATTCTTGGCCTGTAAAAGATATTCCCATTGCTGGAATCGGACCCGAGCATCCGTGCTAGCATAAACAAATATTACCCAAAAAAGCTCTTGTTCCCCTTTTTTATGAGCTTGAACTTCTAAACAAAAATCCGTTGATAGGATTTGATTTATTACCACTGTGTCATTCCAAAAGAGCAAAAGACCTCCTCTAATACCCACTGGATCAACATTTCTCCAACTATCGTGGATACGAGCATTTCGACAAAAAGTTTGAACAAAAGGCCTCTTTTGTTTAGTTTCACTTAGAAAACTATATCCGGGAGGTGGAATCTAAGGGTTTCCTTTAGATGAGAAATTGTAGAGGGCCCTCCTAGACCTCTACAATTCCAAGCACAAAATTTCATTTATCCTCCTGGGGCCAATTAAGGCTGGCTTCCTCCACCTGCATGTCCCGAATAATGATTCCATGAGACTGTCTTTTTTGGCTTCTTTCTTGGCTTCCCTCTTTATCCTTTTCGTTCTCATCTTCAAGGATTGGCCATTTTCTTTTTTCCCCTGCATTATTTTTGGCTTGCACCACTGGTGGGATCTCAATATGGTTCTGCCCTCTACTCACACTTGTTCGGTGCCATCTCCTAGTTCGGATCCCCGGCTCATTTGCTACTGTGTCAGTGATCTTTTGGTCCGTTTTTAGATGATGTACTGGATTAAGGGATGTTGTGGTCATGACCATCATGGGTACCGGGACCAAATTCTGCTCGATTTCCTAAATTTCCTCCTCCATAAGTGAATTTTCCAGCTTATCTGTTATCTCCATTGCAGATTCTCTTACCATTTTCTGTGGTAATTTATCTCTTTCCAATGGAACCCCTACCTTCTCTTGTGTTGTTGTTGCTGTTCTCGTTGCCTCAAACGATTCCCCAACTGCTGGACTTTGACTTTCTGCTATAGGGAGTGGAATCAGTGGTGTACTAGTACTGATTTTCGCCATTTGGCCCCCTGGCTTATTTTGCAAGCTCATACTTCTTTCATTGCCTTCTCTGTTCACACCCTGACTTGCTTCCACTCTTAGCCAGTCACCATATTGTCCATCCGTTAAAACATTATTCTTGAGATCTTCTTTGCGACACCAGCATGTTGCTTCCGTGTGGCCAATTTTTCCACAATAGAAGCAAAAGTTCAGAAGTTTCTCATACTTGAAATAGATCCAGCTGGACTGATCTTGGAGTTTAAGCTTTGTACCTCTTGGTAAGGGATGGTCCAAGTGGATTGTAGCATATAGCTTGAGGTAGTGACCATCTTTACTTCCCGTTTCAGGAATCACCACATCCCACACTTTGTGGAATAGTTTGCCCAATTTTAGTCCTGTTTCTCTAGACATCCACTGGCTTGGGACATTCCAAACTTGAACCCATATATCAATAGTATTAAACTCTTCTGTTTTGATGTTTAGGCTAGGGCTCCATTCTTTCAGAATCAAATATTGATTGTTGAAGGTCCATTGCCTACTGTTCAGCACTTTCCGTTTTTCCTCTTGATTCTCAAAAACAAATTGAAACAAGTTAGGTCCTTTTTCAATAACTGAGAGAGCTCCCGTAATTGGCCAGATTCTGCTCAATGTAGTCTTCAAGGCCATAAAGTTTGCCTTTTTATCCCCATAAATTTTCCCCAAAAGGCTTCGTTCACATTTTTCCTTACTTATAAGGATGTCTTGGTGTTGAAGCTCTATTCCTGTTTCCTCAGCTGTGGAGAGCTTACATTTTTGTAACTTTTCCAGTATATCATCCTCCATTTGACAATGTTGGTCTTGAGACTAAACCCCTGCCCGAACCCCTGATTTTCGCTAGACTACTGCACCCAATCTGCTAGAATATGACTGAACTTGCTTCAGAACTCTTCACCCGATCTACCCAGCTCAAAAACCGTGGAATGGTTGCTACCTGGATGCGGAACTTCTGGCTGCCAGTCTTCACCCGTTTGGCGTTGCTCAAATATCGGATCTGGCCTGCATTTTGTGTTTTTGAATTTTTATCTAACCCGCTCTCCTATTCCAACGGCTGGTTTTAGAAAATAGATTAGTTATGGTTATTTCCAGCAAATAGTCGTTCCCAATGTTGGACTTGTTTGTTTCCGAACTTGGTGAAGATGTTTTTGCTAGAGAATAAAAGTTCTAAAGAGACTAGATTATGTGAAGAAAATGATGTGTACAAATATGGTTATGTAGAAAGTGTTAAGTTCAAAACGGTAAAACTCTTCCTCATCTTGAGGAGTAAGTTCTTCAATGGTGAAGAAAGAGGCACTCTACAGTGAGAGAGGGAGCACTCTACAGAGAGAGAACTTGTGAATATTTTACATAGGCGTGGACAAATTGATAGTTAAGAGGTGAAACTGTGAAGAAGATGTAAATTTATATAATAAGGTGAGTTGAAAAACTCTAATATGGGCATATTCACAAGTTAAAATTCTAATTCATAATGTTTTCATATGAAATCGAAATAATGACTAACAAAATATTCATATAATTTTTCATTCAATAGGTAAGTTGATAATGTTAACATTTAATTTTTTATTATTAACACTATTCATTCATTAATAAATGTATAAAATTATATAAGTGGTTATATATTTTTTATACCATAAAAGAGCACTCCCAATAATAAAAAGTGGAATTTATCCTATCTATTTTAATGGTTTATGTCATATGGCTCTATTTTTGTGGGATAAATTTTTTGTCATAACTAATGGATACCAACTATATTACATTAATGAAAAAATGTAGTTTCATTAATAAACAATAAATATTAATATAAAATTTATGAATTCTAATTTTAATGAAACCATATCGTTCCGTTAATGAAGCACAATTGTTACAAATTAGTTAGAACAGAAAAATCTAAACTTGTAACTTGTAAGTATGTGATGAACTAAAAATTATTATTCTTATTACTATTATTACATTGTCACCACCAAAACCACCCTAACAGCAACTACCGGCACAAAACAACATTCATGGTAAGAAATATGGTGGGTAGTTCTTCTGGTGGCTTCTACGGCGTGGCGATGGTAGAATGGGAGGCAAAACTCAGTCTTGATGTAGGTTGGACCAGATCAAAACTTAGGAAGTGCTTGGTTCGTGTGGGGGAATCAGAAAGGTAATGGAAATAATAGTGTATTCTTCAATTATAATTATGCTGGTTGGTTTATGCTGGTGAATAGAAATGATTACTAATTATAATTATAAATTAATTGAAATAATTACTATTAATTAATTAGTTATATTAGTTAATTATTCATTATAATATTAAATTAATCTTAAGTAATTAATATTGTCAATTAATTATTTATAAATTAAATAATATTAACTATACATTAATTATAATAATTAATATTAATGAATGAGATTAATTAATTATTAATTATAATATTAAATTACAATATTAATAAATGAATGATTAATTAAATTAACCTTAATTAATTAATTTATTATTAATTAATAATAAAAAGTTAATTATAATAATTAATTAGTTAATATTAGTTAATTATTTATTATAATATTAATTAATAATTAATAATTAATAAAAATATTTTTGATTAAATTAATCTTAAGTAATTAATTATTACAAATTAATTAATACATCAATTAATTACTTAAAAATTAATTAATATTAACTATACATTCATTATAATAATTAACATTAATGAATGATTAATTAAATTAATCTTAATTAATAATAATAAGTTAATTATAAAGTAATTTGTATTAATTGCAATAATTAATATTAATTAAATAGTTAATATTAGTTAATTATTTATTATAATATTAAAATAATTTGTTATTAATTTTTTTAATCATTATTAGTTAGTTAAAAAAAATTTGTTTAATAGAACTCATTCCTTCTCATACCCCAATATTGGGAGGTATGAGAAAACCCCCCAATGGGGTAATCAAACCCCCAAACCCAGCAAAGGAAATATGAATGGAATACTTTGAAATCCATTCCCCCTCTCCCAAACCCCCAAAACAAACACCCCTCACTCTTGATGTAGGAGGCAAACTTCCCAAGGTTTGAATTTGTAGTCCGGTCTCATTATTCCGTTTACACTCCGTATTTTGGCTTTAGGTCTAAAATTATTACTGTATTCTGTCCAGTCTCAATCATTTTGGGCATACTTAGTCAATTCCTTTTTATTTATTTATCAATTTACTATTTATTTTTCAGATGTACTAATGTCAACCAGAGAAAATTGACAGCCAACAAAATAAATAAATAAACAAACGTGGGGAACTCATGTTGGATCATGGTGCTCCTTAGCCATTACAATGTATTCCAATTTCAATTCTTCATTATTGTTATTAGCTATATATTTATTATATATTATACTCTCTTCATTTCAAAAAAAAATTATTTTGAATTGAATATAATTTCTTAAAATTATTAACTACAACACATTTAATATATTATGATGGAGTTTTTTCCATAAATATTTATTATTTTAATATAAATTAAAAAAATATTGTAATTTTTAAAAGAGTTTCAAAAATGCTGAAGTCGATATTGCCATTGTCATTGTCGACTTTAAAGTCGACTTTCACATTGTCGACTTCAAAGTCAACAATGGCAGTGTCGACTTCATTAATTGTTAAAAAAAAAATTTGCTCTTGAAGTCAATAATGAAATTGTCGACTTCAGGAGTGTATAAATAAATAAACACCCTAAATCTATCTCGCCTACACACCTGCAGCCAATTTCCTCCCCGCCCTCAGCCCTCCTGTTGCCTTTCATCCCTCCTCTTCACCCCCCTCCGACCCTACCCACCCCCGACAGTGCCTAGCATAAAACCCCCTAGCCCCCTTCCTCCCTAGCCCTAAACACACACCGATAATGGCTTATCTATATGAGTGTCATGATGAATCAGCACTAACTGACTCAGAAGATTTCAACAAAATATAGAGGGATACCCAACTTGCAAGGATTCACACAAACATCATGCAGTAGGGACTCGGGGGATGCAAAAACATTGCTCAAATTTCGCAATATGTCCTAACAAAGTTGTAATAACCACATCAGTTTCTCGATGAATAAATTTTCAACTAACGTATTACCAATTGCAATTTTTTAATTCATGCTTTTCAACTGAAGTATTGTCTAAGGGAGTGTACCAACTGTATTTACATGAAATTATAACCGAATTACATGAGGTATTTCCTGCATCTTCATTTCTTGCATTCAACTTCTAGGAAGGTGAAAAAAGGAGCCAATTTGAGGAAATTTTGTGTGAGTATGATGTTACTATCGTGGATTACCCGAGGCAATACGGGGGGATGAGGGCGGGGAGAGAGGAAGGGATGAGGCAATTTTTTTTTCATTGTCGACTTCATGGCAAATTTTTTTAAAAAAAAAAAGCTGAAGTTGACAATGGCATTGTCGATTTTCCCAAAATCGATTTCAGCAATATTTGAACAACTCAAGAATGTATCCAACCATATTGAGTTACTGAAGGGGAGAATCAAGGAAAGGGGCGGTCACCAAGTTCCGAGGATGATGAATAGTGGTGCTGATAGATTGGCAAAATCGAGAGTGAACAGAATCCAAGACCTATTGGCGATTATTGTATAGGTACGATAGATTAGTGGTTTATTTCATGTTTGCTTGTTTCCTTTGTTAGCCTACCATAATGTAGTTAGCTAAAGTAGTATTATGGCAGTTTTATATTTTGTACTTGGAGACTTGGACCTCCTCTTGATTCGGTCCTCTTCTAATAAATCTCAACATCATTTTGCTTGTCAAAATATATATATATATATATATATATATATATCTATTTGAACAACTCCCAAATTCACAATATTTTTTTAAGTTTGAAAAAAATAAACAATATTTACTCAATTTACTCTATCATGATGCATGTAGTTTATATGATTATTTAATTTCAACATGTATGTAACTTATAAGACACTCCCTATTATGCCTTAAATACCCTTATACATGGCACATTTTCTCCATTAAGTTAGGATAGAGATGGGGGTTAATTTTATATTTTTATATTTATTTTTTAATTATGATCATAAATAATTATTATTATTAAAGATATTATAAAAATTAATTTTTTTGAATAAAAAATAATTGAATTTCATAATAAAAAATAATTCTTTTCTAGAATAGAGAGAATAATTAATATATATAAACGACATCCATGATTTCGTATATAATTTGATGAAATGATACGACCGATGGAATCTATTTACCAATTACCCTATAGTTTTCATCAACTCACATCCAAGTTTGAGTTTGGTAACGCCCTTGTGTGCCTTTCAAGTCAAAGTATCATCATCATCAACACATCGCAGATGGTCAAAGAAATACGCTTCCGACCTAATATAAATGTAAGGTACTCTATTGTCAACATGGTTGTTTACCAAGCAATCCTTGAATTTTGTAAACGCGACAACAAATGTTAAGTAATGCAATTCTTTTAATCAAAGTCAAAGATCAAGATAGACTCGCATGCACTCTTTGGGCCAATGTTTTTTTGCACGAAACGTCATTGCTGCAGAGCATGCTGGCATAATCTTTCCATTCAAAAGCCTTTGCTATCTTAGTCACAGTACAAACCTTCCTGCATATTTCATAAATGGAGCCCTCCAAATGAATAGCCTTTCCATCCTCCGCAAAACCGGTGAGCCGCTTCTTTCGGGGACTACCAGAGGCCAGAGCTCCGAATCCTCTCCATCCTTCATCACCTCAAGAAACCCAAGTGCCTCGCACGCCCTAACAATCGTCTCCGCCACTTGGTAATGCGACCATCAAGTTTTGAATTTTGTTGCCCTCGTAAAATTTTGCTCTTGCATTTATTGCCCTCATTAAATTATCTATTTTGTACAAATTCATTGTAAAATTTCAAAATTTTGTTTCTTCACACACTTCTCTAATTGCATTCGGTTACGGTACACAAGATTCTCAATAACATTTGTTTACCCTTTTTTATAACACATCTTAATATTTTAACAAAAATAAAAATAATTATGTAAAAATATTAAAACATATTATAAAAATAGTACAGAGAAATATTACATAGAATTCTACGCACTAATTACATGTTGAAATTTATGAGTAGATGCACTAGTTTCATATTGAATTCAAAGAGATATATAAGGTACTTAACAGATAGAATGGGTTCAAAACATATTGGACCCTTGGATCTAGGTTATGAGCTAGTGGTTAGAAAGATTAATAAATTGGACCATTGGATTGGTTATTAGCAAGTATGCAGGGAAATTTGCAAATATAGCACATTTGAGAGTGTATAGTTGAAGAATAGCACCGTTTAAAACTTCATTGCCAATATAGCAAGTCAACGTTCTTTGACCAAATGAAAAGACCTAAATGACCCATTTGTCTCTTTAATTAATAAGAGGAAACCTCACTCGCTCGTTTCATTCTCATTCACTCTCTTCATCGATCCAGCATCCCACTTCTTCTTCCTCATTCATCGCTTCCAACATCGATCCAACACATTCCATTATCGTCAATGGCACACACGCGAGGATCCCCGGCATCTACAATCAAAACGTCTGCCATTATAGAGAAGAAAACGCAAAAGCCACCAGATAGGAACAAGGTCATCCGGAATTTGCATAGAAATTTTTGACTTCGTGCTTTGTTTTCTGATTAGCATGTGATGGGCTTTATCTGGTAGGGTTTTTTTGTGTTTTTGGATGTATACGCAATTGCAGTTCCAACATATGAGAGTGTTTTTTTTTTATAATTGAACTGGGTTCGCATGTCTCAAATTATTGTCGATGATGTTTCATCTTATCTTGAATGCCATGTTGAGCAGGTATTCAAAGCAATCGTTCAAAATGGAAGACGAATACTTGTCGAGCACCTGCTCGATCAGTTATCGAGCACTTAGTTGTCGTCGAGCACTTAGTCTCTCACTTGTCGAGTACTATGTCGATCATTTGTCGAGCATTTAAGTGTTACATCGAGCACAATACTTCACTGATTTGTTGTATTTCGTGTAGGACCCTCTCAATGATCAAATGGTCATTTAGTGTGATCAACAACATTTGACTGATGGACATAATGTATCAACAACATTTGACTGAGGGACATAACGTGGTAAAACATTTGACTGAGGGACATAATGTATCAACAACATTTGACTTCAGTTGCGATTTAAGTGTTACATAGAGCACCATGCTTCATTGATCTATTGTATTTCGCGCAGGACTCTCTCAATTATCAAATGATCGTTCGGTGATATTTTCAACACCCAATTTGCTGAGTACTACTACTACGAAGCAAATATGCGGATGATTAGAATGTATCAACACCATTTGCCTAATGGACATAATGTATCAACAACTTTTGACTGATAGACATAACGTGGTAAAATATTGCCACTCCTGTCAGTTGATTACAACGGGAGATACATGGGATTATCAGGAGAGAATGCTCTAGAGTTTGTGGACAACCTCCTGATGAGACCACCAGCATCCTCTGAAGCAAATTGATTGGCTTTAAGTAGCATGCGCGCTTTCTTGGGCATATGATTGTGAGTTTGAATGGATGCTAAAACTAGCGAGCACATACAGACCAGTGTCTTAACTTAGTCGATCACTTACGTTAGCACTTAGTCGAGCATAGAACAAGCATTTGTCGAGCTCTGACTCGATCGCTACTCGATCACTTATTGATTGTATTGTAATGTGTTGTACTATATGAATAAAACATCGTGTATTGTTGCTATTGACTAAGTCAACTGTTGTTATGAAATTGAGAAAATTGACTTCATTTATAAATTGATTGGCACTTTGTCGTGCCCCAATTCGAGAATGGGTTGAGCATTTGGCGAGTTCTGAGTCGATCGCTTATTTTTTTATTATGCGGTTAGGGTGCTCCGTATAGATAATGCCAAAGAGTATGTTTCCACCCAATTCACAGATCTCCTTCGATCCAATGGGACTATTCATCAGACCTCATGTTCATATACTCCGCAACGGAACGGCGTTACTAAGCGGAAGAATCGTCATCTTCTTGAAGTAACGCACACTCTTTTTGTTTCATATGAAAGTTCCTAAGGTCTTCTGGGCTAATGCAATTCTTATTGCCTGCTATTTCATTAATCGCTTACCGTCTTCAGCTCTTAAGGGAGAGATTCCTGCTCACCTTTTGTTTCCTAAGCAATCGTTGCATTCCTTGTCCCTGAGGACATTTGGTTGTGTTTGCTATATGAGAGATTCGCCTATTGGTCTTTCCAAACTTGATGCCCGTGCACTTCGGTGTGTGTTTGTGGGCTATTGTCGGACTCAGAAGGGTTATCGCTGCTATTCTCTGGAGCTTCGTCATTATCTTGTCTCAACTGATGTCACCATCTTTGAGAATGAGTCTTACATTCCCCAAACTTCCCCATCGTCATCTATATCACTTCTGGCGGATAATGATTTCCTTGTGTATGAGACTCGTACTGTCTTACCGGACTTGCCACCAGTGGTTCGAGATCAGATCACTCAGACTTATTCTCGTCGTCCGCCTCTCCCTGTTTCATCGCCCCCTACCTCGCCTACTCCTGTCTCTTCAGAAAATCCTATTACAGCACCCCCGTCTGATCTCGATTTTCCTATAGCTCAACGAAAGGGTACTCATTCGTGTGTGAACCATCCTATTAATCGTTATGTCTCTTATCTTGGCTTGTCATCTACCACATGTGGATTGGTTAAGACGCTTGACTCTATTTCTATTCCTCGAACTATGTCCGATGCTCTTGCTCATCCTGGCTCGCGTGCTGCGATGCTTGATGAGTTGTCAGCTCTAAATGCCAATGGGACGTGGGATCTTGTGCATCTTCCTCGTGGTAAGTCCCCTATTAGATGTAAATGGGTCTTCACAATCAAGGCCAATCCCGATGGTTCCCTTGCCCGCTTAAAGGCTCGCCTAGTGGCCAAAGGCTATGCCCAAACATATGGTGTGGATTACTTCAACACATTCTCACCCGTCGCTAAAATGGTGTCTATTCATTTTTTTATCTCTCTTGCCGTGAACTTTCAGTGGCCACTTCAGCAGCTTGATGTGAAAAATGCTTTTCTCCACAATCATTTGGCGGAAGAGGTTTATGTTGAGCAACCCCCTGGGTTTGTTGCTCAGGGGGAGTCTCATCATCTTGTTTGTCGCCTCAAGAAATCTCTATATGGTTTGAAACAGTCTCCTCGGGCTTGGTTTGGTCGTTTTAGTGAGGTGGTTATGAAATTTGGACTTAAACGATGCTCAAGTGATCATTCTGTATTCTACTCTAGATCTTCAGCAGGTTTGATTCTGTTAGCAGTCTATGTTGATGATATTGTGCTAACCGGGAGTGATGCTGATGGTATCTCTCGATTGAAGAAATGTTTGCATAAGTACTTTCAGACTAAGGACTTTGGGGAGCTTCACTATTTTCTAGGCATAGAAGTGGCGGGTGTAGAAAGGGCATCTTCCTTTCGCAAAGAAAGTATGTCCTTGATCTACTCACAGAGATGGGTATGTTAGGTGCTCGACCTTTGGACACTCCTATGGATCCGAATGTTCATTTGTCACCTAAGGATGAAGACTTGTTTACAGATCCCAAGAGGTATCGTCACTTAGTTGGGAAACTTAATTATTTGGCAGTAACACGTCCAAACATTGCTTTCTCAGTTAGTATAGTGAGTCAGTTTATGTCTTCTACTCGGATTACACATTGGGATGCTGTGTGTCAGATTCTTCACTATTTGAAAGGTTCTCCAAGACATGGTCTGTGGTACCATAACCATGGACACACCAGAATGGAGGGATTCTCTTATGCTAATTGGGCTGGATCTCCCAGTGATAGAAGATCTAGGACAGGTTACTATGTTTTCGTTGGTAGTAATCTTGTATCTTGGAAGAGCAAGAAACAAAATGTTGTGGCTCGTTCGAGTGCAGAATTAGAGTATAGAACTATGGCACAAACTACAAGTGAGTTAGTTTGGCTCTATCATATGCTGAGTGAGCTTGGTTTCCCAACTACCAATCCCATGAAGTTGTGGTGTGACAACCAAGTTGCTATTCACATTGCAACGAATCCAGTGTTTCATGAGCAAACCAAACACATTGAAATCGACTGCCACTTTATCCGCGAGAAGATACAACAAAAGTTGATATCAACAGAGCATATACGGACGGGTGATCAACTTGCTGATGTCTTCACCAAGTCTCTAAATGCAGGCCATTTGAATGCTGTTTGTAACAAGCTGGGCATGCATAATATTTATGCTCCAGCTTGAGGGAGAGTGTTAATTAGGGGTTTATGATATTGGGTTTGTGTTATATCAAGGCCCATTAGGGTTACTAGGGTTCCAGACTCATTAGGGTTATGAAGGTTCTAGACTCTCCTTGTAACTTTGTATATAAACCTATCTAGGTCTCTAATAAGACATACTTTAAGACACCCAAATTCTACCTCATTTAACATCATGACTTCTCAAAGAAGTCCTCAGCTTTGCACTCCACACCAATGGAACAAAAACACACTCAGTTCTGACAAAAACAAGCATGAGAATACCAAAATTAGAAATTACTTACATGCACGATATATTTGTCAAACGCAAAATGTCCAACAGGAGATACTTCGTATGAGAGGGAACTTGTCATCTAAAAGGGGATAAGAAAGGCAACTATCTGCCAAGAGAATAAAAATAGAGGTACAAATTATTCCATAGAAACAGAGGGAAAGAAAAAGTTAATAAGTGTAAAAACTTATTAAGATAGTTTTCAACTATCTATTAGTTGAAAAACACCACACCTCAATTACTCAAAATCAAATTTTACTATCATTTTCTGTTAATAAATTATGGTTTCGACTTGAATTTGAGTTACAGACTAGTCTAAGTTTGTTGAGGATCCTATGCACTACTGATCTTTGGGTAAACCCACAAGACTTTTACAGTCATAGCTTAAACATGAAAAATATTGCACCTTTGTGATGTCAAGGAGAGAGATGAACAACATTTCACCATCATTTTCCAGATCTTTCAAGTAAAACTGCAACAAAAGCTGAATACCTTAGATAGATGAGGACATAGCCCATTAATGCAACCCTCGGCTATGGCACCGATAGCTAAAGCAGAACTTCCCTTTCTTTTCATGCTACATCATCTGCATTGCCCAAATTTGACTGTACAAAATCAACAAAACAAAAATCTATATTGAGACCAACAAAGCAGATCATGAAAGACTAAGAAAGAGATATACACAGACACCCACACGAGGAAATTAAAAAAGAAACAAAGAGTTTGCATGTGTTGGAAACTGGAGGGCTTAAGAATTAGCAGTCTACCGAACTACAGAAAAGGTCCTTATAGATTAAAAGGACTCTCTATCCAACTTATCAGCAGTAATTAGAACCTAAGAATCTATCAATCCTCATTTCTTACATTGGAAAAGAAAAGGAGAACAAAGGACAAGGAACAAAGGATGAAACTAAAAATGTTTTGATTGATGACAAACTAATAAAAGATAGACGGAAGGAATACTTAATAACCTATTTAATGAAGTTAATGGGAAAGAACCACATTGGGTGAATTAGAATCTACAGAGGAACCCCTTAAAAGCCAATAGAATACAAACAAATAACAAATCAAACATGACAGAAATTACCAGAATAATAGGCATCAAAGTGGGAAGAATCTTGCCACCAAAAACATTAGAGAGAATGTCGAGCGGCAGCACTGCATTTCTGCAAATTCAAACATTGTGAGTGTCATCATCACGAGATGAAAAACAACCAGATCATGCTCAAAGCTATATTGGATCTCTTTCCCAAACTCTCAATGAATAAGTCTCTCATGCTGAGTTTGGCCTTTATCACTTCAAATGTCACATATCACATTCAAACACCAAGAAGAACAACAGGAAAAATAAGAGAGAGCTTGGTATATGAATTACATTACACACAGTACCAGCTAAGATCTCATTCAAAGTGAATCTTTAGCCATTCTCCGAAGAAAAAGATGCCCCAATGTATTAATAGGCCAAAAAGTCAAGGCAACCACATAGTGTCATGCGCTATATTTTCCTTTGTCATTCTAAGACTTGATTTTGTATCAACATCAAAGAGTAAACAAGACCAAGTAATGGGAGAGTGGTGTGTCATTTATCTCAACCCACAAATGCTACATTCTAATATTAGTCCAAACTCATTTCTCACTCTTTTCTAAAGAAACCCCAACCTAACTTTCAAAAAAATTGACATGAACAAAGAAAGAAGCTCACATCATCTTCCCCATCCTCTGATCCATGAAAACGAGATGCATGAAAACGAGCCCTTAGATCCTGCAGAAAAAACTTCCCAGGAAAAACAATCTCAAAACAAATGTAGCAACCATTTGCGGTCACAATAATATTATAGAATGACGAAAGAACCTACTCTCAATTTGGAAGAGATCTATCATCATGTAATTACAAATAAAATTATAAAGGAAAAAATATAAAAGAATGAAGAAACAAACAAATGACAAACTGATAAAAGAATATAATCTCAGATCAATGAGTGATTCATCATCATCGCATAAGCCATATTTGATAGTAAAACCTATAAAAAAGTATAGCTTCATCATATAATGACCGCTTTTCCTAGAAGACCTAATAAGCCAAAGTCAACCAAAAACCGATAAGAGCATAACCATACGAAAGAAGGCATGGTAAGAAATCCTTCAAGTAATCGGGTGGCGGTTGGGCATCACAATAAAGTGACCTGTCAATTTTTAACCAAACCGTGATATTGACAACTATGTGAAATCATATTATGGCATACATGCATATGCCTATACCGCGTGATAATTTGTAAGTTCAACAAGGGGGAAATGTAAAAACAAGAATGATTATCAATTTTGTTGTTTTTGGAATGATTGAGTAAATAAAATGTACATACTATGCACAAGTAAAAGAATAGTCATTTGGCATTCATGAAAAAACTTCTCAACATCAAAGACACTCTACTATCCAGAAAAGGAGAAATAAATCAGGCGATTGCCCTTATGACCTCTTGGGTACTTGAAGGGCGACTAAAAGCAAAACTAGCCTATTCTTACCTAAAAACCCACCTTCTCAAAGCACTTTGGAGCTCTGTGATGTGGATGTCTGATATCTTCCCTCGATGGTCCTTCATTTTTTGGCTTGCCATCCGGGCAAACTACTCACACTAGATAGAGCTCCATTCCTCAACCGCGGCTCTACCTGCCGTCTTTGCAGCCTCTCTACGGAATCTAGCAACCACCTCTTCTTCTCATGTCCTTTCTCTTCGAGGATTTGGACTGAAATCAGGCTATGGATGTACATCCCAAGGAACTTCACATCTCTACGAAGTGGTATTCACTGGCTGTCACGTGGGAAAAGGCAATCGGGAACTATTGGCAAATCTAGATGTATCTCTTTAGCCGCTTCTATCTACTATATTTGGGAAGCTCGAAACGTGAGACTCTTTGAGGACACACCGGTTTGCTACTCTACGATTGTGGACAAAATCAAATTCCAAGTGATGCGGACTACTCATTTGGCAAAGCTCTACTAATTGGTAGTATTGCGGATCAAGATTTCATTTTGTATTAGGATAGTTTGATTAGGATCTCATTTTGCGAAGGTTGCCTTTCACATTGGCAAGCCTCCCATTGTATGACTTGTTTCAACTGGTCAGCCTTTGGGCTTAGCCTCAGTTTGTAATCCTTTTGGGAGTTATTAATTCATTTACATTTCTTCCACAAAAAAAAAGAAGAATAGTCATTCGATATGAGGCAGACCTCAATAAACGAAATTTCAAGGTCCAAAGTTTCTTAAATTCATAAAAAATTAGAGTCTAATATAAAGTTATTTATGAAAGTTATTAATCCTAAAAAGTACAAGACGCAACCATTAAGAGGTTGTTAATCACATGGCTCCTCTTAACAAAACATTCACAGAATCCATCAGCAATCAAAATGTTAAGAATGTTCAAGACCACCGAGTGTGTCATGCTAAGCAACAAAACAGTGGGCAATCCTCCATCTCATTACTCCCAAGCAAACAAACGAAGACAAAAATAAGCCCGCCAGAGTGTTACTCTGTACCCTATGATCTCAAGCATCCTTTTCAGATGATGAGATCACATATACAACAACTAAGCATTTATCCCACTATGTGGGGTTGGCTATATGGAACATAAATAAATAAAAGCCTGAGATCATGATCGGCTACATGAGTTCACAACTATCTAGAAATCCATTCAATATTTTGAACAATGAGCAAACAGCTAATATAGAACTCAAGAGTGTGAAGGAAATTTCTTGCACAAATTAAGGTCTAGCACATCAGTATATCGGGTTGTGTTGCTAAACGTTAAGGAACTTTAAGCAGAAAATAGAGTAGAGCGCTTTCATAATTCTCAACTAAACTAAAAAATAGTGCAACCAATCAAATTACATAGGTATTGAGGGCAAGGACCTCTCTTGTATATAAGTATTTTCGTATCGTTTTCGTGTCGTGTCGTGTTACAAGCGAAATTAATAGATCGTATTCAAATTTTATTATGTAACACGTATAATTAAACATGTCGTGTTTGAATTTATTTAAAATCTATTTTATATATATATATATATATATATATATCTTAACACAATACGCGAATTCGAAACACGACTCGATTGCCACCCCTAATATTAGTTGACTTATCCAAATATCAACAATAAACCTAATTAAACATCATCTAAAATTGACTATGGTATCCCACCAGATTTAGAATTAAAAGTCCCCATCAATGTTGTTAAAATTGAGTTTTTACGTAAAATCGATGGAGAGTCCAAAAAATCGAATCGTAAAATTGTAAGATTCTACCAATTATGAAAAATAATTTAATAAATATATTATATATAATTATATATATTATATATAATATATATTAAATTTATAAATTATAGACCTGTTTAAACTTATAAAAGTACACAAATTTCATTTAGAGAATATTATCAATCACACCTAGAAAGATCTATAGGTTCATTAAGTGTTGCACCATTGCCACTAGCATCTAAAGCCAAATTGTCTTTACTAGGAGCACTGCACTATTAAGAACATGCAAATGATTAATTTCAATTGGATCATTATCATCATTAAGGTTCTCAGTTATCCACTCATCTAGATCATCAAAGCTTTTTTCAAAACTTCGAACTTTTCTATCCTTCAACTGCAAATTGTACATCACAAAAACCAAGTCATTCATTTTCTTTTGGAGCAATCGGATCGTAAAATCGTAAGATTTTAAGTTCCGAAACGTGAAATCGTAAGATTTCACCCCATTTAAAATTTTACTTATGTTTTGACTCGGACACTTGGTTTTGACTCGTAAAATCATAAAACCGTACGAGTAAAATCGAGAATTTAACAACCATGGTCCCATAGATAAAAATAACAATAATACCCAAAAGCAAATGAAGAAGGATGGGCTGGAATGAACAACCCAAGAAGCAGCAACTTTTATCAACAACAATCAACCCAAAAAAAGAAGCAATTACATACGAAACGAGTTTTACCTTTATACAGGTCTGCTGCTTCTTGGTGCCGTGTCCTAATTTGATGTGGCAATGGTGGACGGATGGAAGGCTGAGGATATCCGGGAAAGAGGAAGAAGGAGGGCTTTGAGCCTTTGATCGTTGATAGAGACAGCTTCAGAAATTGGTTGGATAACTAGTTCGACATTTTTTTTTTTTTTTCATCAACGAGAATAACATTTTTCTATAATAATTGTGATATACTTTTTATTCGATTCATTTTCACATTGTCATGTGATCCCAAACAACATTATAATGTATATTTGTATACAAATTGCAAGAAAACGAGATGGACAAAAAGGTAATAAACAACAAAAGAGGAGCCTCGTCCAGAAGATGGTTATTTTTACATGAGAAAGCTACTCATTGTAAAATTACTTCTGGCAACCACATGCCTTTTCTCCACACTATCCGGTGTTCATCTTGTCTTCAAGCAATCAAGTGATACACTGTGTTCCTAGACTTTGTTATGAGGACAGGCGAAATAGATAGCATAAATCAATAACTTTAATTCTTAACAAGGAATCCAAAAAACACATCATTACATGCTACAGCAAGGACATCATCAATATACAAATATTTATGTATCCTAGAAGCCCACAGTATTTCTTAAACTCAACAAAGGGAAACCCGTGATACATGGAGAGTAATGAGAAAAAGTTAATAATTACACACTCTAGTAGCGCTCAACAAAAGAATATAATTGTTTTTAAATTCCGAAAAGTATTGTTGTGGGGCCCCTAAAATGGAAATTTTATTCTCAGCTTGACAGAAGCAATCGATACACAAGCTAAGTGACCTCCCTGAAGAGCATATCGTAGAGATTCTCATCAATTAGATGTCTCCCTACTGTAGTATTGGTCAAGTGTCTTTGCTGGGATACGGTGCAGTAGTTCACGAGGAAAGATTCGAAGCAAGGTCCAAGCTAGATCAAGTGACTGGAAGATGTTGCGAGTGTCGTATGCTCCTTGTGAAACAAACTTCCGCTCGAATTTGTCAAGGAATTCCAAATACAACTGTTCAATTTGACGTATTTCAAAAACATCATTCATCACTTAAAATGAAAACAAATAAATAAAATTCCCTCAACTAACCAGATCCTCAGAAGAAAGAGCTTCTTCTCCAACCACAGCTTTCATTGCCTGCACATCCTTTCCTATGGCATAATTCGCATACAACTGACAGTTCCAACAGAAACCAAATCAGTTGATCTATAAAAATATACAAACTTGATGAAAAGGAAATATTTAAGCTTTCAAACCAATAAAAGTTTTAGCACATAGCAATTGAGAGAGGAAGTACAAAGCCGCAGTAGACCAAACATTTAAATATTAACTGGCAACAATGCAACATTACCTGGTTGGACACATCAGCATGATCACGGCGAGTCATACCCTCACCAATGGCACTCTACAATATTTAAAAAAAAAAAAAAAAAACCTTATATAACAATCCTTGCTAATGTTTCACCATCAGAAAATTACTAACATAGAGCATTCACTTACCTTCATCAAACGAGACAATGAAGGAAGTACATTGATTGGAGGATATATCTGTTCACAGAAATAAGATTTTGTTGGAAAAATATTGACATTCTAATGGATGGGAAAGTTGAAGGGAGACAAATAACAGTATCATCAACAGTGACCCATCATTGCTACTAAAAGTCGATGCATGTTAAGCAATCCATGCCTAGCTATAAGCTCCAGAATAAAGAAAATCTATGGCTTATGCAACTGTCCTGTAGATTCCTGTTTGACAACTGCTGCGTGTGACAAATAGCACCGACTATATTTGGCTCTAAGAGTATTTCCTATTGTAGCAAGCACTATCTACTGTCCCATGTAGCAGTTGTTAGGAAACTGATATGTTAACAACACTCACCTGCCGATTGTAGAGCTGTCTGTCAATATATATCTGTCCCTCAGTAATATAACCAGTAAGATCTGGAGTTGGATGTGTAATATCTGTCCAGTCAACATGAGAAAATTATCAGGAAGGTAATGATTACATAAAATGAAGAAATCAAAACTATAAACATACAGATAATGCTCAATTATTTATGTTTAAAATACCATCATTGGGCATAGTCAAGATAGGTATTTGAGTAATAGAGCCTTTTCGCCCTTCAATACGTCCAGCACGCTCATAGATTGTTGCCAGATCAGTATACATATAACCAGGATAGCCACGTCTTCCAGGTACTTCTTCTCGGGCAGCCGAAACCTACCAAGGACAATTAAAATTCAAGAAATTTGTTGCACCTATCTTCACAGAAACTAAACATCTTTGAACCATAACCAATACACCATCAACATGAACTTCATGCGCATTACCTCACGAAGAGCATCAGCATAAGAACTCATATCAGTCAAGATAACAAGAACATGCTTCCCACATTCATATGCCAGATATTCAGCGGTTGTCAAAGCAATACGGGGAGTAATGATACGCTCGATAGTAGGATCATTAGCCTACAAGTCGCAAAAAAGGAAAGACATCACGTGCGGGAACTTTAAACCATTTTATATGGTTTGAGAAATCTACCCACAGGAAATTCTACTAGCGACCAATAACAAAAATTATAAAATTACCAGGTTAAGAAAAAGAGTCACTCTCTCCATTGATCCATTTTCCTCAAAATCACGTTTGAAAAACTGTGCTGTCTCCATGTTAACTCCCATAGCTGCAAACACAATAGCAAAATTGTCCTCTTCTCCATCCTGTCAATCAAATGAATTTAGACATGAATTATAACAGGAAAACAACCAACAGGAGGACAAAAGGAAAGCCAAGAAGATATCAACCAACAAGTTCTTAATACTACATAGAAAGGGAGCAAATAAATGACAGATATTGAAAATTTCTGTTCTCAAGCTGGTTCAATGATCTGGTTTAGTAAGTGCTAGGCTCAAATCAAATGAAAAGTAGCGTCTATTGGCAAATAGTTAATTAACTAATTCAAAACCTCTTTCCACAACAAAATCAAATAAACATTGCATTCGTTCTTTTAAATGCTAGAAACCTGAGTGCAAGAACAATGACTTTAATTGCACCTAAAGGTATCTGTAGCAATTACTTGCAAAAGAAACAAAGGCAATTCAGCTCTACCTCCAGAAGATTGTCTGATTTTTCCAATCGCTTCACCAAACCAGCTTGTCTACAGATCTGGGCTGCTATTTCATTATGCGGAAGACCAGCAGCTGAGAAAAGGGGAATTTTCTGTCCTCTAGCAATTGAGTTCATGACATCAATGGTTGAAATTCCTGTCTGTATCATTTCCTCTGGATACGTTCTCTCACTAGGATTGATAGAACTCCCTGAAATATCAAAAGTAAGCATAGAATTAAAAATATATAAATGAAATGCAAATTGCAAAAATTTTCCTCTAGAATACTTGCCAGAAATATCCAAATAAGCTTCAGGAAGAATTGGAGGGCCATTGTCAATAGGTTTCCCAGAACCATTAAATATGCGACCAAGCATATCCAAGGAGACAGGAGTTTTTAAAACCTGCAGTTAATTTATCACAGAGATTTTCAACAGGAAAAGTGATGCTTCATCCAGTTATACTGCAACAAAACAAAAAGCCACTGGGATGCCAGCAAGTAGAAGTGATCAAAAAAGAGAAAAACATTCCATGACAATAACACACAAACCCGCATTAAAGAGGAAGACCCAAAACAAAATGCGGTGGTGGAACCAAACCAGACCAAACCCTTATCCACCCAATTTTCAATCATCTCACTCTCCAGTCTGAGAGTGTCAAAGGAATTATCAACATCAACATCACCTTCATCCCAAACTAATTGGGTCGGTGGTCAATGAACCCAAAATAAAGGGAAAATAACAAAATATAACAAAATAAAGGGATATAACAAGATGAAATAGATAAATCACTAAAAGAGATATAATAGAATAAAGGGGAAAGGGTAGTCATGAACATAGGAATTTTGCTCTTCCCATAGCTTTCTTCCACTTTGTTCTAAGGCAAATCGTAAGCCAATCTATTTCCCACTCCCCTAAACTTATCAACATTCAAAAATAAAAATGAAAAGGCAAGTGATAAAGAGACTTTAGCTAATTTGACAAGATATTCAGGGCAATTACTTATGCAATTTGATCCATTTAACCAACAGAAGAACAATAACATTTGTTTATGATGAAGAATTAGGGGTTGTAAATTTCAATCTTCATATTTCTTTTTTTTCTTTTTTTTTATAAGTAATATCAGGACAACCATGCAGCAAATGGGAAACAAATTCAATGTGCAAGCAAAATGCTAAACAGAGAATAAAGAAGTAACAGGAATCAATCCTTCACCTCGCCAGTAAACTGTACAGTTGTGTACTTATTATCAATTCCAGATGTCCCTTCGAAGACCTAATCAAAATGACAAGGAATATGAAGTCAAGAACTTTATAGGATCCATTTCAATGAGTATTACACTACATAAATATCTTTTAATCCATGGATACATAGCCAAAAGCAACAGCTGACAATTAATCCAAAATTATTCCAAATATAACAGGAGATATATTGACTGAAACTTTAAATGGCCATGGATGTACACCTGAACAACAGCTTTCTCTCCGTCAACTTCCAAAACTTGCCCACGCCGAGTAGTTCCATCTCCTAAACGAATATTAACAATTTCCTGGTACTTGGGTCCCTGCCATGAATGAATAAAGATAAATCATACACTCTGTATGCAAATCTAATCATTTGTTGATCAAACTACACCTGTGTGTGTATACATAATCCTACATCTGAACAAATTCAACGTGTATTTGAATCGCAAATAGCTATAGTTGGAAGTGAAGGTCAAATGCTAGTTTGAAGAACATGATATCTACCTTAACTTTTTCCAGAATAACAAGGGGTCCAGCAACTCCAGAGACTGTTCTATATTCTGCAATATAAATTATTTTTTTAAATAAAAATTCAGAATCAAGAATCTACATGTAAATCATTAAAACAGTAAAATCTGCCAAATTGGAAACCACCAAATTGCAACTAGGAAAGACAAATTACTTTTAGAATTACATTTATACGATACAGAGCCAACTTTGTTTTCAAAAATTTTTGTTTAAGAGAAATCTGCATGAAGAGCAGTATCCTCACAGAATTGAAGAGATAACATTCAGACATAAATTGATATACAGTTGTTCCATCACAGGAGAAAGCACAGTTGAAAGAAAGAAATGAAGGAAGGAAAAATTAAAAAAAAAAAAAACTCACGAAACAAATGTAGGACGGCACTGGGATAGCGGAGAGAATAGTAAATATTGTCTGGAGGCATTAAATGTTCTTTATGAATAAACCTACCACATTATATACCATTTGCGGCTGCACAAATTCAATCAGTGAATGAATACAAGAAGAGATCAAATGCGGAAAACATGCCAAAGGCCTCTATCATTAATTCCTAAAATTAAATTTTACTTTTTGCTGTTTTTCGCTTGTATATCAATGCAAGATGACCTCAATCCAACCTTACATGATTTAAGCACCAAACAGTTTTTCAACCATTAGTTTTTCAAGGAAGAAATCAGACAACCACAAAAAGCTTATAACACGATCAAATTCGTCCAGTGAAGTGAAGTGGACATTAAAGAGAAGAGCAAGGGAAAAAAAAAAAAAAAAAGTGTTCATAAGCTTTATAGCAATCAAAATGTACAAATAAAATAGCACTTCAAATCACTCCTAGCCAATATCGTTCTTAGTCAAGCCGCAAACGAAGTAACCATACGCAAAACGTATCCTCCGAAAAGGTTAAAAAAAAAAAAAAACAAAAATGAAGTATAAAACTTCAGTTAACAGTGAGAGAACTAACCCATGCCAATCTCCAGAGTTCCCTCATCCATATCGATATTGTTTTGCGCTACACCCATAGTCTAATCTGATCAACCAAAACATAGATCAAAGGATTGAGAAACGCACAACAAATCAACGAATCAAAAAATCAGCTACAGTTAAGTAAATTCGTTAACTCAGACTTTGTCAGATAACATTACGTAATCAAAATCACCAAGCCAGTTCTAAAACACAACAATTACTAAATCCTAATCGCAAGCTCGGTAAAAACCGCCATAAAAAGAACGAGTTAGAAAATTGAGGAAACAACCAGAAGAATAAAAGCAAACTTGGCGGAGAATGATCGAGTGAAAAACGATATAGTGAGAGGAAGATTTTCGAGATGGATCTGAGATGAAGAAGTAAAACGAATCGTACCTTTTGGTTTTCAATCTCAAACAGAACCAACAGGAGGTAGAGAGAGAATGGACCCAAGAGAAGAGAAGCGAAGCGAGAAATCAAATTTTGAGATCTGATAGTTGAGGTAATTAAACTATTGATTTATTATTTTTTCTTTATTAGTTATGACTTATTATATATGGACTCTCATTTTTTTTCCTTATTAATGCCACTATTTTGTTATTTAGTACTTATATTTATAAATTAGTGTTAGTTTTATATATATATATATAGTGTCCCATTTTTTAAAAGTTTATTATGCAAAAGAAATAATAAGGATGTAAATGAACTACTTCTATAATTGAATTAAACAAATTTACAACTAAGGAAGTACAAAAAATCTTTTCATTGTTGTATATTATTAGTTAGTAATAATAAACCTCTACTTACTTACTATTAGTAAATTGATATTATATATATTATACTTTGAGTTTTATTATGCAAAATAATAAAAATTAAACTAATGAAGTAAAATGTTTATGATATTTTGAAATTTTTATTTGCAAAATAATAAAGTAAAATAAATTAATAAATCTAAAAATTTAGTTAAAATTTTATAATATTTTGAAATTTTTATTTGCAAAATAATGAAGTAAAAAAATTAATAAAAAATTTTTTGTATTAAGGGTAAATTTTTTTTAAAATGCATTTATCTCCTCAAAATATGTTTATTTCTTTCAATTGCACCTTTAATATGTTAATACAAAATTTAGTCAATTAATATAACATTTTATAGTAATATAATCAATTAATAAATCTACACATATTATTTTCTTTATTTTTTCCAATTATTTTATCTTATTTTTAAATAATTTTCACATTTTTTAATAAATTTCTTTTTTTTTTTCTGATTTAAAATATTATTATTATTATTACAATTTTAATGTATAATTATCAAAATTATAAATATGTTCATTTTTTCAATTCTTATATTATATTTAATCAATTTTAATATATGAGTAAAATTAATATAAATATATGTCATATGTAATAGTAATACAAATCAATTGGTCAAATGCTCAAAACACTAGCATTTAGTTAATTAGCTCCATAATCTTATATATATATATATATATATATATATGTGTGTGTGTGTGTGTGTGTGTGTGTGTGTGTGTGTGTGTGTGTGTGTATATACATATACATGTGTATATATATATATATATAAGTATAACTCAATGTAATTTGTATAATGATGAACCATACACTCTATATGTATAAATATAACTTAATGTATTTTTTTTTTATTGAAATAGAAATCTGGAGCGCACCCCTTAATATTACTTTTCTTTTTTTGGGAATTGAGCAATGTTGTTTAGTTGAATTATGAAATGATAATATATATATATATATATATATATATATATACTTCTATTAAAAAAATTTGTAAACCACTTTACTAATTGGTCCATTTGTTTGTGGTTTTATTTATCTATCAAAGAAAATTAGGTTTACGTATCAAAATTTAAAAATAAAATTATTAGATGAAGACTTAGAAGTAAGATAAAAACTCTTAGAGTTAGTAAGTTTGATTGAAATATAGAGTAAAAGTGAGTTTTAACCGAAAAAAAAAATACTGATGCTACTTTTGGATGTATGCTAGGGAAATCTAAAGAAAAAAATAAAAAAGAATTAAATGCCATAAACCCTTTACTTGAAAAATAAATTAAATAATATTTTGTATTTTGATTTTGACAAGATTAGCTAGTAGTAAATAGGAAAGAGTTAAAAAATTTAAAAGTAGTATTAAAGAGTTAAATATTTTCCGAGTGCCTTTATATAAGAATTTAAAAGGAAAGATATAAATTTAAAATACTACAATTATTCTAATCCAATCAAGGAAAGATATAAATTTAAAATACTGCAATTATTCTAATCCAATCAATTAAACTAGAGGGCAAGGAAATATTATGTTGCATATTTGTTGGGGTGAACAGAAGTAATAGCTTGTGGCAAAAGTATAATTAGAATGAGGAAATAGACATAAATAAAAAATAGATCAATGAAGTTCTTAATTTCAAGTGGTACTTTTTTCTCTTTTTTTTTTCTAAATCAACTTTGCTACATATTTACAAGTGACAAATTCTAAACATAAAAATTAAAATATGAAATAATATTACAAATATATAAAGGGGTCAGGGTCAAGGTCGGGGTCGGGTTTTTTTGGGGTTTTTCCTGAAATTGCCCATTAGGGGTCGGGGTCGGGCTGGGTATAAGTACCTTCATACCCGCCCCGAAACCTATCCTGGGTTTCATTCCTATCTCTGAACAAAAAAAAAAAAAAAAAACCTAATCAAACAGGTTTGACTTGGTTTGGATTCGGGAAATCCATCGGGTCGAGTTTGTTTTGCCATCCCCAGAAGTAAAGGAATTTTCATGTTATTTTTATAATTAAATTAAACAAAATTACAATTAAGGAAGTACAGAAACATTTTCATTATTGTACATTATTAGTTCGTAATAATCAACATCCACCTACTTACTATTACTAAATTGATATTAAATATATATATATATATATATATATATATATATATATGTATGTATATTATACTTTGAATTTTATTATGTAAAGAAGAAAAATAAAAATAATGAAGTAAAATGTTTATGATATTTTGAAATTTGTATTTGCAAAATAAATTAATAAATTAAAATTTTAGTTAAAATTTTATAATATTTTGAAAATTTTATTTCCGTCTTTAGTAATTTTAAAAATATTTTAATTAGGCCTTTTAATAATTATAAATAATACCCATAATTATTTTTAATTATATTATAACACTCTAATAATATGATTTTAATCCTGAAAAGAAACAATAATTATATAAGTAGTATTAATTTAAAATGTAATTGAAAAAAGTTATAATATTGAGGTGCAATTGAAAGAAATAAATATATTTTGATGATGTGATTGAATGAAAATTAAAATAGAAAGATATTATTGGTATTATTATAATAATAACCATTTTGATTACCATATGAAGGATAAAATTAATTTAGGATTAAACATGGTGTAGGGTTCGGACTCCTCAGAATTCACTTCTGCCGCCGCCTCAGTCCGGACTTTTCCTATTTGAAGCTTACAGGCTTAAAAAAGAAGTCGGTCACTTTACTTTTTAGTACTCGCTAGCAGCTAGCCTCAGCAATTCTCACCTCTCGTCTCCTTATCCCTCCTTGGCTCTCTATAGATGCCCGCCTCACCGCGGCAATACTTTTTGCCGGAATATTTCTTCGCCGTTGACCATTTATTTTATTGGATCGGTTGTTGATTAGGCCAATCTGTTTTTAAGGTGCTCCTTTGCCTCCTTTTATGATTATACACGTAGATTTTGGAGTTTCGCCTTTCAGCAATAAATCCCTCGCCTCGTCGGGTCTCGGCAGTCGGAGCTGTCGGCCGGCAAGGTACATCGAGAAGGCGACAACCTTATTTTTTGTGCTATTTTTTTTCAGTTGTACTGATTGGTTTCTCGCTTATTGTTTAGTTGTTTATGTTTGCTGGTTTTTTGGTTTCTAATTCGTGTGGGTTCTTTTGCAAGAACGGTTAATGATGTTTGATTTCACCTGCCCAAAAATTTAAAAAATGTGGGAGTTAATGTGGGAGTTTTGGATGTTTGGTTTCTGGTTTCTGGCTTCTGGTATCCGTTGATTGATGCCCATGTGGAATTGGAAGTGAATAACGATAATAATTGGTGTAATTAATTATTTAAGTAGTTTAATGGGCATCTTCTATTTGAGTTGTATGCTAAGTAGAAAATTCAAACAGGTTTCTGCATTTTTTATGTCTAATTTCTAATTGCTGGCTTCTGGTATCTGAGAATGGTTCTGATTCTGAATTTTTCTTATTTTTTTGTGGTTCTGGTATCTAAAAATTCAAACAGGTTTCTGCATTTTTATTTGTAATTTCTATTTTCTGGCTTCTGGTATCTGAGAACAATGGTTCTGATTCTGAATTTTTCTTATTTTTTGTGGTTTTGGCTTTTGGTATCTGTTTTTGGCGGAATTTTAATTCGAATTTGAATTTGGTCGAATTAATTTGGTTTGGGCCGAATTTGAAATTCAATTAATTCGGGTAGATTTCGAATTAAAAACCAAATTTTAAATTCGGTCTGTTTGAATTCAAGTTCGACCTAATTCAGTTCGATTTTCGGTTTGAGTTTTGAAAATGGCCAAACTGAATAAACTGAACCGACTAATCCGAAAACCTAATAAACTGACTGATGAACACTTACCACCATCCACATTCAATACCCCATGCTCCTTGTCACCACCCTCTCCGAACTCGTCGACCGTCACCTCTCGAGAGCTAATTATTTTATTTTATTTTATTTTTTGTGAGAGACTCTCTGTCATCACTAGAAAATTTCTTTCTCTTTCCCTCTTGGTCAACCTCACATGTCTGCACAAGCACAAAGATCTTAATTTTTTTTTTTGAAGTTATAGACCGAGAGACCGTGAATAGTAAACGTGAATAGTAATTATGAATAGTAATTGCGTGAATAGTAACTGTGAATAGTAATGACGTGAATAGTGAAAAATATTGAATATGGTACTCAAAATGATCAGCAAATCGAGATGAATAAAACACTTACTTTATTGAACTTTGATATTGAAATCTGATTACAAAAAAGATCCTTGAAGTAAACCTGGAAAATATGAATAATACAAAAGTTTGGTATTTTGAAGTTAAAATCGTTGGAAATTCTAAGGGAATTTGGCTACAAAGGCTTGAAAGATTTTCTGTGTATGATTTTGTCTTCTAAGATTTGCTGTGTTTGTCCTCCGATGCTTGAGTTGGTATTTATAGAGTTTTTACTGGACGGATAACTCCATAGGCTTGATAGCCTTTTTGACTTATGAATATTTAGGCCTTATAGCCTTTTTGACCTTGGTGCTCTTTTGAAGACTTTTGGATTTGTGTTGCAGATGATTTGAATACTTCGTAGCATCAATTTCTTCATTTGTCTTGAATTTGATTTGATTTGATTTCTTCAATTTTGACTTGGTCTTGGTATAAGGATTCAAAAACAAAGCCTGCACAGACCAATAATGCATCCAAGACCAAGTCAAAATTGAAGAAATCAAAGCAAATTCAAGACAAATGAAGAAATTGATGCTACGAAGTATTCAAATCATCTGCAACACAAATCCAAAAGTCTTCAAAAGAGCACCAAGGTCAAAAAGGCTATAAGGCCTAAATATTCATAAGTCAAAAAGGCTATCAAGCCTATGGAGTTATCCGTCCAGCAAAAACTCTATAAATACCAACTCAAGCATCGGAGGACAAACACAGCAAATCTTAGAAGACAGAAAATCATACACAGAAAATCTTTCAAGCCTTTGTAGCCAAATTCCCTTAGAATTCCCAACGATTTTAACTTCAGAATACCAAACTTTTGTACTATTCATATTTTCCAGGTTTACTTCAATGATCTTTTCTGTAATCAGATTTCAATAATAAAGTTCAATAAAGTAAGTGTTTTATTCATCTCGATTTGCTGATCATTTTGAGTACCATATTCAATATTTTTCACTATTCACGCAATTACAATTCACGTCATTACTATTCATTTTTATGAACACCGGTCTTGCCCCCAAGTGGTATCAGAGCCATTTGTTCACTATTTTAGGTGTTCATAAAGCATTAATTTAAATTAAGCTTAAGTGTTTAGCATAACCTTAATTTAAGCCTTTACCTTTGATTAAGATTAAGGTAGGTTTGGTGAGCCTAGTAAGACCGTTGGTAAGCCCGAGTGTGAGGTGTTCCAGGTAGGGTGCTCCCCGTGTTCCCCGATCTTAGTCTGAAGTCAAGAGTAAACGATTAGATTATGTTATATTAAACATGGCAGCGAAATTTAGAAAATTGTTTTTGAATACTCAAGATAGAAACAGTAACTCTGACGTCGTGCAGAGTCAGGAGGTGCATATGCCTTTAGATTACTCAAATTGGTCTATTCCAGAACAAAGTATAGAATCCATTTATAAGATAGGTTCTTTAGATTTCTACACATTTAAAGCCGGAAGTAAATAAGGATTCAAAGTTTCAAAAAGTTCAAAGACAAAGGTCACAATCACAATCAATTCAAGAAGACAAATGCTACGAATTCATCTGCAACACAAAAGTCTTCAAAAACAAAATTGTCAAAAAGCCTATCCGTCCTAAGCCTTAGATGGGTAGAAATTCCAAAAACTGAGGACAAAGATAGACAGGAAAATGCCTATAAATTCAAATGTAATCTTCGTAGAAGAGGACATAGCAAATCTTTCAAGCACACAGCAAATCTTAGACGGCAATCATACAACAAATCCTAGACGGCAAAATTTTACAAGAGCAAAAACTCCATCGTCCAAATTGAAACCAATCCCTTAGAATTTCCAACTCCAGAATACAAATCTTGTACTATTCATATTTTTCATTTTCCTTTCAAGGATCTTTTCTGTATTCAGATTACAATTTCCAAGTTCAATAAAGTAAGTGTTTTATTCATTTCGATTTGCTGATCATTTTAAGTACCATATTCATTATTTTCACTATTCACGTTTTTACTATTCATTCATGTTTTACTATTCATGTTTACTATTCACGTCATCACTATTCACGATTACTGTTCATTATTTTCAAAGTTTAAAAATCACTGTAGCTTAATTAGTGCATGACCGGTCTGCCGGTGTGTCATGCAATTAAGCTACGATGATTTTTAAACGAAAATAATGAGCGATGTCGTGAATAATGATGACGTGAATAAACATGAATAAGAAACATGAATGAATAGTAAAAACGTAAATAGAGAAAATAATGAATATGTACTTAAAATGATCAAAGAATCGAAATGAATAAAACACTTACTTTATTGAACTTGAAATTGAATCAATACGAAAGATCCTTGAAAGGAAAGTGGAAAATATGAATAGTACAAGATTTGTATTCTGGAGTTGGAAATTCTACGGGATTGGTTTCAATTTGGACGATGGAGTTTTTGCTCTTGTAGGATTTTGCCGTCTAGGATTTCTTGTGTGATTGCTGTCTAAGATTTGCTGTGTTATTTGCCGATGGAATGTTGCTGATATTTATAGAGCTTTTGCTGAACGGATAACTCCATAGGCCTGATAGCCTTTTTGACTTATGAATTGCTAGGCCATATAGCCTTTTTGACTTTTGGACGTTTTTTATCTGGATTGAGTTTGTTGCAGATGCTTCTAATTTGTCCTTGTGTTTGTCCTGAATCAATTTTGACTTGGTCTTTGAACCTTTTGAACCTTTTGAATCCTTATCTACTTCCGGCTTTTTGAATGAAGACACCTGTCTGAATTCTTGTGAGGCAGATCTTATCCGCTTGGAATCTTTTGAGTTGATCTTATCTGCTTGTTGAAAAGTTGTTTGTAGTTACGTGTCGACATGGGACCTACTCTGCGTTTTGGAAAACAGAGTTTTCTGACTGTCCCCACTTCACGTGCTTGAATGGCTTTAATCATCTTTCCATTGCCTACCTTTTGAATGAAGACTGTCTTCTTTAGGGAGAAGGCCATTGGTCTTCGACGTCAATGAGATTTAGGATAACTGGGGTGTCAGGTGAGTATGAATGCCCTTCTGATGGATTATCGGTGGAGTCGGATGAATCTGGGTCCTCGGCCGTTTGGTCGAAAGTTTCTATTATTATTGGAATTTCTGGAAATTCTCTGGGATTTTTGAGAGCCCAATACTGTTGCAATGCTTCTTGTTGTTGCGGCAGAGAAAGCTCTGGATTGTTGATTGAATCTATGAGTTTTTCTTGTTGAATCTTCCAATTTAGTACTTCTTGGTAATCATCATCAATAATGAGTTGAATTACTGGTGGAGTAGGAAATAATTCCTTCTTGATTCTTGAATTCCGAACTGTTGAAATTTCTCTTTGATGAACGACTTTAGCTACATTGCCTGGACCATGAAAGATTCAAAATAAATATGGTAGAGAAAAACAAGAAGTAGGAAACTTTTGTGAAGTTTTTGGTATTAAAGGAATTAAAGCCCCTTCAGCTCAAAGTAGGAAGTTAGAAAAATATAAAAGACATTCAAAATTCAAGAAACATAAGAATTATATAAAATATAAAAAGAAGAAATATAAAGGATATAAAAATAAAGATAATAATGAAGATAATTCAATAACTTGCTGGAAATGTGGTCGTTTCGGTCACAAGGCAAATCAATGTAAAATGAAGAAAAAGATAAATGAAATATTTCAAGAAGAAGATTTCAAAAAGAAGATGATAGCCTTATTAATAGAAGAAACAGACATAGACGAAGATAATATTCAAGATGATTAAAGCAATTCAAGCACTCAGAAAGCTTAGATAGAAAAAATCCTTAGATATTCCAACGCCCAAATTTGCTTAGTTCTTCAAACATCTGTACTATTCATCTTTTCAAAGTTTCCTTCAAAGATCTTTTCTGTATTCAGATTACAATTTCCAAGTTAAATAAAGTAAGTGTTTTATTCATTTCGATTTGCTGATCATTTCTAGTACCATATTCATTATTTTCACTATTCGCGTTTTTACTATTCATCACGTTTTACTATTCATGTTTACTGTTCATTTTTACTATTCACGTCAGTACTATTCACAATTACTGTTCATTAATTTTCAAAAGTTAAAAATTATCGTAGCTTAATCGATTGCATGACAGGTCCCCTTTAGTGGTATCAGAGCCATCTGTTCACTATTTTAGGTGTTCATAAGCATTAGTTTAAATTAAGCTTAAGTGTTTAGCATAACCTTAATTTAAAACTAAATTAACCCTATTAAAGTAGATACTGAAGGTATTCATACAAAAATCATGGGTAGGAAGATTTCATTCAATTTTATTTCTCCTAAAAGACAGAAAGAAATAGATTTAATTCAAAAGGGTTCAATATTTAAACAAATAAATAATATTAGTCATATTAAGAGTCAAATAGGATTTTTAGAAAAAGAACATTCATCTGATAGACTAGACTCTAAGTTTCAGAAAGAAATTTTATTCATTGTTTTATGCATTGCACAATTTCATCAACCATTTCTATTACATATTTTTGCAAAAGATATTTCAAAACAGATTCTTGCAAGATGGCAAGCTATCCTATCTATATTCAATTTTATTGAATATCTAAAAGGTGAGGAGAGTTGTTTGGCAAGCTATCCTACATGTAATAAAACTGTTTCTTCTTTTGAACTTGGTAACATGTTGAATCTAGTATTTATTTGAGAATTCATTAACCTAAAATAAACTCTGTATATAATTGCAAAATTTTTACAAAATTGTTCAAATTCATCACCTTGTAAATGAATATCTAATACCAATGAATCTAATATTAATGGATCTGTTAAATCAACAGAAAAGTTTGGACAACAATTGAAATATATTGGACCATTACAAACATTAGTTTGAATCATACTTAATAAAGAAGTTTTGTATCTTTTTAATCTTTTATCTCTTAAAGCTAAATAAATTGGAGCGTCTACACCTATGTGTACTAAAGGTTTAATTGCTACTTGAATCATACCATAATGAATATATCTATAACCTTTGTCTATGTATTTTTTAATTGAAACTTTATTTAATAAAGGAATTGTTTGAAATTCTTCTTGTAAAGAAATTGTTTCTTCATGAGTTTTAATTGAAAAAGCAGTTTTGAAATCTAACGAACCTATCTTATATATTGACTCTATACTTTGTTGGAATAGACCAATTTGAGTAATCTAAGCGCATATGCACCTCCTGACTCTGCACGACGTCAGAGTTACCGTTTCTATCTTGAGTATTCAAAAACATTTTTCTAAATCTCGCTGCCATGTTTAATATAACATAATCTAATCGTTTACTCTTGAAATCTAACGAACCTATCTTATATATTGACTCTATACTTTGTTCTGGAATAGACCAATTTGAGTAATCTAAAGGCATATGCACCTCCGACTCGCACGTCCGAGTTATTTCTATCTTGAGTATTCAAAACATTTTTCTAAACCTCATTGCCATGTTTAATATAACATAATCTAATCGTTTACTCTTGACTTGGACTAAGATCGGGGAACACGAGAGCACCTGGAACACCTCACACTCGGGCTTACCAGCCTTACTAGGCTCACCAAACCGCTTGCCAAACCTACCTTAATCTTGATCAAAGGTAAAGTTTTAAATTAAGGTTATGCTAAACACTTAAGCTTAATTTAAACTAATGCTTATGAACACCTAAAATAGTGAACAGATGGCTCTGATACCACTTGGGGACAGGACCGGTGTCATGTACTAAATTAAGCTCTGATAATTTTAAATTTTGAAAATTAATGAGCGATGTAATTGAATAGTAATGACGTGAATAGTAAAATGAGCGATGTCATGAATAGTAATTGTGAATAGTAACTGCGTGAATAGTAATCATGAATAGTAATCACCGTGAATAGTAAAAAATATTGAAAATGGTACTCAAAATGATCAGCAAATCGTGATGAATAAAACACTTACTTTATAGAACTTTGAAATTGTAATCTGGATACAGAAAAGATCCTTGAAGTAAACTAGGAAAAGATGAATAGTACAAAGTTTGATGGATTTGTGAAATTGAAATGGGTTACGGTTTGGAATTCTAAGGTTGGAAATTGGCTACAAATTGGACTATGGAATTTTTCTAAGATTGTCTAAGCTTTTGCAGTGTATTCTGGGGTTTGCTGAATTTGCCGATTGATTCGCCGATGATTTTTCTGAATGGAATGGAGTCCTTTTATAGTTGAGATTCTTGAGTCCGTCCAATTCTAGCTGTTGAAATTTGATAAAGGCTAGTCTTTAGCCTTTTTGACTTTTTCCTTTAGGCTTGAAGACTAGATAAGGATTCAAGACTATCAAGACTCAGTCAAAATCAATTCAAGACAAACACATACGGAGTCTTCAAAGCATCTGCAACACAAATTCAATCCATACCACAAAAGTCTTCAAGCCTAAAGGAAAAAGTCAAAAAGGCTAAAGACTAGCCTTTATCAAATTTCAACAGCTAGAATTGGACGGACTCAAGAATCTCAACTATAAAAGGACTCCATTCCATTCAGAAAAATCATCGGCGAATCAATCGGCAAAAACACAATCTTTCAAGCACTCAGAAAGCTTAGATAGAAAAAATCCTTAGATATTCCAACGCCCAAATTTGCTTAGTTCTTCAAACATCTGTACTATTCATCTTTTCAAAGTTTCCTTCAAGGATCTTTTCTGTATTCAGATTACAATTTCCAAGTTAAATAAAGTAAGTGTTTTATTCATTTCGATTTGCTGATCATTTCTAGTACCATATTCATTATTTTCACTATTCGCGTTTTTACTATTCATCACGTTTTACTATTCATGATTACTGTTCATTTTTACTATTCACGTCATTACTATTCACAATTACTGTTCATTAATTTTCAAAATTTAAAATTACTGTAGCTTAATTTAGTACATGACACCGGTCCTGCCCCCAAGTGGTATCAGAGCCATCTGTTCACTGTTTTAGGTGTTCATAAGCATTAGTTTAAATTAAGCTTAAGTGTTTAGCATAACCTTAATTTAAAACTTTACCTTTGATCAAGATTAAGGTAGGTTTGGCAAGCGGTTTGGTGAGCCTAGTAAGACCAGTTAGTAAGCGAGTGTGAGGTGTTCGAGGCGGTGCTCCGTGTTCCGATCTTAGTCGAAGTCAAGAGTAAGCGATTAGATTATGTTATATTAAACATGGCGTGAGGTTTAGAAAAATGTTTTTGAATACTCAAGATAGAAAGGGTAACTCTGACGTCGTGCAGAGTCAGGAGGTGCATATGCCTTTAGATTACTCAAATTGGTCTATTCCAGAACAAAGTATAGAGTCAATATATAAGATAGGTTCTTTAGATTTCAAAACTTTTTTCAATTAAAACTCATGAAGAAACAATTTCTTTACAAGAAGAATTTCAAACAATTCCTTTATTAAATAAAGTTTCAATTAAAAATACATAGACAAAGGTTATAGATATATTCATTATGGTATGATTCAAGTAGCAATTAAACCTTTAGTACACATAGGTGTAGACGCTCCAATTTATTTAGCTTTAAGAGATAAAAGATTAAAAGATACAAAACTTCTTTATTAAGTATGATTCAAACTAATGTTTGTAATGGTCAATATATTTCAATTGTTGTCCAAACTTTTACATTGATTTAATGATCCATTAATATTAGATTCATTGGTATTAGATATTCATTTACAAGGTGATGAATTTGAACAATTTTGTAAAAATTTTGCAATTATATACAGAGTTTACTTTAGGTTAATGAATTCTCAAATAAATACTAGATTCAACATGTTACCAAGTTCAAAAGAAGAAAGCAGTTTATTACATGTAGGCGATAATCCAACAGTTTTATTCCTAAAAGATTAAAGTGGAGCAATTACAATTCCTGAACAATTTGAAATTCAAAATGCTCAACCTTCTAGAAACATAATTAGAAGAGAAATTAATAATATTATAGAAAAAGAAGATGGAACAATTTTATTAAGATTTAATTCATTAAGAGAAGGAACAAGTTCTTTAAATAATTTCAATTTACCTAGAAGATCATTTTCTGAACCATCACCATCGATAGTGTCAGAAAACCCTTCGAAGTATGTTTTCAAATCTCCTATTCCAGAAATAGTCAATTCACCCCCTATGTCACCTACAAGGTCACAAATGGGAATTAATGTTATTACTTTTGAAAAGAGAAAATTTAAAATAAATTTTAAATATTTAAATGAAGCTTTTGAAAAGGAAAATAGTAAAAAGAAATTTTGGTTTATAGCATTAAATGAAGTTATTCAAGAAAAATTAAAAGAATGGATTTCATATATGAAAAAGATGAAATGTAATATTCTTTTACTTTCATGGTTAGAATACTGGTTTTCAAAAAATGAAGGTATTTCCAATGTTTTCAAAGAAAGTTATATTAATGTTCAAAGTAATTTGTATAGAAAATGGAAGATTAATGATTATCAAGCTATTACTTCAATCCATCCACCTTTACAACCAATAAAAATTCAAGTTGACCAACAGGAAATAGAAGCTAGTCCTTTTAAGATAGGTAGGGAAGACGGAAATTCAAATGTTGTATTAGATGATATTAAAAAAGTTTACCAACAAAATAATTATTCAAATCAGATACTACACACTATAGCTAATCAAGTAGAACATTTGTCTACTAAGATAGATTCAATTCCTAAGGAAACCCTTAAATTTCCGAATGAAATAGCTAGTCCTCATTTCAAAACGAGAAGTGTTTCTCATGAATTAGAAGAAGACTTAATTAAAAATAAAATGCAAAATAGTTTAATAAATAGAATAACTCAAAGTATTCAAACTGATAAAGCTAGTACTTCAGAAAATAGAATTAATTGTTTAGAAACAGAAAGAAAAATGACAGAATCAGAATTAGATGATAATTCAAGTGAAGATTCAGATAATTCAGAGATACAAAAGATCAATAATGTAGAACAAGAATTTAGAGAAAATTCAGAAGTAGAAATAAATAGAATAAAGAGACAGAAAAATTATAGAAATTGGAATTCAATGAATACAAGAAATTATTATCCTAGACCTACTCCCCCAGATATTCAATACGAAGAAAGAAAACAATTTAAAACAAGTTCATATGATGGAAATTCTGTCTATGAATGGAACATAGATGGAAAATCAGAATATGAAATATTAAATACATTGCAAGAAATGGGAATGGCTAAGACAGCCTACAAAACATTAGGATTAACAGTAATCTGCATGACATTAATTGTAGGATTTTCGGACAATTAAAAATTGGTGGGATAATTTGTTAACTTTAGAAGAAAAACAACAAATATTAAATCATTCATGAAGTAGAAGTAGAAAACAAATGCAGATGGAACTAAAACGTTTGTTCTGTAAAAGCAATCGATCATGATCAATTAATAGTTACAATTTGATTCATTTCATAGGTAACCCAAAAGAAACTTTAGCTAGTTCAAAGATTATGTTAAGTAATTTAAGATGTCCAACTTTGTCGATTTTAGATGGTATAAAGATGTATTTCTTACTCAAGTATTAAAAGAAATGATGCAAATTCTCCTTTTGGAAAGAAAAATTCATTCTGGGATTACCAACTTTATTTTCTCAAAGGATAATATCTAAATTACAAAAAGAAGTAGGAAATGATTACATAGATTTCAATAGAATATCTTTTGGTCAGTTATTTGCTTTTATTAAAAAAGAAGGCTTAGAATTATATGCAATTAAAGATTCAAAATAAATATGGTAGAAAAACAAGAAGTAGGAAACTTTTGTGAAGTCTTTGGTATTAAAGGAATTAAAGCCCCTTCAACTCAAAATAGAAAGTTAGAAAAATATAAAAGACATTCAAAATTCAAGAAACATAAGAATTATGATAATAGTCCATATTACAAAAAATATAAAAAGAAGAAATATAAAGGATATAAAAATAAAGATAAAGATGAAAATAATTCAATAACTTGCTGTAAATGTGGTCGCGTCGGTCACAAGGCAATTCAATGTAAAATAAAGCAAAAAATAAATGAAATATTTCAAGAAGAAGATTTCAAAAAGAAAATGATAGCTTTATTAATAGAAGAAACAGACATAGACGAAGATAATATTCAAGATGACATAGATTCAGATTCAAGTTTAGAAAGCATAGAAAAATGTAAGTGCATTAATGTGATTTCAAAAAGTAACAAAGAAACATTATTTGAAATGATAGAAAAAATAGATGATAAAGAATGTAGAAAAGAATATTTAACAAAATTAAGAGATTTAATATTAGAAGAAGAAAAACCTAAAAAGTTTGAAGAACCATTCAGTATTTCAAAGTTATTAGAAAAATATCCAAATGAAGGCTTATTAGGAATTAGAAAGCCAGATGAAGTCAAAGAAGATATTAAAACATTAAAAGAACAAGTTAGAAAATTACAAAAGGATTTAATAGAATTAAAAACAAAAGATTTAGAATTAGATACAAAAATAAGTCTAATAAAGAATGGGAATACTCGAAGATTCTTTAAAAGGAAAAGAGGTTATAAGCGATATTCAAGACTTAAATTCTATTCAAATAAATAATGAACAAGTTTGATAAAATGTATATTCAAATGATAAATAAAATAGAGTATCAAAAATGGTATTGTTTTGTTACTATAGGAATAAATGATTTCAAACTCACAGTACACGCTATGATAGATAGTGGTCTTTGATGCAAAGCTATATTAAAGCAGGAATAATCCCTACAAAGTATTGTCAAAAGACTAATGAGAGTTTATTAGCGCCAATTCAAGTAGATTACGTGTCAATCATAGAGTCATTTTAAATGTATGCAACGATGAGTATTGCATTAAAAATTTATGTTATGTAGTAGACGATATAACTCAAGATTTAATTTTAGGATTACCATTTTACATCAAATTAACCTATTAAAGTAGATCTTGAAGGTATTCATACAAAAATCATGGGTAGGAAGATTTCATTCAATTTTATTTCTCCTAAAAGAAATGAGAAAGAAATAGATTTAATTCAAAAGTGCTCAATATTTAAGCAAATAAATAATATTAGTCATATCAAGAGTCAAATAGAGTTTTTACAAGAAGAACATTCATATGCTAGGATAGAAGATCAATTAAAAGATAAAAGAATCAAAAGAAAAATTATTGAAGTAGAAGATAAATTTAGAAAAGAAATTTGTGAGATCTACCTAATGCTTTTTGGGATAGAAAGAAACATGAGGTAGAATTACCATATGAAGAAGGATTCCTAGAAAAGGATATTAAGACAAAAGCTAGGCCTATTCAAATGAATCAAGAGTTATTAGAAACTGTAAGCAAGAAATTAAGACATTATTAGATAAAAATTAATAAGACACTCAAAGTCTCCTTGGTCTTGTCCGACTTTTTATGTCATGAATCAAAATTTGAAAAAAGAGGAGTACCTAGATTAGTTATTAATTACAAGCCATTGAATAAAGTATTAAAATGGATTAGATATCCTATTCCAAATAAAAGAGATTTATTAAACCGATTATTCAATGCTAAAGTATTTTCAAAATTTGATATGAAGTCGGATCTTGGCAAATTCAAATAGCCAGAAAAAAAGTATAAAGGCTGCATTCACAGTTCCTTTTGGACACTATGAATGGAATGTTATGCCTTCGGATTAAAAATGCTCCTCGAATTTCAAAATATTATGAATGATATATTCAATCCTTATTCAACCTTTATGATTGTTTATATTGATGATGTATTAGTATTTTGAAAATATAGATAAACATTTTAAACACTTAGAAATATTTTCCAAAGTAGTAAAAGAAATGGTTTAGTAGTTTAATACTAAAATGAAGTTATTTCAAACCAATGTTAGGTTTTAGGTCATAATATTCATTTAGGAACAATTATTCCAATTAATAGAAATTTAGAATTTACTGATAAATTTCAAAATCAAATTAAAGATAAAAATCAATTGCAAAGATTTTTAGGATGTTTAAATTATATTTCGATTTCTTTCCAAAACTTAGGCAAATGTAATCCTTTATTTCAAAGACTCAAGAAAACCCTCCAGGCATGGACGAAGTCCATACTAGGGTAGTTCAAGACATTAAAAGACAAATAAAAAGTCTTAGTGTCTAGTTATTCCAAATCCAAAAGCCATTAAAATGATAGTAGAAGCGATGCTTGAGCGAGGATATGGCGGCATTCTCAAGCGAAGTTAGAAATAGACTCCCGGAACAACTAGTGAGATTTCATAGTGGTGTGCAGGTGGAGCTAGAAAGAATTATTCAACTATTAAAAAAGAAATTCTATCTATTGTTTTATGTATTTCAAAATTTCAAGATGATTTATATTATCAAAAATTTCTATTACGTATTGATTGCAAGTCTGCAAAAGATGTCTTAACCAAAGATGTTCAAAACATAGTTTCAAAGCGATTTTTGCACGATGGCAGGCTATCCTATCTGTATTCGATTTTGACATTGAATACATCAAAGGTGAGGAGAATTGTTTGCCTGATTTCTTAACACGTGAATTTTTAACTGGAATTTCAAAATAAATTCAACATTGCAAACCCCATCCTACTCAAAATACCCTTGACCTACAAGATTCGAAGTATCATCCATCCATTCCTCGTCACAATTGACAGATAACTCAAGCACAATCAATATCCATAAACACCAGCCATTCGTCCAAAGGATCATCTTCAGAACCAATTGGCGGACCACCAGCTCAAAGACCCATTGATTTATAAACTAACAATTTTCTGTTTTGCAGGATTCAATGAAGAAAGTTCCTCAAATAGAACCATATTGGTTAGTCCGAGCCGAATACGATAATTCAAACCCAGGCATACTTGAAAGAGTTCCAAGACTTTCAAGCAATTATAATGTCACTCATATCATTCAAAATCGAGAGACTGGGTCATTTCAACCAAGGAAATTACCAAAGTGTATTAATCCTTGCACCAAAATAGAGCAAAAGCAGAAAAACCGTTATCATGCCACTACACTCAATTGGTGGGTCAAACACCAACATCAAATGCAAGAGTTTTTTGAAGATTCTGATAAGAGAAAAGGAAAACTCGACTTTGCCTTTTATTCTCCAATCAAGCCAAAGCCTAAAGCTCCAAAATTAATTGATTTCCAATACTTTGAAAGCCAATCTCAAGAAAGGCAACTTAGCGAAAAGTTAGATTACAAGCTTGGCGAACGCAATTGATTCGCCGCCATGAAGCAATCAAGGACAGTCTTCATTCAAAAAGTCGGCAACGGCAAGATGATTAAAGCAATTCAAGCACGTGAAGTGGGGACAGTCAGAAAACTCTGCTTCCCAAAACGCAGAGTAGGTCCCATGTCGGCACATAATTACAAACAACTTTTCAACAAGAAGATAAGATCGCCTCAAAAGTCTTCAAATGGATAAGCTCAAATCTCATCATCAAAGGAATTCAGACAGGTGTCTTCATTCAAAAAGCCGGAAGTAGATAAGGATTCAAGACTATCAAGACTCAGTCAAAATCAATTCAAGACAAACACATACGGAGTCTTCAAAGCATCTGCAACACAAATTCAATCCATACCACAAAAGTCTTCAAGCCTAAAGGAAAAAGTCAAAAAGGCTAAAGACTAGCCTTTATCAAATTTCAACAGCTAGAATTGGACGGACTCAAGAATCTCAACTATAAAAGGACTCCATTCCATTCAGAAAAATCATCGGCGAATCAATCGGCAAAAACACAATCTTTCAAGCACTCAGAAAGCTTAGATAGAAAAAATCCTTAGATATTCCAACGCCCAAATTTGCTTAGTTCTTCAAACATCTGTACTATTCATCTTTTCAAAGTTTCCTTCAAGGATCTTTTCTGTATTCAGATTACAATTTCCAAGTTAAATAAAGTAAGTGTTTTATTCATTTCGATTTGCTGATCATTTCTAGTACCATATTCATTATTTTCACTATTCGCGTTTTTACTATTCATCACGTTTTACTATTCATGATTACTGTTCATTTTTACTATTCACGTCATTACTATTCACAATTACTGTTCATTAATTTTCAAAATTTAAAATTACTGTAGCTTAATTTAGTACATGACACCGTGGATTAAAGACAAAGTCTGCAACCTGCACCAACAAATAATAGACCAAGTCAAAATTGGATTCAAGACAAACATAAATCCAAATTAGAAGCCACGAGAATCTGCAAGCCAAATTCAATCCAGACCAAAAAGTCCTCACACCTACAGGCAAAAGTCAAAAAGGCTAAAAACTAGCCTTTATCAAATTTCCACAGCTAGAATTGGACGGACTCAAGAATCTCAACTATAAAAGGACTCCATTCCATTCAGAAAAATCATCGGCAAATTCAGCAAACCCCAGAATACACTGCAAAAGCTTAGACAATCTTAGAAAAATTCCATAGTCCAATTTGTAGCCAATTTCCAACCTTAGAATTCCAAACCGTAACCCATTTCAATTTCACAAATCCATCAAACTTTGTACTATTCATCTTTTCCTAGTTTACTTCAAGGATCTTTTCTGTATCCAGATTACAATTTCAAAGTTCCATAAAGTAAGTGTTTTATTCATCACGATTTGCTGATCATTTTGAGTACCATATTCAATATATTTTTCACTATTCACGGTGATTACTATTCATGATTACTATTCACGCAGTTACTATTCACAATTACTATTCATGATTACTGTTCATTTTTACTATTCACGTCATTACTATTCACAATTACTGTTCATTAATTTTCAAAATTTAAAATTACTGTAGCTTAATTTAGTACATGACACCGGTCCTGCCCCCAAGTGGTATCAGAGCCATCTGTTCACTATTTTAGGTGTTCATAAGCATTAGTTTAAATTAAACTTAAGTGTTTAGCATAACCTTAATTTAAAACTTTACCTTTGATTAAGATTAAGGTAGGTTTGGCAAGCGGTTTGGTGAGCCTAGTAAGACCGTTAGTAGCAGAGTGTGAGGTGTTCGAGGCGGTGCTCCCGTGTTCCCGATCTTAGTCAAGTCAAGAGTAAGCGATTAGATTATGTTATATTAAACATGGCATGAGATTTAGAAAAATGTTTTGAATACTCAAGATAGAAAGCGGTAACTCGGCGTCGTGCAGTCGGGAGGTGCATATGCCTTTAGATTACTCAAATTGGTCTATTCGAACAAAGTATAGAGTCAATATATAAGATAGGTTCTTTAGATTTCAAAGCGCTTTTCAATTAAAACTCATGAAGAAACAATTTCTTTACAAGAAGAATTTCAAACAATTCCTTTATTAAATAAAGTTTCAATTAAAAAATACATAGACAAAGGTTATAGATATATTCATTATGGTATGATTCAAGTAGCAATTAAACCTTTAGTACACATAGGTGTAGACGCTCCAATTTATTTAGCTTTAAGAGATAAAAGATTAAAAAGATACAAAACTTCTTTATTAAGTATGATTCAAACTAATGTTTGTAATGGTCAATATATTTCAATTGTTGTCCAAACTTTTACATTGATTTAACAGATCCATTAATACTAGATTCATTGGTATTAGATATTCATTTACAAGGTGATGAATTTGAACAATTTTGTAAAAATTTTGCAATTATTTACAGAGTTTATTTTAGGTTAATGAATTCTCAAATAAATACTAGATTCAACATGTTACCAAGTTCAAAAGAGGAAACAGTTTTATTACATGTAGAAGCTGATAATCCAACAGTTTTTATTCCTAAAAGATTAAAGTGGGCAAATTACAATTCTGAACAATTTGAAATTCAAAATGCTCAACCTTCTAGAAACATAATTAGAAGAGAAATTAATAATATTATAGAAAAAGAAGATGGAACAATTTTATTAAGATTTAATTCATTAAGAGAAGGAACAAGTTCTTTAAATAATTTCAATTTACCTAGAAGATCATTTTCTGAACCATCACCATCGATAGTGTCAGAAAACCCTTCGAAGTATGTTTTCAAATCTCCTATTCCAGAAATAGTCAATTCACCCCCTATGTCACCTACAAGGTCACAAATGGGAATTAATGTTATTACTTTTGAAAAGAGAAAATTTAAAATAAATTTTAAATATTTAAATGAAGCTTTTGAAAAGGAAAATAGTAAAAAGAAATTTTGGTTTATAGCATTAAATGAAGTTATTCAAGAAAAATTAAAAGAAGAATGGATTTCATATATGAAAAAGATGAAATGTAATATTCTTTTACTTTCATGGTTAGAATCTTGGTTTTCAAAAATGAAGGTATTTCCAATGTTTTCAAAGAAAGTTATATTAATGTTCAAAGTAATTTGTATAGAAAATGGAAGATTAATGATTATCAAGCTATTACTTCAATCCATCCACCTTTACAACCAATAAAAATTCAAGTTGACCAACAGGAAATAGAAGCTAGTCCTTTTAAGATAGGTAGGGAAGACGGAAATTCAAATGTTGTATTAGATGATATTAAAAAAGTTTACCAACAAAATAATTATTCAAATCAGATACTACACACTATAGCTAATCAAGTAGAACATTTGTCTACTAAGATAGATTCAATTCCTAAGGAAACCCTTAAATTTCCGAATGAAATAGCTAGTCCTCATTTCAAAACGAGAAGTGTTTCTCATGAATTAGAAGAAGACTTAATTAAAAATAAAATGCAAAATAGTTTAATAAATAGAATAACTCAAAGTATTCAAACTGATAAAGCTAGTACTTCAGAAAATAGAATTAATTGTTTAGAAACAGAAAGAAAAATGACAGAATCAGAATTAGATGATAATTCAAGTGAAGATTCAGATAATTCAGAGATACAAAAGATTAATAATGTAGAACAAGAATTTAAAGATAATTCAGAAGTAGAAATTAATAGAATAAAAAGACAGAAAAATTATAGAAATTGGAATTCAATGAATACAAGAAATTATTATCCTAGACCTACTCCCCCAGATATTCAATATGAAGAAAGAAAACAATTTAAAACAAGTTCATATGATGGAAATTCTGTCTATGAATGGAACATAGATGGAAAATCAGAATATGAAATATTAAATACATTGCAAGAAATGGGAATGGCTAAGACAGCCTACAAAACATTAGGATTAATGAGTAAATCTTTGCGGACATTAATTGTAGGATTTTGGGACAATTAAAAATTGGTGGGATAATTTGTTAACTTTAGAAGAAAAACAACAAATATTAAATCATTCAACGAAGTAGAAGTAGAAAACAAATGCAGATGGAACTAAAACGTTTGTTCTGAAAAACAATCGAATCTGATAGATCAATTAATAGTTACAATTTCAGTTCATTTTATAGGTAACCCAAAAGAAACTTTAGCTAGTTCAAAAATTATGTTAAGTAATTTAAGATGTCCAACTTTGTCGGATTTTAGATGGTATAAAGATGTATTTCTCACTCAAGTATTAAAAAGAAATGATGCTAATTCTCCTTTTTGGAAAGAAAAATTCATTATAGGATTATCAACTTTATTTTCGCAAAGAATAATATCTAAATTACAAAAAGAGGTAGGAAATGACTACATAGATTTCAATAGAATATCTTTTGGTCAGTTATTTGCTTTTATTAAAAAAGAAGGATTAGAATTATGTACAGAATTAAAGATTCAAAATAAATATGGTAGAGAAAAACAAGAAGTAGGAAACTTTTGTGAAGTTTTTGGTATTAAAGGAATTAAAGCCTCTTCAACTCAAAATTGAAAGTTAGAAAAATATAAAAGACATTCAAAATTCAAGAAACATAAGAATTATGATAATAGTCCATATTACAAAAGATATAAAAAGAAGAAATATAAAGGATATAAGGATAAAGATAAAGATGAAAATAATTCAATAACTTGCTGGAAATGTGGTCGTTACGGTCACAAAGCAAATCAATGTAAAATGAAGAAAAAGATAAATGAAATATTTCAAGAAGAAGATTTCAAAAAGAAAATGATAGCTTTATTAATAGAAGAAACAGACATAGACGAAGATAATATTCAAGATGACATAGATTCAGATTCAAGTTTAGAAAGCATAGAAAAATGTAAGTGTATTAATGTGATTTCAAAAAGCAATAAAGAAACATTATTTGAAATGATAGAAAAAATAGATGATAAAGAATGTAGAAAAGAATACTTGACAAAATTAAGAGATTTAATATTAGAAGAAGAAAAACCCAAAAAGTTTGAAGAACCATTTAGCATTTCAAAATTATTAGAAAAATATCCAAATGAAGGATTATTAGGAATTAGAAAGCCAGATGAAGTCAAAGAAGATATTAAAACATTAAAAGAACAAGTTAGAAAATTACAAAAGGATTTAATAGAATTAAAAACAAAAGATTTAGAATTAGATACTAAAATAAGTCTAATAAAGAATGGAATTACTCGGAAGATTCTTCAAAAGGAAAAGAGGTTATAACTGATATTCAAGACTTAAATTCTATTCAAATAAATAATGAACAAGTTTCAGATAAGATGTATATTCAAATGATAAATAAAATAGAGTATCAAAAATGGTATTGTTTTGTTACCATAGGAATAAATGATTTCAAACTCACAGTACACGCTATGATAGATAGTGGTCTTGATGCAAAGCTGTATTAAAACAGGAATAATCCCTACAAAGTATTGTCAAAAGACTAATGAGAGTTTATTAGCAGCCAATTCAAGTAGATTACATGTCAATCATAGAGTCATTTTAAATGTATGCAACGATGAGTATTGCATTAAAAATTTATGTTATGTAGTAGACGATATAACTCAAGATTTAATTTTAGGATTACCATTTTTACATCAAATTAACCCTATTAAAGTAGATACTGAAGGTATTCATACAAAAATCATGGGTAGGAAGATTTCATTCAATTTTATTTCTCCTAAAAGACAGAAAGAAATAGATTTAATTCAAAAGTGTTCAATATTTAAACAAATAAATAATATTAGTCATATTAAGAGTCAAATAGGATTTTTAGAAAAAGAACATTCATCTGATAGACTAGACTCTAAGTTTCAGAAAGAAATTTTATTCATTGTTTTATGCATTGCACAATTTCATCAACCATTTCTATTACATATTTTTGCAAAAGATATTTCAAAACAGATTCTTGCAAGATGGCAAGCTATCCTATCTATATTCAATTTTATTGAATATCTAAAAGGTGAGGAGAGTTGTTTGCCTAAATTTAAACTTGTGGATTTTAGCAGGAATTTCAAAATGAGTTCAGTCAAGAAAGAAGGAGATTCCAAAAAACTTCCACTTATTCATTTAACTTCATCAAATCGATTTCAATCCCTTTCAGATTACCCTCCATTAAATTTTGCTCAAGCTTTAGAGGCCCCTTATCAAAAGAATGCCATTCAAAGAAACACTCCACCAAGTCAAACTCAATCTCCACAAGCTACTTCAAGCTCAAATCTTACTTATTTTACTAAAGGAGTAATTGAGCCACTTTACCTTACTCGTTTTATTCAATGTCCAGATTTTCAAACCTTTTCAAAATACATTGAACAAATCATTCATCCAGATTGCAACTGGATACCATTCAATGCTGAAAAAGATATTTCATTCTATCTCCTGGTTTTGATTGATTCAGGATCAGTAGATATCAAGCATAATTTAGATCCAAAAGATTCCAATAGAGTTGCCTATTCAAAAGCCATTATCAAAAAGATTTGCTCTTTTGATGAGTGGGGAAGTCATTCTCTGCTTAAATCATTTACAACAGATACTCAATATAGAGGATACTCGTACCAGGATTACTTAGAGGCTTGGTACAAAGCTTTTTATCTTAGACCATTCAATCATTCATGGTTTTTTACTTTTCATAAAACCTTTTCAACTCAAGTACCTTCTATTCCAATTTGGTTTTATAACTGGTGGATATATCTTGGATGCACTGAGGATATTTACCCCCCAGAAACTCAAATGGCCTACAAATTATTCATTAGAAAAACTGAAGGAAGAATTCCAGACTATATGCAACCTATTCAATTTCACATTATGTTCAAAGTCCCATGGATATTTTGCTGGAGTTACAAAATTCATTCATTCCATCCCAAACCATATCCCATGTCCTTGGTTCGGGAATTCAAAATCAAATGGTGGAATCAAGTTTCAATTACTCAAGAAACGGTGGCGGCACAATTTTCTGGTGCGCATCAAATTCCACAAACGGGAATAAAGATTCAATCACCAAAGCAGACTCAAGGACCACCCTTAGCGGTGCCAGTAACTATTGCAAAAGTAAATGAGACCATTCAAAAACATGAAAAGAAAAAAGGAAAAATTACAGAAAGCCAAATTCCATCTGTGCCAGAACTAGTCCAAAGGGATAAAGAGATGGCTGAGGGCTGGGCACAATATCAAGAGTTCATGCAGTTTATGCAATTCAAAGAAAAAGCAAAATCAATGTCTGTCAATAGCAAGGCCTCATCGGAAGGATCATCCACAGATCCATTCGGCGGTCCCTTAGCTCAAGACCCCTTTGATTTATAAACTAACAATTTTCTGTTTTGCAGGATTCAATGAAGAAAGTTCCTCAAACAGACGTATATTGGGAAATCGTAGAATGTTCAGACTTAGAAGGATCTGCAAATTCAAAGATTGGAATACTTGAAAGAGTCCCTAGAATTTCAAGTATTTACAATGTTGCCCAAACCATTCAAAATCGAGAAATTGGATCATTTCAACCGACCAATTTATCAAAGAGTATTTACCCTTTCAGCAAAGAACCACAGGTTTACTCTCAATCACCATCAATTCCAGATCAAAAGTTAATCATTAAGTTTACTCCTCAAGAAGGTCATTATTCAAAGATATTTGACGACAAACTCATACAAGAAGCCTCAAGTTCTGCTACGCCAGAGGATTCAACTTCTCCAAAAGCTCAAGAAGCATTTCAAAATAGGTTTTATTCAAAAACCTTTATTCCAGAGGACGACTTCTTTGAAGATCAGCTTCCTTCGCCATGAAGCAATCAAGGACAGTCTTCATTCAAAAAGTCGGCAACGGCAAGATGATTAAAGCAATTCAAGCACGTGAAGTGGGGACAGTCAGAAAACTCTGCTTCCCAAAACGCAGAGTAGGTCCCATGTCGGCACATAATTACAAACAACTTTTCAACAAGAAGATAAGATCGCCTCAAAAGTCTTCAAATGGATAAGCTCAAATCTCATCATCAAAGGAATTCAGACAGGTGTCTTCATTCAAAAAGCCGGAAGTAGATATGGATTAAAGACAAAGTCTGCAACCTGCACCAACAAATAATAGACCAAGTCAAAATTGGATTCAAGACAAACATAAATCCAAATTAGAAGCCACGAGAATCTGCAAGCCAAATTCAATCCAGACCAAAAAGTCCTCACACCTACAGGCAAAAGTCAAAAAGGCTAAAAACTAGCCTTTATCAAATTTCCACAGCTAGAATTGGACGGACTCAAGAATCTCAACTATAAAAGGACTCCATTCCATTCAGAAAAATCATCGGCAAATTCAAAGAAACCCCGAATACAACATGCAAAAGCTTAGACAATCTTAGAAAAATTCCATAGTCCAATTTGTAGCCAATTTCCAACCTTAGAATTCCAAACCGTAACCCATTTCAATTTCACAAATCCATCAAACTTTGTACTATTCATCTTTTCCTAGTTTACTTCAAGGATCTTTTCTGTATCCAGATTACAATTTCAAAGTTCTATAAAGTAAGTGTTTTATTCATCACGATTTGCTGATCATTTTGAGTACCATATTCAATATATTTTTCACTATTCACGGTGATTACTATTCATGATTACTATTCACGCAGTTACTATTCACAATTACTATTCATGATTACTGTTCATTTTTACTATTCACGTCATTACTATTCACAATTACTGTTCATTAATTTTCAAAATTTAAAATTACTGTAGCTTAATTTAGTACATGACACCGGTAAGGATTCAAGACTATCAAGACTCAGTCAAAATCAATTCAAGACAAACACATACGGAGTCTTCAAAGCATCTGCAACACAAATTCAATCCATACCACAAAAGTCTTCAAGCCTAAAGGAAAAAGTCAAAAAGGCTAAAGACTAGCCTTTATCAAATTTCAACAGCTAGAATTGGACGGACTCAAGAATCTCAACTATAAAAGGACTCCATTCCATTCAGAAAAATCATCGGCGAATCAATCGGCAAAAACACAATCTTTCAAGCACTCAGAAAGCTTAGATAGAAAAAATCCTTAGATATTCCAACGCCCAAATTTGCTTAGTTCTTCAAACATCTGTACTATTCATCTTTTCAAAGTTTCCTTCAAGGATACTTTCTGTATTCAGATTTCAATTTCAGAGTTAAACAAAGTAAGTGTTTTATTCATCACGATTTGCTGATCATTTTAAGTACCATTTTCAATATTTTTCACTATTCACTTTGATTACTATTCATCATTACTATTCACGTTTACTATTCACAATTACTATTCATGATTACTGTTCATTTTCACTATTCACGTCATTACTATTCACAATTACTGTTCATCATTTTCAAAATTTTAAATCACTGTAGCTTAATTAGTGCATGACACCGGTCCTGCCCCCAAGTGGTATCAGAGCCATCTGTTCACTGTTTTAGGTGTTCATAAGCATTAGTTTAAATTAAGCTTAAGTGTTTAGCATAACCGTAATTTAAAACTTTACCTTTGATCAAGATTAAGGTAGGTTTGGCAAGCGGTTTGGTGAGCCTAGTAAGACCGTTGGTAAGCCCGAGTGTGAGGTGTTCGAGCGGGTGCTCCGTGTTCCCGATCTTAGTCCAAGTCAGAGTAAGCGATTAGATTATGTTATATTAAACATGGCAGCGAGATTTAGAAAAATGTTTTTGAATACTCAAGATAGAAACGGTCACTCTGGCGTCGTGCAGAGTCAGGAGGTGCATATGCCTTTAGGTTACTCAAATTGGTCTATTCCAGAACAAAGTATAGAGTCAATATATAAGATAGGTTCTTTAGATTTCAAAAGCCTTTTTCAATTAAAACTCATGAAGAAACAATTTCTTTACAAGAAGAATTTCAAACAATTCCTTTATTAAATAAAGTTTCAATTAAAAAATACATAGACAAAGGTTATAGATATATTCATTATGGTATGATTCAAGTAGCAATTAAACCTTTAGTACACATAGGTGTAGATGCTCCAATTTATTTAGCTTTAAGAGATAAAAGATTAAAAAGATACAAAACTTCTTTATTAAGTATGATTCAAACTAATGTTTGTAATGGTCCAATATATTTCAATTGTTGTCCAAACTTTTCTGTTGATTTAACAGATCCATTAATATTAGATTCATTGGTATTAGATATTCATTTACAAGGTGATGAATTTGAACAATTTTGTAAAAATTTTGCAATTATTTATAGAGTTTATTTTAGATTAATGAATTCTCAAATAAATACTAGATTCAACATGTTACCAAGTTCAAAAGAGGAAACAGTTTTATTACATGTAGAAGCTGATAATCCAACAGTTTTTATTCCTAAAAGATTAAAGTGGAGCAATTACAATTCTGAACAATTTGAAATTCAAAATGCTCAACCTTCTAGAAACATAATTAGAAGAGAAATTAATAATATTATAGAAAAGAAGATGGAACAATTTTATTAAGATTTAATTCATTAAGAGAAGGAACAAGTTCTTTAAATAATTTCAATTTACCTAGAAGATCATTTTACGAACCATCATCCTCGATAGTATCGTAAAACCCTTGAAATATGTTTTCAAATCTCCTATTCGAAATAGTCAATTCACCCCTATGTCACCTACAAGGTCACAAATGGGAATTAATGTTATTACTTTTGAAAAGAGAAAATTTAAGATAAATTTCAAATATTTAAATGAAGCTTTTGAAAATGAAAATAGTAAAAAGAAATTTTGGTTTATAGCATTAAATGAAGTTATTCAAGAAAAATTAAAAGAAGAATGGATTTCACATATGAAAAGATGAAATGTAATATTCTTTTACTTTCATGGTTAGAATCCTGGTTTTCAAAAAATGAAGGTATTTCCAATGTTTTCAAAGAAAGTTATATTAATGTTCAAAGTAATTTATATAGAAAATGGAAGATTAATGATTATCAAGCTATTACTTCAATCCATCCACCTTTACAACCAATAAAAATTCAAGTTGACCAACAGAAATAGAAGCTAGTCCTTTTAAGATAGGTAGAGAAGATGGAAATTCAAATGTTGTATTAGATGACATTAAAAAAGTTTATCAACAAAATAATTATTCAAATCAGATATTACACACTATAGCTAATCAAGTAGAACATTTGTCTACTAAGATAGATTCAATTCCTAAGGAAACCCCTAAATTTCCAAATGAAATAGCTAGTCCTCATTTCAAAACGAGAAGTGGTTCTCATGAATTAGAAGAAGACTTAATTAAAAATAAAATACAAAATACTTTAATAAATAGAATAACTCAAAGTATTCAAAGGATAAAGCTAGTACTTCAGAAAATAGAATTAATTGTTTAGAAACAGAAAGAAAAATGACAGAATCAGAATTAGATGATAATTCAAGTGAAGATTCAGATAATTCAGAGATACAAAAGATTAATAATGTAGAACAAGAATTTAAAGAAAATTCAGAAGCAGAAATCAATAGAATAAAAAGACAGAAAAATTATAGAAATTGGAATTCAATGAATACAAGAAATTATTATCCTAGACCTACTCCCCCAGATATTCAATATGAAGAAAGAAAACAATTTAAAACAAGTTCATATGATGGAAATTCTCTATGAATGGAACATAGATGGAAAATCGAATATGAAATATTAAATACATTGCAAGAAATGGGAATGGCTAAGACGACCTACAAAACATTAGGATTAACGAGTAAATCATATGACATTAATTGTAGGATTTTGGGACAATTAAAAATTGGTGGGATAATTTATTAACTTTAGAAGAAAAACAACAAATATTAAATCATTCAATGAAGTAGAAGTAGAAAACAAATGCAGATGGAACTAAAGCGTTTATTCTGAAAAAACAATCGAATCACGATAGATCAATTGATAGTTACAATTTGATTCATTTCATAGGTAACCCAAAAGAAACTTTAGCTAGTTCAAAAATTATGTTAAGTAATTTAAGATGTCCAACCTTTGTCGATTTTAGATGGTATAAAGATGTATTTCTCACTCAAGTATTAAAAGAAATGATGCTAATTCTCCTTTTGGAAAGAAAATTCATTCATTATTTGATTACCAACTTTATTTTAGCAAAGAAAATATCTAAATTACAAAAAGAGGTGAAATGATTACATAGATTTCAATAGAATATCTTTTGGTGATTATTTGCTTTTATTAAAAGAAGGATTAGAATTATGTACAATTAAAGATTCAAAATAAATATGGTAGAAAAACAAAGTAAACTTTTGAAGAAGTAGGAAAACTTTTGTGAGTTTTTGGTATTAAAGGAATTAAAGCCCCTTCACTCAAAATAGAAAGTTCGAAGAGTATAAAAGACAGTCAAAGTTCAAGAAACATAAGAATTCTGATACTAGTCAATATTACAAAAGATATAAAAGAAGAAATATAAAGGATATAAGAATAAAGATAAAGATGAAAATAATTCAATAACTTTTTGAAATGTGGTAAACGGTCACAAGGCAAATCAATGTAAAATGAAGAAAAAAATAATGAAATCAAGAAGAAGATTTCAAAAGAAAATGATAGCTTTATTAATAGAAGAAAGCATATAGATGAAGATAATATTCAAGATGACATAGATTCAGATTCAAGTTTAGAAAGCATAGAAAAATGTAAGTGTATTAATGTGATTTCAAAAAGCAATAAAGAAACATTATTTGAAATGATAGAAAAAATAGATGATAAAGAATGTAGAAAAGAATATTTGACAAAATTAAGAGATTTAATATTAGAAGAAGAAAAACCTAAAAAGTTTGAAGAACCATTTAGCATTTCAAAATTATTAGAAAAATATCCAAATGAAGGATTATTAGGAATTAGAAAGCCAGATGAAGTCAAAGAAGATATTAAAACATTAAAAGAACAAGTTAGAAAATTACAAAAGGATTTAATAGAATTAAAAACAAAAGATTTAGAATTAGATACTAAAATAAGTCTAATAAAGAATGGAATTACTCCAGAAGATTCTTTAAAAGGAAAAGAGGTTATAACTGATATTCAAGACTTAAATTCTATTCAAATAAATAATGAACAAGTTTCAGATAAAATGTATATTCAAATGATAAATAAAATAGAGTATCAAAAATGGTATTGTTTTGTTACTATAGGAATAAATGATTTCAAACTCACGATTACGCTATGATAGATAGTGGTCTTGATGCAAAGCTAATATTAAAACAGGAATAATCCCTACAAAGTATTGTCAAAAGACTAATGAGAGTTTATTAGCAGCCAATTCAAGTAGATTACATGTCAATCATAGAGTCATTTTAAATGTATGCAACGATGAGTATTGCATTAAAAATTTATGTTATGTAGTTGATGATATAACTCAAGATTTAATTTTAGGATTACCATTTTTACATCAAATTAACCCTATTAAAGTAGATACTGAAGGTATTCATACAAAAATCATGGGTAGGAAGATTTCATTCAATTTTATTTCTCCCAAAAGACAAAAAGAAATAGATTTAATTCAAAAGTGCTCAATATTTAAACAAATAAATAATATTAAGAGTCAAATAGGATTTTTAGAAGAAGAACATTCATCTGATAGACTAGACTTTCAGTTTCAGAAAGAAATTTTATCCATTGTTTTATGCATTGCACAATTTCATGATTTATCTTATCAACCATTTCTATTACATATTTTTGCAAAAGATATTTCAAAACAGATTCTTGCAAGATGGCAAGCTATCCTATCTATATTCAATTTTATTGAATATCTAAAAATAAGGAGAGTTGTTTGCCTAATTTTAAACTTGTGAATTTTAACAGGAATTTCAAAATGAGTTCAATCAAGAAAGAAGGTGATTCCAAAAAACTTCCACTTATTCATTTAACTTCATCAAATCGATTTCAATCCCTTTCAGATTACCCTCCATTAAATTTTGCTCAAGCTTTAGAGGCCCCTTATCAAAAGAATGCCATTCAAAGAAACACTCCACCAAGTCAAACTCAATCTCCACAAGCTACTTCAAGCTCAAATCTTACTTATTTTACTAAAGGAGTAATTGAGCCACTTTACCTTACTCGTTTTATTCAAAGTCCAGATTTTCAAACCTTTTCAAAATACATTGAACAAACCATTCATCCAGATTGCAATTGGATACCATTCAATGCTGAAAAAGATCTTTCATTCTATCTTCTGGTTTTGATTGATTCAGGATCAGTAGATATCAAGCATAATTTAGATCCAAAAGATTCCAGTAGAGTTGCCTATTCAAAAGCCATTATCAAAAAGATTTGTTCTTTCGATGAGTGGGGAAGTCATTCTTTGCTTAAATCATTTACAACAGATACTCAATATAGAGGATACTCGTACCAGGATTACTTAGAGGCTTGGTACAAAGCTTTTTATCTTAGACCATTCAATCATTCATGGTTTTTTACTTTTCATAAAACCTTTTCAACTCAAGTACCTTCTATTCCAATTTGGTTTTATAATGGTGGATATATCTTGGATGCACTGAGGATATTTACCCCCCAGAAACTCAAATGGCCTACAAATTATTCATTAGAAAAACTGAAGGAAGAATTCCAGATTATATGCAACCTATTCAATTTCACATTATGTTCAAAGTTCCATGGATATTTTGCTGGAGTTACAAAATTCATTCATTCCATCCCAAACCATATCCCATGTCCTTGGTTAGAATTCAAAATCAAATGGTGGAATCAAGTTTCAATTACTCAAGAAAGCGGTGGCGGCACAATTTTAGTGCGCATCGGATCCCAGACGGAATAAAGATTCAATCACCAAAGCAGGCTCAAGGACCACCCTTGGCGGTACGATAACTATTGCAAAAGCAAAGAGACAATTCAAAAACATGAAAAGAAAAAGGAAAAATTACTGAAAGCCAAATTCCATCTGTGCGAACTAGTTCAAAAGGATAAAGAGATGGTGAGAAATTTGAGCACAATATCAAGAATTCATGCAATTTATGCAATTCAAAGAAAAAGCAAAATCAATGTCTATTAATAGCAAGGCCTCTTGGAAGGATCATCCAGATCCATTCGGCGGTCCCTTAGCTCAAGACCCTTTGATTTATAAACTTACAATTTTATTTTCATTTTGCGGATTCAATGAAGAAAGTTACTCAAAGCAGATGTATATTGGGAAATCGTAGAATGTTGATTTAGAAGAATCGCAAATTCAAAGTATGAAATCAAAAGAATCCCTAGAATTTCAAGTGTTTACAATGTTGCTCAAACCATTCAAAATCGAGAGATTGGATCATTTCAACCGACCAATTTATCCAAATGCATTTACCCTTTGGTGAAGAATCTCAAATGAAACAAAATAGAGTTTATGTTCAAAGACCATCAATTCCAATCAAAGAAGATAATCAATGGCAAGAAATTCAAGAATTCATGGAAAAAGTTGGGTTCCAAGGGAAGAACGGTTTACTCTCAAGAAGGTCATTCGGATCAAGAAGATCATTTGAACAAAATCATACAAGAAGCCTCAAGTTACTGCGGAGATTCAACTTCTCCAAAAGCTCAAGAAGCATTTCAAAATAGGTTTTACTCAAAAACCTTTATTCGAGGGCGACTTCTTTGAAGATCGACTTCCTTCGCCATGAAGCAATCAAGGGCGATCTTCATTCAAAAGGTCGGCAACGGCAAGATGATTAAAGCAATTCAAGCACGTGAAGTGGGGACAGTCAGAAAACTCTGCTTTCCAAAACGCAGAGTAGGTCCCATGTCGGCACATAATTACAAACAACTTTTCAACAAGAAGATAAGATCGCCTCAAAAGTCTTCAAATGGATAAGCTCAAATATCAGCCTCAAAAGAATTCAGACAAGTGTCTTCATTCAAAAAGCCGGAAGTAGATAAGGATTCAAGACTTTCAAGATTCAAATGACTCAGTCAAAAGCAATTTCCTGATGACAAATTGCAAAATTGGAAGTGACGGCCAATTCTTCTCAAAGCAAAAGTCTTCAACAATCTAGAAGCATTCAATCCAAAACAAAAGTCATTCAAGCCTAAAGGAAAAAGTCAAAAGCCTAAAGACTAGCCTTTATCAAATTTCAACGACTAGAATTGGGCGGATTCACAATTTCAACTATAAAAGGACTCCATTCCATTCGGAAAAATCATCGGCAAATCAATCGGCAAAAACACAATCTTTCAAGCCTTAGATAGTAAAATCCTTAGATATTCCAACGCCCAAATTTGCTTAGTTCTTCAAACTTGTACTATTCACTTTTCAACTTTTATTTCAAGGATCTTTTACGTATTGATTTCAATTTGAGTTAAATAAAGTAAGTGTTTTATTCATTTCGATTTCTTGATCATTTTGAGTACCATTTTCAATATTTTCACTATTCACGTTGATTACTATTCATGATTACTATTCATGATTACTATTCACAATTACTATTCATGATTCTTGTTCATTTTTACTATTCACGTCATTACTATTCACAATTCTTGTTCATTAATTTTCAAAATTTAAAATTCTTTGTAGCTTAATTTATATGACAGGTCTGAGATAAGGATTCAAGACTTTCAAGACTCTCAAAGTCAAAATCAATCTCAAGACAAATTGCAAAATTGATTCTTCTCAAAGCAAAGTCTTCAACAATCTAGAAGCATAAATTCAATCAAAACCACAAAAGTCATTTCACAAGCCAAAAAGTCAAAAAGCCTAAAGACTAGCCTTTATCAAATTTCAACGACTAGAATTGGACGGACTCAAGAATTTCAACTATAAAAGGACTCCATTCCATTCGAAGAAGGACACCAAATCATCGGCAAATCAATCGGCAAAAACACAATCTTTCAAGCACTTGTAAGCTTAGACTTAGAAAAATTTCCAAACTTAGAATTCCAACGTAACCCATTTCAATTTCACAAATCCTTCAAAATTTGTACTATTCACTTTTCCACTTTTATTTCAAGAATCTTTTACGTATTGATTTCAATTTCGAGTTAAATAAAGTAAGTGTTTTATTCATCCCGATTCTTTGATCATTTTGAGTACCATTTTCAATATTTTTTACTATTCACGTTGATTACTATTCACGCAGTTACTATTCACAATTACTATTCATGATTACTGTTCATTTTTACTATTCACGTCATTACTATTCACAATTACTGTTCATTAATTTTCAAAATTTAAAATTACTGTAGCTTAATTAGTATATGACACCGGTCCTGCCCCCAAGTGGTATCAGAGCCATCTGTTCACTGTTTTAGGTGTTCATAAGCATTAGTTTAAATTAAGCTTAAGTGTTTAGCATAACCTTAATTTAAAACTTTACCTTTGATTAAGATTAAGGTAGGTTTGGCAAGCGGTTTGGTGAGCCTAGTAAGACCGTTGGTAAGCCCGAGTGTGAGGTGTTCCAGGCAGGGTGCTCCCCGTGTTCCCCGATCTTAGTCTGAAGTCAAGAGTAAACGATTAGATTATGTTATATTAAACATGGCAGCGAGATTTAGAAAAATGTTTTTGAATACTCAAGATAGAAACGGTAACTCTGACGTCGTGCAGAGTCAGGAGGTGCATATGCCTTTAGATTACTCAAATTGGTCTATTCCAGAACAAAGTATAGAGTCAATATACAAGATAGGTTCTTTAGATTTCAAAACTGCTTTTTCAATTAAAACTCATGAAGAAACAATTTCTTTACAAGAAGAATTTCAAACAATTCCTTTATTAAATAAAGTTTCAATTAAAAAATACATAGACAAAGGTTATAGATATATTCATTATGGTATGATTCAAGTAGCAATTAAACCTTTAGTACACATAGGTGTAGATGCTCCAATTTATTTAGCTTTAAGAGATAAAAGATTAAAAAGATACAAAACTTCTTTATTAAGTATGATTCAAACTAATGTTTGTAATGGTCCAATATATTTCAATTGTTGTCCAAACTTTTACATTGATTTAATGAATCCACTAATATTAGATTCATTGGTATTAGATATTCATTTACAAGGTGATGAATTTGAACAATTTTGTAAAAATTTTGCAATTATTTATAGAGTTTATTTTAGATTAATGAATTCTCAAATAAATACTAGATTTAACATGTTACCAACTTCAAAAGAAGAAAGCAGTTTTATTACATGTAGAAGCGGACAATCCAACGATTTTATTCCTAAAAGATTAAAGTGGAGCAAATTACAATTCTGAACAATTTGAAATTCAAAATGCTCAACCTTCTAGAAACATAATTAGAAGAGAAATTAATAATATTATAGAAAAGAAGATGGAACAATTTTATTAAGATTTAATTCATTAAGAGAAGGAACAAGTTCTTTAAATAATTTCAATCTACCTAGAAGATCATTTTACGAACCATCACCTCGATAGTATCGGAAAATCCTTGAAATATGTTTTCAAATCTCTATTCGAAATAGTCAATTCACCCCTATGTCACCTACAAGGTCACAAATGGGAATTAATGTTATTACTTTTGAAAAGAAAATTTAAAATAAATTTCAAATATTTAAATGAAGCTTTTGAAAAGGAAAATAGTAAAAGAAATTTTGGTTTATAGCATTAAATGAAGTTATTCAAGAAAAATTAAAGAAGAATGGATTTCATATATGAAAAGATGAAATGTAATATTCTTTTACTTTCATGGTTAGAATCTTGGTTTTCAAAAAATGAAGGTATTTCCAATGTTTTCAAAGAAAGTTATATTAATGTTCAAAGTAATTTATATAGAAAATGGAAGATTAATGATTATCAAGCTATTACTTCAATCCATCCACCCTTGCAACCAATAAAAATTCAAGTTGACCAACAGGAAATAGAAGCTAGTCCTTTTAAGATAGGTAGAAGATGGAAATTCAAATGTTGTATTAGATGACATTAAAAAGTTTATCAACAAAATAATTATTCAAATCGGATATTACACACTATAGCTAATCAAGTAGAACATTTGTCTACTAAGATAGATTCAATTCTAAGGAAACCCTAGATTTCCAAATGATATTGCTAGTCCTCATTTCAAAACAAGAAGTGTTTCTCAAGAATTAGAAGAAGATTTAATTAAAAATAAAATGCAAAATAGTTTAATAAATAGAATAACTCAAAGTATTCAAGCTGATAAAGCTAGTACTTCAGAAAATAGAATTAATTGTTTAGAAACAGAAAGAAAAATGACAGAATCAGAATTAGATGAAAATTCAAGTGAAGATTCAGATAATTCAGAGATACAAAAAATTAATAATGTAGAACAAGAATTTAAAGAAAATTCAGAAGTAGAAATCAATAGAATAAAAAGACAGAAAAATTATAGAAATTGGAATTCAATGAATACAAGAAATTATTATCCTAGACCTACTCCTCCAGATATGCAATATGAAGAAAGAAAACAATTTAAGACAAGTTCATATGATGGAAATTCTGTCTATGAATGGAACATAGATGGAAAATCAGAATATGAAATATTAAATACATTGCAAGAGTGGGAATGGCTAAGGCGACCTACAAAACATTAGGATTAACAGAGTAAATCATGCGGCATTAATTGTAGGATTTTCAGGACAATTAAAAAATTGGTGGGATAATTTATTAACTTTAGAAGAAAAACAACAAATATTAAATCATTCAACAGAAGTAGAAGTAGAAAACAAATGCGGATGGAACTAAAGCGTTTATTCTGAGAAAAACAATCGGATCTGATGATCAATTGATAGTTACAATTTGATTCATTTCATAGGTAACCCAAAAGAAACTTTAGCTAGTTCAAAAATTATGTTAAGTAATTTAAGATGTCCAACTTTGTCGATTTTAGATGGTATAAAGATGTATTTCTTACTCAAGTATTAAAAGAAATGATGCTAATTCTCCTTTTGGAAAGAAAAATTCATTCTGGGATTACCAACTTTATTTTCGCAAAGAATAATATCTAAATTACAAAAGAGGTAGGAAATGATTACATAGATTTCAATAGAATATCTTTTGGTCAGTTATTTGCTTTTATTAAAAAAGAAGGATTAGAATTATGTACAGAATTAAAGATTCAAAATAAATATGGTAGAGAAAAACAAGAAGTAGGAAACTTTTGTGAAGTTTTTGGTATTAAAGGAATTAAAGCCCCTTCAACTCAAAATAGAAAGTTAGAAAAATATAAAAGACATTCAAAATTCAAGAAACATAAGAATTATGATAATAGTCAATATTACAAAAGATATAAAAAGAAGAAATATAAAGGATATAAGAATAAAGATAAAGATGAAAATAATTCAATAACTTGCTGGAAATGTGGTCGCTTCGGTCACAAGGCAAATCAATGTAAAATGAAGAAAAAGATAAATGAAATATTTCAAGAAGAAGATTTCAAAAAGAAAATGATAGCTTTATTAATAGAAGAAACAGACATAGACGAAGATAATATTCAAGATGACATAGATTCAGATTCAAGTTTAGAAAGCATAGAAAAATGTAAGTGTATTAATGTAATTTCAAAAAGCAATAAAGAAACATTATTTGAAATGATAGAAAAAATAGATGATAAAGAATGTAGAAAAGAATATTTGACAAAATTAAGAGATTTAATATTAGAAGAAGAAAAACCTAAAAAGTTTGAAGAACCATTTAGCATTTCAAAATTATTAGAAAAATATCCAAATGAAGGATTATTAGGAATTAGAAAGCCAGATGAAGTCAAAGAAGATATTAAAACATTAAAAGAACAAGTTAGAAAATTACAAAAGGATTTAATAGAATTAAAAACAAAAGATTTAGAATTAGATACTAAAATAAGTCTAATAAAGAATGGAATTACTCCAGAAGATTCTTTAAAAGGAAAAGAGGTTATAACTGATATTCAAGACTTAAATTCTATTCAAATAAATAATGAACAAGTTACAGATAAAATGTATATTCAAATGATAAATAAAATAGAGTATCAGAAATGGTATTGTTTTGTTACTATAGGAATAAATGATTTCAAACTCACGATTGCACGCTATGATAGATAGTGGTCTTGATGCAAGCTAATATTAAAGCAGAATAATCCTACAAAGTATTGTCAAAAGACTAATGAGAGTTTATTAGCAGCCAATTCAAGTAGATTACATGTCAATCATAGAGTCATTTTAAATGTATGCAACGATGAGTATTGCATTAAAAATTTATGTTATGTAGTTGATGATATAACTCAAGATTTAATTTTAGGATTACCATTTTTACATCAAATTAACCCTATTAAAGTAGATACTGAAGGTATTCATACAAAAATCATGGGTAGGAAGATTTCATTCAATTTTATTTCTCCTAAAAAACAAAAAGAAATAGATTTAATTCAAAAGTGCTCAATATTTAAACAAATAAATAATATTAATATTAAGAGTCAAATAGGATTTTTAGAAGAAGAACATTCATCGATAGACTAGACTCAGTTTGAGAAGAAATTTTATCCATTGTTTTATGCATTGCACAATTTCATGATTTATCTTATCAACCATTTCTATTACATATTTTTGCAAAAGATATTTCAAAACAGATTCTTGCAAGATGGCAAGCTATCCTATCTATATTCAATTTTATTGAATATCTCAAAGGTAACGAGAGTTGTTTGCCTAATTTTAAACTTGTGAATTTTAGCAGGAATTTCAAAATGAGTTCAATCAAGAAAGAAGGTGATTCCAAAAAACTTCCACTTATTCATTTAACTTCATCAAATCGATTTCAATCCCTTTCAGATTACCCTCCATTAAATTTTGCTCAAGCTTTAGAGGCCCCTTATCAAAAGAATGCCATTCAAAGAAACACTCCACCAAGTCAAACTCAATCTCCACAAGCTACTACTTCAAGCTCAAATCTTACTTATTTTACTAAAGGAGTAATTGAGCCACTTTACCTTACTCGTTTTATTCAAAGTCCATATTTTCAAACCTTTTCAAAATACATTGAACAAACCATTCATCCAGATTGCAATTGGATACCATTCAATGCTGAAAAAGATCTTTCATTCTATCTTCTGGTTTTGATTGATTCAGGATCAGTAGATATCAAGCATAATTTAGATTCAAAAGATTCCAGTAGAGTTGCCTATTCAAAAGCTATTATTAAAAAGATTTGTTCTTTCGATGAGTGGGGAAGTCATTCTTTGCTTAAATCATTTACAACAGATACTCAATATAGAGGATACTCGTACCAGGATTACTTAGAGGCTTGGTACAAAGCTTTTTATCTTAGACCATTCAATCATTCATGGTTTTTTACTTTTCATAAAACCTTTTCAACTCAAGTACCTTCTATTCCAATTTGGTTTTATAAGCGGTGGATATATCTTGGATGCGAGGATATTTACCCCCGAAACTCAAATGGCCTACAAATTATTCATTAGAAAAAGCGAAGGAAGAATTCAGTTATATGCAACCTATTCAATTTCACATTATGTTCAAAGTTCCATGGATATTTTCTTTGGAGTTACAAAATTCATTCATTCCATCCCAAACCATATCCCATGTCCTTGGTTGGAATTCAAAATCAAATGGTGGAATCAAGTTTCAATTACTCAAGAAAGCGGTGGCGGCACAATTTTAAGTGCATCGGATCCCCAGACAGAATAAAGATTCAATCACCAAAGCAGGTTCAAGGACCACCCTTGGCGGTACCGATAACTATTGCAAAAGCAAAGAGACAATTCAAAAACATGAAAAGAAAAAGGAAAAATTACAAAGCCAAATTCCATCTGTGCGAACTAGTTCAAAAGGATAAAGAGATGGTGAAATTTGAGCACAATATCAAGAATTCATGCAGTTTATGCAATTCAAAGAAAAAGCAAAATCAATGTCTATTAATAGCAAGGCCTCTTCGGAAGGATCATCCACAGATCCATTCGGCGGTCCCTTGGCTCAAGACCCCTTTGATTTATAAACTTACAAATTTTTACATTTGCGAGATTCAATGAAGAAAGTTACTCAAACAGATGTATATTGGGAAATAGCAGAATGTTCAGATTTAGAAGAATCAGCAGATTCAAAGTATGAAATCAAAAGAATCCCCAGGATTTCAAGTGTTTACAATGTTGCCCAAACCATTCAAAATTGAGAGATTGGATCATTTCAACCAGCCAATTTATCCAAATGCATTTACCCTTTCGGTGAAGAATCTCAAATGAAACAAAATAGAGACTATGTTCAAAGACTAAGACGAACAATCAAAGAAGATAATCAATGGCAAGAAATGCAAGAATTCATGGAAAACTGGGTTCCAAGGCTTAGCGAAGAACCCCCAGTTTACTCTCAATCACCGTCAATTCCAGATCAAGAAGATCATCATTCAAACAAAATCATACAAGAAGCCTCAAGTTCTGCTACGCCAGAGGATTCAACTTCTCCAAAAGCTCAAGAAGCATTTCAAAATAGGTTTTACTCCAAAACCTTTATTCCAGAAGGGCGACTTCTTTGAAGATCGGCTTCCTTCGCCATGAAGCAATCAGGGCGATCTTCATTCAAAAGGTCGGCAACGGCAAGATGATTAAAGCAATTCAAGCACGTGAAGTGGGGACAGTCAGAAAACTCTGTTTTCCAAAACACAGAGTAGGTCCCATGTCGGCACATAATTACAAACAACTTTTCAACAAGAAGATAAGATCGCCTCAAAAGTCTTCAAATGGATAAGCTCCAATCTCAACCTCAAAGGAATTCAGACAAGTGTCTTCATTCAAAAAGCCGGAAGTAGATAAGGATTCAAGACTTTCAAGACTCAAATGACTCAGTCAAAATCAATCTCCTGATGACAAATTGCAAAATTGGAAGTGACCAATTCTTCTCAAAGCAAAGTCTTCAACAATCTAGAAGCATCTGCACAATCAAAAACAAAAGTCATTTCACAAGCCATGAAGTCATTACACAAGCCACAAAAGTCAAAAAGCCTAGGCTTCACAAAATTCAACGACTAGAATTGGGCGGATTCACAAGATTTCAACTATAAAGGACTCCATTCCATTCGGAAGAAGGACAATCAAATCTTAGGCAACAAATCCTTCAAGCTACAGAAAATCATACAATCGGCAAAATACTTCAAGCCTTTAGCTTAGACTTCCAACAATTTCCAAACTTAGAATTCCAACCGTAACCCATTTCAATTTCACAAATCCTTCAAAATTTGTACTATTCACTTTTCACTTTTATTTCAAGAATACTTTACGTATTGATTTCAATTTCGAGTTAAATAAAGTAAGTGTTTTATTCATCCGATTTCTTGATCATTTTGAGTACCATTTTCAATATTTTTACTATTCACGTTGATTACTATTCATGATTACTATTCACGCAGTTACTATTCACAATTACTATTCATGATTACTGTTCATTTTTACTATTCACGTCATTACTATTCACAATTACTGTTCATTAATTTTCAAAATTTAAAATTACTGTAGCTTAATTAGGACCGGTGTCATATACTAATTAAGCTACAGTAATTTTAAATTTTGAAAATTAATGAACAGTAATTGTGAATAGTAATGACGTGAATAGTAAAATGAACAGTAATCATGAATAGTAATTGTGAATAGTAACTGCGTGAATAGTAATCATGAATAGTAATCAACGTGAATAGTAAAAATATTGAAAATGGTACTCAAAATGATCAGCAAATCGAGATGAATAAAACACTTACTTTATTTAACTCTGAAATTGAAATCTGAATACAGAAAGTATTCTTGAAATAAAAGTGGAAAAGTGAATAGTACAAATTTTGAAGGATTTGTGTAATTGAAATGGGTTCTTTGGAATTCTAAGCTTGAAGGATTTGATGTCTAAGATTTGCTGTAAGCTTGAAGGATTTGATGTCTAAGATTTGCTGTGTATTCTGGGGTTTGCTGAATTTGCCGATGATTTTTCTGAATGGAATGGAGTCCTTTTATAGTTGAGATTCTTGAGTCCGTCCAATTCTAGCTGTGGAAATTTGATAAAGGCTAGTTTTTAGCCTTTTTGACTTTTGCCTGTAGGTGTGAGGACTTTTTGGTCTGGATTGAATTTGGCTTGCAGATTCTCGTGGCTTCTAATTTGGATTTATGTTTGTCTTGAATCCAATTTTGACTTGGTCTATTATTTGTTGGTGCAGGTTGCAGACTTTGTCTTTAATCCATATCTACTTCCGGCTTTTTGAATGAAGACACCTGTCTGAATTCCTTTGAGGTTGAGATTTGAGCTTATCCATTTGAAGACTTTTGAGGCGATCTTATCCGCTTGGAATCTTTTGAGCTGATTTTATCTTCTTGTTGAAAAGTTGTTTGTAGTTACGTGCCGACATGGGACCTACTCTGCGTTTTGGAAAACAGAGTTTTCTGACTGTCCCCACTTCACGTGCTTGAATTGCTTTAATCATCTTGCCGTTGCCGACCTTTTGAATGAAGACTGTCTTCTTTAGGGAGAAGGCCATTGGTCTTCGACGTCGATGAGATTTAGGATAACTGGGGTGTCCGGTGAGTATGAATGCTCGTCTAATGGATTATCGGTGGAGTCGGATGAATCTGTGTCTTCGTTGGGTGAAAGTTTCTATTATTATTGGAACTTCGAAATTCTGCAGGATCTTTGAGAGCCCAATACTGTTGCAATGCTTCTTGTTGTTGCGGCAGAGAAAGCTCTGGATTGATGATTGAATCTATGAGTTTTTCTTGTTGAATCTTCCAATCTAAGACTTCTTGGTAATCATCATCAATAATAAGTTGAATTACTGGTGGAGTAGGGAATAATTCCTTCTTGATTCTTGAATTCAGTATTGAAATTTCTCTTTGATGAATGACATTAGCTACATTGCTGGACCATGAAAGAAAATTCTAGGAGCGGGAGGAAGTTTTGTTTTTGAAATAAGATATTCTGAAATATCCTCAAACAACCTTTGATTCATAATACCTGCAAAACAGAAAATTGTTAGTGTATAAAACAATGGGTCTTTGATCTGGTGGTCCGCCAATTGGTTCTGAAGATGATCCTTTGGACGAATGGCTGGTGTTTATGGATATTGATTGTGCTTGAGTTATCTGTCAATTGTGACGAGGAATGGATGGATGATACTTTGAATCTTGTAGGTCAAGGGTATTTTGAGTAGGATGGGGTTTGCAATGTTGAATTTATTTTGAAATTCCAGTTAAAAATTCACGTGTTAAGAAATCAGGCAAACAATTCTCCTCACCTTTGATGTATTCAATGTCAAAATCGAATACAGATAGGATAGCCTGCCATCGTGCAAAAATCTGTTTTGAAACTATGTTTTGAACATCTTTGGTTAAGACATCTTTTGCAGACTTGCAATCAATACGTAATAGAAATTTTTGATAATATAAATCATCTTGAAATTTTGAAATACATAAAACAATAGATAGAATTTCTTTTTTAATAGTTGAATAATTTTTTCTGGCTCCTCAGACACCACTATGAAATCTCACTAGTTGTTGCAGGAGTCTATTTCTAACTTCTGCTTGAGAATGCCTCCATATCCTGCTTCTGAAGCATCAGTTTCTACTATCATTTTAATGGCTTTTGGATTTGGAATAACTAGACACGGAAGACTTTTTATTTGTCTTTTAATGTCTTGAACTACCCTAGTATGGACTTACATCCATCTTTGGAGGGTTTTCTTGAGTCTTTGAAATAAAGGATTACATTTACGTCTAAGTTTTGGAAAGAAATCGAAATATAATTTAAACATCCTAAAAATCTTTGCAATTGATTTTTATCTTTAATTTCATTTGGAAATTTGTCAGTAACTTCAAAAATTCTATTAATTGGAATAATTGTTCCTAAATGAATATTATGACCTAAAAACCTAACATTGGTTTGAAATAACTTCATTTTAGTAGCTGAAACTACTAAACCATTTCTTTTTACTACTTTGGAAAATATTTCTAAGTGTTTAAAATGTTTATCTATATTTTCTGAAAATACTAATACATCATCAATATAAACAATCATAAAGGTTGAATAAGGATTGAATATATCATTCATAATATTTTGAAATTCTGAGGGAGCATTTTTTAATCCGAAAGGCATAACATTCCATTCATAGTGTCCAAAAGGAGCTGTGAATGCAATCTTATACTCAATCGTTTTGGCTATTTGAATTTGCAGATCGACTTCATATCAAATTTTGAAAATACTTTAGCATTGAATAATCGGTTTAATAAATCTCTTTTATTTGGAATAGGATATCTAATCCATTTTAATACTTTATTCAATGGCTTGTAATTAATAACTAATCTAGGTACTCCTCTTTCTTTTTCAGCTTGATTCATGACATAAAAAGCTGGACAAGACCAAGGAGACTTTGAGTGTCTTATTAATTTTTTATCTAATAATGTCTTAATTTCTTGCTTACAGGTTTCTAATAACTCTTGATTCATTTGAATAGGCCTAGCTTTTGTCTTAATATCTTTTTCTAGGAATCCTTCTTCATATGGTAATTCTACCTCATGTTTCTTTCTATCCCAAAAAGCATTAGGTAGATCTGCACAAATTTCTTTTCTAAATTTATCTTCTACTTCAATAATTTTTCTTTTGATACTTTTATCTTTTAATTGATCTTCTATTCTAGCATATGAATGTTCTTCTTGTAAAAACTCTATTTGACTCTTGATATGACTAATATTATTTATTTGCTTAAATATTGAGCACTTTTGAATTAAATCTATTTCTTTTTGTCTTTTGGGAGAAATAAAATTGAATGAAATCTTCCTACCCATGATTTTTGTATGAATACCTTCAGTATCTACTTTAATAGGGTTAATTTGATGTAAAAATGGTAATCCTAAAATTAAATCTTGAGTTATATCATCTACTACATAACATAAATTTTTAATGCAATACTCATCGTTGCATACATTTAAAATGACTCTATGATTGACATGTAATCTACTTGAATTGGCTGCTAATAAACTCTCATTAGTCTTTTGACAATACTTTGTAGGGATTATTCCTGTTTTAATACAGTTTGTATCAGCACCACTATCTATCATAGCGTGTACTGTGAGTTTGAAATCATTTATTCCTATAGTAACAAAACAATACCATTTTTGATACTCTATTTTATTTATCATTTGAATATACATTTTATCTGAAACTTGTTCATTATTTATTTGAATAGAATTTAAGTCTTGAATATCAGTTTCTTTTCCTTTTGAAGAATCTTCTGGAGTAATTCCATTCTTTATTAGACTTATTTTTTCTATCATCTCAAATAAAGTTTCTTTATTGCTTTTTGAAATTACATTAATGCACTTACATTTTTCTATGCTTTCTAGACTTGAATCTGAATCTATGTCATCTTGAATATTATCTTCGTCTATATCTGTTTCTTCTATTAATAACGCTATCATTTTCTTTTTGAAATCTTCTTCTTGAAATATTTCATTTATCTTTTTCTTCATTTTACATTGGTTTGCCTTGTGACCGAAGCGACCACATTTCCAGCAAGTTATTGAATTATTTTCATCTTTATCTTTATTCTTATATCCTTTATATTTCTTCTTTTTATATCTTTTGTAATATTGACTATTATCATAATTCTTATATTTCTTGAATTTTGAATGTCTTTTATATTTTTCTAACTTTCTATTTTGAGTTGAAGGGGCTTTAATTCCTTTAATACCAAAAACTTCACAAAAGTTTCCTACTTCTTGTTTTTCTCTACCATATTTATTTTGAATCTTTAATTCTGTACATAATTCTAATCCTTCTTTTTTAATAAAAGCAAATAACTGACCAAAAGATATTCTATTGAAATCTATGTAATCATTTCCTACCTCTTTTTGTAGTTTAGATATTATTCTTTGCGAAAATAAAGTTGGTAATCCTGTAATGAATTTTTCTTTCCAAAAAGGAGAATTAGCATCATTTCTTTTTAACACTTGAGTAAAAAATACATCTTTATACCATCTAAAATCTGACAAGGTTGGACATCTTAAATTACTTAACATAATTTTTGAACTAGCTAAAGTTTCTTTTGGGTTACCTATGAAATGAACTGAAATTGTAACTATCAATTGATCTCAGCATCGATTGTTTTTACGTAACAAACGTTTTAGTTCCATCTGCATTTGTTTTCTCTACTTCTATACATTGAATGATTTAATATTTGTTGTTTTTCTTCTAAAGTTAATAAATTATCCCACCAATTTTTTAATTGTCCTGAAAATCCTACAATTAATGCTGTTGCAGTATTAACCTCTGTTAATCCTAATGTTTTGTAAATTTGTCTTAGCCATTCCCATTTCTTGCAATGTATTTAATATTTCATATTCTGATTTTCCATCTATGTTCCATTCATAGACAGAGTTTCCATCATATGAACTTGTTTTAAATTGTTTTCTTTCTTCATATTGAATATCTGGGGGAGTAGGTCTAGGATAATAATTTCTTGTATTCATTGAATTCCAATTTCTATAATTTTTCTGTCTTTTTATTCTATTGATTTCTGCTTCTGAATTTTCTTTAAATTCTTGTTCTACATTATTAATCTTTTGTATCTCTGAATTATCTGAATCTTCACTTGAATTATCATCTAATTCTGATTCTGTCATTTTTCTTTCTGTTTCTAAACAATTAATTCTATTTTCTGAAGTACTAGCTTTATCAGCTTGAATACTTTGAGTTATTCTATTTATTAAACTATTTTGCATTTTATTTTTAATTAAGTCTTCTTCTAATTCATGAGAAACACTTCTTGTTTTGAAATGAGGACTAGCTATTTCATTTGGAAATCTAGGGGTTTCCTTAGGAATTGAATCTATCTTAGTAGACAAATGTTCTACTTGATTAGCTATAGTGTGTAATATCTGATTTGAATAATTATTTTGTTGATAAACTTTTTTAATGTCATCTAATACAACATTTGAATTTCCGTCTTCTCTACCTATCTTAAAAGGACTAGCTTCTATTTCCTGTTGGTCAACTTGAATTTTTATTGGTTGCAAGGGTGGATGGATTGAAGTAATAGCTTGATAATCATTAATCTTCCATTTTCTATATAAATTACTTTGAACATTAATATAACTTTCTTTGAAAACATTGGAAATACCTTCATTTTTTGAAAACCAGTATTCTAACCATGAAAGTAAAAGAATATTACATTTCATCTTTTTCATATATGAAATCCATTCTGCTTTTAATTTCTCTTGAATAACTTCATTTAATGCTATAAACCAGAATTTCTTTTTACTATTTTCCTTTTCAAAAGCTTCATTTAAATATTTGAAATTTATTTTAAATTTTTTCTTTTCAAAAGTAATAACATTAATTCCCATTTGTGACCTTGTAGGTGACATAGGGGGTGAATTGACTATTTCTGGAATAGGAGATTTGAAAACATACTTCGAAGGGTTTTCTGATACTATCGAGGGTGATGGTTCAGAAAATGATCTTCTAGGTAGATTGAAATTATTTAAAGAACTTGTTCCTTCTCTTAATGAATTAAATCTTAATAAAATTGTTCCATCTTCTTTTTCTATAATATTATTAATTTCTCTTCTAATTATGTTTCTAGAAGGTTGAGCATTTTGAATTTCAAATTGTTCAGGAATTGTAATTTCGTTCCACTTTAATCTTTTAGGAATAAAAACTGTTGGATTGTCTGCTTCTACATGTAATAAAACTGTTTCCTCTTTTGAACTTGGTAACATGTTGAATCTAGTATTTATTTGAGAATTCATTAATCTAAAATAAACTCTATAAATAATTGCAAAATTTTTACAAAATTGTTCAAATTCATCACCTTGTAAATGAATATCTAATACCAATGAATCTAATATTAATGGATCTGTTAAATCAACAGAAAAGTTTGGACAACAATTGAAATATATTGGACCATTACAAACATTAGTTTGAATCATACTTAATAAAGAAGTTTTGTATCTTTTTAATCTTTTATCTCTTAAAGCTAAATAAATTGGAGCATCTACACCTATGTGTACTAAAGGTTTAATTGCTACTTGAATCATACCATAATGAATATATCTATAACCTTTGTCTATGTATTTTTTAATTGAAACTTTATTTAATAAAGGAATTGTTTGAAATTCTTCTTGTAAAGAAATTGTTTCTTCATGAGTTTTAATTGAAAAAGCAGTTTTGAAATCTAAAGAACCTATCTTGTATATTGACTCTATACTTTGTTCTGGAATAGACCAATTTGAGTAATCTAAAGGCATATGCACCTCCTGACTCTGCACGACGTCAGAGTTACCGTTTCTATCTTGAGTATTCAAAAACATTTTTCTAAATCTCGCTGCCATGTTTAATATAACATAATCTAATCGTTTACTCTTGACTTCGGACTAAGATCGGGAACACGGAGCACCACTGGAACACCTCACACTCGGGCTTACCAACGGTCTTACTAGGCTCACCAAACCGCTTGCCAAACCTACCTTAATCTTAATCAAAGGTAAAGTTTTAAATTACGGTTATGCTAAACACTTAAGCTTAATTTAAACTAATGCTTATGAACACCTAAAACAGTGAACAGATGGCTCTGATACCACTTGGGGGCAGGACCGGTGTCATATACTAATTAAGCTACAGTGATTTTAAATTTTGAAAATTAATGAACAGTAATTGTGAATAGTAATGACGTGAATAGTAAAAATGAACAGTAATCATGAATAGTATATGTGAATAGTAACTGCGTGAATAGTAATCATGAATAGTAATCAACGTGAATAGTAAAAATATTGAAAATGGTACTCAAAATGATCAGCAAATCGAGATGAATAAAACACTTACTTTATTTAACTCTGAAATTGAAATCTGAATACAGAAAGTATTCTTGAAATAAAAGTGGAAAAGTGAATAGTACAAATTTTGAAGGATTTGTGAAATTGAAATGGGTTACGGTTTGGAATTCTAAGTTTGGAAATTGTTGGAAGTCTAAGGCAGTTACAAAGGCTTGAAGTATTTTGCCGATTGTATGATTTTCTGTAAGCTTGAAGGATTTGCTGTCTAAGATTTGCTGTGTATTCTGGGGTTTGCTGAATTTGCCGATGATTTTTCTGAATGGAATGGAGTCCTTTTATAGTTGAGATTCTTGAGTCCGTCCAATTCTAGCTGTGGAAATTTGATAAAGGCTAGTTTTTAGCCTTTTTGACTTTTGCCTGTAGGTGTGAGGACTTTTTGGTCTGGATTGAATTTGGCTTGCAGATTCTCGTGGCTTCTAATTTGGATTTATGTTTGTCTTGAATCCAATTTTGACTTGGTCTATTATTTGTTGAAACTGTCTTGAATTCCTTTGAGGTTGAGATTTGAGCTTATCCATTTGAAGACTTTTGAGGCGATCTTAATTTTAAATTTTGAAAATTAATGAACAGTAATTGTGAATAGTAATGACGTGAATAGTAAAAATGAACAGTAATCATGAATAGTAATTGTGAATAGTAACTGCGTGAATAGTAATCATGAATAGTAATCAACGTGAATAGTAAAAATATTGAAAATGGTACTCAAAATGATCAGCAAATCGGGATGAATAAAACACTTACTTTATTTAACTCTGAAATTGAAATCTGAATACAGAAAGTATCCTTGAAATAAAAGTGGAAAAGTGAATAGTACAAGTCTTTGAAGTTGAAATTGGTTTACAGAAGTTGGACGTTGGAATTCTTAAGGAAATTACAAAGGCTTGAAAGATTTGCAGTATTCTGGGATTTGCTGTGTCCTTCTTCTGAATGGAATGGAGTCCTTTTATAGTTGAAATCTTGTGAATCCGTCCAATTCTAGCTGTTGAATTTTGTGAAGCCTAACCGTTAGGCTTTTTGACTTTTGTGGCTTGTGTAATGACTTTTGTTTTTGATTGTTGCAGATGCTTCTAGATTGTTGAAGACTTTTGCTTTGAGAAGAATTGGCCGTCACTTCCAATTTTGCAATTTGTCATCAGGAGATTGATTTTGACTGAGTCATTTGAGTCTTGAAAGTCTTGAATCCTTATCTACTTCCGGCTTTTTGAATGAAGACACTTGTCTGAATTCCTTTGAGGTTGAGATTGGAGCTTATCCATTTGAAGACTTTTGAGGCGATCTTATCTTCTTGTTGAAAAGTTGTTTGTAATTATGTGCCGACATGGGACCTACTCTGTGTTTTGGAAAACAGAGTTTGCTGACTGTCCCCACTTCACGTGCTTGAATTGCTTTAATCATCTTGCCGTTGCCGACCTTTTGAATGAAGACTGTCCTTGATTGCTTCATGGCGAAGGAAGCTGATCTTCAAAGAAGTCGTCCTCTGGAATAAAGGTTTTTGAGTAAAACCTATTTTGAAATGCTTCTTGAGCTTTTGGAGAAGTTGAATCCTCTGGCGTAGCAGAACTTGAGGCTTCTTGTATGATTTTGTTTGAATGATGATCTTCTTGATCTGGAATTGACGGTGATTGAGAGTAAACTGGGGGTTCTTCGCTAAGCCTTGGAACCCAGTTTTCCATGAATTCTTGCATTTCTTGTCATTGATTATCTTCTTTGATTGTTCGTCTTAGTCTTTGAACATAGTCTCTATTTTGTTTCATTTGAGATTCTTCACCGAAAGGGTAAATGCATTTGGATAAATTGGCTGGTTGAAATGATCCAATCTCTCGATTTTGAATGGTTTGAGCAACATTGTAAACACTTGAAATCCTGGGGATTCTTTTGATTTCATACTTTGAATCTGCTGATTCTTCTGAATCTGAACATTCTGCTATTTCCCAATATACATCTGTTTGAGTAACTTTCTTCATTGAATCCTGCAAAACAGAAAATTTGTAAGTTTATAAATCAAAGGGGTCTTGAGCCAAGGGACCGCCGAATGGATCTGTGGATGATCCTTCCGAAGAGGCCTTGCTATTAATAGACATTGATTTTGCTTTTTCTTTGAATTGCATAAACTGCATGAATTCTTGATATTGTGCTGACCCTCGGCCATCTCTTTATCCTTTTGAACTAGTTACGCACGGATGGAATTTGGCTTTACGTAATTTTTCCCTTTTTCTTTTCATGTTTTTGAATTGTCTCCTTTGCTTTTGCAATAGTTCTTTGGTACCGCCAAGGGTGGTCCTTGAGCTGTTTGGTGATTGAATCTTTATTCCGTCTGGGGATCTAATGCACTGAAAATTGTCTTTGCCACCGTTTCTTGAGTAATTGAAACTTGATTCCACCATTTGATTTTGAATTCCCGAACCAAGGACATGGGATATGGTTTGGGATGGAATGAATGAATTTTGTAACTCCAGCAAAATATCCATGGAACTTTGAACATAATGTGAAATTGAATAGGTTGCATATAATCTGGAATTCTTCCTTCAGTTTTTCTAATGAATAATTTGTAGGCCATTTGAGTTTCTGGGGGGTAAATATCCTCAGTGCATCCAAGATATATCCACCAGTTATAAAACCAAATTGGAATAGAAGGTACTTGAGTTGAAAAGGTTTTATGAAAAGTAAAAACCATGAATGATTGAATGGTCTAAGATAAAAGCTTTGTACCAAGCCTCTAAGTAATCTGATGCAGTATCCTCTATATTGAGTATCTGTTGTAAATGATTTAAGCAAAGAATGACTTCCCCACTCATCGAAAGAACAAATCTTTTTAATAATAGCTTTTGAATAGGCAACTCTACTGGAATCTTTTGAATCTAAATTATGCTTGATATCTACTGATCCTGAATCAATCAAAACCAGAAGATAGAATGAAAGATCTTTTTCAGCATTGAATGGTATCCAATTGCAATCTGGATGAATGGTTTGTTCAATGTATTTTGAAAAGGTTTGAAAATCTGGACTTTGAATAAAACGAGTAAGGTAAAGTGGCTCAATTACTCCTTTAGTAAAATAAGTAAGATTTGAGCTTGAAGTAGCTTGTGGAGATTGAGTTTGACTTGGTGGAGTGTTTCTTTGAATGGCATTCTTTTGATAAGGGGCCTCTAAAGCTTGAGCAAAATTTAATGGAGGGTAATCTGAAAGGGATTGAAATCGATTTGATGAAGTTAAATGAATAAGTGGAAGTTTTTTGGAATCACCTTCTTTCTTGATTGAACTCATTTTGAAATTCCTGCTAAAATTCACAAGTTTAAAATTAGGCAAACAACTCTCCTTACCTTTGAGATATTCAATAAAATTGAATATAGATAGGATAGCTTGCCATCTTGCAAGAATCTGTTTTGAAATATCTTTTGCAAAAATATGTAATAGAAATGGTTGATAAGATAAATCATGAAATTGTGCAATGCATAAAACAATGGATAAAATTTCTTTCTGAATCTGGAAGTCTAGTCTATCAGATGAATGTTCTTCTTCTAAAAATCCTATTTGACTCTTAATATTATTTATTTGTTTAAATATTGAGCACTTTTGAATTAAATCTATTTCTTTTTGTTTTTTAGGAGAAATAAAATTGAATGAAATCTTCCTACCCATGATTTTTGTATGAATACCTTCAGTATCTACTTTAATAGGGTTAATTTGATGTAAAAATGGTAATCCTAAAATTAAATCTTGAGTTATATCATCAACTACATAACATAAATTTTTAATGCAATACTCATCGTTGCATACATTTAAAATGACTCTATGATTGACATGTAATCTACTTGAATTGGCTGCTAATAAACTCTCATTAGTCTTTTGACAATACTTTGTAGGGATTATTCCTGTTTTAATACAGTTTGCATCAGCACCACTATCTATCATAGCGTGTCTTTGTAAGTTTGAAATCATTTATTCCTATAGTAACAAAACAATACCATTTCTGATACTCTATTTTATTTATCATTTGAATATACATTTTATCTGTAACTTGTTCATTATTTATTTGAATAGAATTTAAGTCTTGAATATCAGTTATAACCTCTTTTCCTTTTAAAGAATCTTAAGTAATTCCATTCTTTATTAGACTTATTTTAGTATCTAATTCTAAATCTTTTGTTTTTAATTGTATTAAATTCTTTTGTAATTTTCTAACTTGTTCTTTTAATGTTTTAATATGTTGTTTGACTCCATCCCGCTTTCTAATTGCTAATAATCCTTCATTTGGATATTTTTCTAATAATTTTGAAATGCTAAATGGTTCTTCAAACTTTTAGGTTTTCTTCTTTTAATATTAAATCTCTTAATTTTGTCAAATATTCTTTTCTACATTCTTTATCATCTATTTTTCTATCATTTCAAATAATGTTTCTTTATTGCTTTTGAAATTACATTAATACACTTACATTTTCTATGCTTTCTAAACTTGAATCAATCTATGTCATCTTGAATATTATCTTCGTCTATATACATTTCTTCTATTAATAAAGCTATCATTTTCTTTTTGAAATCTTCTTCTTGAAATATTTCATTTATCTTTTTCTTCATTTTACATTGATTTGCCTTGTGACCGAAGCGACCACATTTCCAGCAAGTTATTGAATTATTTTCATCTTTATCTTTATTCTTATATCCTTTATATTTCTTCTTTTTATATCTTTTGTAATATTGACTATTATCATAATTCTTATGTTTCTTGAATTTTGAATGTCTTTTATATTTTTCTAACTTTCTATTTTGAGCTGAAGGGGCTTTAATTCCTTTAATACCAAAAACTTCACAAAAGTTTCCTACTTCTTGTTTTTCTCTACCATATTTATTTTGAATCTTTAATTCTGTACATAATTCTAATCCTTCTTTTTTAATAAAAGCAAATAACTGACCAAAAGATATTCTATTGAAATCTATGTAATCATTTCCTACCTCTTTTTGTAATTTAGATATTATTCTTTGCGAAAATAAAGTTGGTAATCCTGTAATGAATTTTTCTTTCCAAAAAGGAGAATTAGCATCATTTCTTTTTAATACTTGAGTAAGAAATACATCTTTATACCATCTAAAATCTGACAAGGTTGGACATCTTAAATTACTTAACATAATTTTTGAACTGGCTAAAGTTTCTTTTGGGTTACCTATGAAATGAACTGAAATTGTAACTATCAATTGATCTACTGCATCTGATTGTTTTTCTGTAACAAACGTTTTAGTTCCATCTGCATTTGTTTTCTCTACTTCTACTTCTGTTGAATGATTTAATATTTGTTGTTTTTCTTCTAAAGTTAATAAATTATCCCACCAATTTTTTAATTGTCCTGAAAATCCTACAATTAATGCTGTTGCAGTATTAACCTCTGTTAATCCTAATGTTTTGTAGGCTGTCTTAGCCATTCCCATTTCTTGCAATGTATTTAATATTTCATATTCTGATTTTCCATCTATGTTCCATTCATAGACAGAGTTTCCATCATATGAACTTGTTTTAAATTGTTTTCTTTCTTCATATTGAATATCTGGGGGAGTAGGTCTAGGATAATAATTTCTTGTATTCATTGAATTCCAATTTCTATAATTTTTCTGTCTTTTTATTCTATTGATTTCTGCTTCTGAATTTTCTTTAAATTCTTGTTCTACATTATTAATCTTTTGTATCTCTGAATTATCTGAATCTTCACTTGAATTATCATCTAATTCTGATTCTGTCATTTTTCTTTCTGTTTCTAAACAATTAATTCTATTTTCTGAAGTACTAGCTTTATCAGCTTGAATACTTTGAGTTATTCTATTTATTAAACTATTTTGCATTTTATTTTTAATTAAATCTTCTTCTAATTCTTGAGAAACACTTCTTGTTTTGAAATGAGGACTAGCTATTTCATTTGGAAATCTAGGGGTTTCCTTAGGAATTGAATCTATCTTAGTAGACAAATGTTCTACTTGATTAGCTATAGTGTGTAATATCTGATTTGAATAATTATTTTGTTGATAAACTTTTTTAATGTCATCTAATACAACATTTGAATTTCCATCTTCTCTACCTATCTTAAAAGGACTAGCTTCTATTTCCTGTTGGTCAACTTGAATTTTTATTGGTTGCAAGGGTGGATGGATTGAAGTAATAGCTTGATAATCATTAATCTTCCATTTTCTATATAAATTACTTTGAACATTAATATAACTTTCTTTGAAAACATTGGAAATACCTTCATTTTTTGAAAACCAGTATTCTAACCATGAAAGTAAAAGAATATTACATTTCATCTTTTTCATATATGACATCCATTCTCCTTTTAATTTTTCTTGAATAACTTCATTTAATGCTATAAACCAAAATTTCTTTTTACTATTTTCCTTTTCAAAAGCTTCATTTAAATGTTTAAAATTTATTTTAAATTTTTTCTTTTCAAAAGTAATAACATTAATTCCCATTTGTGACCTTGTAGGTGACATAGGGGGTGAATTGACTATTTCTGGAATAGGAGATTTGAAAACATACTTCGAAGGATTTTCTGATACTATCGAGGGTGATGGTTCAGAAAATGATCTTCTAGGTAGATTGAAATTATTTAAAGAACTTGTTCCTTCTCTTAATGAATTAAATCTTAATAAAATTGTTCCATCTTCTTTTTCTATAATATTATTAATTTCTCTTCTAATTATGTTTCTAGAAGGTTGAGCATTTTGAATTTCAAATTGTTCAGGAATTGTAATTTCGTTCCACTTTAATCTTTTAGGAATAAAAAGCTGTTGGATTATGCCTTCTACATGTAATAAAAGCTGTTTCCTCTTTTGAACTTGGTAACATGTTGAATCTAGTATTTATTTGAGAATTCATTAATCTAAAATAAACTCTATAAATAATTGCAAAATTTTTACAAAATTGTTCAAATTCATCACCTTGTAAATGAATATCTAATACCAATGAATCTAATATTAATGGATCTGTTAAATCAACAGAAAAGTTTGGACAACAATTGAAATATATTGGACCATTACAAACATTAGTTTGAATCATACTTAATAAAGAAGTTTTGTATCTTTTTAATCTTTTATCTCTTAAAGCTAAATAAATTGGAGCATCTACACCTATGTGTACTAAAGGTTTAATTGCTACTTGAATCATACCATAATGAATATATCTATAACCTTTGTCTATGTATTTTTTAATTGAAACTTTATTTAATAAAGGAATTGTTTGAAATTCTTCTTGTAAAGAAATTGTTTCTTCATGAGTTTTAATTGAAAAAGCAGTTTTGAAATCTAAAGAACCTATCTTGTATATTGACTCTATACTTTGTTCTGGAATAGACCAATTTGAGTAATCTAAAGGCATATGCACCTCCTGACTCTTGCGACGTCGAGTTACCGTTCTATCTTGAGTATTCAAAACATTTTTCTAAATCTACTGCCATGTTTAATATAACATAATCTAATCGTTTACTCTTGACTTGGACTAAGATCGGGAACACGGGAGCACCACACTGGAACACCTCACACTCGGGCTTACCAACGGTCTTACTAGGCTCACCAAACCGCTTGCCAAACCTACCTTAATCTTAATCAAAGGTAAAGTTTTAAATTACGGTTATGCTAAACACTTAAGTTTAATTTAAACTAATGCTTATGAACACCTAAAACAGTGAACAGATGGCTCTGATACCACTTGGGGGCAGGACCGGTGTCATATACTAATTAAGCTACAGTAATTTTAAATTTTGAAAATTAATGAACAGTAATTGTGAATAGTAATGACGTGAATAGTAAAAATGAACAGTAATCATGAATAGTAATTGTGAATAGTAACTGCGTGAATAGTAATCATGAATAGTAATCAACGTGAATAGTAAAAATATTGAAAATGGTACTCAAAATGATCAGCAAATCGGGATGAATAAAACACTTACTTTATTTAACTCTGAAATTGAAATCTGAATACAGAAAGTATCCTTGAAATAAAAGTGGAAAAGTGAATAGTACAAGTCTTTGAAGTTGAAATTGGTTTACAGAAGTTGGACGTTGGAATTCTTAAGGAAATTACAAAGGCTTGAAAGATTTGCAGTATTCTGGGATTTGCTGTGTCCTTCTTCTGAATGGAATGGAGTCCTTTTATAGTTGAAATCTTGTGAATCCGTCCAATTCTAGCTGTTGAATTTTGTGAAGCCTAACCGTTAGGCTTTTTGACTTTTGTGGCTTGTGTAATGACTTTTGTTTTTGATTGTTGCAGATGCTTCTAGATTGTTGAAGACTTTTGCTTTGAGAAGAATTGGCCGTCACTTCCAATTTTGCAATTTGTCATCAGGAGATTGATTTTGACTGAGTCATTTGAGTCTTGAAAGTCTTGAATCTTGTGAATCCGTCCAATTCTAGCTGTTGAATTTTGTGAAGCCTAACCGTTAGGCTTTTTGACTTTTGTGGCTTGTGTAATGACTTCAGTGGCTTGTGAAATGACTTTTGTTTTTGATTGTTGCAGATGCTTCTAGATTGTTGAAGACTTTTGCTTTGAGAAGAATTGGCCGTCACTTCCAATTTTGCAATTTGTCATCAGGAGATTGATTTTGACTGAGTCATTTGAGTCTTGAAAGTCTTGAATCCTTATCTACTTCCGGCTTTTTGAATGAAGACACTTGTCTGAATTCCTTTGAAGTTGAGATTTGAGCTTATCCATTTGAAGACTTTTGAGGCGATCTTATCTTCTTGTTGAAAAGTTGTTTGTAATTATGTGCCGACATGGGACCTACTCTGCGTTTTGGAAAACAGAGTTTTCTGACTGTCCCCACTTCACGTGCTTGAATTGCTTTAATCATCTTGCCGTTGCCGACCTTTTGAATGAAGACTGTCCTTGATTGCTTCATGGCGAAGGAATCTGAATTCGTGTACCTGCCGAAGCTTGTAATCGAATTTTTTCGCGAAGTTGCCTTTCTTGAGATTGGCTTTCAAAGTATTGGAAATCAATTAATTTTGGATCTTTAGGCATTGGCTTGATTGGAGAATAAAAAGGCAAAGCTGGGAGTTTTCCTTTTCTCTTATCAGAATCTTCAAAAAACTCTTGCATTTGATGTTGGTGTTTGACCCACCAATTGAGTGTAGTGGCATGATAACGGTTTTTCTGCTTTTGCTCTATTTTGGTGCAAGGATTAATACACTTTGGTAATTTCTTTGGCTGAAATGACCCAGTTTCTCGATTTTGAATGATATGAGTGACATTATAAATGCTTGAAAGTCTAGGAACTCTTTCAAGTATGCCTGGGTTTGAATTATCGTATTCGGCTCGGACTAACCAATATGGTTCTATTTGAGGAACTTTCTTCATTGAATCCTGCAAAACAGAAAATTGTTAGTTTATAAATCAATGGGTTTTTGATCTGGTGGTCCGCCAATTGGTTCTGAAGATGATCCTTTGGACGAATGGCTGGTGTTTATGGAGATTGATTGTGCTTGAGTTATCTGTCAATTGTGACGAGGAATGGATGGATGATACTCTGAATCTTGTAGGTCAAGGGTATTTTGAGTAGGATGGGGTTTGCAATGTTGAATTTATTTTGAAATTCCAGTTAAAAATTCACGTGTTAAGAAATCAGGCAAACAATTCTCCTCACCTTTGATGTATTCAATGTCAAAATCGAATACAGATAGGATAGCCTGCCATCGTGCAAAAATCTGTTTTGAAACTATGTTTTGAACATCTTTGGTTAAGACATCTTTTGCAGACTTGCAATCAATACGTAATAGAAATTTTTGATAATATAAATCATCTTGAAACTTTGAGATACATAAAACAATAGATAGAATTTCTTTTTTAATAGTTGAATAATTCTTTCTAGCTCCACTCCAGACACCACTATGAAATCTCACTAGTTGTTCTGGGGAGTCTATTTCTAACTTCTGCTTGAGAATGCCGCCATATCCTGCTTCTGAAGCATCAGTTTCTACTATCATTTTAATGGCTTTTGGATTTGGAATAACTAGACACGGAAGACTTTTTATTTGTCTTTTAATGTCTTGAACTACCCTAGTATGGACTTCATCCCATCTTTGGAGGTTTCTTGAGTCTTTGAAATAAAGGATTACATTTTGTCTAAGTTTTGGAAAGAAATCGAAATATAATTTAAACATCCTAAAAATCTTTGCAATTGATTTTTATCTTTAATTTCATTTGGAAATTTATGCAGAAATTCTAAACTTCTATTAATTGGAATAATTGTTCCTAAATGAATATTATGACCTAAAACCTAACATTGGTTTGAAATAACTTCATTTTAGTAAATTTGAAACTACTAAACCATTTCTTTTACTACTTTGGAAAATATTTCTAAGTGTTTAAAATGTTTATCTATATTTTCTGAAAATACTAATACATCATCAATATAAACAATCATAAAGGTTGAATAAGGATTGAATATATCATTCATAATATTTTGAAATTCTGAGGGAGCATTTTTTAATCCGAAAGGCATAACATTCCATTCATAGTGTCCAAAAGGAACTGTGAATGCAGTCTTATACCTGTCTTTTTCGGCTATTTGAATTTGCCAGTATCCTGACTTCATATCAAATTTTGAAAATACTTTAGCATTGAATAATCGGTTTAATAAATCTCTTTTATTTGGAATAGGAAATCTAATCCATTTTAATACTTTATTCAATGGCTTGTAATTAATAACTAGTCTAGGTACTCCTCTTTCTTTTTCAGCTTGATTCATGACATAAAAAGCTGGACAAGACCAAGGAGACTTTGAGTGTCTTATTAATTTTTTATCTAATAATGTCTTAATTTCTTGCTTACAGGTTTCTAATAACTCTTGATTCATTTGAATAGGCCTAGCTTTTGTCTTAATATCTTTTTCTAGGAATCCTTCTTCATAAGGTAATTCTACCTCATGTTTCTTTCTATCCCAAAAAGCATTAGGTAGATCTGCACAAATTTCTTTTTTGAATTTATCTTCTACTTCAATAATTTTTCTTTTGATACTTTTATCTTTTAATTGATCTTCTATTCTAGCATATGAATGTTCTTCTTGTAAAAACTCTATTTGACTCTTAATATGACTAATATTATTTATTTGCTTAAATATTGAACACTTTTGAATTAAATCTATTTCTTTCTGTCTTTTAGGAGAAATAAAATTGAATGAAATCTTCCTACCCATGATTTTTGTATGAATACCTTCATTATCTACTTTGATAGGGTTGATTTGATGTAAAAATGGTAATCCTAAAATTAAATCTTGAGTTATATCGTCTACTACATAACATAAATTTTTAATGCAATACTCATCGTTGCATACATTTAAAATGACTCTATGATTGACATGTAATCTACTTGAATTGGCTGCTAATAAACTCTCATTAGTCTTTTGACAATACTTTGTAGGGATTATTCCTGTTTTAATACAGTTTGCATCAGCACCACTATCTATCATAGCGTGTACTGTGAGTTTGAAATCATTTATTCCTATAGTAACAAAACAATACCATTTTTGATACTCTATTTTATTTATCATTTGAATATACATTTTATCTGTAACTTGTTCATTATTTATTTGAATAGAATTTAAGTCTTGAATATCAGTTATAACCTCTTTTCCTTTTAAAGAATCTTCTGGAGTAATTCCATTCTTTATTAGACTTATTTTAGTATCTAATTCTAAATCTTTTGTTTTTAATTCTATTAAATCCTTTTGTAATTTTCTAACTTGTTCTTTTAATGTTTTAATATCTTCTTTGACTTCATCTGGCTTTCTAATTCCTAATAATCCTTCATTTGGATATTTTTCTAATAATTTTGAAATGCTAAATGGTTCTTCAAACTTTTTAGGTTTTTCTTCTTCTAATATTAAATCTCTTAATTTTGTCAAATATTCTTTTCTACATTCTATATCATCTATTTTTTCTATCATTTCAAATAATGTTTCTTTATTGCTTTTTGAAATTACATTAATACACTTACATTTTTCTATGCTTTCTAAACTTGAATCTGAATCTATGTCATCTTGAATATTATCTTCGTCTATATGCATTTCTTCTATTAATAAAGCTATCATTTTCTTTTTGAAATCTTCTTCTTGAAATATTTCATTTATCTTTTTCTTCATTTTACATTGATTTGCCTTGTGACCGAAGCGACCACATTTCCAGCAAGTTATTGAATTATTTTCATCTTTATCTTTATTCTTATATCCTTTATATTTCTTCTTTTTATATCTTTTGTAATATTGACTATTATCATAATTCTTATGTTTCTTGAATTTTGCATGTCTTTTATATTTTTCTAACTTTCTATTTTGAGCTGAAAGGGCTTTAATTCCTTTAATACCAAAAACTTCACAAAAGTTTCCTACTTCTTGTTTTTCTCTACCATATTTATTTTGAATCTTTAATTCTGTACATAATTCTAATCCTTCTTTTTTAATAAAAGCAAATAACTGACCAAAAGATATTCTATTGAAATCTATGTAATCATTTCCTACCTCTTTTTGTAGTTTAGATATTATTCTTTGCGAAAATAAAGTTGGTAATCCTGTAATGAATTTTTCTTTCCAAAAAGGAGAATTAGCATCATTTCTTTTTAACACTTGAGTAAAAAATACATCTTTATACCATCTAAAATCTGACAAGGTTGGACATCTTAAATTACTTAACATAATTTTTGAACTAGCTAAAGTTTCTTTTGGGTTACCTATGAAATGAACTGAAATTGTAACTATCAATTGATCTCTCATCGATTGTTTTTACGTAACAAACGTTTTAGTTCCATCGCATTTGTTTTCTCTCTACTTCTTACATTGAATGATTTAATATTTGTTGTTTTTCTTCTAAAGTTAATAAATTATCCCACCAATTTTTTGATTGTCCTGAAAATCCTACAATTAATGCTGTTGCAGTATTAACCTCTGTTAATCCTAATGTTTTGTAAATTTGTCTTAGCCATTCCCATTTCTTGCAATGTATTTAATATTTCATATTCTGATTTTCCATCTATGTTCCATTCATAGACAGAGTTTCCATCATATGAACTTGTTTTAAATTGTTTTCTTTCTTCGTATTGAATATCTGGGGGAGTAGGTCTAGGATAATAATTTCTTGTATTCATTGAATTCCAATTTCTATAATTTTTCTGTCTTTTTATTCTATTAATTTCTACTTCTGAATTATCTTTAAATTCTTGTTCTACATTATTAATCTTTTGTATCTCTGAATTATCTGAATCTTCACTTGAATTATCATCTAATTGATTAGTCATTTTCTTCTGTTTCTAAACAATTAATTCTATTTTACAAGTACTAGCTTTATCAGCTTGAATACTTTGAGTTATTCTATTTATTAAACTATTTTGCATTTTATTTTTAATTAAGTCTTCTTCTAATTCATGAGAAACACTTCTCGTTTTGAAATGAGGACTAGCTATTTCATTTGGAAATCTAGGGGTTTCCTTAGGAATTGAATCTATCTTAGTAGACAAATGTTCTACTTGATTAGCTATAGTGTGTAATATCTGATTTGAATAATTATTTTGTTGATAAACTTTTTTAATGTCATCTAATACAACATTTGAATTTCCATCTTCTCTACCTATCTTAAAAGGACTAGCTTCTATTTCCTGTTGGTCAACTTGAATTTTTATTGGTTGCAAGGGTGGATGGATTGAAGTAATAGCTTGATAATCATTAATCTTCCATTTTCTATATAAATTACTTTGAACATTAATATAACTTTCTTTGAAAACATTGGAAATACCTTCATTTTTTGAAAACCAGTATTCTAACCATGAAAGTAAAAGAATATTACATTTCATCTTTTCATATATGAAATCCATTACTTTTAATTTCTCTTGAATAACTTCATTTAATGCTATAAACTAGTATTTCTTTTTACTATTTTCCTTTTTAAATTCTTTTTTTTAATATTTTAAATTTATTTTAAATTTTTTCTTTTCAAAAGTAATAACATTAATTCCCATTTGAGACCTTGTAGGTGACACTGGGGGTGAATTGGCTATATCTGTAATAGGAGATTTGAAAACATACTTCGAAGGGTTTTCTGATACTATCGAGGGTGATGGTTCAGAAAATGATCTTCTAGGTAAATTGAAATTATTTAAAGAACTTGTTCCTTCTCTTAATGAATTAAATCTTAATAAAATTGTTCCATCTTCTTTTTCTATAATATTATTAATTTCTCTTCTAATTATGTTTCTAGAAGGTTGAGCATTTTGAATTTCAAATTGTTCAGGAATTGTAATTTCGTTCCACTTTAATCTTTTAGGAATAAAAGCATTGGATTATGCCTTCTACATGTAATAAAACTGTTTCTTCTTTTGAACTTGGTAACATGTTGAATCTAGTATTTATTTGAGAATTCATTAACCTAAAATAAACTCTGTAAATAATTGCAAAATTTTTACAAAATTGTTCAAATTCATCACCTTGTAAATGAATATCTAATACTAATGAATCTAATATTAATGGATCTGTTAAATCAACAGAAAAGTTTGGACAACAATTGAAATATATTGGACCATTACAAACATTAGTTTGAATCATACTTAATAAAGAAGTTTTGTATCTTTTTAATCTTTTATCTCTTAAAGCTAAATAAATTGGAGCGTCTACACCTATGTGTACTAAAGGTTTAATTGCTACTTGAATCATACCATAATGAATATATCTATAACCTTTGTCTATATATTTCTTAATTGAAACTTTATTTAATAAAGGAATTGTTTGAAATTCTTCTTGTAAAGAAATTGTTTCTTCATGAGTTTTAATTGAAAAAGCAGTTTTGAAATCTAAAGAACCTATCTTGTATATTGACTCTATACTTTGTTCTGGAATAGACCAATTTGAGTAATCTAAAGGCATATGCACCTCCTGACTCTGCACGACGTCAGAGTGACCGTTTCTATCTTGTGTATTCAAAACATTTTTCTAAATCTTTGCCATGTTTAATATAACATAATCTAATCGTTTACTCTTGACTTGGACTAAGATCGGGAACACGGAGCACCACACTGGAACACCTCACACTCGGGCTTACCAACGGTCTTACTAGGCTCACCAAACCGCTTGCCAAACCTACCTTAATCTTAATCAAAGGTAAAGTTTTAAATTACGGTTATGCTAAACACTTAAGCTTAATTTAAACTAATGCTTATGAACACCTAAAACAGTGAACAGATGGCTCTGATACCACTTGGGGGCAGGACCGGTGTCATATACTAATTAAGCTACAGTAATTTTAAATTTTGAAAATTAATGAACAGTAATTGTGAATAGTAATGACGTGAATAGTAAAAATGAACAGTAATCATGAATAGTAATTGTGAATAGTAACTGCGTGAATAGTAAAAATGAATAGTAATCAACGTGAATAGTAAAAAATATTGAAAATGGTACTCAAAATGATCAGCAAATCGAGATGAATAAAACACTTACTTTATTTAACTCTGAAATTGAAATCTGAATACAGAAAGTATTTTTGAAATAAAAGTGGAAAAGTGAATAGTACAAATTTTGAAGGATTTGTGAAATTGAAATGGGTTACGGTTTGGAATTCTAAGTTTGGAAATTGTTGGAAGTCTAAGGCAGTTACAAAGGCTTGAAGTATTTTGCCGATTGTATGATTTTTTGTAAGCTTGAAGGATTTGCTGTCTAAGATTTGCTTTGTCCTTCTTCTGAATGGAATGGAGTCCTTTTATAGTTGAAATCTTGTGAATCCGTCCAATTCTAGCTGTTGAATTTTGTGAAGCCTAACCGTTAGGCTTTTTGACTTTTGTGGCTTGTGTAATGACTTTTGTTTTTGATTGTTGCAGATGCTTCTAGATTGATCCTACTTCTTCCGCAGGTTATGTTTGGCCTATTTGGTTGTTGTGTGTTGTTTGCTCCGTATAGCCCTAAGTTGCAAATCGAAAACTCCTAATACATTCAAGTGCCTTTGAATTTATTAATCTACAAGAACCCTAGGTTGTGATGGGGGTTCATCCATTGATCCAATCATCCGTGATTCAACTTGTTTCTAGACTTAAGTTTGGGCTAGTAGCTGGTTGTGTGTTGTTGGCTCTTTAAATCCCCTAGTTGCAAATCAAAAACTCCTACTACATTCATGTGCTTGGGAATCTTTTTAATCTAATAGAACAATAGGCTGTGACGACGGTTCCTCCAATGATTTAATATTCCTTGATTCAACTTGTTTCGCAAGTTAAGTTTGGCCTAGTTGCTAGTTGTGTGTTGTTGGCTATTTAAATCCCTAAGTTTTAAATCAAAAACTCCGAATAAATTCCAGTGCCTTTGAATCTTATTAATCAACTAGACCCCTAGGTTGTGACGACGGTTCATCCATTGTACTAATCCGCCCAGATTCTACTTGTTTCTAGAAAGAATTATTCAACTATTAAAAAAGAAATTCTATCTATTGTTTTATGTATCAGCAGATTCAAAGTATAACTCACGAAAAATTAATGAACAGTAATTGTGAATAGTAATGACGTGAATAGTAAAAATGAACAGTAATCATGAATAGTAATTGTGAATAGTAACTGCGTGAATAGTAATCATGAATAGTAATCAACGTGAATAGTAAAAATATTGAAAATGGTACTCAAAATGATCAGCAAATCGGGATGAATAAAACACTTACTTTATTTAACTCTGAAATTGAAATCTGAATACAGAAAGTATTCTTGAAATAAAAGTGGAAAAGTGAATAGTACAAATTTTGAAGGATTTGTGAAATTGAAATGGGTTACGGTTTGGAATTCTAAGTTTGGAAATTGTTGGAAGTCTAAGGCAGTTACAAAGGCTTGAAGTATTTTGCCGATTGTATGATTTTCTGTAAGCTTGAAGGATTTGCTGTCTAAGATTTGCTGTGTCCTTCTTCTGAATGGAATGGAGTCCTTTTATAGTTGAAATCTTGTGAATCCGTCCAATTCTAGCTGTTGAATTTTGTGAAGCCTAACCGTTAGGCTTTTTGACTTTTGTGGCTTGTGTAATGACTTCAGTGGCTTGTGAAATGACTTTTGTTTTTGATTGTTGCAGATGCTTCTAGATTGTTGAAGACTTTTGCTTTGAGAAGAATTGGCCGTCACTTCCAATTTTGCAATTTGTCATCAGGAGATTGATTTTGACTGAGTCATTTGAGTCTTGAAAGTCTTGAATCCTTATCTACTTCCGGCTTTTTGAATGAAGACACTTGTCTGAATTCCGTTGAGGTTGAGATTGGAGCTTATCCATTTGAAGACTTTTGAGGCGATCTTATCTTCTTGTTGAAAAGTTGTTTGTAATTATGTGCCGACATGGGACCTACTCTGTGTTTTGGAAAACAGAGTTTTCCATTATCCCCACTTCACGTGCTTGAATTGCTTTAATCATCTTGCCGTTGCCGACCTTTTGAATGAAGACTGTCCTTGATTGCTTCATGGCGAAGGAATCTGAATTCGTGTACCTGCCGAAGCTTGTAATCGAATTTTTTCGCGAAGTTGCCTTTCTTGAGATTGGCTTTCAAAGTATTGGAAATCAATTAATTTTGGATCTTTAGGCATTGGCTTGATTGGAGAATAAAAAGGCAAAGCTGGGAGTTTTCCTTTTCTCTTATCAGAATCTTCAAATAACTCTTGCATTTGATGTTGGTGTTTGTAATGGTCCATCAATACGTAATAGAAATTTTTGATAATATAAATCATCTTGAAATTTTGAAATACATAAAACAATAGATAGAATTTCTTTTTTAATAGTTGAATAATTCTTTCTAGCTCCACTCCAGACACCACTATGAAATCTCACTAGTTGTTCTGGGGAGTCTATTTCTAACTTCTGCTTGAGAATGCCGCCATATCCTGCTTCTGAAGCATCAGTTTCTACTATCATTTTAATGGCTTTTGGATTTGGAATAACTAGACACGGAAGACTTTTTATTTGTCTTTTAATGTCTTGAACTACCCTAGTATGGACTTGTCCATCTTTGGAGGGGTTTTCTTAAGTCTTTGAAATAAAGGATTACATTTCTGTCTAAGTTTTGGAAAGAAATCAGAAATATAATTTAAACATCCTAAAAATCTTTGCAATTGATTTTTATCTTTAATTTCATTTGGAAATTTGTCTGTAAATTCTAAACTTCTATTAATTGGAATAATTGTTCCTAAATGAATATTATGACCTAAAAACCTAACATTGGTTTGAAATAACTTCATTTTAGTAGCTGAAACTACTAAACCATTTCTTTTTACTACTTTGGAAAATATTTCTAAGTGTTTAAAATGTTTATCTATATTTTAGAAAATACTAATACATCATCAATATAAACAATCATAAAGGTTGAATAAGGATTGAATATATCATTCATAATATTTTGAAATTCTGAGGGAGCATTTTTTAATCCGAAAGGCATAACATTCCATTCATAGTGTCCAAAAGGAACTGTGAATGCAATCTTATACCTGTCGTTTTCGGCTATTTGAATTTGCCAGTATCCTGACTTCATATCAAATTTTGAAAATACTTTAGCATTGAATAATCGGTTTAATAAATCTCTTTTATTTGGAATAGGATATCTAATCCATTTTAATACTTTATTCAATGGCTTGTAATTAATAACTAATCTAGGTACTCCTCTTTCTTTTTTAAACGATTCATGACATAAAAAGCTGGACAAGACCAAGGAGACTTTGAGTGTCTTATTAATTTTTTATCTAATAATGTCTTAATTTCTTGCTTACAGGTTTCTAATAACTCTTGATTCATTTGAATAGGCCTAGCTTTTGTCTTAATATCCTTTTCTAGGAATCCTTCTTCATATGGTAATTCTACCTCATGTTTCTTTCTATCCCAAAAAGCATTAGGTAGATCTGCACAAATTTCTTTTTTGAATTTATCTTCTACTTCAATAATTTTTCTTTTGATACTTTTATCTTTTAATTGATCTTCTATTCTAGCATATGAATGTTCTTCTTGTAAAAACTCTATTTGACTCTTGATATGACTAATATTATTTATTTGCTTAAATATTGAGCACTTTTGAATTAAATCTATTTCTTTTTGTCTTTTGGGAGAAATAAAATTGAATGAAATCTTCCTACCCATGATTTTTGTATGAATACCTTCAGTATCTACTTTAATAGGGTTAATTTGATGTAAAAATGGTAATCCTAAAATTAAATCTTGAGTTATATCGTCTACTACATAACATAAATTTTTAATGCAATACTCATCGTTGCATACATTTAGAATGACTCTATGATTGACATGTAATCTACTTGAATTGGCTGCTAATAAACTCTCATTAGTCTTTTGACAATATTTTGTAGGGATTATTTCTGTTTTAATACAGTTTGCATCAGCACCACTATCTATCATAGCGTGTACTGTGAGTTTGAAATCATTTATTCCTATGGTAACAAAACAATACCATTTTTGATACTCTATTTTATTTATCATTTGAATATACATTTTATCTGAAACTTGTTCATTATTGATTTGAATAGAACTTAAATCTTGAATATCAGTTTATTTTCCTTTTGAAGAATCTTCTGGAGTAATTCCATTCTTTATTAGACTTATTTTTGTATCTAATTCTAAATCTTTTGTTTTTAATTCTATTAAATCCTTTTGTAATTTTTTAACTTGTTCTTTTAATGTTTTAATATCTTCTTTGACTTCATCTGGCTTCCTAATACCTAATAATCCTTCATTTGGATATTTTTCTAATAATTTTGAAATACTGAATGGTTCTTCAAACTTTTTAGGTTTTTCTTCTTCTAATATTAAATCTCTTAATTTTGTCAAATATTCTTTTCTACATTCTTTATCATCTATTTTTTCTATCATCTCAAATAATGTTTCTTTATTGCTTTTTGAAATTACATTAATACACTTACATTTTTCTATGCTTTCTAAACTTGAATCTGAATCTATGTCATCTTGAATATTATCTTCGTCTATGTCTGTTTCTTCTATTAATAAAGCTATCATTTTCTTTTTGAAATCTTCTTCTTGAAATAATTCATTTATCTTTTTCTTCATTTTACATTGATTTGCCTTGTGACCGAAGCGACCACATTTCCAGCAAGTTATTGAATTATTTTCATCTTTATCTTTATTCTTATATCCTTTATATTTCTTCTTTTTATCTTTTGTAATATTGACTATTATCATAATTCTTATGTTTCTTGAATTTTGAATGTCTTTTATATTTTTCTAACTTTCTATTTTGAGTGAAGGGCTTTAATTCCTTTAATACCAAAAACTTCACAAAAGTTTCCTACTTCTTGTTTTCTCTACCATATTTATTTTGAATCTTTAATTGTACATAATTCTAATCCTTCTTTTTAATAAAAGCAAATAACTGACCAAAAGATATTCTATTGAAATCTATGTAATCATTTCCTACCTCTTTTTGTAATTTAGATATTATTCTTTGCGAAAATAAAGTTGGTAATCTGTAATGAATTTTCTTTCCAAAAGGAGAATTAGCATCATTTCTTTTAATACTTGAGTAAGAAATACATCTTTATACCATCTAAAATCGACAAGGTTGGACATCTTAAATTACTTAACATAATTTTGAAAGCTAAAGTTTCTTTTGGGTTACCTATGAAATGAATCAAATTGTAACTATCAATTGATCTATTGCATCGATTGTTTTTACAGAACAAACGTTTTAGTTCCATCTGCATTTGTTTTCTCTACTTCTATACATTGAATGATTTAATATTTGTTGTTTTTCTTCTAAAGTTAATAAATTATCCACCAATTTTTAATTGTCCGAAAATCCTACAATTAATCTTTGTTGCGATATTAACCTCTGTTAATCCTAATGTTTTGTAAATTTGTCTTAGCCATTCCCATTTCTTGCAATGTATTTAATATTTCATATTCTGATTTTCCATCTATGTTCCATTCATAGACAGAGTTTCCATCATATGAACTTGTTTTAAATTGTTTTCTTTCTTCATATTGAATATCTGGGGGAGTAGGTCTAGGATAATAATTTCTTGTATTCATTGAATTCCAATTTCTATAATTTTTCTGTCTTTTTATTCTATTGATTTCTGCTTCTGAATTTTCTTTAAATTCTTGTTCTACATTATTAATCTTTTGTATTTCTGAATTATCTGAATCTTCACTTGAATTATCATCTAATTCTGATTCTGTCATTTTTCTTTCTGTTTCTAAACAATTAATTCTATTTTCTGAAGTACTAGCTTTATCAGCTTGAATACTTTGAGTTATTCTATTTATTAAACTATTTTGCATTTTATTTTTAATTAAATCTTCTTCTAATTCTTGAGAAACACTTCTTGTTTTGAAATGAGGACTAGCTATTTCATTTGGAAATCTAGGGGTTTCCTTAGGAATTGAATCTATCTTAGTAGACAAATGTTCTACTTGATTAGCTATAGTGTGTAATATCTGATTTGAATAATTATTTTGTTGATAAACTTTTTTAATGTCATCTAATACAACATTTGAATTTCCATCTTCTCTACCTATCTTAAAAGGACTAGCTTCTATTTCCTGTTGGTCAACTTGAATTTTTATTGGTTGCAAGGGTGGATGGATTGAAGTAATAGCTTGATAATCATTAATCTTCCATTTTCTATATAAATTACTTTGAACATTAATATAACTTTCTTTGAAAACATTGGAAATACCTTCATTTTTTGAAAACCAGTATTCTAACCATGAAAGTAAAAGAATATTACATTTCATCTTTTTCATATATGAAATCCATTCTGCTTTTAATTTCTCTTGAATAACTTCATTTAATGCTATAAACCAGAATTTCTTTTTACTATTTTCCTTTTCAAAAGCTTCATTTAAATATTTGAAATTTATTTTAAATTTTTTCTTTTCAAAAGTAATAACATTAATTCCCATTTGTGACCTTGTAGGTGACACAGGGGGTGAATTGACTATTTCTGGAATAGGAGATTTGAAAACATACTTCGAAGGGTTTTCTGATACTATCGAGGGTGATGGTTCAGAAAATGATCTTCTAGGTAAATTGAAATTATTTAAAGAACTTGTTCCTTCTCTTAATGAATTAAATCTTAATAAAATTGTTCCATCTTCTTTTTCTATAATATTATTAATTTCTCTTCTAATTATGTTTCTAGAAGGTTGAGCATTTTGAATTTCAAATTGTTCAGGAATTGTAATTTCGTTCCACTTTAATCTTTTAGGAATAAAAAGCATTGGATTATGCTTCTACATGTAATAAAACTGTTTCTTCTTTTGAACTTGGTAACATGTTGAATCTAGTATTTATTTGAGAATTCATTAACCTAAAATAAACTCTGTAAATAATTGCAAAATTTTTACAAAATTGTTCAAATTCATCACCTTGTAAATGAATATCTAATACTAATGAATCTAATATTAATGGATCATTAAATCAACGAAAAGTTTGGACAACAATTGAAATATATTGGACCATTACAAACATTAGTTTGAATCATACTTAATAAAGAAGTTTTGTATCTTTTAATCTTTTATCTCTTAAAGCTAAATAAATTGGAGCGTCTACACCTATGTGTACTAAAGGTTTAATTGCTACTTGAATCATACCATAATGAATATATCTATAACCTTTGTCTATGTATTTTTTAATTGAAACTTTATTTAATAAAGGAATTGTTTGAAATTCTTCTTGTAAAGAAATTGTTTCTTCATGAGTTTTAATTGAAAAAGCAGTTTTGAAATCTAAAGAACCTATCTTGTATATTGACTCTATACTTTGTTCTGGAATAGACCAATTTGAGTAATCTAAAGGCATATGCACCTCCTGACTCTGCACGACGTCAGAGTGACCGTTTCTATCTTGAGTATTCAAAAACATTTTTCTAAATCTCGCTGCCATGTTTAATATAACATAATCTAATCGTTTACTCTTGACTTGGACTAAGATCGGGGAACACGGGGAGCACCCTGCTTGGAACACCTCACTCTCGGGCTTACCAACGGTCTTACTAGGCTCACCAAACCGCTTGCCAAACCTACCTTAATCTTAATCAAAGGTAAAGTTTTAAATTACGGTTATGCTAAACACTTAAGCTTAATTTAAACTAATGCTTATGAACACCTAAAACAGTGAACAGATGGCTCTGATACCACTTGAGGCGGGACCGGTGTCATATACTAATTAAGCTCTGATAATTTTTAATTTTGAAAATTAATGAACAGTAATTGTGAATAGTAATGACGTGAATAGTAAAAATGAACAGTAATCATGAATAGTAATTGTGAATAGTAAGCTGCGTGAATAGTAATCATGTATAGTAATCAACGAGAATAGTAAAAATATTGAAAATGGTACTCAAAATGATCGACAAATCGGGATGAATAAAACACTTACTTTATTTAACTCGAATTGAAATCAATCTGAAAGTATTCTTGAAATAAAAGTGGAAAAGTGAATAGTACAAATTTTGAAGGATTTGTGAAATTGAAATGGGTTACGGTTTGGAATTCTAAGTTTGGAAATTGTTGGAAGTCTAAGGCAGTTACAAAGGCTTGAAGTATTTTGCCGATTGTATGATTTTCTGTAAGCTTGAAGGATTTGCTGTCTAAGATTTCTTTGTGTCCTTCTCCTGAACGGAATGGAGTCCTTTTATAGTTGAAATCTTGTGAATCCGTCCAATTCTAGCTGTTGAATTTTGTGAAGCCTAACCGTTAGGCTTTTTGACTTTTGTGGCTTGTGTAATGACTTCAGTGGCTTGTGAAATGACTTTTGTTTTTGATTGTTGCAGATGCTTCTAGATTGTTGAAGACTTTTGCTTTGAGAAGAATTGGCCGTCACTTCCAATTTTGCAATTTGTCATCAGGAGATTGATTTTGGCTGAGTCATTTGAGTCTTGAAAGTCTTGAATCCTTATCTACTTCCGGCTTTTTGAATGAAGACACTTGTCTGAATTCCTTTGAAGTTGAGATTTGAGCTTATCCATTTGAAGACTTTTGAGGCGATCTTATCTTCTTGTTGAAAAGTTGTTTGTAATTATGTGCCGACATGGGACCTACTCTGCGTTTTGGAAAACAGAGTTTTCTGACTGTCCCCACTTCACGTGCTTGAATTGCTTTAATCATCTTGCCGTTGCCGACCTTTTGAATGAAGACTGTCCTTGATTGCTTCATGGCGAAGGAATCTGAATTCGTGTACCTGCCGAAGCTTGTAATCGAATTTTTTCGCGAAGTTGCCTTTCTTGAGATTGGCTTTCAAAGTATTGGAAATCAATTAATTTTGGATCTTTAGGCATTGGCTTGATTGGAGAATAAAAAGGCAAAGCTGGGAGTTTTCCTTTTCTCTTATCAGAATCTTCAAAAAACTCTTGCATTTGATGTTGGTGTTTGACCCACCAATTGAGTGTAGTGGCATGATAACGGTTTTTACCTTTTGCTCAATTTTGGTGCAAGGATTAATACACTTTGGTAATTTCTTTGGTTGAAATGACCCGGTTTCTCGATTTTGAATGATATGAGTGACATTATAAATGCTTGAAAGTCTAGGAACTCTTTCAAGTATGCCTGGGTTTGAATTATCGTATTCGGCTCGGACTAACCAATATGGTTCTATTTGAGGAACTTTCTTCATTGAATCCTGCAAAACAGAAAATTGTTAGTTTATAAATCAATGGGTTTTTGATCTGGTGGTCCGCCAATTGGTTCTGAAGATGATCCTTTGGACGAATGGCTGGTGTTTATGGAGATTGATTGTGCTTGAGTTATCTGTCAATTGTGACGAGGAATGGATGGATGATACTCTGAATCTTGTAGGTCAAGGGTATTTTGAGTAGGATGGGGTTTGCAATGTTGAATTTATTTTGAAATTCCAGTTAAAAATTCACGTGTTAAGAAAATCAGGCAAACAATTCTCCTCACCTTTGATGTATTCAATGTCAAAATCGAATACAGATAGGATAGCCTGCCATCGTGCAAAAATCTGTTTTGAAACTATGTTTTGAACATCTTTGGTTAAGACATCTTTTGCAGACTTGCAATCAATACGTAATAGAAATTTTTGATAATATAAATCATCTTGAAACTTTGAGATACATAAAACAATAGATAGAATTTCTTTTTTAATAGTTGAATAATTCTTTCTAGCTCCACTCCAGACACCACTATGAAATCTCACTAGTTGTTCGCAGAGTCTATTCTAACCACGCTTGAGAATGCCGCCATATCACCTTACAAGCATCAGTTTCTACTATCATTTTAATGGCTTTTGGATTTGGAATAACTAGACACGGAAGACTTTTTATTTGTCTTTTAATGTCTTGAACTACCCTAGTATGGACTTCTGTCCATGCTGGAGGGGTTTTCTTGAGTCTTTGAAATAAAGGATTACATTTCTGTCTAAGTTTTGGAAAGAAATCAGAAATATAATTTAAACATCCTAAAAATCTTTGCAATTGATTTTTATCTTTAATTTCATTTGGAAATTTGTCTGTAAATTCTAAACTTCTATTAATTGGAATAATTGTTCCTAAATGAATATTATGACCTAAAAACCTAACATTGGTTTGAAATAACTTCATTTTAGTAGCTGAAACTACTAAACCATTTCTTTTTACTACTTTGGAAAATATTTCTAAGTGTTTAAAATGTTTATCTATATTTTCTGAAAATACTAATACATCATCAATATAAACAATCATAAAGGTTGAATAAGGATTGAATATATCATTCATAATATTTTGAAATTCTGAGGGAGCATTTTTTAATCCGAAAGGCATAACATTCCATTCATAGTGTCCAAAAGGCGTGAATGCGATCTTATACTGTCTTTTTTGGCTATTTGAATTTGCCAAGATTATCGACTTCATATCAAATTTTGAAAATACTTTAGCATTGAATAATCGGTTTAATAAATCTCTTTTATTTGGAATAGGATATCTAATCCATTTTAATACTTTATTCAATGGCTTGTAATTAATAACTAGTCTAGGTACTCCTCTTTCTTTTTCAGCTTGATTCATGACATAAAAAGCTGGACAAGACCAAGGAGACTTTGAGTGTCTTATTAATTTTTTATCTAATAATGTCTTAATTTCTTGCTTACAGGTTTCTAATAACTCTTGATTCATTTGAATAGGCCTAGCTTTTGTCTTAATATCTTTTTCTAGGAATCCTTCTTCATAAGGTAATTCTACCTCATGTTTCTTTCTATCCCAAAAAGCATTAGGTAGATCTGCACAAATTTCTTTTTTGAATTTATCTTCTACTTCAATAATTTTTCTTTTGATACTTTTATCTTTTAATTGATCTTCTATTCTAGCATATGAATGTTCTTCTTGTAAAAACTCTATTTGACTCTTAATATGACTAATATTATTTATTTGCTTAAATATTGAACACTTTTGAATTAAATCTATTTCTTTCTATCTTTTAGGAGAAATAAAATTGAATGAAATCTATTTCTTGCTGTCTAAGATTTGCTGTGTCCTTCTTCTGAATGGAATGGAGTCCTTTTATAGTTGAAATCTTGTGAATCCGTCCAATTCTAGCTGTTGAATTTTGTGAAGCCTAACCGTTAGGCTTTTTGACTTTTGTGGCTTGTGTAATGACTTTTGTTTTTGATTGTTGCAGATGCTTCTAGATTGTTGAAGACTTTTGCTTTGAGAAGAATTGGCCGTCACTTCCAATTTTGCAATTTGTCATCAGGAGATTGATTTTGACTGAGTCATTTGAGTCTTGAAAGTCTTGAATCCTTATCTACTTAGCTTTTGAATGAAGACACTTGTCTGAATTCCTTTGAGGTTGAGATTGGAGCTTATCCATTTGAAGACTTTTGAGGCGATCTTATCTTCTTGTTGAAAAGTTGTTTGTAATTATGTGCCGACATGGGACCTACTCTGTGTTTTGGAAAACAGAGTTTGCTGACTGTCCCCACTTCACGTGCTTGAATTGCTTTAATCATCTTGCCGTTGCCGACCTTTTGAATGAAGACTGTCCTTGATTGCTTCATGGCGAAGGAAGCTGATCTTCAAAGAAGTCGTCCTCTGGAATAAAGGTTTTTGAGTAAAACCTATTTTGAAATGCTTCTTGAGCTTTTGGAGAAGTTGAATCCTCTGGCGTAGCAGAACTTGAGGCTTCTTGTATGATTTTGTTTGAATGATGATCTTCTTGATCTGGAATTGACGGTGATTGAGAGTAAACTGGGGGTTCTTCGCTAAGCCTTGGAACCCAGTTTTCCATGAATTCTTGCATTTCTTGCCATTGATTATCTTCTTTGATTGTTCGTCTTAGTCTTTGAACATAGTCTCTATTTTGTTTCATTTGAGATTCTTCACCGAAAGGGTAAATGCATTTGGATAAATTGGCTGGTTGAAATGATCCAATCTCTCGATTTTGAATGGTTTGAGCAACATTGTAAACACTTGAAATCCTGGGGATTCTTTTGATTTCATACTTTGAATCTGTGATTCTTACGAATCAACATTCGCTATTTCCCATTATACATCTGTTTGAGTAACTTTCTTCATTGAATCCTGCAAAACAGAATATTTGTAAGTTTATAAATCAAAGGGGTCTTGAGCCAAGGGACCGCGAATGGATCGTGGATGATCCTTCCAAGAGGCCTTGCTATTAATAGACATTGATTTTGCTTTTTCTTTGAATTGCATAAAGCGCATGAATTCTTGATATTGTGCCCAATTTCACCATCTCTTTATCCTTTTGAACTAGTTCGCACAGATGGAATTTGGCTTTACGTAATTTTTCCTTTTTCTTTTCATGTTTTTGAATTGTCTCCTTTGCTTTTGCAATAGTTCTTGTACCGCCAAGGGTGGTCCTTGAGCTGTTTGGTGATTGAATCTTTATTCCCGTCTGGGGGATCTGATGCGCACCATATAATTGTGCTGCCACCGTTTCTTGAGTAATTGAAACTTGATTCCACCATTTGATTTTGAATTCCCGAACCAAGGACATGGGATATGGTTTGGGATGGAATGAATGAATTTTGTAACTCCAGCAAAATATCCATGGAACTTTGAACATAATGTGAAATTGAATAGGTTGCATATAATGGAATTCTTCCTTGATTTTTCTAATGAATAATTTGTAGGCCATTTGAGTTTCGGGGTAAATATCCTCGGTGCATCCAAGATATATCCACGATTATAAAACCAAATTGGAATAGAAGGTACTTGAGTTGAAAAGGTTTTATGAAAAGTAAAAACCATGAATGATTGAATGGTCTAAGATAAAAAGCTTTGTACCAAGCCTCTAAGTAATCCTGGTACGAGTATCCTCTATATTGAGTATCTGTTGTAAATGATTTAAGCAAAGAATGACTTCCCCACTCATCGAAAGAACAAATCTTTTTAATAATAGCTTTTGAATAGGCAACTCTACTGGAATCTTTTGAATCTAAATTATGCTTGATATCTACTGATCCTGAATCAATCAAAACCAGAAGATAGAATGAAAGATCTTTTTCAGCATTGAATGGTATCCAATTGCAATCTGGATGAATGGTTTGTTCAATGTATTTTGAAAAGGTTTGAAAATCTGGACTTTGAATAAAACGAGTAAGGTAAAGTGGCTCAATTACTCCTTTAGTAAAATAAGTAAGATTTGAGCTTGAAGTAGCTTGTGGAGATTGAGTTTGACTTGGTGGAGTGTTTCTTTGAATGGCATTCTTTTGATAAGGGGCCTCTAAAGCTTGAGCAAAATTTAATGGAGGGTAATCAGAAAGGGATTGAAATCGATTTGATGAAGTTAAATGAATAAGTGGAAGTTTTTTGGAATCACCTTCTTTCTTGATTGAACTCATTTTGAAATTCCTGCTAAAATTCACAAGTTTAAAATTAGGCAAACAACTCTCCTTACCTTTGAGATATTCAATAAAATTGAATATAGATAGGATAGCTTGCCATCTTGCAAGAATCTGTTTTGAAATATCTTTTGCAAAAATATGTAATAGAAATGGTTGATAAGATAAATCATGAAATTGTGCAATGCATAAAACAATGGATAAAATTTCTTTCTGAATCTGGAAGTCTAGTCTATCAGATGAATGTTCTTCTTCTAAAAATCCTATTTGACTCTTAATATTATTTATTTGTTTAAATATTGAGCACTTTTGAATTAAATCTATTTCTTTTTGTTTTTTAGGAGAAATAAAATTGAATGAAATCTTCCTACCCATGATTTTTGTATGAATACCTTCAGTATCTACTTTAATAGGGTTAATTTGATGTAAAAATGGTAATCCTAAAATTAAATCTTGAGTTATATCATCAACTACATAACATAAATTTTTAATGCAATACTCATCGTTGCATACATTTAAAATGACTCTATGATTGACATGTAATCTACTTGAATTGGCTGCTAATAAACTCTCATTAGTCTTTTGACAATACTTTGTAGGGATTATTCCTGTTTTAATACAGTTTGCATCAGCACCACTATCTATCATAGCGTGTACTGTGAGTTTGAAATCATTTATTCCTATAGTAACAAAACAATACCATTTCTGATACTCTATTTTATTTATCATTTGAATATACATTTTATCTGTAACTTGTTCATTATTTATTTGAATAGAATTTAAGTCTTGAATATCAGTTATAACCTCTTTTCCTTTTAAAGAATCTTCTGGAGTAATTCCATTCTTTATTAGACTTATTTTAGTATCTAATTCTAAATCTTTTGTTTTTAATTCTATTAAATCCTTTTGTAATTTTCTAACTTGTTCTTTTAATGTTTTAATATCTTCTTTGACTTCATCTGGCTTTCTAATTCCTAATAATCCTTCATTTGGATATTTTTCTAATAATTTTGAAATGCTAAATGGTTCTTCAAACTTTTTAGGTTTTTCTTCTTCTAATATTAAATCTCTTAATTTTGTCAAATATTCTTTTCTACATTCTTTATCATCTATTTTTTCTATCATTTCAAATAATGTTTCTTTATTGCTTTTTGAAATTACATTAATACACTTACATTTTTCTATGCTTTCTAAACTTGAATCTGAATCTATGTCATCTTGAATATTATCTTCGTCTATGTCTGTTTCTTCTATTAATAAAGCTATCATTTTCTTTTTGAAATCTTCTTTTTGAAATATTTCATTTATCTTTTTCTTCATTTTACATTGATTTGCCTTGTGATCGAAGCGACCACATTTCCAGCAAGTTATTGAATTATTTTCATCTTTATCTTTATTCTTATATCCTTTATATTTCTTCTTTTTATATCTTTTGTAATATTGACTATTATCATAATTCTTATGTTTCTTGAATTTTGAATGTCTTTTATATTTTTCTAACTTCCTATTTTGAGCTGAAGGGGCTTTAATTCCTTTAATACCAAAAACTTCACAAAAGTTTTCTACTTCTTGTTTTTCTCTACCATATTTATTTTGAATCTTTAATTCTGTACATAATTCTAATCCTTCTTTTTTAATAAAAGCAAATAACTGACCAAAAGATATTCTATTGAAATCTATGTAATCATTTCCTACCTCTTTTTGTAATTTAGATATTATTCTTTGCGAAAATAAAGTTGGTAATCCTGTAATGAATTTTTCTTTCCAAAAAGGAGAATTAGCATCATTTCTTTTTAATACTTGAGTAAGAAATACATCTTTATACCATCTAAAATCTGACAAGGTTGGACATCTTAAATTACTTAACATAATTTTTGAATGGCTAAAGTTTCTTTTGGGTTACCTATGAAATGAATCAAATTGTAACTATCAATTGATCTACGCATCGATTGTTTTTCTGTAACAAACGTTTTAGTTCCATCTGCATTTGTTTTCTCTACTTCTACTTCTGTTGAATGATTTAATATTTGTTGTTTTTCTTCTAAAGTTAATAAATTATCCCACCAATTTTTTAATTGTCCTGAAAATCCTACAATTAATGCTGTTGCAGTATTAACCTCTGTTAATCCTAATGTTTTGTAGGCTGTCTTAGCCATTCCCATTTCTTGCAATGTATTTAATATTTCATATTCTGATTTTCCATCTATGTTCCATTCATAGACAGAGTTTCCATCATATGAACTTGTTTTAAATTGTTTTCTTTCTTCATATTGAATATCTGGGGGAGTAGGTCTAGGATAATAATTTCTTGTATTGATTGAATTCCAATTTCTATAATTTTTCTGTCTTTTTATTCTATTGATTTCTGCTTCTGAATTTTCTTTCAATTCTTGTTCTACATTATTAATCTTTTGTATCTCTGAATTATCTGAATCTTCACTTGAATTATCATCTAATTCGATTCTGTCATTTTTCTTTTGTTTCTAAACAATTAATTCTATTTTACAAGTACTAGCTTTATCACTTGAATACTTTGAGTTATTCTATTTATTAAACTATTTTGCATTTTATTTTTAATTAAATCTTCTTCTAATTCTTGAGAAACACTTTTGTTTTGAAATGAGGACTAGCTATTTCATTTGGAAATCTAGGGGTTTCTTAGGAATTGAATCTATCTTAGTAGACAAATGTTCTACTTGATTAGCTATAGTGTGTAATATCTGATTTGAATAATTATTTTGTTGATAAACTTTTTTAATGTCATCTAATACAACATTTGAATTTCCATCTTCTCTACCTATCTTAAAAGGACTAGCTTCTATTTCCTGTTGGTCAACTTGAATTTTTATTGGTTGCAAGGGTGGATGGATTGAAGTAATAGCTTGATAATCATTAATCTTCCATTTTCTATATAAATTACTTTGAACATTAATATAACTTTCTTTGAAAACATTGGAAATACCTTCATTTTTTGAAAACCAGTATTCTAACCATGAAAGTAAAAGAATATTACATTTCATCTTTTTCATATATGAAATCCATTCTGCTTTTAATTTCTCTTGAATAACTTCATTTAATGCTATAAACTAGAATTTCTTTTTACTATTTTCCTTTTCAAAAGCTTCATTTAAATGTTTAAAATTTATTTTAAATTTTTTCTTTTCAAAAGTAATAACATTAATTCCCATTTGTGACCTTGTAGGTGACATAGGGGGTGAATTGACTATTTCTGGAATAGGAGATTTGAAAACATACTTCGAAGGATTTTCTGATACTATCGAGGGTGATGGTTCAGAAAATGATCTTCTAGGTAAATTGAAATTATTTAAAGAACTTGTTCCTTCTCTTAATGAATTAAATCTTAATAAAATTGTTCCATCTTCTTTTTCTATAATATTATTAATTTCTCTTCTAATTATGTTTCTAGAAGGTTGAGCATTTTGAATTTCAAATTGTTCAGGAATTGTAATTTCGTTCCACTTTAATCTTTTAGGAATAAAAAGCATTGGATTATGCCTTCTACATGTAATAAAACTGTTTCCTCTTTTGAACTTGGTAACATGTTGAATCTAGTATTTATTTGAGAATTCATTAATCTAAAATAAACTCTATAAATAATTGCAAAATTTTTACAAAATTGTTCAAATTCATCACCTTGTAAATGAATATCTAATACCAATGAATCTAATATTAATGGATCTGTTAAATCAACAGAAAAGTTTGGACAACAATTGAAATATATTGGACCATTACAAACATTAGTTTGAATCATACTTAATAAAGAAGTTTTGTATCTTTTTAATCTTTTATCTCTTAAAGCTAAATAAATTGGAGCATCTACACCTATGTGTACTAATGGTTTAATTGCTACTTGAATCATACCATAATGAATATATCTATAACCTTTGTCTATGTATTTTTTAATTGAAACTTTATTTAATAAAGGAATTGTTTGAAATTCTTCTTGTAAAGAAATTGTTTCTTCATGAGTTTTTAATTGAAAAAGCAGTTTTGAAATCTAAAGAACCTATCTTATATATTGACTCTATACTTTGTTCTGGAATAGACCAATTTGAGTAATCTAAAGGCATATGCACCTCCTGACTCTGCACGACGTCAGAGTGACCGTTTCTATCTTGAGTATTCAAAAACATTTTTCTAAATCTCGCTGCCATGTTTAATATAACATAATCTAATCGTTTACTCTTGACTTCGGACTAAGATCGGGGAACACGGGGAGCACCCTGCCTGGAACACCTCACACTCGGGCTTACCAACGGTCTTACTAGGCTCACCAAACCGCTTGCCAAACCTACCTTAATCTTAATCAAAGGTAAAGTTTTAAATTACGGTTATGCTAAACACTTAAGCTTAATTTAAACTAATGCTTATGAACACCTAAAACAGTGAACAGATGGCTCTGATACCACTTGGGGGCAGGACCGGTGTCATATACTAATTAAGCTACAGTAATTTTAAATTTTGAAAATTAATGAACAGTAATTGTGAATAGTAATGACGTGAATAGTAAAAATGAACAGTAATCATGAATAGTAATTGTGAATAGTAACTGCGTGAATAGTAATCATGAATAGTAATCAACGTGAATAGTAAAAATATTGAAAATGGTACTCAAAATGATCAGCAAATCGGGATGAATAAAACACTTACTTTATTTAACTCTGAAATTGAAATCTGAATACAGAAAGTATTCTTGAAATAAAAGTGGAAAAGTGAATAGTACAAATTTTGAAGGATTTGTGAAATTGAAATGGGTTACGGTTTGGAATTCTAAGTTTGGAAATTGTTGGAAGTCTAAGGCAGTTACAAAGGCTTGAAGTATTTTGCCGATTGTATGATTTTCTGTAAGCTTGAAGGATTTGCTGTCTAAGATTTGCTGTGTCCTTCTTCTGAATGGAATGGAGTCCTTTTATAGTTGAAATCTTGTGAATCCGTCCAATTCTAGCTGTTGAATTTTGTGAAGCCTAACCGTTAGGCTTTTTGACTTTTGTGGCTTGTGTAATGACTTTTGTTTTTGATTGTTGCAGATGCTTCTAGATTGTTGAAGACTTTTGCTTTGAGAAGAATTGGCCGTCACTTCCAATTTTGCAATTTGTCATCAGGAGATTGATTTTGACTGAGTCATTTGAGTCTTGAAAGTCTTGAATCCTTCTTCCGGCTTTTTGAATGAAGACACTTGTCTGAATTCCTTTGAAGTTGAGATTTGAGCTTATCCATTTGAAGACTTTTGAGGCGATCTTATCTTCTTGTTGAAAAGTTGTTTGTAATTATGTGCCGACATGGGACCTACTCTGCGTTTTGGAAAACAGAGTTTTCTGACTGTCCCCACTTCACGTGCTTGAATTGCTTTAATCATCTTGCCGTTGCCGACCTTTTGAATGAAAACTGTCTTCTTTAAGGAGAAGGCCATTGGTCTTCGACGTCGATGAGATTTAGGATAACTGGGGTGTCCGGTGAGTATGAATGCTCGTCTAATGGATTATCGGTGGAGTCGGATGAATCTGTGTCTTCGGCCGTTGGGTCGAAAGTTTCTATTATTATTGGAACTTCTGGAAATTCTCTGGGATCTTTGAGAGCCCAATACTGTTGCAATGCTTCTTGTTGTTGCGGCAGAGAAAGCTCTGGATTGTTGATTGAATCTATGAGTTTTTCTTGTTGAATCTTCCAATCTAAGACTTCTTGGTAATCATCATCAATAATAAGTTGAATTACTGGTGGAGTAGGGAATAATTCCTTCCTGATTCTTGAATTCCGAACTGTTGAAATTTCTCTTTGATGAATGACATTAGCTACATTGCCTGGACCATGAAAGAAAATTCTAGGAGCAGGAGGAAGTTTTGTTTTTGAAATAAGATATTCTGAAATATCCTCAAACAACCTTTGATTCATAATACCTGCAAAACAGAAAATTGTTAGTGTATAAAACAATGGGTCTTTGATCTGGTGGTCCGCCAATTGGTTCTGAAGATGATCCTTTGGACGAATGGCTGGTGTTTATGGATATTGATTGTGCTTGAGTTATCTGTCAATTGTGACGAGGAATGGATGGATGATACTTTGAATCTTGTAGGTCAAGGGTATTTTGAGTAGGATGGGGTTTGCAATGTTGAATTTATTTTGAAATTCCAGTTAAAAATTCACGTGTTAAGAAATCAGGCAAACAATTCTCTTCACCTTTGATGTATTCAATGTCAAAATCGAATACAGATAGGATAGCCTGCCATCGTGCAAAAATCTGTTTTGAAACTATGTTTTGAACATCTTTGGTTAAGACATCTTTTGCAGACTTGCAATCAATACGTAATAGAAATTTTTGATAATATAAATCATCTTGAAATTTTGAAATACATAAAACAATAGATAGAATTTCTTTTTTAATAGTTGAATAATTCTTTCTAGCTCCACTCCAGACACCACTATGAAATCTCACTAGTTGTTCTGGGGAGTCTATTTCTAACTTCTGCTTGAGAATGCCGCCATATCCTGCTTCTGAAGCATCAGTTTCTACTATCATTTTAATGGCTTTTGGATTTGGAATAACTAGACACGGAAGACTTTTTGAATGGTTTGAGCAACATTGTAAACACTTGAAATCCTGGGGATTCTTTTGATTTCATACTTTGAATCTGCTGATTCTTCTGAATCTGAACATTCTGCTATTTCCCAATATACATCTGTTTGAGTAACTTTCTTCATTGAATCCTGCAAAACAGAAAATTTGTAAGTTTATAAATCAAAGGGGTCTTGAGCCAAGGGACCGCCGAATGGATCTGTGGATGATCCTTCCGAAGAGGCCTTGCTATTAATAGACATTGATTTTGCTTTTTCTTTGAATTGCATAAACTGCATGAATTCTTGATATTGTGCCCAGCCCTCAGCCATCTCTTTATCCTTTTGAACTAGTTCTGGCACAGATGGAATTTGGCTTTCTGTAATTTTTCCCTTTTTCTTTTCATGTTTTTGAATTGTCTCCTTTGCTTTTGCAATAGTTACTGGTACCGCCAAGGGTGGTCCTTGAGCCTGTTTTGGTGATTGAATCTTTATTCCCGTCTGGGGGATCTGATGCGCACCAGAAAATTGTGCTGCCACCGTTTCTTGAGTAATTGAAACTTGATTCCACCATTTGATTTTGAATTCCCGAACCAAGGACATGGGATATGGTTTGGGATGGAATGAATGAATTTTGTAACTCCAGCAAAATATCCATGGAACTTTGAACATAATGTGAAATTGAATAGGTTGCATATAATCTGGAATTCTTCCTTCAGTTTTTCTAATGAATAATTTGTAGGCCATTTGAGTTTCTGGGGGGTAAATATCCTCAGTGCATCCAAGATATATCCACCAGTTATAAAACCAAATTGGAATAGAAGGTACTTGAGTTGAAAAGGTTTTATGAAAAGTAAAAAACCATGAATGATTGAATGGTCTAAGATAAAAATTTGGAAATCTAGGGGTTTCCTTAGGAATTGAATCTATCTTAGTAGACAAATGTTCTACTTGATTAGCTATAGTGTGTAATATCTGATTTGAATAATTATTTTGTTGATAAACTTTTTTAATGTCATCTAATACAACATTTGAATTTCCGTCTTCTCTACCTATCTTAAAAGGACTAGCTTCTATTTCCTGTTGGTCAACTTGAATTTTTATTGGTTGTAAGGGTGGATGGATTGAAGTAATAGCTTGATAATCATTAATCTTCCACTTTCTATATAAATTACTTTGAACATTAATATAACTTTCTTTGAAAACATTGGAAATACCTTCATTTTTTGAAAACCAGTATTCTAACCATGAAAGTAAAAGAATATTACATTTCATCTTTTTCATATATGAAATCCATTCTGCTTTTAATTTCTCTTGAATAACTTCATTTAATGCTATAAACCAGAATTTCTTTTTACTATTTTCCTTTTCAAAAGCTTCATTTAAATATTTGAAATTTATTTTAAATTTTTTCTTTTCAAAAGTAATAACATTAATTCCCATTTGTGACCTTGTAGGTGACACAGGGGGTGAATTGACTATTTCTGGAATAGGAGATTTGAAAACATACTTCGAAGGGTTTTCTGATACTATCGAGGGTGATGGTTCAGAAAATGATCTTCTAGGTAAATTGAAATTATTTAAAGAACTTGTTCCTTCTCTTAATGAATTAAATCTTAATAAAATTGTTCCATCTTCTTTTTCTATAATATTATTAATTTCTCTTCTAATTATGTTTCTAGAAGGTTGAGCATTTTGAATTTCAAATTGTTCAGGAATTGTAATTTCGTTCCACTTTAATCTTTTAGGAATAAAAACTATTGGATTGTCTGCTTCTACATGTAATAAAACTGTTTCCTCTTTTGAACTTGGTAACATGTTGAATCTAGTATTTATTTGAGAATTCATTAACCTAAAATAAACTCTGTAAATAATTGCAAAATTTTTACAAAATTGTTCAAATTCATCACCTTGTAAATGAATATCTAATACTAATGAATCTAATATTAATGGATCTGTTAAATCAACGGAAAAGTTTGGACAACAATTGAAATATATTGGACCATTACAAACATTAGTTTGAATCATACTTAATAAAGAAGTTTTATATCTTTTTAATCTTTTATCTCTTAAAGCTAAATAAATTGGAGCGTCTACACCTATGTGTACTAATGGTTTAATTGCTACTTGAATCATACCATAATGAATATATCTATAACCTTTGTCTATGTATTTTTTAATTGAAACTTTATTTAATAAAGGAATTGTTTGAAATTCTTCTTGTAAAGAAATTGTTTCTTCATGAGTTTTAATTGAAAAAGCAGTTTTGAAATCTAAAGAACCTATCTTGTATATTGACTCTATACTTTGTTTGATTAAGATTTAGGTAGGTTTGGCAAGCGGTTTGGTGAGCCTAGTAAGACCGTTGGTAAGCCCGAGTGTGAGGTGTTCCAGGCAGGGTGCTCCCCGTGTTCCAGGCAGGGTGCTCCCCGTGTTCCCCGATCTTAGTCTGAAGTCAAGAGTAAACGATTATATTTTTACTATTCACGTTGATTACTATTCATGATTACTATTCACGCAGTTACTATTCACAATTACTATTCATGATTACTGTTCATTTTTACTATTCACGTCATTACTATTCACAATTACTGTTCATAGATAAGGATTCAAGACTTTCAAGACTCAAATGACTCAGTCAAAATCAATCTCCTGATGACAAATTGCAAAATTGGAAGTGACGGCCAATTCTTCTCAAAGCAAAAGTCTTCAACAATCTAGAAGCATCTGCAACAATCAAAAACAAAAGTCATTACACAAGCCACAAAAGTCAAAAAGCCTAACGGTTAGGCTTCACAAAATTCAACAGCTAGAATTGGACGGATTCACAAGATTTCAACTATAAAAGGACTCCATTCCATTCAGAAGAAGGACACAGCAAATCTTAGACAGCAAATCCTTCAAGCTTACAGAAAATCATACAATCGGCAAAATACTTCAAGCCTTTGTAACTGCCTTAGACTTCCAACAATTTCCAAACTTAGAATTCCAAACCGTAACCCATTTCAATTTCACAAATCCTTCAAAATTTGTACTATTCACTTTTCCACTTTTATTTCAAGGATACTTTACGTATTGATTTCAATTTCGAGTTAAATAAAGTAAGTGTTTTATTCATCCCGATTCTTGATCATTTTGAGTACCATTTTCAATATTTTTACTATTCACGTTGATTACTATTCATGATTACTATTCACGCAGTTACTATTCACAATTACTATTCATGATTACTGTTCATTTTTACTATTCACGTCATTACTATTCACAATTACTGTTCATTAATTTTCAAAATTTAAAATCACTGTAGCTTAATTAGTATATGACACCGGTCCTGCCCCCAAGTGGTATCAGAGACATCTGTTCACTGTTTTAGGTGTTCATAAGCATTAGTTTAAATTAAGCTTAAGTGTTTAGCATAACCGTAATTTAAAACTTTACCTTTGATTAAGATTAAGGTAGGTTTGGCAAGCGGTTTGGTGAGCCTAGTAAGACCGTTGGTAAGCCCGAGTGTGAGGTGTTCCAGGCAGGGTGCTCCCCGTGTTCCCCGATCTTAGTCCGAAGTCAAGAGTAAACGATTAGATTATGTTATATTAAACATGGCGTGAGATTTAGAAAAATGTATATGAATACTCAAGATAGAAACGGTAACTCTGACGTCGTGCAGAGTCAGGAGGTGCATATGCCTTTAGATTACTCAAATTGGTCTATTCCAGAACAAAGTATAGAGTCAATATACAAGATAGGTTCTTTAGATTTCAAAACTGCTTTTTCAATTAAAACTCATGAAGAAACAATTTCTTTACAAGAAGAATTTCAAACAATTCCTTTATTAAATAAAGTTTCAATTAAAAAATACATAGACAAAGGTTATAGATATATTCATTATGGTATGATTCAAGTAGCAATTAAACCTTTAGTACACATAGGTGTAGATGCTCCAATTTATTTAGCTTTAAGAGATAAAAGATTAAAAAGATACAAAACTTCTTTATTAAGTATGATTCAAACTAATGTTTGTAATGGTCCAATATATTTCAATTGTTGTCCAAACTTTTCATTGATTTAATGATCCATTAATATTAGATTCATTGGTATTAGATATTCATTTACAAGGTGATGAATTTGAACAATTTTGTAAAAATTTTGCAATTATTTATAGAGTTTATTTTAGATTAATGAATTCTCAAATAAATACTAGATTCAACATGTGACCAAGTTCAAAGAGGAAAGCAGTTTTATTACATGTAGAAGCGATAATCCAACAGTTTTTATTCCTAAAAGATTAAAGTGGAACGAAATTACAATTCCTGAACAATTTGAAATTCAAAATGCTCAGCCTTTTAGAAACATAATTAGAAGAGAAATTAATAATATTATAGAAAAAGAAGATGGAACAATTTTATTAAGATTTAATTCATTCAGAGAAGGAACAAGTTCTTCAAATAATTTCAATTTACCTAGAAGATCATTTTCTGAACCATCACCATCGATAGTGTCAGAAAACCCTTCCAAATATGTTTTCAAATCTCCTATTCCAGAAATAGTCACTTCACCCCCTATGTCACCTACAAGGTCACAAATGGGAATTAATGTTATTACTTTTGAAAAGAAAAAATTTCAAATAAATTTCAAATATTTAAATGAAGCTTTTGAAAATGAAAATAGTAAAAAGAAATTCTGGTTTATAGCATTAAATGAAGTTATTCAAGAGAAATTAAAAGAAGAATGGATTTCATATATGAAAAAGATGAAATGTAATATTCTTTTACTTTCATGGTTAGAATACTGGTTTTCAAAAAATGAAGGTATTTCCAATGTTTTCAAAGAAAGTTATATTAATGTTCAAAGTAATTTGTATAGAAAATGGAAAATTAATGATTATCAAGTTATTACTTCAATCCATCCACCCTTACAACCAATAAAAATTCAAGTTGACCAACAGGAAATAGAAGCTAGTCCTTTTAAGATAGGTAGAGAAGACGGAAATTCAAATGTTGTATTAGATGATATTAAAAAAGTTTATCAACAAAATAATTACTCAAATCAGATACTACATACTATAGCTAATCAAGTAGAACATTTGTCTACTAAGATAGATTCAATTCCTAAGGAAACCCCTAGATTTCCAAATGAAATAGCTAGTCCTCATTTCAAAACAAGAAGTGTTTCTCATGAATTAGAAGAAGATTTAATTAGAAATAAAATGCAAAATAGTTTGATAAATAGAATAACTCAAAGTATTCAAGCTGATAAAGCTAGTACTTCAGAAAATAGAATTAATTGTTTAGAAACAGAAAGAAAAATGACAGAATCAGAATTAGATGATAATTCAAATTCAAGTGAAGATTCAGATAATTCAGAGATACAAAAGATTAATAATGTAGAACAAGAATTTAGAGATAATTCAGAAGTAGAAATTAATAGAATAAAAAGACAGAAAAATTATAGAAATTGGAATTCAATGAATACAAGAAATTATTATCCTAGACCTACTCCCCCAGATATTCAATATGAAGAAAGAAAACAATTTAAAACAAGTTCATATGATGGAAATTCTATGAATGGAACATAGATGGAAAATCGAATATGAAATATTAAATACATTGCAAGAAATGGGAATGGCTAAGACGACCTACAAAACATTAGGATTAATGAGTTAATCTTTGCAGCGATTAATTGTAGGATTTTCGTGACAATTAAAAATTGGTGGGATAATTTATTAACTTTAGAAGAAAAACAACAAATATTAAATCATTCAATGTAGTAGAAGTAGAAAACAAATGCAGATGGAACTAAAACATTTGTTCTGGAAAAACAATCGATCTGATAGATCAATTGATAGTTACAATTTCAGTTCATTTCATAGGTAACCCCAAAAGAAACTTTAGCTAGTTCAAAAATTATGTTAAGTAATTTAAGATGTCCAACCTTGTCAGATTTTAGATGGTATAAAGATGTATTTCTCACTCAAGTATTAAAAAGAAATGATGCTAATTCTCCTTTTTGGAAAGAAAAATTCATTACAGGATTACCAACTTTATTTTCGCAAAGAATAATATCTAAGTTACAAAAAGAGGTAGGAAATGATTACATAGATTTCAATAGAATATCTTTTGGTCAATTATTTGCTTTTATTAAAAAAGAAGGATTAGAATTATGTACAGAATTAAAGATTCAAAATAAATATGGTAGAGAAAAACAAGAAGTAGGAAACTTTTGTGAAGTTTTTGGTATTAAAGGAATTAAAGCTCCTTCAACTCAAAATAGAAAGTTAGAAAAATATAAAAGACATTCAAAATTCAAGAAACATAAGAATTATGATAATAGTCAATATTACAAAAAATATAAAAAGAAGAAATATAAAGGATATAAGAATAAAGATACTAATGAAAATAATTCAATAACTTGCTGGAAATGTGGTCGCTTCGGTCACAAGGCAAATCAATGTAAAATGAAGAAAAAGATAAATGAAATATTTCCAGAAGAAGATTTCAAAAAGAAAATGATAGCTTTATTAATAGAAGAAACAGATATAGACGAAGATAATATTCAAGATGACATAGATTCAGATTCAAGTCTAGAAAGCATAGAAAAGTGCAAGTGTATTAATGTGATTTCAAAAAGTAATAAAGAAACATTATTTGAGATGATAGAAAAAATAGATGATAAAGAATGTAGAAAAGAATATTTGAAAAAATTAAGACATTTAATATTAGAAGAAGAAAGCCCTAAAAAGTTTGAAGAACCATTTAGTATTTCAAAATTATTAGAAAAATACCCAAATGAAGGATTATTAGGAATTAGAAAGCCAGACGAAGTCAAAGAAGATATTAAAACATTAAAAGAACAAGTTAGAAAATTACAAAAGGATTTAATAGAATTAAAAACAAAAGATTTAGAATTAGATACAAAGATAAGTTTAATAAAAAATGGGAATACTTCAGAAAATTCTTCAAACGGAAAAGAAGTTATAACTGATATTCAAGATTTAAGTTCTATTCAAATAAATAATGAACAAGTTTCATATAAAATGTATATTCAAATGATTAATAAGATAGAGTATCAAAGATGGTATTGCTTTGTTACCATAGGAATAAATGATTTCAAACTCACAGTACACGCTATGATAGATAGTGGTGCTGATGCAAACTGTATTAAAACAGGAATAATTCCTACAAAATATTGTCAAAAGACTAATGAGAGTTTATTAGCAGCCAATTCAAGTAGATTACATGTCAAGCATAGAGTCATATTAAATATATGCAATGATGAATATTGTATTAAAAATTTATGTTATGTAGTTGATTATATAACTCAAGATTTAATTTTAGGTTTACCATTTTTACATCAAATTAACCCTATCAAAGTAGATACTGAAGGTATTCATACAAAAATCATGGGTAGGAAGATTTCATTCAATTTTATTTCTCCCAAAAGACAGAAAGAAATAGATTTAATTCAAAAGTGTTCAATATTTAAGCAAATAAATAATATTAGTCATATTAAGAGTCAAATAGGATTTTTAGAAGAAGAACATTCATCTGATATACTAGACTCTAAGTTTCAGAAAGAAATTTTATCCATTGCTTTATGCATTTTACAATTTCATGATTTATATTATCAACCATTTCTATTACATATTTTTGCAAAAGAAGTTTCAAAACAGATTTTTGCAAAATGGCAAGCTATCCTATCTATATTCAATTCTGCTATTGAATATCTAAAAGGTGAGGAGAATTGTTTGCCTAATTTCAAGCTTGTGAATTTTAGCAGGAATTTCAAAATGAGTTCAGTCAAGAAAGAAGGTGATTCCAAAAAACTTCCATTTATTCATTTAACTTCATCAAATAGATTTCAATCCCTTTCTGATTACCCTCCATTAAATTTTGCTCAAGCTTTAGAGGCCCCTTATCAAAAGAATGCTATTCAAAGAAACACTCCACCAAGTCAAACTCAATCTCCACAAGCTACTTCAAGCTCAAATCTTACCTATTTTACCAAAGGAATAATTGAGCCACTTTACCTTACTCGTTTTATTCAAAGTCTAGACTTCCAAACATTTTCAAAATACATTGACCAAACCATTCATCCAGATTGCAATTGGATACCATTCAATGCTGAAAAAGATATTTCATTCTATCTTCTGGTTTTGATTGATTCAGGATCAGTAGATATTAAGCATACCTTAGATCCAAAAGATTCCAATAGAGTTGCCTATTCAAAAACCATTATCAAAAAGATTTGTTATTTTGATGAGTGGGGAAGTCATTCTCTGCTTAAATCATTTGCAGTAGATACTCAATTTAGAGAATACACGTACCAGGACTACTTAGAGGCTTGGTACAAAGCTTTTTACCTTAGACCATTCAATCATTCATGGTTTTTTACTTTCCATAAAACCTTTTCCACTCAAGTACCTTATATTCCAATTTGGTTTTATAATTGATGGATATATCTTGGATGTACTGAAGATATATATCCCCCAGAAACTCAAATGGCCTACAAATTATTCATTAGAAAAACTGAAGGAAGAATTCCAGAGTACATGCAACCTATTCAATTTCATACACTCTATATGTATAAATATAACTCAATATATATTTTTTTTTATTGAGATAGAAATCTGGAGCGCACCCCTTAATATTACTTTTCTTTTTTTAGGAATTGAGCGATGTTGTTTAGTTGAATTATGAAATGATAATATATATATATATATATATATATATATATATATATATATATATATATATATATATACTTCTATTAAGAAAATTTGTAAACCACTTTACTAATTGGTCCATTTGTTTGCGGTTTTATTTATCTATCAAAGAAAATTAGGTTTACGTATCAAAATTTAAAAATAAAATTATTAGATGAAGACTTAGAAGTAAGATAAAAACTCTTAGAGTTAGTAAGTTTGATTGAAATATAGAGTAAAAGTGAGTTTTAACGGGAAAAAAAAATACCGATGCTACTTTTGAATGTATGCTAGGGAAATCTAGAGAAAAAAATAAAAAAGAATTAAATGCCATAAACCCTCTACTTGGAAAATAAATTAAATAATATTTTGTATTTTGATTTTGACAAGATTAGCTAGTAGTAAATGGGAAAGAGTTAAAAATTTTAAAAGTAGTATTAAAGAGTTAAATATTTTCCGAGTGCCTTTATTTAAGAATTTAAAAGGAAAGATATAAATTTAAAATACTACAATTATTCTAATCCAATCAAGGAAAGATATAAATTTAAAATACTGCAATTATTCTAATCCAATCAATTAAACTAGAGGGCATTATGTTGCATATTTGTTGGGGTGAACAGAAGTAATAGCTTGTGGCAAAAGTATAATTAGAATAAGGAAATAGACATAAATAAAAAATGGATCAATGAAGCTCTTAATTTCAAGTGGTACTTTTTTCTCTTTTTTTTTTCTAAATCAACTTTGCTACATATTTACAAGTGACAAATACTAAACATAAAAATTAAAACATGAAATAATATTACAAATATATAAAGGGGTCAGGGTCAAGGTTGGAGTCTGGTTTTTTTGGGGTTTTTCCCAAAATTGCCCATTTCGAGTCGGGGTCGAGCTGGGTATAAGTACCCTCATACCCGGCCCGAAACCTACCCCGAGTTTCATTCCTATCTCTGAACAAAAAAAAAAACAACCCAATCAAACAGGTTTTGACTTGGTTTGGGTTCAGGAAATCCATCGGGTCGAGTTTGTTTTGCCATCCCAAGAAGTAAAGGAATTTTCATGTTATTTTTATAATTAAATTAAACAAAATTACAATTAAGGAAGTACAGAAACATTTTCATTAGGGCATCAACGGTAGTCCCTAGAACCAGCCAGGCCTCATTCATGCCACATCAGCTTATGGCCAGGCCAGTACTATTCGCGTAGCCATCATAAAAAATTAACTCACGCTAGTGGCCTGACCTGCACTATTCACACAGTCATTATCAACTTTTTTTATATTAATAATACAACTTTAATAATTTTTTGGGCCATTATTAAAAACATTTTTTGGCAAATAAATTTACATTATATTAAAAACTTAAATTTACATTACATGAATTTAAATTAAATATAAAATACGTAAAACAATCAATAGAAAATAAATTTACATTACATTAAAATTAAAATTTAATAATACTCTTCAAAATGAAAATAAATACTCTAAATTAAAAATGAAATACGTGAAACAATTAATGAAAAATAAATTTACATTACATTAAAACTAAAAATTAATGCTTATACTTAAAAATGAAAAAAATACTCTAAATTAAATATGAAATACTTAAATGAAAAAAAAAATACTCTAAATTAAATATGAAATACTTAAAACAATTAATGGAAAATAAAATAACATTACATTAAAATTAAAAGTACATTTAAAATAAAATTTAATAATCAACTTAGAACATGAAAATAAATACTCTAAATTAAATACTAAAACATAATAAATAAAATACTACTTGTTGGTCGATTTTACACGCAAGTGCACGTGATCGTTAACAAGTAATATAAAGTGAATATAAATTTATCGCTCCCACAAGGACTAATTGTTTATCAACTACCGAAATTTAGTTAATTCTACCTCTATTTGAATGATAAAAAAGATATTTTATGAATAAACTAAATTAGAACTGAATTTAAAACTTGAATTAAAAACTAAATTTAAAACAAACCAAAGCAAAGTAAAGTAATGAATCAAATTGGCTAAAGCTCTAGGGTTTTCGATTTCACCATAACTATTCCATCTTAATATTCATCTATTTCTATAATCTAATTTAATTTCCTGGTTGATAGTCGAGATTCCCTAATTTATTTACTAGTCCCTCCCGAGATCTAATAAAAATCCTCCTAATTGCTAATTCACTATATTCCTATGTGAATTACAACAATTATGAAGTCATTAATTTCTATGGATTCTCATATAGCAACTACACAAACCATGTAGGTATATTCCTATCCTACATGCAATTTATGGCATTTATCTCAATGAACTTGACACATAACTCCTCTTCCAATTCGTTATGATTAACAAATCATCTAATTAGTGATCAAGTAATTAGAAGCATTAAGCACAAAGATAAATACTCAACCATAGAAATTTAAATCAAATTATATTAATAGAAATATACTCACACTTCATAGTTAGGCTACATCGAAACCCTAGAAAAAGAATTTAGTTCATATTAATATAAAAGAATATCACCAAAAATTTAAACATGATTGAAAATAAAGGATAAAATCCAAACAAAAGCCGTAGATGATTGGTACTTAAAAATAATACTTAGCCAAAAACTTCATAACAAAATACAAAACTTAAATTACTAAAATTGCTAAATAACACTAAACACAAAAACAAGGAAAGAAAAATAAAATAACTAAATTAAACTAAACAAAACTAAAGGAAATAAGAAAAGATAAAACCCGTAGACTTGAAGACCAAGAATTCTGCATGGTTTGTTTCTTGCACCCGTAGCTTCCAAGGAACAAAAACAACAAATTGCTTCTTCTTTATCTTTCAAGCTTGGTGGCTGTTCTATTTGCTAAACTACTGCAAACAATAAGAACAAAACAATGAAGAAATAATGAAGAAAACAACAAAGGATGGCTGAAAAATTTCGCAAAACAACCGAGAAAGGTCACATTTGTTGAAGAAAACCCGAAGAGAAAAAGACAACATGTACTGAAGAAAAACTGTGAAGAATGCTGCTGGAATCTAAACTACTGAAAAATTGCTAAGGAAAGAAAGGAAACTACTCCTAAACTAAGGAAGAAAGGAAAAACAAAGGAAAAAAAATGCTGCTCGGCTGAAAATTGGATCAGCTGAAATGGAATGTCTTCCTCCGTTGTAAGCTTTCTTATTTATAAGCAAGGATTTGCTCTTCTTTCTTTGCTCTGCCGAAGGTGTTGTTGCTGCCATGTGCTTGGTTTCTTTTCCAGCAAATAAAACAGCCCAAGCTTTGCTTTTGTAGTTGGCAATTCATGTGACTTGATTCTCTTTTCTTTTTCTTTCTTTGTGTGCATGCTCTACTGTTGCTTGTTTCTCTCTATGTTGCTGCCCGATTTTTCTGAGCTTTGTTTTTGCCCATGTGAGACTGCATTTTGGAGAGAATTTCTTGCTGTCCTCATGCACTCTTTCTTTAGAAAAATAAAAAGATGCTTCTGGTTTGGTTTTGCTCTCATGTGCTCGTTCTTCACTCAAAAGTGGCTTCTTCCTTTCTTTTATTTCCTTCTTTATTGTCCGAAGTGTAGCAGCCTTTTGTTACTAAGCATTCCTTTCTTTTTACTTTATACTTGGCTGAGTAAGAAGGCTTCTTCTTCTTGAATGTTGCTATCAAATTGTGCTACAAAACCGTGAAGCGACTGCTGAATTTCGAAACCCGTAGCTAAAGAAAATTTCAGAAAAAATCTTTAAGTTTCTGTCCAGTTTTGGTCCTTTTGCTTCCAGAATTTGAGAAAACTTTCTTCATGAAAGTTTTTGCTCTCTTTCTTAGCTTTCCATATCATCTTGAATCATCTCATTTGGACGTCTGCATAAAGAGTTATGAACTCCGGAAGATGAGTGAGTTTTCAAAGGATAATTTGGCCAAAATATGTAAAAACAAATTAAAACACAAGCCAATTTCTAACCAAAATGAATAAGAAAACCCTATATAAAATAGAGTTATCACTACTACATCCCTAAACTTTCGCTAAACTTATGAAACATTTTCTTTTCTATGTTTGATAAGTTGTTTTCTCCACGGTTTGCAAAAGTAAGCCAAACTTGAAATTTTTGCTCATGTTTCATCCTTTCCATTTGTTCTTGATGAGCAATTCTCTCGGCCTCTATCTTCATTCTCTCGGCCTCCATTTGCTCTTGATGAGCAATTTTATCGGCATCTATTTTTTTCATATCCAAAGCAATCTTCTCCCTCTCGACCACTATCCTCTCTTGGAAGGATAAGCCTAGCCTTTCAATGCTCGGACTCTCCGGAAAAAGTTGTATACCGACCTTATGTTTTCCCTTGCTTTTAGCCTTTTTCAACCCTATTAGCTGTTTTAGAGGACTAGTAGCAGTGCCTTCTAAATTGATTGGAACTTGTTCGCCAATTGGAGAGGATAGGTTGATAAAATCATCATCTGTGCGTGATCTCTTCCTGCTACTAGCGGTGTTTGGTGTTTCGGGGTGTTTGAATCATCAAATGGTACATTGGAAGTAGGAACATTTCTTCCAATGCAGGATTCCCACTTCGGAAAAGATCTCAACAACTTCCAATGCTCCATAAATTGGAACTTGAACCCTTATTCGAATGCTCCCATATGGTGAGTGCGTTTCGGAGCACATCTTCGTCGTTCATTCACTTCTTTTCAACATTTCCGACTCTGCGAAAATTTCAACCTACTTTGACACAGTTGAAGAAATTCTCCTCCACCGAGCTCTAATCTGGGCCACATTTCTGGGATTGATGTTGGCATCGTCTTCCCGAGCCGCCTTATATTGTGAAAGTATATTTTTCCACATTATAGAATTCTTTTGAGATGTACCTATAATCGGATTTGTTGTGATGTTAATATATGCCGAAATCAAAGTTGTGTCTTCTTCAAGTGACCATTTTTTCGCCTTATTTTGCATTTCTCCGTCGTCTCCGGAGCTATCTTCATTATCAACATTTGTAGGAATTTCACGGTTTGGTTGATGGTTGAAATTGGACATCATGTGGTGTTGAAACCCTTGAGCTTGAAACATTGTAGGATTTATTGGAAAACTAGTTGGAAATTGGGGTGGATTTTGGGGAAATTGGGTAGGATTTTGACAATTACAAGCAAATTGACCAACATTATATGATGGATTATAGAATGAAGGGTTATTTCTGTAGAATGGATTATTTCCAAAAGGGTTAAAAGGATTCATTTTTTTGGAAGAAAATAGAGATTTTGAAAGAGTTTGGGAAATATAAAATTCGGATTTTGACCCAAATATATGCAAAATGCATCTCATTTTATAAAGGATGAAATTTTATGACCGTTGGTGATTTTTTTTTTTTTAAAAAAATAGGGCTCAAATGGCCGTTGCAAACCGCTGGACGGTTTGCAACGGGAAGTACACGTGGCGCGCCCCAGGTCACGTCGCAGAGCTGACAGGCGCTGAAGCGCGTGTCAGCTCTTTTTTTTTTTTTTTAAATGAAATGACGTCGGACGCCAAACGGCGTCATTTCAGAGGGGCATATTCGGAAAAAAAAAGCGCACATGTCGGTACCGCGCTGCGTCAATAGATGTCGTGATACCGACATCGACCATAAACGACGCCATTTTGCGTCATTTTTGCCCAAAAAATGCAAAAAAAAAAAGGGGCCAGGCAATGCTGCAGAGGCCACCAAATGCAGCCTGGCCCCTATTGTTCAATGCCAAGTCAACAAAATTGCTGACTTGGCTTCATGCGGCCAGACCGCATTTTTCCCCAAATGGGGCTATTGTTCATGCCCTTACTGTACATTATTGATTCGTAATAATCAACATCCATCTACTTACTATTACTAAATTGATATTAAATATATATATATATATATATATATATATATATATATATATGTATATTATACTTTGAATTTTATTATGTAAAGAAGAAAAATAAAAATAATGAAGTAAAATGTTTATGATATTTTGAAATTTGTATTTGCAAAATAAATTAATAAATTAAAATTTTAGTTAAAATTTTATAATATTTTGAAAATTTTATTTCTGTCTTTAGTAATTTTAAAAATATTTTAATTAGGCCTTTTAATAATTATAAATAATATCCATAATTATTTTTAATTATATTATAACACTCTAATAATATTATTTTAATCTTGAAAAAAAAATAATTATATAAGTAGTATTAATTTAAAATGTAATTGAAAAAAGTTATAATATTGAGGTGCAATTGAAAGAAATAAATATATTTTGATGATGTGATTGAATGAAAATTAAAATAGAAAGATATTATTGGTATTATTATAATAATAACCATTTTGATTACCATATGAAGGATAAAATTAATTTAGGATTAAACATGGTGTAGGGTTCGGACTTCTCAGAATTCACTTCTGCCGCCGCCTCAGTCCGGACTTTTCCTATTTGAAGCTTACAGGCTTAAAAAAGAAGTCGGTCACTTTACTTTTTAGTACTCGCTAGCAGCTAGCCTCAGCAATTCTCACCTCTCGTCTCCCTTATCCCTCCTTGGCTCTCTATAGATGGCCGCCTCACCGCGGCAATACTTTTCGCCGGAATATTTCATCGCCGTTGACCATTTATTTTATTGGATCGGTTGTTGATTAGGCCAATCTGTTTTTAAGGTGCTCCTTTGCCTCCTTTTATGATTATACGCGTAGATTTTGGAGTTTCGCCTTTCAGCAATAAATCCCTCGCCTCGTCGGGTCTCGGCAGTCGGAGCTGTCGGCCGGCAAGGTACATCGAGAAGGCGACAACCTTATTTTTTGTGCTATTTTTTTTTCAGTTGTACTGATTGGTTTCTCGCTTATTGTTTAGTTGTTTCTGTTTGCTGGTTTTTTGGTTTCTAATTTTTGTGGGTTCTTTTGCAAGAACGGTTAAAGATGTTTGATTTCACCTGCCCAAAAATTTAAAAAATGTGGGAGTTTTGGATGTTTGGTTTCTGGCTTCTGGTATCCGTTGATTGATGCCCATGTGGAATTGGAAGTGAATAACGAATTAATAATTGGTGTAATTAATTATTTAAGAAGTTTAATGGGCATCTTCTATTTGAGTTGTATGCTAAGGAGAAAATTCAAACAGGTTTCTGCATTTTTTATTTCTAATTTCTAATTTCTGGCTTCTGGTATCTGAGAATGGTTCTGATTCTGAATTTTTTTTTTTTTGTGGTTCTGGTATCTAAAAATTCAAACAGGTTTCTGCATTTTTGATTTGTAATTTTATTTTCTGGCTTCTGGTATCTGAGAACAATGGTTCTGATTCTGAATTTTTCTTATTTTTTGTGGTTTTGGCTTTTGGTATCTGTTTTTGGCGGAATTTTAATTCGAATTTGATTTGGTCGAATTAATTTGGTTCGGACCGAATTTGAAATTCAATTAATTCGGGTCGAATTCGAATTAAAAACCAAATTACAAATTCGGTCCGTTTGAATTCAAGTTCGGCCTAATTCAGTTCGATTTTCGGTTTGAGTTTTGAAAATGCCCAAACTGAATAAACTTAACCGAGTAATCCGAAAACCTAATAAACCGACTAATGAACACTCGTAGTTACCACCATCCACATTCAATGCCCTCATGCTCCTTGTCACCACCCTCTTCGAACTTGTCGACCGTCACCTCTCAAGAGCTAATTATTTTATTTTATTTTTTGTGAGAGACTCTCTGTCATCACTAGAAAATTTCTTTCTCTTTCTCTTGGTCAACCTCACATGTCTGCCCAAGCACAAAGATCTTAATTTTTTTTTTTGAAGTTATAGACCGAGAGACTTATTCAAGGTTTTTTTTGGTGAATAATGTATTTCTATAATTAAATTGGTATTCTAATTTGGAGCTTGGCAATTAGGCTATTTGGATGAACTTTGAGCTATATTATTGGTACTTTGTTGTAATCTTTAGCTGCTCTAAGGTTAGGATAAAATTGGTGCGGTAGTTTAATGTATTATTTTTTTGAATTATCCGCTTTGTAGGATTCTTGAGATACGCATGCTAGATTGATGTCTTACTCTTTAGAACATTCCATGTTTTTTCTTTCTTCTTTAATTACATTTGGAGCATTGCAAAATGATGCTCCTCTTGAGGTGTGCAATATTCAATTGAACCGAATTCAAATTAAAAAATTTAAAATTTAAAATTTATTTTTTATTTTTGAATTAATTTTCAATTTAACCCAGATTTCGAATTTGGTTTTCAAATTGGGAATACTCAGTTCAAATTCGAATTCGAATTTGGTTTTCAATTTGAACTTGAACCGAATTGATTGAATATGATATTTTCAAGTATATATTATTTATATGTATACTTCTATAATTTTTGTCAAAAAAATTAAATATATACTATATATAAAACATCAAAAGGCAATAAAGTATATATGTATGTGTTAGATTATATGTATTTACATATAGATTGTAAATGTATATATGTGATGTGTGTGTATATGACACTTTAAAAGTTAAAATAATATGCAAAATTGTCAACACGTGGTTTTCTCACATTTTAATTTGCACTTCATTTTACGCAACACATGTTTATCTTTACATCATATACAAATAAGGTGTATATATATAGTGTAACTATTTATTTATTTATAAAAGTACTTGATTTACAAAATAATAAATAATATATATATATATATATATTGTAGAATAGAAAAATCTATTAATATTGTGATTTTAGTTTTATTCAATTGTTAAATAAGTAAACAAATTTCTAATTCATAACTCTAATTTAATAATTATAATATAATGGGATTAGTGTAGTAGTTGAGATATTAAAATTGTAAGCATTACATTAGTGTGGTAAATCGGAAAAGTATGAAAGTAAGTTTATTTAAAAAAATGTAAAAATTATGAAAAGGATATAAATAAATGAAAAAAAGAGGGAAATAACGTAGAAAGTATACAAAAGTGTAATTCTCAAATAATCACCACAAAGTGATTAGTGAGTAACAATTAGATATCAATATTATTAACCTAATAATTAGAACATTTTACTAAATTGGTAGTTTTTATTTGTAATTTCTACTAACTACTAATAACTAAAAACTCAAAAGTATTAAATATCAATAATTAGTAAACCATTGATATATAAAGTGAAATTAAATGAATGACAAATGAGTATTATCTTAATAACTTTAATTCGATGTGTGATTTGAATTTTCAAATTTTAGTTTATAGATTTTTCAGAAGGAAATTAAGGAGCAAAAAGTTGATCATTTCAATTTAACAATTATAGGCATTCTTCATTTGAAAATTCTAATTGATTATGACAAATTAAAAGTATTAAAAATATTTTTAATTTACTAATTGATATATCAATAAGCTAAAATATTATATTGCTGGCTAAATTTTATAGAAATAAATATATTTTAAGCATGTAGTTGATAAAATTACATTTATTATAGGATTAAAATTAAAATAGCAAGAAAGTGTAGGTATTATTGTAATAATTACTATTTTGATTGGGCCAAATTAAAAATAAAATTAACCTCACTATAAATAGGATTATGCAATTTTTGAAATTAAAACCATAATTGCTAAATCATTATTCCAGTTACAATTGGGATTCCTCACTTCTCTTCTCCTCCTCCACTCTTCGTCTTTGGCAGATCTTCGAAATTGGCCTCCCTCCCAATTTTTGACCATCCCATCAGCTCCGAAGATTCCACTCGCCAATTCTAACCCGGGTTTCAATTCCTCCCCTCTGTACCACATGGCTAGTGCCTTCACCCCCCAAAGTACGTGTTTGGGATTCAAGATTCAGGGCCTCATCACTTGGTATGTCTCCATTTTCGTCGGTTTAATCCCAGTGTTTTGGACTTTTCTGCTGTTCAATATGAAGAAACCGAAAATTTGAAGAAACTGACAAGGTGGAGAAGGAAAACCATGAAAAAGAAAGACCTCTATTATGTGCATAACTTTAATTGTTTACTACTATTTTTGTTCTTGGAAAGAAGAAGGAAAGACGAAGGTGAATTCGGTTGATTCATTGTAATTTGAATTCAACCAAAAACCGACTTTTAAATTTGGTCCAAATCAAGCTTGGCCGAATTCATTTTGGTTTTGGGTTGAATTCTGAAAGTAATCCAGCCGAAAAACTGACTACTTGAGGAACCTGGCTGATCAAAGCTGCAGCAAAAATAACACGGAAGGGATGGCTCTGAAGTATTACGTTGAAGATTGTAAAGAATTATTATTACAAATTAAAGAACAGGAAACGACTCTCAGATTCAAAAGAAGGTTTATTCTCTTTTATTTTCTTGTTAATTAATTACTGGTATTTTTTTCCATTGTTGTTTTGTCTAATTGGGCTTCCTGGCTCGAATAGCATTCAATTGCATTGCACATGACTAGTCTATTTAGGTACCAATTTACTGGTGATTTGTTTAACGATGCTAACAACATTTAGTCTGTGTGGTCTTGAATAGTTATTCCTTGTGAAAAGCTTTGTAGGTAGTATTTGATTAAGTAATGTAATGCTCTCATGCTTTATAGTTCATCTTGGTGTTTACCGCACAATATAGCGAGGGGTTAAGATGTGAGCTAGTGTGGGTGTTTTTCATTCTTTTAGGTCCCACTTTCTTTGAATTTGTTTTTCTTATTTCAGTATGTTGCACTCCGCCAGCATTGAATCCTCTTTTATTTCTTCTTTTAGTTTTCCACTTGTTGCTTTTCAGATTTCTTAATTTCTATTGAGAAGTTGAGACTCTTTCATTCCATTTAATCTTGGATTAATCAGGTTCTGGGAATTTGAGTTTGGTGTGCTCCTTATTTAGACTCGGATCACACGCTTGTCACATTATATAAATTTGAATTAGCTTCTAGAGATGGGGAATCTTGGTCATTTGTTTTTTGTATTTCAACCTTTTCATATGGATAAACTCATGTATTATAATTGTTATAGGTGGTTGATGGATTTGCCAGTTTCCAAAAAGCTCATGAAGAAACTCAATCCTCTCACAGACAAGTATGCAAATGTTTTCTTTCATTTTTTTTCTTCATATTACCTAAGATTATCATACTGTTTTGTTCTTGGAAATGGTGTACAAATATGGTTTAAGGGCATTGGAAAAACCAAAAAAGTTTTATGGGAACCACAATTGCTTACTTGTGAATGGATGTGATTATTCCTCCTGAAAACTTGTATTAATACTAATAAGCTTTCATATTACCTATTGTTTGAACTCCAAAACTGCCTTTTTAGTTGCTAATTAATAATAGATAATCCGTGGCAAGATACTTCAAAGAAAATCCAAAGAGTGCATGTGCAACTTTCCGTGGCATGTATTCTGTGTTCTCTGCTTTGTTTCCTTAATTGCTTGAAGGTTACTGGTGTGGGAATTGATTTAGATCCTTTAAGGAGAGTGAATAAAAAAGAGCAATTTACATTATTAAACACAATGAGATGTTCTATTGTGGCTGTACCTGAAAGATGTCCGAGTTCTTTGAATCTCATTTAGATGATATTAAGACAGTCCTTTGTCCATTGGTTATTTATGGAGACTCAGAAGCTGCACATGGTACCTCCTCAAGGATGAGAAATTAATGCTAGAAAGATGTCACATTTTTTTGGCTCTTTTCTATTATGCTAGTTTGTCTTATTCATATACAATATAATTGATTGTCCATCATCTCCACCATGCAGGTGAACAGTAGTCAAAGGGCAAATCATAGGTAAAAAATGGATAATTACTTCAATTTATGATGGTTTTTTGGTGGTGTTGTACTTATGATGACAATGATAGCTTAGAATAAAAGTTTCAATAATGAAGATAGAATGGTAAATTAAATCTATTTCACGTGTAAAACCTTTGTTATTGAAGAGCTTGTTCGTCCATTTTCTTTTTAACCTGTGTTCATTTAACTTTTAGACTGTAATGTACTTTTAGATGCCTTTATTTGATTGAGTACGTCATTTATGTTGTTATTATAGTTGGCTGGCACTTGTGGTGATTGGTTTGCACTTTTCATGTGTGGTGCAACTGTTTTTCAATTTTTCTCTTGATAACACTATGTCACACAATGCTTTGTTTCTTTTTTTGTTGGTGTTTGCAGGACTATATCTGAAATATTTCTTAGGGAAGATGATGTAAGTACTTTTTTTGTTCTTGCGCTGAAAATGTATCAGTGGATTCAGAACTTAGGAAACTTTTAAAGATGATCTGTGCATTGTGACTTAATTTCTTGATAGAATTGTGGGACTTGACTTCAGCAATTTGGTTCCTGTCAAAATGTCATTTGCATGTATGTTATTTTGAAGTCAAATGCATTTGACAAGTTGAGGAGGATACATATTTGGTAAAGTCATGCAGGTCATCTATCGTCTGTTTTATTTATGTTATTTTACACAGCATTGGGATAAAGGTTACCCTGCTTATAATGTTATAGGCATGTTTGTGTTCCTAAATTTTGTTCCTGTGCATAGATTAAGCTTCTGGAGACTTTTCCTTTTTTCCTTTTTTTTTTCCTCTTCTGGTTACCTGTCTGTTTCCACATGGGCGATTGTGTTAATATAAATTCTGCCCTGCTGGGTATGAACCACTTATATGAGTTTTACTTACAAGAGAGAAAAAAGCGAAGATTTTTTGCGTGTTTTCTAGATGAGCCTGCATGTTTGTTTCTTCAACTTGTAGAAATAAAATCTCATTTTGTTTCAGTAATGCTATATGAGATTCATATATGTCTATATTTTTTTCCATGATTGCAGAAGGTTTTTTTTTTTTCGTTTCCAGTATTCATTCAAAACCTGCCATAAAATAAAACTCTGAAGAGTTCCCAGAAGATTTTGAAACTGAAAGTTTTGTGCAAGTTCAAGTTGTTCAACCTATGATTACTGGATATGTTAAGTTCATTCACTTGAATGTGCAAAGCGCAATAGAGCACAATGGCCTCTTGGGCATGAGCACAAAGCACAAAGTTTCATAGTTTTACATGATGCTATTTCTTAGTAATATTCTACTATTTTGTAATAGTAATTGCAAAATTGTAAATAGCAAGAAATGCATATGATAAAGTATAAACTCCATCATCAAACAATACAAATGAATGCTTCAGTAATTAGAAGTACAAACTACAATGCCATGAGAAATAACATACGTATATTGAAAGAGAGAAATAAAACTTGAAAAGATGACAAATAGGAGTATTTTAAGGTTGAATCATGTAAAGCATCCTGAAATGAGGAAAGGGAAGAGAGCTGCTGAATATCATAGCATCAGAATAGACATCGGATCTTTTATTACATAGTTGTGATGAGTTATCTAAGTAACTCACCTCATCAATGACCTGAGATGTAGATGCGAGGAGTTGATAGTAGTGGGAAAGGGGGCAACTTAAAGTAAGTCTCAATTCCCCTAAAAGCTCAAGTTGAAAAGGGCCAACAGAAGGCTGTTAGACCTTGATGAATAAGAAATATAAGATAAAAAAGAGTTCCTATGGTCTCACAAACCTGCAAAGCCAAAAGATGAAGAGTTTGAAAAAGAGGAATGACTTAAAATCTTTAAAACTGATGGCAGTTTTGTAATTTTAATAAAGAATAATTTTTTTTTTCCTGTTCTTGACACTTGGATGAAAGCTTGTCTCTGTTTGCACGCATTTAGTGCTTTAATGTTTCCATGCTATCAAATCCTTTAGTAAACGTTCTTGTGTTTTTATAAACAGCTGAAACTTCTGCCAATCTTTTGTTTTGCAGGCATACTATACCCGTATCAAGTTGTATGTTCAAAAGGTTTTGGGAGTACGTAACTCTGTAAAGGAAGAGCAGGTTGCAGATGATGTTAGATCCGTTTATTCAAATTACATTTTGAAGAATCTGTCATCCCTGCTTGATAAGATGACAATCAAAGGATTGTTCTGTTTTACTGAATTGGTGACGGACGGCTTGGTTGAATTTGAGAAAACTAGGAGGAAAATGAAGAAGATAGTTAAGAAATATCTTCCTATATTTCTTAATGAGCAAAACTATAATTTCCAAACGAGGATGAAACAAATTTCTTGTCTCCTAAAAAATCATGAAAACTTTAATGGTCATTATGACATTCTTGGTTCTTCAACCAAATCCCGAATTGCTGCTATTAGATTGTTGAATGAACTTGAGGACTTGCCTCTTCAGACACTGAGGGTAATGAGCAGGAAGCTTAATGGTGATAACGGACATATCCCTGAATTGGGTTCCTATAAACATGAGCAGAAAAGTAATATCATAGGTACCATAAAGAATTGTTGCATGACCATGCTGTCAGAACTTCACGAAGGAGAAGATTTACCGGAATCATTGGTCAAGGCTCTGGTTGTTGCGGGCTTGACGCTAAAATTAATACTAGGCCGTCCATCTGTACCAGAGCTCCAAAAATTTTCACAACAGATAGAATCCCTACAGAGTGACATTGCAACAGCTATTTGTCTAGTAGGTTCTGGATGCAAAGTCAGGCCTTCCGAAATAGGTGTACTTTATAGAAAGCTGCCTCATCTGGATGGTTCTGAAGTTACGCTGTCGCAGAAAAGCATGCGTGCTGCATTGAGTTACATGCTGATGGATTTTCTATTTGAGTGCAGTGACATGGAAATTCTTCCAGAATCGTTACTGGAGGCAGTATTTGCCATCAACAAAAGAGCTCATGATTCAGATCATAGGAGTGCCTTAAAGGATAAAGTAGAACAAGAGGTGGAATTACTGTTAGGTTTTAGTGCCCAGATAAAGCAGCTTGTCTGGGACCTTGTTCCTGAACTAGAAGTTGACGAAGATTTTGCCAATGCATGTATGGGGGAGTTTGAAGAAACTGATGACGATGAGGAAGGATTGCATCTCGCTCAAAATCATGAACTTTGTTCTGATGACTCAAAGAGCTTATCAGAAAGCTTTGGTGAAACTATCCCCTTCAATTCTCGGTTGCTCATGTCTGCAGGCACTGGAGATGGTATTTCTTTAGTCCTGTCACCTGACAGATATTTGAACTGTAAACTTCAGTCTGTGCACATTACAGAGAGGGATACAAATGAGCCATATGATTTCAGGCTCTGCTCTTCGCTGGAATCAGAAATGTTGGAGAAAGCACAGAGCTGTAGTGGGAATCTACACCAGTTAGCAAGTTATAGGATGCGCAAACCATCTGATGTGCACTCCTTTTCGTCAGCAGTCAACCAAGTTGGTTCTTCTGTATCTCGTTCCCCTGGTAGAACAAAAGTTTCGCCTGATGTTAAGACAGAAGAAACTATGTATGACTCCACGAGAAATGCGGAAGTCCTGCATTCCAGCTATCCAACTGGACAGACAGGTAGTATGCAACATGAGCTATGTTCAAATAGAAATAAGTACCTTTCAATACAGAAAGCTTGTGATGATACAAGTATGGCCATGTACCACATCATTGGAGGCATGTTGGCTGAATTTGCACAGGCACGACACTTACACTTAAGTCATGATGACTTGGCATATCTTCAAAGCCATGCTTCAGTTCCTGATGAAAGGTACTCGTAGCTGAGATGTTGTTTTGCCTTTTCCCCTGCACTAGTTCCTACTGTAGATCCTACACTTTCGTTGCCAATACCTAATCTACATGGAGCCAACATAGAGTAAAGGGAGAAAGCCGCATTCCAATTATGAGTTGATCTTCATTGCAATTTTTTATTGCATATATATTTTGGCAGCAAATGGATTTTACATTAATATGTTGTATGCTCAATAAAACAGAACTGAGTTCCTATTTACTTGAGCCTACTAAGTTTCTGTTTTGACTTCTGTAATTTCAAATGTCCTTGTGTTTTTATCCATTGTCAATCATTAAAATTTTGCAATAGATTGGTGCTTCCTTAAGAAAGCACTTGGATGGTTTTTAGTAAATTAGTCTGGCAGAGATATTCTGGATATTTGCTGAACTTGATAGAAGACAAGATGTAGATCTGAAGCTAGAGTGCAGCTGATATTGGTATAGGAAGAAACGGGCAAGAACAACACGTATTGGGCAATTTTGATTAAAAGGAAAAAGTGATTGTAGCAATTTTACATGTGACTTGTGAGCATGTATCAGTTATTAATCAGTAAATGCTGGATTTTTTTTTGTTTTAATTTTTTTTTTGGTAGAGACATTATAAATTTCAACAACATTTTTGTTTGCTTGATAGTATGAAAATTTTTGATAGTTTGAAGTTGTATATCCAAAACCCACCATCATCATTAAACAATATCATAACCACCTAATCTGATTGTGTTTATTGAATCTATCATAACAATAAGAAAGATACATTATCAAGAAAACATTATTAAATTGTTTAATACAAGGTAGTATTCCCGTTAAGCATTAACGTAATGAAAGTTAGCTAATCCAAGCTAATGTAATACTCATACGACTGGAGTAGTTAAATATTAAATTCAAAATTGTAAATATATTCGTTAAAAGGGCGGCAATGAAATCACCAAAAAAGTTTATTACCACAATAAAATCATAAACATCTTTTTTACAAGTTTTATTACAATCAACGAAAGCACTTAGTAATACATATAATATTACAAAAAATCCATGAAGATACATCCAAAAAACATACAACAACTTGAATTTTTGCTAACCCCTTGATGGAGTGTGACGCATGTTTTGCAATTTGAATCTAGAATTGTTTACTTGGCATTCGTCCGTACGTCATGTTTCATTAATCGTTTGAGTTTTTTTAAAGTTTTTTCGGTTGCCATCCTTTTATTCACCAATAATTTTTGCTCCTCTAAATTGGCGAACAAATTTGGCACACTTAAGGGATTTTCTAAAATCGTGTCATTATTGTTTGAAATCGTTTTCTTAATCAAACAAACAGAAATCAAAGTTTTCTTAATTACCAAAACGGAAAATAAAGCTTCCTTCATATTACTATTCAGATCCAACTTTTTCTTACTACCATTTTGGCATCCTAGCTTCTTCTTCTTCTTCTTTTTCTACTTTTTAATTTCTTAGGTAAAAATTTTGATGTTCAAACCACAAATATGCTAAATTATTCAAAACAATCTAAATCTTTTATTTAGTAAAATATCAAAATAATTTAATCTATAGTGGAATAAAAATTTTTGAATAAGTTAAAATTAATCTCGAATTACACTCCGCCGTCCAATGACCTCACTTTCCATAGTTATGGCACTAGCCATTTTTCTTCGTTTTGAAGATAGTATTTTTGGCCTCTTACTGTGAAGAGAACTCACTCTTTTGTGGCTTGAACTTTTTGGGACATTTCTTGGAATGTGAAACTAAGTTGGCAACTGACTTTTGTTATCCAACTTATTCCAAACCCTTCCTAATAATGTTTTGATCTTCAATGTGTATATTCCTATTTAATTCTTCCAGTCCCATCTCTTTTTTCAGTCTGTACATTTCAATCTTGAAATAACTTCATTCCGTGGGAGAGGAATTGAGAAAACAGTAGCTCCACCAAAGACATTTGCAAATATAGCAAGTTGACCAAATCATTTGCAACAATAACAGGTTGACTATTTAGGCCACGGGAAAATACCAAAAAACCCCTGATGCTTATGAACTTCATCGTTTAATTTCATTTCACCTTTCTTCTGCATTCTTTCATTCTTCATGGATTGAACATCTCATTTCCACGGTGTGTACATGAAATCAAACAACTAGTTTGAATGTCCCGTACAGGTTATTTCGTAGGTAATAATTAAAAATGTAAAGTACATCCCGACCGACGAACAAACAAAATCCACTTGTCTCTCCACTTGTCTCAAACTGGCAATTGGATGTTTGAAGATGGCCGAAGACTTATTAAGGTTCTACAGACAAATAAGAAACGAAGATGGCATTTGTTGGACGAATAAACGAGTTTATTCGAGGGTTTAATCGACGCTTGGTCTAGGGTTTAATCGACGTTTTAGTCAACTCTTATTCGAGAATTTAATCGACTCTTTAGTCGACGTTTAGTCGAGATTATAATCGACATTTTAGTCGACGTTTCGTCGATATAAAAAATTACGAAAATATTATTTGAAAACCGCGCCCAATCGTATTCTCGCGACTGTTCGTTCTCCCACCATCACTTAAGTCGCCAAAGAACACGGAAGTAATATTTTTCAACCGATTGACACTCTCTGATCTTGATAACCCATTTACATCCACTATTTACACCATTTACATCATATTCAAGCATTGCAATTTAAATGGCACGTACGCGAGGTGGACGTCTGACAGCTGGCGCAATGGAGCGGAAATCAGAGAAGACGACTAAGGACAAGAAGAATGTTAGTTCACATGTTGCTTCATGTTTGTTATGTTTAGAAATCATAGTGCCTGGTTACTCATTTTCGTGTATTGCCGTGTATTTCGTTTAGAAGTTGCTATAGTAGTTAGGGTTTTGCATATGTTTAAACCCTTTTATATTGTTGAAATACTGTTTTTTTATAACTTTAAACACACAAAAACTGTCCACAAAACACTCGAAAACCATGTTAATGATTAACACTTGGGCGAGAACAAGTGTCGATTGAATGCCCAATATATCTTGAACAAGTGTCGAACAAATGTGTCGACTGTATGCCGAATATGTCTCAAGCATAAGTGTCGACTCATCGCTCAATATGTCTCGAACAAGTGTCGACTCTATGCTCAATATGTCTCGAACAAATGTGTCGACTGTATTCCCAATATGTCTCAAACAAGTTCTAAAGCATGAGGGGTGTTTCAGTATTTTCCCGTCGCCTAAATGGTCCTCCTGCTATTGTTGCAAATGATTTGGTCAACCTACTATTTTTGCAAATGTCTTTGGTCAACCTGCTATTTTCTCAAATCTTCCTTCCGCGGGTAGCTTACTCAACACACGACTGACAAAGAAATTATCAGACAGATAAGAGTTTTTCTTTTTCAACTTGTTCCTCATGTTCTCAAGTTCAATCAATGAAGAGGTGATACTCGAATTCATATGGAATTTAAAATCAAAGAACTTCTCCCCTAGGAGAGTTTTAGAGAGCCCTTCTTGCTTTTGGAACTAAGCATTCAAACAATTTCATATCTCTTTTACCGTCTTATACTCACTATAGGTCATAGCTAACTAAGGATTTAGAGAATTCAACAAATAATCTCTACAAATATCCTTATCCTTTCATCGATATTCATCAACATCTTCAATAGTAGATGCAAAATCACTTAAAACAGTATAGAATGTTTCATATTCTTTCATGCCAAATTGAATGTACAATTCCCAACTGTGAAATTCAATAGCATCAAAGAATTACAGTTTGATGATATCATATGAACTCCACTTTTCCATTTTAGCTAAAACAAAAAAAAAAGATTGTAATTAGCCAAAACAGACCTCAAAAAATGGATTCAAAATGTCCAAAAATCTTAAGATAGGCTACCATTTTCGCCCAAAAAATTGCTAGAAAAAGTCAACTCTCGGTTAGTGGTCAACAGTCAACGGTCAATGCACAGTCAACGCCCAATCGGCAATCAATGCTCATTAGCGCCCAATCAGCACCTTGCCAGCAGTCAGCGCCTAGTCAATAGTCAAACTTGGTCAGTGCTTGATTCGCCCTAGTTGACTTGCTCGATTCACTATGTCAACTGGGTCCGTGACTTGCCGGAACTTTAGTTGGTCGTTTCTGCTTTGTCCGACCTTCGATTAATGCTGGTAACAATTCAAAATGTTTGTCTCGACAAGTAGAACAAAACCCAAGTGGTCTTGCACCCTATAATCAACTATATTTTTCGGGATCTATAAAGAAAGATTCCGTCCATAGAATTTCAAACTCAGATCCTAACCAACTCCACCGTTGGATCAGAAATCTGATGGCACCGTTGAATTCCTCTCGTCGAAAGTTTCAAGTAGACACCTTATTTTATTAGATCAGATATACATTGATAATAGTTCAAGAGTATTGGAGGTATATTAGTTTGAGAGAATTTGGTGCTTGAAATATCAAGTTTGGAATGTTCAATAGTGTTACCTCCAGTTAGAAATTCTAAAATATATATGCAAGCTATTGAACTACATTCAATATGTGCCATAATAACTAAAATTTCACCTATTAGGCTTATATTTGAACATATTATTTGGACTATATACTTAAATATATCCAACATTTGAAGCACATAGCAAAACATAATTCAATCATTCTTTACTTAAGCACTCCTGCCTTCCTTATCTTGTTTTGCATCTTTTATTTCCATTTGTAGCTATGCCATTCCTCCTTCCTTTTTCTATATGAAGGTTTGTTGTATTTTGAGAAAACATTTCATAGTCGATTGAAATAGTTTTTTTAGGATAATGTATACTGCATGACTCAATTATATTAAACTAGTTCTTATCTCTCCCTCTGTCTCAAAAAAAGAGTTCACTTTAATTTAACTATAACTTTTTATTAGTTATTAAGTACAACATATTTAATGTACGAACTAAATATATAATTTTATATTTTTTCTTTACTTTTTAATTGTGAGTATACACTATTATTATTAGTAAAAATATTTCAGAAAGTTAGGAGGTGCCTCTCCCTCTGTCTCAAAAAAAGAGTTCACTTTAATTTAACTATAACTTTTTATTAGTTATTAAGTACAACATATTTAATGTACCAACTAAATATATAATTTTATATTTTTTTCTTTACTTTTTAATTGTGAGTATACACTATTATTATTAGTAAAAATATTTTAGAAAGTTAGGAGGTGCTTGGTGTGGGGATATGGGAATGGGGATATGGGTTTGATAGTGATATGGGTGGTTGGTTGAAATGAATGGAATTCCCTGAGCCACTTGAATAGACATTTCATTTCCCCATATGGGGTAATGCTCATACCCCCCAATATTGGGGGGTATGGAAGTAGGAATATGGGTTTGCTAACAATTATTTTAATTAATTTAATTATTAACTTATTATTATTAAAAGTAATAATAAATTAGTTAATCAAGATTAAGTTAATTATTTATTTATTTACTTAATATTATTAATTAATTAATAATTAAAAAATCTCATTTTATTAATAGTAATTATTATAATTAATATATAATTAATTTATAAATATTTAATTGATAATATTAATTAATTACTAATTATTACTAACTAATTAAGTAACTAATATTAATTAATTAATTCATATTAGTTATTATAATTAATACTAATTAATTAACTAATACTAATTATGTAATTAATATTAATTATTATAATTAATATAAATTAATTTATTATTAACTTATTATTATTAAGTAATAATAAATTAACTAATTAAGATTAATTTAATTAATCATTCATTTACTTATAATTAATATGAATTAATCTCATGATCTAATTTTAATTATTACAATTAATATTAATTAATTACTTAAGATTAATTTAATCAATAATATTTTTATTAATAATTAATTAATTTAATATTATAATAAATAATTAACTAATAATAACTAATTAATTAATACTAATTATTACAATTAATTTATAATCATTTCCATTCCCCAGGACAAACCAACCACCATTATTAGTAATCATTCTCATTCCCAAACACAAACCAATCAGTAGAATTATAATGAAAGACCCCACCATCATTATCCACTACTATCATTTCTATTACCTTTCCCATTCCTCTGTTACAACCAGGCGCCCCCTTAGTTTGAAAGCGCCTCTCTTGCAAATTTTGTAATTAAATGCTTTGAAAAGACAAAAATAGAGTCAGTTCTTTAAGTTTAAAATAATGATGAGTTATTGATCATTTCAAGTCATAAAAACAAAAATATTCAAAAAACAGATATATATGTGGATTATTCAATCATAGTGTGCTCATGATCTCTTAAACTACTAGAGCTACATTTAGTTAAGTCCATGCTAATATTTTAAGCCAAGTGGTCCAGTACTATATATACTCATACTATATGTATATAATTTTTGTTGAAAACTTTAATTTCTTTCCTATTTTTTTTTTGGTTTATCTAGTAGTTTCTTTCGGGTCATGTAATTTTTAAATTATGGTATTACTAAAGGAGTGTGGGAGATGATGAGGTGGATTAAAGAAATATTTCAAGTGGTTTAAAAAAATGTGTTATGATTTGTGAAGATTTGTTTTTAAACTTGTGACTTAAAGAGCATGCTAGTTCAAAGAATGAGGCATTGTTAAGTAGTTTCACTTCACCTGGGGCTTGCATGATTCAACATCATGCTGGTCAAAAATATTAACATTAACTTTATAGTACAATAAAAGTTATGACCAAAATGCTTGGTGGTTGGTACACTTTGGGGGCAATTCTTTTCATTATTAAACTTAAAGGTAGAGATAGCTGATGAAAGTGTATGTAGTTCCTAATGATGTGTGATCACAAACAATTAATTTTGGGGATCCAAGTTATGATTTCATGACTCCAAATTTTGTTTATGATGATGCATTTATTAACCAAGTTAGAACAGTTTGATTCTTAAAAGTAAAAGAAAAAAAAGAAAAGAAGGTAGCTAGTACATAAAAGGATCAAGCTACTAGCATACATGACTCACATATTCGAAGAGAAAAAAATTCATCCCAAAAATATGAAAAAATTCAAATGATAGAAAAAGTTAGACATCCAACAACAAAAGTTGGTAGGAAAATGGACAAATGACGATGGTTCTCCCATAGTTTTAGCAAAAGATATGTGAACTATATTTTCTAGTCCTAGCCCTTTCACTTTTATTTTTCTATTTTATTTTATAACTATTTCTTCTCCTCACTTTTTCTTTGGGTTCATCGATCGCCGACTCCAACTAGTTTGGGATAAAGGTGATGTTGAAGTTTATGTTAATATGTGAACTATATTGCTTTCAATTAGTCAATTGCTCCAAAAAAGCAGTAGTTCATGAAAAAGGAATTGAACCAACATGTTGCTCATATTGCAAGAAGTGGTTCATACAAGTCAGGCTAGAAAAGTTCAGATGCCATCCTTTCACATGCATGCTACTGGGCAAAATGTGTGTATTTTTTTCACATATTTTTTCCCTCACTCTCATAATGCATGTACTCAACACAAATGGTCTGTCTATATGAGTACAAAACATTACAAATCTTACTTTAATATCAGTTCATAATTTTTTAACAATTGGATAACATAATTATTGGATGTATTCCAAATCAATATTCACAAGAGAAGCCTAAATAATGTAATTCCGAAGCTATAAATTGTTAAGCACCTATGTTTGAGGTTATTGTTAGAAGGAGCTACCAACAAGTATTCTGGAACTTATGGTTGAAGTTTTCACATATTCTGTATAACCAGTTATCAAGTATTTCTCCTTGGTATTCTGGGAAGAAGAAATTACATGTAAGTTTTTTTTCCTTACAAAATTTGTATTAGGAATTTTGAAAAAAAAATCATAAATATTTTTGTAAGGTGCATTCACTATAGATTTATGTTTACTATAATAAATTAGTTTCATTTGTTTTGGACCAAAAAAGGCCACACAAAAAGTAATTCAAAATAGGATGTCGAATTGCTCATAATTTATGTCCACTTTATAAAATGGTTTAAAGGCTTATTTTTACTATATTATTATTAATTATCATAAAAATGGTTTCATGCATTGTCCCCTTTTTTCCATCTAAATGTATTAGTCCATATGTGTGTCAACCCATAATTTTATATTCTTATTGCATTATTAACATAATGTATTTGTAGTATCAATCGATGGAGGGGTCATCATGGGGCTATTTTCAGATTCAGACAATGAATCTTACAAGTTAGCACTTTTGATTCTTCTTAATTTAAATGCAAATGAGAAACAACAGCAGATTTCACAACAGTCATACCATGATTCTGTATTATCAGGACGTCAATGGGTACAATAGAAATTGGTGAGGCATCATATGTGGCTATTTGAAAACTGTAGAATGGATGTGGATACATTTCTTCAATTCTGTAAATTATTACAAGAGGGTAGATACATCGATGACAACCTGCATAGACATGTGTCCGTTGAGGAAGCTATGTGTATGTTCCTTGTACTTATGAGTTATGAGTCATAATCAAAGATAACGAGTGTTGGCTGAGAGGTTTCAAGATTTATTGAAGACAATCAATCATAATGTTAGAATGGTTGTTAGGACTATAGTAGCTTTGGAATTGGTGATAATTCGACTAAGAAATTAGCAACAAGTACACCCACGAATTTTGAAAAATGTAAAATGCTATCCATGGTTTAAGGTATGGATCAATTTTTGTGTGTCTTGTTAAAACGTACAAAAAATTTTAGATGAATGTATAATAATGCCTACTTATTACATATTTGTCATATGTCACCTATTCAGGATTGTCTTGGTGCAATTGATAGAATAATAGTATCTGCTTGGATTTCATGTGATAGAAGGGAAGCATTTCATAATCGTAAGATAGAAATTTCACAAAATGCATTAGAAGCATGTGACAATGATATACGATTTATTTTTGTCCATGATGGTTGGAAAGGTAGTGCGCATGATACTCGTGTTTTTGGGGATGCATGTTTGAGATCAGAAAATAATTTTTCCATTTCCACCTCAAAGTAACAATTAATTAATCATACATGTATGTACAGAGCACGCATACAGTACGAACTCCAAAAATTATAGCATAAAGTTGCATTAATGATATTTAATTAATAGTTAGTTCTTGTTAATTATCTAATATAATTTATTGCTAATATTATAATATTATATATGAGATTAATATGAAGCCAATTATGGTAGTGAGTGGTCCCTATAGCGAACAACATCTATATTTTTAATACACTTATAAATTGTAGTATATTTATATTTATTATGAATATAATTATGAGTATTGAATTTTTGAAGGTAAATATTATATTGTTGACTTAGCATATAAGAATATTCTTAGTTTTCTTGCACTTATTATGGCCAAAACTATCATTTATGCTATTTTTGTGGAAGTGGAAGAGGTTCTAGATTATAGATCACTGTCATTTCTCAATGAGAAATCTAATTGAATGGACTTTTGATGTCCTCAAAAAAAGATTTCCCCTGTTGAAAGGGTCAATACAAAAATATATGATGGTAGGCAAACATTAATGGTAATTGCATGTTGTGTACTACATAATTTTATTAAGGAGCAATTACCTAATAAGGCATATTTTTTGAAATACCTAGGTGAATACATGATTGTGGATCATGATGAATTGTTCGTAATTGCTCATTTGGACACTTCTACTGAAGGAGTAGGTGAGTGGAATGAATTTTAAAATCAAATTGTAATGCATGTGTGGAATTATGATAGGTAAATGCAAGTGCTAATTTTAACCTTTGTTAGACATTATCATTTATAATGTATTATGTATTTAATTATTATGATGTCAGTTATATGTATAAAATTTAAAACCGAATAAACTTCATGTAAGTTGAGATAATATTAATATGTACTTTGTGGACTACTAATTTCACGTTTGTGGTTCACACTCGATAAAAAAGGAAAAAAAAGTGTTATCCCAATTTTATTCCACAAATTGAAAATATAAAATTACACATTCTATCTCATGTTTGGATGAAAAGAATATGTTAAAAAATATTCTTTTACCAAAAAATTTAAAAATTTCCTCCAAAATAAAAATAGGTGAACAAAAATTCCCTCTTCTTTTTCCAAAATAAAAATGAAAAAAATGGCTTATCAAACAGAGACTAAAATTTTGCTGAATGTTAGTATAGGAATATTTTTAGGGTAACTAAAGTATTATAGTCTTCTTATTGCCCAATTCAGACATTATAATTGACTTTTTTTTTTTTGAAAAAAATGTATATTTTGAAAACTAAAACTATAAATATCTCGTAGTACTCACAATATTTTAGAAGACTGTAAATATCTCAATATTTTTAAAATTACAAATGACATTTTTGGTGTATTTTTCATAGTCAAAGTAGTCAAAAATTAAAATAATAAGTAGCAAATATGCCTAATTTTTGAAACTTGAGGGTGAATTTGCTTTGAGTGAAATCAAGGCCAATATGATCCCCAAACTAATTTTGCTTTATATTTTTAAATCTTGAATTATAGTTACGATGTTAGAAAGAATTCACTGATAATGTTTTAATAATATTTATGTTGTTAGTAGAAAATGTTAGGAGAAATTACTGTTGAAGTGGGTAACTAATAGTGATTTATTACTACTATATTAATTCTTTTCTTTACTTTGTACATCTGTTAAAATCTTTTGTATTTTTTTATTTGTTAGATCCTTTTAAATCTTACCATATAATAAAATATAATGGTTCAAGATAAATAAATGGGACCATTCCGCTAAATCAAGAGACAAGACTATAGTCTTTTCCAAAATAATGAGCTCCTTATGTTTGTTTTATTATAAACTATGAATAAGTATATTCTATATTTCTAGATTAATCAAAGATAAAAGGATAGATTATATTTACTTCTCTTGAGATTTGATAAACTTTCTAAATGATGTTAATAAATTGAACGACAAAGCTAGTGGTTGGAAATTGTAAAAGGACTTAAAAACCATCCCACTTTAAGGCAAGAAATTTTTTTAACAAAAAGAATCGAAAGAAAAGAAAAGAAAAAAAAAGGACTTACACTGTGAAAATAAAAAAGACCTGAACTTTTTGTCTTTCACACTTTAAACGAGATAACCTTCACCTTCTTTATCAACTCCTATATTTCTCTATGAAAATTATGGACTTAGTAGCAAAATTCCTATTGATTTCTTATAATTAGAGTGCAAATAAATTTCATTCAAATGGTTTAGAATACATATGAACTCTTCAATTTGCTTGTTCTCATCTAAGGTAAAGGAAATGTGGTTAAATGGCTTCTCTTTCTTAGCTTCTCACAAAAACCTACATCTTTTTTGATAATTTCAGTTAGTGGAGCAGTTTTAAAAGAAAAATCTTTAAAAAATATGTGGTAGAAACTTGCTAAATCATGAAAACTTCTTATGTCAGAAATATTAGAAGGTGTTGGCCCATCATTCATGATCTTGACGTTTGCTTGATCAACTTTAATACCTTGTTCACTCAAAAAAAGTCCAAGAAGAACAACTTTGGTAACACAAAAAGTGCACTTCTTAATGTTAGTAAAAACTTTTTTTACCTCGAAAGTACTTAAAACTTACTTCAAATATGCTTATTTAAGTCTTTGCTGTAAATCAAGATATTATCAAAAAATTTTACAAACTTACCAATGAAAACTCTTAAAACATGATTCACTAGTTGTATAAACACGCTAGGAGTATTAGTTAGACCAAATGGCATAACTAATCATTTATATAGACCAAATTTTGTTTTAAGGTTATTTGTCATTTATCTGCTTCTTTCATTATAGTTTGATGATAGCCATATTTTAGATCTATATTCATGAATATACAAGCACCGCATATCATGTAATTGAGGTATGGGATGACTATATTTTATCATTATTTTGTTGACAACTCGACAAGCAACAAACATTTGCCAAGATCAATGCTTTTAGGCACCAAATATCTGTAATAGTGCATGGTCTTAAAGATTCATGAACATATCTTGGTTAATAACTCATCTACTTGTCTTTGCAACTTCTTTGTTTACTCGAGATTAACTCAATAAGCAAGTTATCTGGAATCATAACACCAAAAATGAAATCTATTTGATGTTCAATCTTTCAAGTTAATGGAAACCCAGTTGGTATCTCTTTGGAAAAGATATCTTCTAAAGTATACGAAATAGACATCACTTCAACAGGAAAATTAGAAAGTAAGTTGTAAACAGCTAAAAAACTTCTTGCTATACAAGTACAACAAAAAGCTTGTGAGAATATATAACCCTATCAACCACTTGTATGCTGATAAAGAAATTTGTCTTTTTCTTTTCTCTCACTATTGGCTTTTCTCTCATAGATCTTTCAACTTGACTCAAAACTAATTTTTTTCCTCTCTCCTTAGGTTTTATCTCACTCTCATCCTCAAATTTTACCTCAGCTAGCTTGAATTTCTCTTAATTTCTTGAGATAATGTCCAAAAAGGTCCCTTTCCTATTGACAAATGAGCTTTTTAGTCCCTCAATTTCAAAATGAGACAAAATCGTCCCTCACATTACACTACATGTGATTTGAGGGACTAAAATGGTTTCATTTATGTAATGTGAAGGACGAAAATGGTTCATTTATATAATGTGAGGGACGATTTTGTCTCATTTTGGAATTGGGGGACTAAAAAGCTCATTCGTCTATATGTGAGGGACCTTTTTGGACATTTTCTCTAATTTCTTTGGCTATTTTTGAGCTTTCCAACTCTTTATATCTTTTCTCACTCTCATTTTCCATTTGTAACTATATATTATACACTTCTTGAGGTGACAAAGGTACAAGAGTTACATTTTTGTCATTCATTATGAAAAGAATATTTATTGGTAAATCCATCATAAACTACTCTCCTACCATACTCTCAGGGATGGCTAAAAAGTAGGTGACCAACTTGTATTAGTATAACATCACAAGGAACACTTACTAATGGAAAATAAAAATAGCACTTATTTCGTTACTTTGATCTCTCCACATTTATTCAACCAATAAAGGCACAGACACTTAGACACAAGCAACTTCAATTTCTCTATAAGAGTATTGCCAGCCATATTAACCATACATACCTTATTTTGAATGTGGCATTGAGTATGAGAGATGTTGGTCTTTTGGTTATCATTCTCCTACTTTGTTTACACGCTATGTGCTCTTATCATCACCATTGTTTCATTTTCAACAGCTAGTATCTCATCATCCCTTCTTCTAATGATGGCATTCCTTCATGGTCAAATTCTATATTTTTTTCCTATTCAAGATAGGCATCAAGATCACTCTTTTCTTGAAATGGTGGAATTTTCAATTTGATACTTACAAGGTTTTTATCAATTCTTGAAGCATCCCCTCTCCTTTGAGTGCTATGGGATGTCTCAGATTCTTCTTCTTTGTCATTGGATTCCTTTTTTTTTTTTTCAAACAAGGGTTTTCATGTGTTTGTTGTGATCTTGATCCTCCTTTTGGTCCTTCCTTGCTTTTGGATTCTATGGCCATTAGTCTCTCATTCATGGTCTCAACATTAGAGTTAAATGAGCAAAATGTTACCTTATAGTCTTTTGATATAATATCTCCTTTGGTATTTCTGCCATGGTGGACTTTAATGTTGTGTTGAAGAAATAAACTTGTATGTTCTCATAAAACACTTTTCCCCCAACAAAAATCTACTTTACTCAAACCCGAGTGTAAGTTTTTAACTTGATAAAAGCTCTCAAGCCTTTTTCCTCTCAAATTCACAAATTATAGTTCTAAATAAAATTCTCAAAGGTATGCTAAAGTTAACAATCTATCACACCTGAGATCAAAACAAAGAACACACAAGGAGCCAAAGAATAAGCAATGGAATTCAAAAGATTGAGAAAAAAAAATCGGACTAAATGAACAATTTTTTTGAAAATTCTTAGCAAAAATCCTTGGAGTAGAATTCCAAAATTTTTTTTGGAGTATTCTAGTCAATTTAGATAAGGAATTTGTATCAAATTTTTTAGCTCAAAGCGGAATCCAAATTGGATTCAAATCTTTTCCTATATGGAATCAGTAACTAAGCCAATTCCTTTTAGGTGGTGATTGGTTTGAGTTCTTCAATGGAAATCACGATGGGAATGCTCATTGCATTGTTTCTACTTGGTTAAAACCTTATAATAGGTATTAATGTGAATGATGATGTTTGATTTAATTCAATTATGGGGAATAGGAGGAATCAGTCAAAATTTCAATTTTATCTTTATTAATAAATATATTATAAAAATAACAGTATACAATGATAAGAGAAAAGAGAGAGAAAATAAAGTAAAGAGGAATGAGAGAGAAACAAAAGTGACTAGGAAGAGAAAAAAGGAGGAGTGAGAGAGAATAGAGGGAAAGAAATATCATAAAATGATTAGAGATAAACTAAAGTGAGAAAAATGATGAAAGAAAAAGCGGAGTGAGTGGAAAGAGAGAAAAAAAGAAGCAAGAAAGAAGAGAGAGAAAAAACATTATAAAGCGATGAGAGAGAAAGTAATAGTAGTGAGAGATGAGAGATGAGAGATAAAAAGGAGTGAGTGAGAAGAGAAAGAAAGTAGAGTGAAAAAATGATGATAGAGAAAGATAAGTGAAAGGGAAAATAGAGAAAATATTATAAAATAATGAGAGAAAAGTAGAGTGAAAATTTGTTGAGAGAGAAAGTGAAGTGAGAAAGTGATTAGAGAAAAGTGGAGTAAGAAAATGATAAGAGAGAAAGTAGTGATAGAAAAATCATGAGAGAAAAAGTAGAGTGAGAAAAAAATGTGAGAGAAAGTGAAGTGACAAAAATGATGTGAGAGAAAATGGATTGAGAAAATAATAAGAGAGAAAGTAGAGTGAGAAAATGATAAGAAAGAAAGTAGTAGTAGAAAGAAATGAGAGAGAAAGTGGAATAATAAAAATAATGAGAAAGAAAATAATAGTTGAAAGGGATGCGAGAGAAAGAGGAGAGAGAAAAAATAATATAGAGGTATGAGTCGTATGACTGAGACAAAATCAATGTATAATGGTGGTTTAATATTGAGGTTAAAATTGAAATAATAAAATAAAAATAATTACCGAATTTAAGGTAATCAATGATTGCAGGAGGATAGTAGGTAATCAACAATGGCCTAATTTTCTAAAATCATTACCAAATTCTATTTCCATTACCCCCAACTAAGCATCAAATAATTGAATGAATCCCATTGACAAGTTTGATTTGCCCCAACCAAGCACCCCATAAGTTGAACTTTTATTCTTATCCTATTAGGAATCATTAACCAATTCAATTCCTTTTAAAAATATAACTTTTGTTACAATAGGAGTCAAATTCAAATCACGTTTGAAATTGGAATCAATAACTAATCTAATCAAGAATCAAATTGCATTTATACAAGGATTGCACAAAATTGGCAGCAATAACAATGGTAGGAGGTCAGCTAGCCTAAGGTTCAAAATTCCAAAAGTTTACTTCAAGAAAGTCAAGAATTCAAGATATAGCTTCAAGAAAAACAAAAAATTCAAAACTCAAGAACAAGTATAAGATTGATAGAACAAGATCAAGAACTCAGCTATCAAAGATCAAGAATTCAAGAATTTAACTGAAAAAAAAAAGAATTTAAGAATTACTACAGAGAAGATCAAGAATTCAGAAACAACATTAATAGCCATGCCTTTTTTTTTCTTTCTTTTTCCTCTCTCTCTCTCTCTCTCTCTTTCTCTCTTCTAAAATACACTGCAAATACTAAGGTTTTCTTAATGGACAAGAAACTAAACAAAAATAATTGTAATATGTAGGTAGAATTTAGCGATAATCACAATGATAAGAAACCAAACCAATTTGTCTGCAAAATTTAGTCATGATCACAAAGATAACGTCAATAAAAGAATTGCGGAATAGAAGATAAGAAAAGGGATCATGGGGATAAAACAAAGAAAAATTAGGAACAAGGAAACAAAGATAACAAAAAAATTAGGAACAAGGAAACAAGGATAACACAATAACAAACAAATAAAGAAAGATATGAACATTTTTAGGGAGTTACCCAAATTGCTCTAATACCAAACTGATATGAATCTTTAGGAAACTTGTCCTAAAAACACATAATTGAATGGAATCCCAAGAAACAACCACAATCTCGAATTGAACTAGCTTGCTCCAAGGTGGAAAAATACCTCGATCCTAATCTATCTAAGTAGATTGAACTCTTGGTATCAATATAGATTGAAGTAATGCCACAAGTTAAGGGAACAAATTTTAACTTGATAAGTCAAAAGAACAACACAAGGACATATTTTATATACTCAAACGTTTACAAAAGAACTTGAATTTGTGAAAACATCACAAGAAATTTTTGTTGATGATTGATTGATGATGATGGCCAAATATACGTGTTTATTTATAGGGTAAGGGGCAACCATCCTTACCCTTTTTGACTCAAAAGACCTTCCTAACTAGTAATTAAAGGAATTAAAATGATTGGTTAGATAAATTGTTTTAGAATAACCTAACTAGGAACCTAACCCAAAAACAAAACCAAACAAAGATTTGTGACCTTAAAACAAATTTGAAGTCTTCTGGAAAGACTCCATAAGAATTCAACCAATAAAGTCTTTCAGTTTAACAAGGAAATTAACAAAGTAAGACATATCTAGGTTTAATAACCCTAGGGGCAGCCAACTTATGAATTTCAGCCATAATGCCCTTAAATAATGCAATTGGACCTTGAAAATACAATTTGGGCTTAAATATAACGCCCATTAGTAACTACACTTAATAATTGTATAATATAAAACTTGTAATTATTAGTATTGGACTCTTATTTAATGTGGATTTCATGAATAGCCTAGTAAGAGTCTTTTTGAATCTTTAACTCTAGCCCTTGTCACTGGCTCATGAGCACTTTGAAGTAGATCCTTAAATTCGGATTTAGTTCCATGATTCATGCCTTGGTTTGCTTTGTTTGAATCTTGTAGTGTTTGTGTTCCTTGATCAATATTATCAAATATTATCAATGATTTTTTCTTAATAAATTATGTATGATAAAACTAGTAAAATTTTAATATTTATCATATTTTTGCTTATAGGTTAACCCTTATAGTACTTCTAAAATTAAGTTGCGTTATGGAAATGAAATGAATGACACTAAATATGTTGATGCTAAAAAATACTTTCGCAATTTTGTGTTGTTGGACGTAACTAAATATATTTTTAATGGTTTAGATGGTAGGAAAACATGCAACTGTCCTTTACTTGTGATGTACCTAGTAGTTCAAATGGGATGGAGATTGATTCTAAGGATAAGATCAGGGAAATATTTAGGTTGCATGTTGGTGATGATTCTATCCATATGTTATATATCAATGAAATGTACTATTAGGAATTTGATATTGTAATAGGAAGCAACAATGAAATATAAGTAACCCTACAGGGAAAAAGAAAAAAACCCTATCCCAACGAGGTAGTAAGCATAGGAGAAGTACACAATTAGTTAAAAAAGTAGAGCAGTTATGAAAGGTACGGTTGAAGAAGATAAATGAGCATAGGGAAAACGTAGTGATGATTAGTTGTATGCTATAAGCAATGACGATGAAATGGATGCTAATTTCATTGAATGAGTTGTTGAACATATATTATACTGGACGTCTAGAACATGCATGGCATTAATAGCGATAGTGAATTGTCAAGTTATGAGTCTAATGATCACATTATCAAAAGTGAAAAGTTTAAACTCATGCAAGGGATGATGTATGAAGATATTCATTCTTTGAGGGAGATACTATATTAGTGCACTATTCAATAGGGATTCACTCTAATTAGAATTAAAAATGAAAGACAAAGAGTTACAATAGTGGGGATGAAGTTTCAAATTGGAGAATGTATGCTTCTCTAATGCCTAATGGGGTTACTTTTGTAACAAAAATATAAAATCATTCTTATACAATGAAAGATAACATTTCAGCTTTTGCAAGGTGGATGGGTCAAAAAATTGAAAGACTTGTCAAGTAAATTGTAATGTAAAACATGAAATGATAAGAAATGAGCTACTTAAATATAAGTTGTGGTTTGAACCAATAGATAACTTAGGGCTGGATTAAAATCATTAGAAATGATAGATGGGAATTACTTAGAGTCCTATAGGTTGTTGCAAAAGTATTACATGATGTTGAAGAAAATAATTCTAGGTAGCATTATTATTCACTTCCACATATCTTTAGGGGTTACAATTTCATTAGCAAAGAATTTCTTTTTAGAGTTAGATGTTGTGAAAAAGGGGTACTAACTAAATTTTGTACCCAACAAGCTCTTTTATAATGACCCAATATATTACTATTATAATATTTAGTAACACATTTTTTTTTAAACTTGTGTTACTTTAGTTATCTCTAATAAAATTGATAATCTCCCCTACCGTGAACTTGGTAGTTACCTCTACTTCCATATTCATGTCCCCAAATGTTTTGATATTATGTCTTAGCAATATTGTAGGATTTTCTTTTCTCTTTGGCTTTAGGTGTTTGGAGCTGCAACTTCTCTATTGGCACTTTTTTTGGAGTTTAATCTAACTTGCCATTGGCTCTCTATTTGGAAGAATTAATGAACTTTGTAACTTTTTTATAGTTAAAAATTATAGTTATTTTATTTTTAGTGTCACTTCTATAATATAGCCAAATTTTATGGGCAAAGTGTTAAGAAAACTTCCTTAATAAGAAAACACCTATTAAACTTGAATGCATTTTTAATCTCTATCAACCGAGAAGAAAAAAAGGCTTAAAATGGTCTATAATTTCTCTTTGTAATATCAAGTGAGAAAAAAAAAAAAAACTTCAATAGTCTCCAATTTCTCTATATTACAAAGCTCAAATATCCATTTCAACATCAAGAAATTATTTCTTTAGATCATGTTGATACCTTTATATATCTTGTCCAAATATCCCATGCCTAATTTGTGGATTTGACTATTAAATTTTTTTCAATCAAGTTATTGATTGCCAAATAAATTTGGAATAATGCCAAACTTCCTCTCCCTTTGATATCTGGTTCAAAATCCATGCGAATTTCTTCTTGCATAAAATTATGCACCTCAACATGTGTTTGCCTGTGAGTTTTATAATAATTATGATTTTGTCTTGTAAAGTTTTGATGGAACACATAATATTTATTGTTGTCACAACCAAATGACATGAATCAAAAGAAAACAAAGCAAACAAAGGCTAACCAAAACTCTAATGCCAAATAAAGGAATGACAAATAATATTTTGATATTAAAAGAAAGCACTAGTGCACTAATAATATTTTGAGATATTATAAGGTAAGAGAAGAGCTAACATTTTCATAAGAAGTCAAAACTTAATTCTACCTAAAAACGTCTTAAAAGATCAACCAAAGAAAGCACTAGTGCACCAAACCAGGAGAAGGCCAAAAAAGGAGAGACCAAAAGGCTGAGTCACGTTAGTCACAGACCTAGTAACATGCTTGCAAAGATGACCCAACCTAGTCTCAATGTGTTAATTTGGCAAATTTTGACTTTTTCATCATTCTTAAACACTTTTGTACTAATTTGGCCACTTGTTTTGAGCCTATAAGTCGAACTTCTATAAAAACTCATTTTCATGTCATTTAAAGAGAGGACTTTTGGGGACTTTCAAAATCCTAACCTTCACAAGAGTTCTAGTGCTTTGTATAGGTTTTCATTCTTAAGTTAGTGTTCTTGTTAGCTTTGAAGAGACAAAAACTCCATTTTTGGAAGAAATTGGAATTTGGATTAAAGATTAAATATGAACTAAACTTGTTCTTCTAAAAGGGACTTCTATATACTTTTAATTTCTAATCTTATTTTTATTTATTTAATTTGGTATTACTTTCCATAGTGATGTGTGACTAAACTCTTACAATCTCTAAAACTTGATGATGGGCTGTTGACATTTCTATTTATTGTGTTTATTTACGTTTGGGTAATGCATATTAATGTCCACTAACAAATTTTCATTTGAAAATCAAGCAATTTGCGTAGGTCTGATAGGACTCATAAATTTAACAATTATTGCTCATATTTCCTTCTATTTTGGATTGATTTTGTGTTGGAGTTGATTGGTTTTTTTTTTATTTTATATTTGTGGACATTTGGAGATAATTGAATATGGAACAATGATTTCAAGCTAAATTTGTTGAGATATTGTGAAGATTGGAAGCATAAGACTTATTTCTACAAGGCATGGGCACATTCTGCTGAACTAAATGAATTTTACTTTAAAAAAGAAGAAGAATGTTGGTGGTTGTTCACAATAAGGGAAGCAATTTTATTGCAGCACGCTAGGAAAACTAGATTTCTTTTGTAATTAGAAATATTTTATGTATTAATTATCTTTCTCTTTCCTTTAGGTTAGAATTTGAATTTAAAATTTTTGTTAGATTTGGTATCTTATCACCATTATCTAGGAAAGAAACATTATCACTATCAGCACACATTTTTTCACACCTTCAATAGATGTTCCATTTTTCTTTCCTCTTAGAGGTTAGTTTTCTTCCAAGAAGATCAAAATAGCATGTTGTCCATCATGAGTGGCTGGATAGTTCTTCTCTGATTCAAGGGATATTTTTGATTTAATTGCCATCATTTTCAGATTTTGTGTTTAACTATTTCCTTACTTTTAATTTAAGTACTTGTTGATTCTTGATTCTATTTTCTATGAACGATTAGTGCTGATCAAATTAAAAATTGATTCATCATTTTTTGTTATATTGCTATCTGTAAGTTCAATGATTTGTAATTGTCATGAATGAGTAGTACAAGTAGCAACTAGGTTAATTCTGTTTATAAATCAAAATATGCATAATTGATCTAGGAGAATCAATGGCACAAGATTGAATAATTGTAGTTATCTTAATTATTGAATGTTGGTTTAAATATTATCATACAATTTAATGCAATTATTAATTTGATATGAAGTGCTATCGTACCCAATCAATTAATGATAAGTTTTGATTTAGATGCTAGGTTCAGTCAATTACTTTAGAAAAATAGAAGATTTACTATGGCTATCCTAATAAATCTTTAGTTGAATGCTTGAATTTGCAAAATAAATTTTTGTGGCTTGTGATCAGTGATGCAATTAATTGAAATTATGACCTTGGATTAGAAGTCCAGTATTATAAATTTTCTTCTCTATTTTTCTATTTAGTTATTCATTTTAATTATTTGTTAGACTTTTAGTAATTAGTTTAAATCTTCAAAAACCCCCCATATTCATTTTTCTTTGTTTTAAACTAAGAGATTAAATACTAGTTCCCTTGGGATTCGACCTGATCCACTATATTGCAAAATTTAGTTGCAGCCACTAGAGTGGTTGTGATTAATTTTGAGGGTTTCAACAAACTCATTATGGCCCCATGACTTGTGTGGTTTCATTTATTCAATTTGGTGTTTCTTTTCATAGTGATGTGCAACTAAATTCTTATTTTTTTTAGGATTTAATAATGGATTGTTGATATTTCTCTTTATTGTATTGATTTATGTTATGTGTAATACATCTTAATATAAGATAGAAAATTTTGATTTGAAAATTATGCAATTTGTATAGGCCTCATGAGTTGTGTGATATGGTTCTTGTATTTGGTCATTTGATATACATTAAATCTATCATTTTGCTATTAGAACCATATTATTCTTAGTATGAGAATACATAGGGAGAATTGGTAGGTTTTATATTGTCATTATATTTTATTTAATGGCATAGTAGAATAGGATTATACCCATGTCATTCTATTATACTGATTAGAAATCGAAGTTTGAACTAAAAAGACAATTGCTTATTTAAATACATGAACCTATAACTAAAATATACAATTAGAGAGAAATAGAGACAATCTAATAAGTTATAAGGGATTAACATGTCATCCTTAATTTCAAATGTTAAGTTCAGTTGAAAATTTAAAATTTCCATTGTTTTTCTATTGATGATTCTACCCCTTTTCTTTTACTTTAGTAGGGCATATTTGTAATTTTAGCTATTTAAATTACCTTTTGCTTCTAACCGAAGGATTAACCCTCAAAGTGACATCATCCTCAAAGAGTCAACGCTATTTCTATGCGTACAATGACAAGTGTATAATTGTGCTTAGTTGTGTGGATTTAGGTTTTTATTACTTGATTTTTATAGTTTTAAACTTTGTTTTCATATCTTAATCCGGAATACATCAAGCTTTTAGTTAACTCTGTTGCAGTTAAATGATTTGATTTTGTTAATTCTTAATATTTGCTCTTAAAGCTTGTGATTGCTTGATCATCAACGGCATGATTTTTTGATATTTGTTGAGACCGAGAGGAGATAGGATATTTAGGATCAAGTGTGTCTAGAACACAAAATCAAATTGACTACGGAAGCCTGCTTCTTAAAGCTTATTTCGGCCCTATTAATAAAATAACTAAGCACTTCGCCTACTAGTACACTAGAATTTGGCCAAAGCAAAACTAGCGTTTTTCAAATAGAACTTGTAATAAATTAATGACTTGCAAGTTTTGGCCGCATGCTTGACGAGCTTGGGGGTCATGAATTAAATCACCCAAGGTTTCTTGAAATCATTTAGACCTAGTACTTGTCAACAGGCCCATAATGTCATGGCAGATCGAATATTGGCGAATAGGTTGAACAGCTCCTTGGACGGCTCTTGGGTTCCCATAAAAATTTCACTACAAACAAATCAAACTTATTATTCAACCACAAGAAATCTCAAAGGCATGCATAGGTTAATTTGGTTACTATTTGAAAGTAGGTCACATGATTATTCAATATTAATATTATCTTATTTGAATCTAAACAAAAGTTTGATATGGTTAAAATTAGAGTATAAAAAGTTGAAGAAATAAAAATGATTGGAAAATTTGAATCAACCAAACACATGGTAAGCAAACTAAATAATGCAAGAGTTTAATAATTAACTATTGTAGCTGAGAAATGAGTTTGATATGTTAATGGCAAAATTTCCTTCAATATCTATTCCTCTATCTTTAGGCATAACACATCTATATTGAATTAATAACTTACTATATTTATATTCAAATTTAATTAATTAAAAAGGCATACATATTAATGAAATTCTAATTTAACATGTTAATAGTCACTTAAAGAAATCAGATTTTATCTCTAGCCAATTTTACTTTATGTTCTTGATACACTTGATCCTAAATTTTCTATCTCCTATTAGTCTTAAGAAAATTTATAAATCATACAATTATTGATATAGTACTCACAAACTTTAAGAACATGAAAATTAAGACATCATACCAATTTGGCAAATGTGGTCTTGGTCAAAAGAGAGTTTAGCACTTACTAATGAGCATATAACCAAGAAAATTTGCAAACATATAAGAAACAAAAGGGTGGGGGGTGGAAGGGGATATGGGAAGAAAGAAGAACTCTTGAATTTTACCGTGAATCTTCAAGCTTGGGCAAGGCTAGCCAAATTTCTTTCCTTGTTGCCTTCTTCTCCTTTTCCACCTTGCTTCAACTGTCCCTTGTTCCTCTCCTCATTTCTTTGTTTTATGCTTATTTTTATCTTTTCCCTTACAGTGTGAAGGGGCTAGCTGTTTACAAGAAAAACTTCTACTTAAATTCTAGTAAAATAAACAAAAATTTTTATTGATGATGATGTTGCACACAAAGTTAGGAAAGCAAAATTTTAAATCAGAATATTCATTAAAAAGTCTTGAAAGTAGTAGGTTATCCTTCCTTTTCTTGTTAGATGACTAGATATATCCATTTATTGACCAAATAATTGGATTATTGTATTGGCATATTTGATCATTCAATTTTCACTCTTTTTATCCCTTAAAATGATACAATCATAAATTGGTCACAAAAGTTATAGACTACTCTTTAGCTTTCCAATGCACTATAGCATGCTCTGAAAGAATTTCTAGAACTCAAAATATAGGCCAAAAGCTACTCTTTTGGACTATAAGGAATGCTGGCATATTTGACTTCTACTTTTGGCCTAAACTTTGAATTTTTAAACCATAAAATTATAGCACTTCTTCTTAACTTTCCAACGAATCTAACAACATCCAAATTGGAGATTTGTAGCTCATGTCATGGCCAAAATACAAAAACATGTCTTAGCTTCATGGGGAAGAAATTTGCTTTGGGAACATGTCATCATTTTTCATTTTCCATTTCATTTGGGTCTTTTTTTTTTGCATGATTTTCAACTAGATATCAATGCTAATCCAAAAACAAAACTCGGTAGTTGAAATGTAAAATAAATATAACTAAAATTAAATTAAAATAGAGTAATTGATACATGGAATAATGTACAGTTTATGAGTTTATCAATATATGAATCCAATATTACTATTGAAGGAAAACCTATGATCCAAATGCCTTAAAATGAGTTTCAAGCAAGTCCAATTGAAAATAGTATCGCCAATGGACTAGCTCTCATGGCTATAAAAATCAAAGTAACACCATTAAGTTGTAACTATGATCAAACATTGTTTCGAATATCCTAAAGACATTGAAAACATGTTGTTTCCATATTCAAAATGAATTATGTTCATACACAATCATATAGGCCTTTCACTTAGCACATGGATAATATGCACACTCTTGATCAATTCTCCACTCAAAAATTTTATCCATCTCAAATATTGGTGAAATAGTTCTCCTAACTAATATATTCTAGATATGAAATAATTTCAAATTTGTTCAAGTTCCATTGCTATTTAAAACATTAGGACAACTACTAGCCCTTGATTCATTGCACAAGTACTCAACAAATAAAGAATCACTCATGCAAATTGTTGCAAATAAAGAGCAAAAAAATCAACATCCTATTGTCACCCCTAAATGTAGAAGATATATTCACTATTGATGAAGGAGTTCACCTAAGAAAAAAAAGCAAGCCTTTACACAATTCTTCTTTTGATTGTAAACTTACTATTTCTTTTTCAATATTTTGCCTCCTCTAATGAAACTTACTAAGTTTCATTGGAAATATAAATAAAATTCATACAATAATAGCACTATAGTTGAAGCTAGTTAAGCCAAAGAGGAAGCACATGTATACAAGTAACCTTTAACCTATACATATAGAGCAATATTTGTCATCAACATGTTTATAATACTTATTAAAAAATGTGATAAAGATTAAGTGTCAAATAGGCATGACAAATAAAAGAACTCTATTAGTATTTATATTTGGAAAACAAGTAAAGAAGCTAATCTCATTTGCTATACATCGTGCTAATAAGTATAATAATCCACACAAGGCCTACACTTCTTTGACACTACATCTTTGCCAAATATGTAAACTTAACTTTGTGCATCATCGAGGTAGAAATGAAAAAAAAATTCAATTGTGCCATTGTACACAAGGGAATAGCTTCTCTCTCAACAAATCAAAATTCTCCCAAACTACAAAACAAGTGTTTGATTACATCATTAAAGAATTGAGAACAACACCTACAAACCTTGCAGAAGAACACTTATAAACCTCGTAGTTACTAGTGCAAGAAGGTCATTGCTATTCACAAATACCTCTTCACAAGCACAACTTGAGCATACAAATACTTTTGTTCTAATTCAAAAACATAGAAAATGAGAAACATCAACAAAGTCATCGAGGACAATGCATCTAAAAAGAGTAGTGAAGGTTTTGAAGGAGAATGAACTATGAAATATCATCATATACTACATTAAATAAACTTTAGTACTTTCAAGTATTCTTAGTCTAACATATTTTGGCACCTATTAATTGCTTAAGCCTAACTTTTTCTAAATGCTTAGGATTCCAGTTTCACATTAGATGTTATGTTTTTTTTTTTTTTTTGGTTCTAGGTGTACAAATTGCTAAACTAGCACTTCTTCTACATGCTTTGGTTATCATTTCCATTTTACATATTATGTTAAATGTGTTTAGAAACACATATGATTTCTGTGATTATTTTCATTAATAGATAAATATTAAGCAATTCTTCTTTGACTCGAAACTTAAAACTTAGCAACATTGGATTCAAATATCACTATAGTTCCCATATGACTTAAGATAGCTCCAAAAATTCTCATTAGATTGACATAATTACACACATATTCAAAAACAATTTGAGCATGCAACATGCATTACACAAGCAACATGATCTAGTATGTTTTAATGATTATTTATATATCTAACTCTAATTCCTGCTAAATGACTTATGAAGCTAATTTTGCTATTGAATTTTTTGATAGTGAGAGTTTATCTCTCTTAGGAGTGTTATTGGCACCCTTGTTTTATGGCAAAAGTATAATTATAAATAAAAAAAATTTATATCTTTAGAAATGAACATGGAGTGCCAATAGTAAAAAGTGGAGTGCTTATATCATTAGTTTTTTTATTATAATGATTTTATTGGATTCAGTGGTAGGACTTAAAAAAAAATAAAAGATATATTTTTATGTAAACTTATTTTACGCTATTAACAAAAATGTAGAAGTGGAAATAGAGAGTTCACAGAAAAATGTAACAGATTAGACAAAAGCAATTACAAAAAGGATATTAGGAGAGAGAGAAGGCCATATACGTAATAAAGAATCATAGTGAGGAAATTAATAAACTAAAAAAAAAAGTGAAAGCAAAAAGGGCAAGTTACAAAACTTTATATGCCTGTAGAAATGATGAAAATATTAAAAGATAATATTGCCAAAAATAAGTTGAAAAAGGTAATAAATAAAGCAAAGATGAAGCCTTTTGAATATTTTTATAAAATATTAAATACTAGAAAATAAGCAAAAGATATATGTGTGTGTGTGTGTGTCTGTGTGTATATAGGAGAGGGACTCCTAAAGAAACAGAAAAATAAAAGCAGAAGTAGGTCGCAGACGGACTGCCACTAGAGGAAAGGGGTAGGTGGCTTAGCCAACCATAAGCAGGATATAGACAGGAATATTAAATAAACAGGAATTTAAATCACAGAATATAAATGAATAGAAATTAAATGAGGCAGTTGAACCGGCCAAGCATAAATAAGAATGAAAGCAATAATAAACTTTGAATGATAAATAATAAAAGAACTAGCCAAACATTAGGACTAGCTCTTGTTTGGATAAAACTTGGAGTTTATTTAAACTCTAAAAGTACAAAAGCTTATACTTTGGTAACCAAGGTTATGTTTGGGTGAGTGATGGTACAAGAAAGGAAGAAAGAAAGGAAGAAAGAAAAGAAGAAAGAAAGAGAGGAAGAATGAGAGAAAATGCAAGAAAGAAAGTCTTCTAGTCTTAGGTTGAGAGAGTTTGGATATCAAACTAGTGGGTTTTAAAAATTCTGCCTTAATTCTAGACAAAAGGAAATTTTATAGAAAAATTTCCGATCTTCAAGACGATGAATAGTGCTCACATAAAGGAATAAAGGAATGAGTTGCCGTGGTTTGAATAGTGTCAGGTGCTGATACAAAGGTCACATAAGAGCCTCTGAAGGTCTTGTCATAAGAACACTATTACAATTTTTTTGGAAATTAAAAAATTTCATAACAATCATCTCCATTTAAGTAAAATGGATCCTCTTTGTCTTCGTCTGCTGCTGCTTTGGCACTGGAACTCTCTGGGAGGTCTTGCTTCTAAGTTTGTGTCACCGACTCCTCTTGGGCCCTGGCAACTTGTAGTTGGACTTTTGGGGACTCTTGTTTGAGTTGGAAAGTAAGCTTTCCAAATATTTGACATAGTCGTCTTTATTAGTGAGTGCTGCTAACTTGGACTGGGATAAACTCTTATGTTGCAAAAATGCGGTTATTTGTGGATCAGCAGCGGGTAAAAAGTGTGGGTTCATAGTGAACCAAGCTTTAATTTGTGGAGGTTGGATCGAATCTGTTTTGAATTCTTTCCACCATTTGGAGTACCCTTGTCTGACAAGGAGTGGGGGAAAATTTAGATTGGGTTTAACAAATTCGTATTTTCATGAATAAATCCATGAAAGAGAAAACAGAGAAAAGAAGCTTAGTAATTTTGGTACAAAAGGTTTAGGAGATTGTAATTTTTGGTCGAAAATTTGGAATCCTTGGTGCAATAAAACTTATGAGACTTATAACCCTTTTCTTTATTGTAATATTGTAATAAATATTCCTTTATTCAAGCCATATGAAATTCCTAGTTAATTGACCAAACCTATTCAGGAAAAACCTTTGTCTGAATTTGAGAAAAGATTAGCCAAAATAGAGGAGTCATTTCAGACTCCAAAGCCCAAGCAGAAAATGGAAATGGGGTCATCTTCCGTTTCTGCTCAACCATCCAAGTCAAATGATCCAGCCTCGACCTCGGTCAACCAATCAGTCTGTGTCTTAAATAAAGACACTGATAAAGATGGGTCATCCGACCTTGAAGTTGCCAAACTCAGAAGTTTTAGACCCCATAGCTATAGCAAAGAAAAGTCTATTTCCACCTGGAAAAATTCACAAAAACTTTATTACCCTAGGGCTACATATCCAGACTTAGCTTTAGAAGAAAGACCAAACGTTTTCCAAAATAATTACACTGCAAATGGTATTTATGAATGGTGTATTGATGGTCAATCTGAATACGACATTCTAATAATACCACAACAAATGACTATGGTTGCTACAGCATACCGAACAACTCATAATTGTCCTGACCAATTAGCAGCTCATGTTTTAATTGCTGGTTTTACAGGTTAGTTAAAAGGATGGTGGGATGAACACCTATCAACCGTAGATAAAGAAAAATTTTTAAATTCTGTTAAAATAGATGAAGATGGTGAACCCATTGTAGTTAATGGTCAAACTATTTCTGATGCTGTTTCTACTCTTCTTTTTATAATTGCAAAAACTTTCGTTGGAGACCCAGAGATCTTTAGAGATAGATCATCTGAGCTCCTAAATAATTTGAAATGTAAAAAACTATCTGATTTTAGATGGTACAAAGACACATTTTTTACTAGAATTTATTCTAGGCCTGATGGTAATCAAGCCTATTAGAAAGAAAAGTTTTTAGACGGTCTTCCAAAATCTTTGCGTGACATGGTTCGTGATGAACTATGAGTCCAATACAATGGCGTGGTTCCTTATGAACAAATTACTTATGGTCAATTAATAAGCCAAATACAACAAGTTGTTTTAAAAATTTGTAGACAAGATAAAATCCTTAGGCAATTAGCTAAGGATAGGGACCAACAACAAAGAGACTTAGGATCTTTTTGTGAACAATTTGGTCTTCCTAGTTGTCATCCAACCCATAGGAAGAGGTCATCCAAAACTAAGTTTAGGAAGTGTCGGCCCAATCTTCCTTACAAACCCAACAAGTATTTTTCTAAGAAACATTCCGATCCACCCAAACCAGCTTTCCAAAAGTCAAAAGATATTATTTGCTATAAATGTAAAAAGCCAGGTCATATAGCCCGGAATTGTAGGCTTAAAAATAAAATTCAGGAATTAAATTTAGAAGAAACAGTGTTAGATCAAATAGCTAAACTGCTGCTCGTTGATTCTGATAATTCTGATAACTCAGAACATGAGTCCAATGATCTTCTAAATCAATTAGAAGATCAAGATGATTATTACAGTTCTAGTTCAGAAGATTCTGGACAAGAACATTCAATCAATGTTCTTACCAAAGAACAAGATCTTTTGGTTGATCTTCTTGAAGAAATTTCAGATTCTGAAAAGAAGAAAATTTTTTTTGAAAAATTAAAACAAGTTTTTGTAGAAAAAGAACCTAAAAATGATCACTATTTTTCAAAAGATCCCCGATTTTCCAATATTTACAATTTCAATGATATTTTAAATCGTTTTCCAAAAAATCCTAAACTAGTTTCTTTACAAGATCTTCAATCAGAAGTCTCATTCCTAAAGAGGAAATTAAAAAAATAAAAGCACAACAAGAATTAGATTGTCTTGTTATTGACTCATTAATTTCTGAAAAAAGGGAAGCTTTCAGAAACTTCCACTCTTTCTAAACCTTCTTCTTCAAATCCCTCTACTTTCGAAAAATTTGAAGAAACAGACCGATTTCTTAATCATATTTCTTTAGTCCAACAAAAGTATGACATTTTAATTACTTTAGTGATAAAAGATAATTTCAAACTTGAAATTCCTGCTTTATGGGATACAAGGGTGGATATGTGTTGTATTCAAGAAAGACTTATCCCTTCCATCTATTTTGAAAAAACCAAAGAACGGCTTCGTTTTGCAAATGGTTCTAAACTACAAATAAATTATAAGCTTCTTGAAGTTGAAGTTCATTTTCAAAATGGTTTTGTAAAAACATCTTTTCTTTTAGCAAAAGATTTAAATGGACTAGCCTATTTAGGCACTCCATTTATTTATCAAGTAATTCCATATTTGACTAATTTCAAAGGAATTTACCCTCAAAATATTCCAAATTCTTGTATTCCTTTTGTCAAACCACATTTGGAAAGAAAATTAAATACTTTATTTTCCAAAGATTCTCAAATAAATGTTTTAACCTTAAAACAAAATCAAATCAATTTTCTTATTCAAGAAATATCTTTCAAAAGAATTGAAGAACAACTTCAACAACCTTTGATTCAAAATTGAATTAAAGAACTTGAGTCAAAACTCCAAAGGGAAGTTTGTGCTGAAATTCCAACAGCATTTTGGAATAGAAAGCAACATGTTGTTTACCTCCCTTATGAAAAGGATTTTGATGAAAGACAAATTCCTACCAAAGCTAGGGCCATCCAAATGAATCAAGAACTTCTTCAACATTGTGAAGAAGAAATTAATGATCTTCTGAAAAAGAAGATTATACAAAAAAGTCAGTCTCCTTGGAGCTATCCTACTTTTTATGTTAATAAAAATTTAGAAATAGAAAGAGGTGTTCCAAGACTTGTAATTAATTACAAGGCTTTGAACAAAGCCCTTCAGTGGATTCGATATCCAATTCCCAACAAAAAAGATCTTCTTCAAAAATTATATGCTGCAAAAATATTTTCAAAATTTGATATGAAATCTGGGTTTTGGCAGATTCAAATCCATCCCTCTGACAGGTATAAAACCGCATTTAATGTCCTTTTTGGACATTATGAGTGGAATGTAATGCCTTTTGGTTTAAAGAATGCCCCTTCTGAATTTCAAAGGATTATGAATGATATTTTTAATCCTTATTCAAATTTTATTATTGTTTATATTGATGATGTGTTAGTTTTCTCTGAAAACATTGATCAGCATTTTAAACATGTTAATACATTTCTGCTGTCTGCATGTCATTAAACAAAATAGTTTAGCTGTTTCTCAGAAAAAGATTAGTCTTTTTCAAACAAAAATTAGATTTCTAGGACATCATATTCACTTAGGAACTATTATTCCAATTGAAAGATCAATTTAATTTGTTGATAAATTTCCTGATCAAATTCTAGATAAACAACAACTTCAAAGATTTTTAGGTTGCTTAAATTATGTTTCTGATTTTGTTCCAGAACTTAGCAATCTCATTAAACCTTTGCATGATGGGCTTAAGAAAACTCCCCCTGCCTGGTCTGATACTCATACAAACGTAGTTAGACAAATTAAAAAACAAGTCAAAACACTTCCTTGTCTTACACTATTTGATCCATTAGCCCAATAAATTGTCGAAACTGATGCTTCTGACATTGGCTATGGTGGTATCTTAAAACAGGTCCAGAACGGTAAAGAGCAAATTGTGGCATTTGCATCTAAACATTGGAATGATTCCTAACAAAATTATTCTACCATTAAAAAAGAAATTCTTGCAATTGTCTTATGCGTTTCTAAATTTCAATTTGATTTATTAAATAAAATTTTTTTATTGCGTGTCGATTGCAAATCTGCAAAAGAAGTTTTGCAAAAAGATGTTAAACATCTTGCCTCTAAATAAATTTTTGCAAGATGACAAGCTATTTTATCTGTTTTTGATTTTGATATTGAATATATTAAAGGAGAAATAATTCTCTTCCTGACTATTTGACTCGTGAATTTTTGCAGGGACGATAACGATGCCTCCCAAAAAGAAAAAAGAGGAACCTCCTACTAGTAAACCTAGTGCTTCTCACATATCCAACACTGAATCTTCGGATTCAACCAAAACCATACAAACTCCAGTAAACATCCCAACCCTTTCAAATTATGCTTTTACACCTACCCCTTTCCTCTAAGCGGTTAAATGCGACCCACTTCTCCTTTTATTTTTCTGTTTCTTTAGGGTTCCTCTCCTCATTGATATATATATATATATATATGCGACCCACTTCTCCTTTTATTTTTGTACACACACACACACACACACACACACACATATATATATACATACATACATGATAGTAAAAGGTAAGAAAAATAAAACAAGAAATTTAATATAAATAGTGTGTATAAAAAAAGATGAAACCAAAAATATTTTGGTTGATAATAAACTAATAACATATAAATGGAATAAATACTTTGATAACCTATTCAATGAAATCAATTGAAATAAAGTCATACTAGATGAATTAGAACAATCAAAATTAAAAATAAATTTTACATATTATTGAAAAATTCATTTTTGGAGTTAGAAAAAGAACCACAAACAATAAAAAATAGTAAAATAGTGGGCTCTAAAAAATAGTAAAATAGTGGATCCTAACAATCTAATTGAGGTGTGAAAGTGTTTTGGAAAAGTTGATATTAGATAGCTCATGAATCTATTTAATTTAATTATAAAAACTAAAAAAATACTTAATCAATGGAGAAAATTTTATTTATACTTTTATATAAGAAAATGAGAGATGTACAAAATTATGCAAATTATAAGAGTATTAAATTAATTAGTCTCACTATGAAATTGTAGGAAAGGGTAATATAAAGAAAGTTAAGAAATGAGGCTAATATATTAAAAAATTAATTTATTTTTATATCTCAGAGACCTATAATAGAAACTAAACATCTAATAAGAACTTATATGAGCATTACAGGGAGAAAAAAAATTACATATGATATTTATTAATTTTGAAAAGACATGATAGAGTTAATGGGGATATAATAGGTGGGTATTAAAGAAGAAAGAGATACAAGTATCTTATATAGAACTTATAAATATATTTATAAAAATGTAACAACATGCATAAGTATACTAGTAGAAATATTAGGTAAGTTCTTAAATACTATAAGTTTGCATCAAAAATTCTTTTTGGACTTATATATTTTTACCTTATTAATTTACCTTACTAATAAACAAACTTACTAAATATATGTAGATAACAATCCCTCAATGTATGTTATTTGTAAATGATATAGTTGTGATTGATGAGATAAAAGAAGTGAATACCAAATTTGAAGTTTGGAGAGAGGTATTAAAATAATTTTTTTTTAAAAATAAGTAGAGGAAAAACTAAATATATAAAGTATCATTTATTACTTATAAGAGAAGTAATAGAGTAAATATGAAAATTGATGGGCATGAATCTGATATATCCAAAAGGTTTAAATTTTTAGGATTTATTGTCACACCCCAAAACTTAGACATGACAAAGTCACAACTTTAGGGTTAACTCCCTAAAGTTGCAAAGCCTTTTGTAACCAAAGCAAACTATCCCCAACAAATAATAGTATCACTAAATATGATGCGTTTTATTCTGACGTCCAATCACGAGGTATTTCATAATAGTCTAAGTCCAAATTATAAAGTCTATGCATTCATCTTAAAAGTCATTGAACACTAAATAAATAATGTGAAATACAAAGTTTGTGAAGCAACATAACATGGACAAAGTAGGAAAATGTCTCTTATAGTTTGAATCAACTTATTCAATAATTCGACTAAATTGTTGAAACTCTAGCAATTTCTCATATCACCACAACCTTCCATATCCTTATCTTTAGTTTCAATAAAGATTAATGATAAAAATATTAGTTAAAATTTCGCCTAATAAGTAACTGTAGTGCTTTCTAATAGGCTTTGAGCATGCTACATATAAAAACTTTGCCCAAAGCATTAGTTGACATACATTTTTGTCAAATCCATTAACTGTGCATAACCATTTTCAAAACATATGCATGTACTTAGCTGATGGCAAAACAAACTAGTAAAATTCCTCACTTCGAAAAATATTAAGCTCATGAATATCCAAATCACATAATGGTTTAAATAACTAGTAGTAGTCCTATATATATATATCTTGTTAGGTAGGCCAAACATATCATAGAGATTTAACTTTTGTCTCATTAGGAGAAAGTCATATCATAACAATGTGGAACATTTTCCCTCCAATAGTTCATCAAACATTCAAGAAGTTAAATCAAACATTTAATCAAACAGTACAAAACAATTTGTCACAACACACTTTGCATGCCAGAAAATCCATTAAAATAAATCATGCTCACTCCATCATACATAATTAAATAAATTTCTTTTCATAAAACATTATTTAAATTATTTAACAAAATTTCCAGAGAGCACTGGAGCCCCTTACTTCAATACCAAGTGAAAGGTTTAACTCTAGTATAAGTACTCAGACTACTCTTCTCCTCTTGTGCCCATAAATAATTTCATGAGTAATAATACTCATAGTGACTAATTATAGTGATTCTTTATAGTGACTCATATGGCAAGTATAAAAAGACAAAATTCACTTATCACCTTCCTTAAAAATGAAAAATAATAAGGGATAATTTTGTCTTTTCATACTTGCCACATCAGTCATTATGTAAAGTCATTATAAAAAGTCACTATGAATATCATTACTCATAATTTCACTAGCTCTAAACACACGTTCCTAAATACTTAACTAAATTGGACCTCATACAAACCTAAAAGAACTCAAGAACAATCTCAATTTTCATGAAAAACTTGCAAACATGGGACTAATTTCGTAGTTTGTTGTGAAAAGCCATATTATAATAAATTTGGACTTTAGTGATTGATTTTTGTTTGTGGCTAAGATCCTCACCCTAAAACTAACCCACTTTTTATTCTTTTAGCAACAAACTTCTATTTGTCGTAAAGTTCTGTTTGAGAAGTTTGTCCCAAAATTATGTATTTTTTTTCTTTTTTTTGTTTTTTTTTTGGGAAGCCCTACTTCCATATGCAAGCCATTCCAACATTCTTTTTTTTTTTTTTTTCTCTCTGGAAACCAAAGCTTCACTCTCAACTTTTACATGCAGAACCATGCCAACCATCCTAATTTCATTAACAAATTTAATTACTAAATCCATTTAATTATTCCGCAAAAATTTCAAATTGAAAATCCTATTTAATCCAAAAAATAAAACTAATTCCATATTCATGAACTATAGCCCTAGAATTCAACAAACCCTATATATTCAATTGAAATAGCAACATATACACCAATAAATGATCATAATTACCTATATTTTGTTTATGTGATGAAGATTTCCCTGATTTGTTGTCGCTCTAATTTTCTTGCACAATTGTTCTTGCATCTGTTCATTGACAATTCAGAAGGTCAGAAATACATCGTACCATGACTGTCAGTCTAATTAAATATATTATTTTCTTTCTTTTGTGTGTATGTGTCCCTCTCTTTTTTATAAGTAGCCTTTTTTAATATACCATATTTAATATTTACCTCATAATTAAGGAAAAGTCAATTTTTGGGTATTACATTTATCCTCCAAGAAAATGGAAGAATCGATAAAAATATTATACATAGAATTTGAGCATGTTAAAATAAATAAAAAAAAGTGTATTCTCTTTACTTTGTAATCATAAAATACCTTTGAAGTTGATAAGGAAATTTTATTAAATAGCTATAAGAGTAACGATGCTTTATGAATGCAAATGTTGGGGCAGTAACTATGCAGAAAATGGGTGTAATAGACATGAAAATATTGAGATTGATATATGTACACACTAGACAAGACATAATAAATAATGATTGCATTAGAAAAAAAAAAGTAGGAGTAATTCCAATTAATGAGAAAAAAAATTAAATATGCTTAAGATGGTTCGAGTAATTCCAATAAATGAGAAAATAAGATAAATATGTTTGAGATGAATTGAAAAAGACCCTTAAATATACTAGTACGGTGTGTAGAGAATAAAAAATTATTAATCCAAATTAAAATAGAAAGGCAAGAGTTAAAAAAAACTTGGAAAGAAAATGTGAATTGCTTAAGTTTAAATGAAAATATATGATTCAATGCAAAGTGATATTCTAATATCCATATAATTTATTCTAGTTAGTGGGATAAATATTTAGTTGCTGTTATTGTTCTTGTTTTATTATAATAATTTTATTAATTGTCTAGTTAAATAAAATGATTTTATTAATTGTCTTGTTTTGCTTGAAATTACATGCTAACTTATTTTTGGAAAATTTTTTAAGGCGGTTGAAGTTATCAAATTAATAAAGAAGGCATAATTTTATCTTAATTTTTAATAAGGACAAAGATATTTTACTTTCCAAACAGAATTCTATTTTTAGATAAAAATATTTTACACCTTTAAATGTAACTAAATATCTAATTTTAATGACAAATCTTTCATATGAAATGAAAGATTTGTTGGTAATCAAAATTCAGATTTTTTGAAGATGGAAAATTTTAAAAAAATCAAGCTTAGAATATTCAAAAAGCTACAAAAGTTAGAAAATTTGTATAAAGATTTACTTTTTTTTCAAAATTTTGTGAATTTTAATATTATTTAATCTTAAATTTCACAAAAATTTAAAAATGAAATATAAAAATAGTGAGTTATTTTTTAGTAATTTTTAATTGTGAATTATTTTGGTGATTGTTTTTATTACATAACATTTAGGTTCACAAAAAGAAAAAAAATTATACCTAAATGTTTTGAATAAAAATTTTAAATTGTAATATAATTATTTAAAACTTCTTAGGTTTTTATTTTTTTAATATTGATATTAAAGAACTATGATCATCTAATTCATATTTAGACTTTTGAAGTTATATATTTAAGTAAGTTTAGGTCTAAAAGAAGTTTCTTTTAAAAAGAAAAGTTGTGTTTAAAAGGCAAAATTACTTTGCCCTTTTAAGAAACTAAAAGAAAGTTATACTCTCTTTATTTGTTAGATAATTGTCACTTAGATCTGACTATGATTTTAAAACTACTAGTTCTTAATTCCTCTAAAGGTGGAACTTGAACCAAATCTTGAAGATGCTAGTTCCAAACCAGCTCTAGAACCGTTGGGTCATGATTTGATTCCAATTTGGTTCCAGTTTTAATTATAGTTTCATTTTTAATTATAAATAAATAATTTAAATTTAAAAGTTATAAAAAAATATAACTTAGAATTAAAAAAAGTGTGTATATATATATATATATATATATATATATATATATATATATGACTTACACTTAAAATTAAAAATGAAAGTGAGAAAATAGTATATTTATCTATATTTTTTTAAAGTTGTAAATTTTATTGTAAAAAGAATATAAATTAGATTTAAAAGTTATAAATAAAATATAATTTGGACTTTAAAAAAGTATAATTTGCACATACAATTAAAAATTAAAGTGATGAAAGAGTATATTTTACTTATATTTTGAAGATTGTATTTTGTTTATTAAAAAATATAATTTAAACTTAAAAATCATAAAAGAAATATAATTTATTTTTAGAAAAAATAAAACTTGTATTTAAAATTAAAAATGAATGTGAAAAAAGAGTATATTGTATATTGTATTTATACTTATATTTTATTTATATATTTTTATTTTTGTAAAAAAATTGCACGACTCCAAATCGGAACCTAACTACTAGGATTGATTTGGGTCACGGTTCTTGAAATTGTTATTCACGATTCTGATTCATGAATCAAAATTGTTGGTTTAGTTCCGATTCGAAGGGAAACCTTAGGCTATGTTTGGTTCGCTCATTTTTGACCATTTTTTCCCAATCGGCTAAAACATGTTTGAATAGTTTAGATAACACAATTATTTTGTAGCCCAAATGTGTCAAGCTAAATAAAAAAAAAAAGTCAACTGACGGATGTTGGATAGCTCATTCAACACAAGTATTCTGCAGTCCAAAAATTAATAGACCTAAGAAAAAATACAAGGAGGAAAAAATTATAATATTATGTATGAAATTAATATGAAGACAATTATGACACTATATAGTTTATGTAAAAAACATCATCTATATTTTTTTTATACGCTTATAAATTGGAGAATATTTTAGTTATCTCAACTTTCAGGGACTGCCTGGTGTGAAGGAATGGAATGGAAGAAATGGAATCCATTGTGTTCTCCTGCTTGGTTCAAGGGAATGGAATGGGATGACCAACTTTTTCTCACTTTTGATTACCCCATATGGGGTAATCCTCATACCCCCTAATATTAGGGGGTATGGAAGCTAAGCAATGCTTATATTTTTTAAAATTAATTTAATAATTAATTAATACTAATTAATTAATTAATATTATAATTAATTTAAATTAATTTATTGTTATTAAAAGTAATAATAAATAAATTAATTAAGATTAATTTAATTAATCATTCATTTACTTAATATTATAAATTAATTAATTAATCTCATTTGATTAATAGTAATTATTATAATTAATGTATAATTAATTTATTGATAACATTAATTACTAATTATTACTAACTAATTAATTAACTAATACTAATTAATTAATTCATATTATTTATTATAATTAATATTAATTAATTAACTAATACTAATTAAGTAATTAATATTAATTATTATAATTAATATAAATTAATTTATTATTAACTTATTATTATTAAAAATAATAATAAATTAACTAATTAAGATTAATTTAATTAATCATTCATTTACTTAATATTGTAATTTAATATTATAATTAATAATTAATTAATCTCATTTACTAATATTAATTATTATAATTAATATTAATTAATTTCTAAATAGTTAATTGATAATATTAATTAATTACTTAAGATTAATTTAATCGATAATATTTTTATTAATAACTAATTTATTTAATATTATAATAAATAATTAATTATTATTAATTATTACAATTAATTTATAATCATTTCTATTCTCAAACACAAACCAACCACCATTATTAATAATCATTCGCACAAACCAATCAGCAGAATTATAATAAAAGATCTCATTACCAATTCCCACTATTATAATTTTCATTAACTTTTCCATTCCTACGCGAGCCATGCGTCCCTTCAGTGTTTCTTAGGAAGATTTTCCCTTTATTTTTACCCCACTTGTCAAAATAAACAAATTTGGAGGACATCAGGTGGGTGACTTCAAATTAAGACAAAAAAGAAAAATCCAAATTCGTTTTCTGTATATTTTTTTTTTTTTACCCCTTCCGGGCGCGACATTTGATTTGGTATATCTCTGCTCTGCCTTCGGAGGCCAGCCGCAACGAATAAGACACTTCAAAACACTTTTCTTCTACGGTCCTTAACTAAGGTAATTATGTACTTCATTTTGGAAACCCTTTTCGACTTTTTTTCCTTAGTTTTGTTGCAGTGGGTGATTGATTTCACTCTGGGTTGTCTAGCGTTCAAAATCATTTGCTGTTTCGGAGTGTTGATTTTTATTTTATTTTTAATGGTAGACTTTGTTACAGATTATGCACGAAGCGAGAGATGAAAGGTAGATTTTTGGGTAGATAGAGGCAAGGATTCGAACTTTGATTATGATAAAAGCTGGGTAAACTCAGTGATTTCAGCCTTCCCAGTTATTTAAACTAAATCATTGTGTCAACATTTAAGACTGCTAATGCAGAAAGTGAAATGAGAAGGGTAAATTGTGTGTCCAAATTCACTGAAAGTAGAATTTACGAAAGATTTTTGAGAGGCTGAGAAGACTATCATATGTTACTGAAAAATTAACTGTAAGAGAGTAAAACTGTGAGGATGGATGCATAATGTAATTTGAGAGTGATAAATTAGCTTACATAGGAATTAATGAGACGAAGGTTGAAATGTTGATACTATTTAAAGAAGATATCTTGCATCTATACACAGAGACAATACATTGTGGCCTGGGCATTTAATATTGGCTTGATCACAACTTTTGCTGAAGCTGTGCTTTAGTATTTTAATTGGTTCTGCATAATCTCTTTGTTATGCAAAGTTCAAATTGGGAGTGGGGAGTGGGAGGCATTTATTGGTGTTACAGAAAAAAGAATTACTTGCAGATTGAGGATTGGATGTTTGATGCAATTGCTTTTTTACTATCATGATATGATGACATATTTCAACCCACTATTAATGTCATAACTACTAGAAGATCATTTAAAGCATCATTGTCTGTATGTGATGCGTCAGAGTTAAACCCTTAAGTTTAATTTTGATACTTCTCTTTGTACAGTTGTTCATATGGATCTTATTCTTATACTTCAATTTGTACATGGCCATTAAGGCAGTGTTTGAAAAAAATTCAAACCATCTTTGGGGTTTTGTGATGTTTAACTAGTGCTTCTGATTGTAATGTAAATTTTGATTAATCTGTTTTAGGTGTCATTTATAATGATCTTCAATAAAATCCACTTTACTTTTTCAAGAGTGAAAAAAAAAAAATGACTACTATGTGATCTTGAAAGGGAATGAATGGAAAAAATTGCATTTTTGATTGTTGGACAATCTATAAACCAATAAGTAGGTCCCATGCAATAGTTTATTTCAATATTTGCCTTAAGTGTGCACATGTTTTCCTTTCCTTTTTGTATATATTCAAGTTTGCCCAAAAACTAAAACTATGTTAAGACGAGGAAATTTTTCTTGGAATGGATATGACTAATTGATTATCCATGTTTAACCTTAAAATATGTTATTTACTTAATAATTTTCATCTTGTCAAAAATTTAGTGAATAACTGTTTCTTTTTGCCCTATGTTGTGGAAGGAACGGGGAGCTGGTTAAGTCCTTCACTGCATATTAGCTTCCCTAATGGCAACTGTAGATCCACCATCCTTGGAAATCTTGGTTAGAGAACCAGATGAGTTTTCTATTTGGAATGGACCCCCTTTTGCTAATGGTCAACCTAGTATCAAGCTTGCTAAAGTTCAATGCTCCACTGGGAAATTTAGTGAAGATGGATCAAAACTCATGGTTATGAAGTCTGACTCTGAAATTAGCATTTATGATTGCAAAAGCTGGGGAGAGATAAGGTCTTTCAATGTGACAAATGTACTTGCAGCTACCTTGTCCCCTTCTGGGACTTATCTTCAGACCTTTCAGAAGTCAACATCACCACAGGACAAGAATGTGGTCATATGGAAGACAGATACTGGAGATTCAGTTCATCATTTGTCCCAGAAGAATATGACAAAATCAACATGGTATTTTTTTACAACTGTCTCAGTTTGTTTATAATTTTGATAACATAATTGTACTATTTCAGTTTATTAGTTTTTTCCATCTTCAGGCCTTCAATCCGATTCAGTTTTGATGAATCTATTGCATGTCGTCTGGCAACTAATGAAGTCCAGTTTTTTGATCCTGCGGATTTTTCTAAAGGTATTGTGCATCGGCTAAGAGTTCCTGGAGTGGCTGCAGTAGAGCTTTCTAAGACACCTGGGAATCATGTTGCAGTATTTGTTCCAGAGTCAAAGGTATGTAATTTCACAGTTAATACTTAATTTAAGAATGTAGTGGAATGAGTGGCAAGTTACTTAATCTGTTTAGCTGGGACATTGTGCCTGTTGTTTTCCAGTCTCTTCTGTATTATAATATAATGGCATGACTAATTATTTTACCTGTTATCTTCATTTTGACTTAATGTTTTTTTAACTTGTTGAAGAACTCTTTTGGTAAGCAATTTCTGTCGTGTAAGCATTACTGCATCTTTTACAAGCTGGACTAATGGGAAAATAATGGTTTAGCTAAAAAATTGGATTAGAATACCTTTTAGGTCAAAAACATCAGAAAGCCTGTAAACTAAAGCAAAGCATGGGCTGCAATTTTTTTGCTTAAATTGTGACTTGATTTAACTTTTTGTGTAGGGAATGCCAGCTAGTGTTCAAATATTTGCTACTGGAAAAGATTTGCAGAGCCCCATTGCTCGACGAAGTTTCTTCCGTTGTTCAACCGTGCAACTGAATTGGAACTCCGGTTCTACAGGGTTACTTGTTCTGGTACAGTCAGATGTGGACAAAACTAATCAGAGTTACTATGGAGAATCAAAGCTGAACTACTTGACTACAGATGGAACCCATGAAGGACTTGTTCCTCTACGTAAGTTTTGCTGCTTTCTCCTCCTTTGCTGATATTATTGCTTTTTGTAGAGCTGAATCTGCAAACCAGTTTTACTTTGACATGATGGCAGGTAAAGAAGGACCTGTACATGATGTTCAGTGGTCATGTTCTGGTAAAGAGTTTGCAGTTGTTTATGGATGTATCCTTGCATTCTCTCTTCTCAATTAGTTGAAAGTATATTGCGGAAAGTTATTTCTTTCATATATCTCAATGGTATATATACAAAATACAATGTCCTAAATATGGTAACTAGATCAATCATGATCCCCTATATATGACAACTATATCAATCTCCTATATATGACAACTATATCAATTATACAGCTATATATATATATATATATATATATATATATATATATATATATCCCTAATTTACACAAGATACACAACAAATTAGGAAGTTATCAAATTAGGAAGTTATTGATAGTTATTGATCATGATTCTTGCTAACTCTCCCCCTCAAGTTGGGGCATAGATATCACTCATGCCCAACTTGGATAATGTTGAGTAGAATGATCCACTACTGACAGCATGAGTCATAATATCAGCCAACTGATCTGAACTTTTGGTGTAGGGAACTTCTATGGCACCGGAATCTAGATTATCTTTGATGTAGTTCCTGTCTAACTCAACATGCTTAGTACGATCATGTTGTACTGGATTATTAGCAATCTCAATAGCAGCCTTATTATCACAATACAGCACCATAGGCTTTTTTTGACCAAAACCAAGCTCAGTTAAGAGAATTTTCAGCTAAGAAAGTTCTGTGATTCCATGATGCATAGCCCGATACTCTGCTTCTGCACTAGATAATGAAACCACATTCTGTTTTTTACTCCTCCACGTCACCAAATTGCCTCCAAAAAAGGTTAGATATCCAGAAGTAGATTTTCTATCCGTTCTACTACCAGCAAAATCAGAATCTGTATATCCCACAATATCGAGATGTCCGTGTTTGGAAAACAGAATTCCTTTACCTGGAGCTGATTTTAAATATGCTAGAATCCGATTAACAGCGTTCATGTGTTGATCACTAGGATTGTGCATGAACTGACTTATGACATGGACTGCATATGCTATATCCGGCCTTGTATGAGTCAAGTAGATTAACTTACCAACTATCCTTTGATATCTGGCTTTGTTTGTTGGGATTTGATCAGGATAAACCGATAGCCCATGATTCACCTCAATAGGAGTATTTATTGGCTCACATGCAGAATAACCAGTTTCAGTTAGGAGATCCAAAGTATACTTTCTTTGGGAAAGAAACAATCTTTGCTTAGACCAGGATACTTCAATACTCAAGAAGTATTTCAAGAGCCCCAAATCCTTTATCTCGAATTCTTTGGCAAGATAACCTCGAAGGTTCTCAATCTCATCTACGTTATTACCTGTTACAATCATATCATCAACATAGACAAGAAGCAAGGTAATACTGTTATGATCATGTTTATAGAACAAAGTATGATCTGCCAAAGCTTGTTTGAACCCATACTCCTTCATTGCATGACTCAATCTCCCAAACCAGGCCCTGGGAGATTGTTTTAGTCCATACAATGTCTTTTTTAATTTGCATACTTTACCTTCTTCCATTGCAAACCCTGGAGGTGGATCCATAAACACTCCCTCTGTTAGGTCACTGTGAAGAAAGGCGTTCTTTACATCAAACTGTCGTAGAGGCCAGTCTAAATTAACGGCAAGTGACAATATGACGCGAACAGTATTCATCTTAGCAACTGGTGCAAAGGTCTACTGATAATCAATACCATAAGTTTGAGTATAACCTTTTGCTACCAATCTAGCCTTGTACCTCTCAATCGTCCCATTTGACTTGTACTTGACAGTAAATACCCATTTGCATTCCACAGTCTTCTTTCCCATAGGTAACTCAACCATCTCCCAAGTAGAATTCTTTTGGAGTGCCCACATTTCATTTTCCATAGCATCCTTCCACTTAGGATCTTCAACAGCTTCCTGAAAATGACTAGGAATAGAGATGGATGACAATTGAAGAGCAAATGTCAACTTGGCTTTCGACAAACGGTGATAGGATATGAAATTTGAGATAGGATAAGTAACATTGGAAGTCTTTGAAAAACCAAGTCTATCAGGTACTTTTCTTTCACGAAGAGGATATCTCCTATTCCTATCAATACTAGAATTATGATCAGAAATTTGAAGAGATTCAGGAGAATAAGCACATACCTCATTGTCAACCTCATTGTCAATCCTAGAAGAGTCATCCGATGGCATGGTAAGATCATCAAGAGATGTATTAGGTCCAAGAGACTCCTTTTTTCTAGAATATTTTTTTTCAAACAACTGAGCTGGCCTCTCAACTACTGATTTCCCATTTGTGTTAACAGTTTCTGTACCTGAACTACCAGTTTCTTTACTTGAATTAACAGTTTCTGTAACATTTTCTGTTCTTGAATTAACAGTTTTTGTAACATTTTCTGTTCCTGAATTAACAGTTTCTGTACCTGAAATCCATATCTTCTTTTCTCCTAACCACAATTGTTCCTCTTCCTTACTCTCACTCTCCCCCTGAAGAGGAACCGTGGATATATTTTGAGAAAAATAGGACTCATTTTCACAAAACTGAACATCCATAGAAACATAATAAGTGTTTGTAGGAGGATGAAAACATTTGTAGCCTTTTTGTGAATTAGAGTAGCCAAGAAAAACATATTTAATAGCACGAGGATCAAGTTTATCTTGATGAAGATGATGAACATGAACATAGCATACACAACCAAAAACCTTAGGACAAATATTAAGGGCAGAGGGAATGGAGTGAAATCTAGATAACATTCTTAACGGAGTTTGAAAATGAAGAATTCTTGCTGGCATTCGATTAATAAGGAAAACAGAGGTCATAACAGCTTCAGCCCAGAAACATTTTGGAACCTGCATAGTAAAACACAAGGCTCGAGCCACTTCAAAGATATGGCGATTCTTACGTTCTACTATGCCGTGCATTAAGTGTATAAACACAAGTTTTCTGGTGAAGGATGCCATGCTGTGTCATAAATTCAGCAAGAGTGTGATTTACAAACTCACGACCATTGTCAGAGTGAAAAACCTTTATTTTTGTGTTAAATTGAGTGAGAATTAGATTATAAAATTGAGGAATAATGTGGGAAACATCACTCTTAGATTTCATCAAATAGACCCAACTAACCCGAGAACAATCATCAATGAAAGACACATAGTATTTATGACCTGAAGAAGAAGGAGTAGAGAAAGGACCCCATACATCAGTAAAAACACAAGAGAAAGGAATAGTACTTTTATTAAATGACCTTAAAAGGAACACGATGATGTTTTGCATAAATGCATTGTTCACATCTTAGACTAGAAGCAGAAATGTTGGAAAACAACTTAGGAAATAAACGTTCTAAATAAGAGAAAGATGGATGTCCTAGTCGACAATGCCAAAGAATAATTTTCTTTTTATTTGAAGTCACTCTCTGAGCTTGGAAGCCACGAGTAAGAGGTGGTATGCCTCGGTGGTCCTCAAAGTAGTACAAACCATCTCTCTCCTTACCAATGCCAATCGTCATCTTCGTGACATTGTCCTGAAAAACACAATGAGTAATATAAAAGGTTACATGACAATCAAGATCTCTTGTTATTTTGCTAATCGAGATGAGATTATTTGAAAGAGTGGGTGCAAGCAAGACAGAGGACATAGAAAATGTTGGAGATAGAGACAGATTTCCTGCCCCTGTGATTGGCATAGAGTTGCCATCAGCAACCTGTACACACATAATTAATGGAGGTGTTAGAGAATCAACAATAGATGAGTTACTAGTCATATAATCAGTAGCCCCTGAATCAATAACCCAAGCATCAGAACAAGTAGAAGTAGAATTGATGGACAGACCAAAATTACCTTCTTCAGGAGATACCCGAGTTACATTAGAGGCAGAAGGTGATGTAGTAGCGGTGTGGGCAGATTTCTTGTTTTTTCTCTCAGCTTGCTTGAGTTTATACCATTCTGGATAGCCATGCCTTTTCCAACAAACATCAACAGTATGTGTATTTTTACGGCAGTGAGTACAATACCGAGTTTGAGAAATTGTGGAATCGCCAAGAGCCGAAACAGAAGTACCTCTATGTATAACTAGAGCTGAAGTCTCAGAGTGTATGGCTGCTCCCATAGTCACTTGTCGTTGTACTTCTCGACGAACCACAGAATAGGTTTCTTCTAATGTAGGTAAAGGAGAAGTAGATAGAACATGGCTCTTAACTTGATCCAAATTCTGGTCAAGTCCAGCGAGAAAGATATAGACCCTATCCTCAGCAAGACGGTTTCTATACTTCTCAATATCAGCAGCACAAGTCATATCGTTTGGTTGTCGATAATCAAGTTCCATAAAAACCGAGTTTAACTCATTATAGTAGTCTGCCAAAGGCCGACCACCTTGACATAATTGGAAAGACTTCTTCATCAGTTCATAGACTTGAGAAGAGTCAGAAACATCAAGGTAACTGCTTTTTACAGCATCCCAAACTTCCTTTGCTGTTCCAGATTGCACAAAGTGTGACACCAGATTATCATTCATTGAAGTTATGAGCCAAGTTTTTACCTGTGCATCTTCAGCCTTCCATTCATCATAGCCTGGATCACTTTACGAGAGTGCAGCCTTTACTCGTGATATAGCCCATCTTTCTCCTTCCAAAGAATATGCATTTCCAAAATTTTAGACCAAACACGATAGTTAGAGCCATCCAATTTAATATGGATGGATGAGGGAGAATCATGAATGGTCATGGTGGACATGTTCTTGCTATTAGAAGAATCAGCCTTAGTTTTGGTAGACATAACAGAGGTATGGCCGGTGGTGCAGGGATTAAGGGACGGGAACTCTGTTTTGGAAGAATAGAACGGCTAGGAATTTTTTAACCTAGTCTCTGATACCAAGTTGAAAGTATATTGCGGAAAGTTATTTCTTTCATATATCTCAATGGTTTATATACAAAATACAATGTCCTAAATATGGTAACTAGATCAATCATGATCCCCTATATATGACAACTATATCAATCTCCTATATATGACAACTATATCAATTATACAGCTATATATATATATATATATATATATATATATATATTCCTAATTTACACAAGATACACAACAAATTAGGAAGTTATTGATAGTTATTGATCATGATTCTTGCTAACTCAATTCTTTCCCCCCAAAAGTTGACTCAAATTTTTGTTGTATCTTTTCACTTCCTACAAATATTCATGGAGAAGCATACAAATGGAAGGAGGTAATCAGAGATAGTAATAGACATGTTACTTTTCTTAGATTATGTTGTGTGGTGAAAGGTATACTTGCAGTGTAATCACATTTTCCTGTTGCTTCTATCTACTTGAGAAATTTTTGAGATTTCACGATTACTGAACCATTAATAGTTCCAACTTCACAAAAAAAATCATTACGAGCAGAAAGGAGCCAAGAGCTCAGAAGGGCATTACCATATTCACATGAGCAGCTCTGGAAATGTTATCTCTATTATTTTCTAAAGATCAATTGAAGTACTTTGTGAGCTTCTGTAGTACAATGGGCGGTCATTATCAAGTTAATCTGTATTGATATGTCTCTTTTGCAAAAATAATATTATAGATGCCATTGTGCAGAAAGTTTTATTGCTCGTCCTTCTTTATCTATAATGAACAAGAACATAAACAAAATTGATTGTTTGAACTGAATAAAATAACAGCGTTGTGGATTTATTACATAAACTATGTTATCTTGTATCCAAATTGGGCCTGTACTCAGACTTTATATTGTCTATCTGTGTGTTTGTTAAGACGGAACAAAAGTTTCTGTACTCTGAAATATATCTGCTTTACCTTGTCTCAAATCTGTAAAACTCAGGACTTCTAAGGTTTCTTTGATAGCCACACAAAGATCATTTACCTTTCTCACTACTTTGACTATGGCTCTTGCACTCTTCCTGCTTTTGGCATTCCTTTACAGATATTCAGTTATGCCAGCAATGGCTACAGTCTTTGACAAGAAGTGCAATCCAATTCTTGAACTTGGAACTGGCCCTTATAACACTATCCGATGGAACCCAAAAGGGAAGTGTATCCTTCTTAAAAGACTGTAAATAATTGTTCAGACCATAAGTTAATGAAAGTTGGCTTTGATATCAGGCTTATTTCTTTTCCCACTGGTACAATTGTGGCCTTAATTCAATGAAAATATTACAGTTATATGTTTGGCAGGGTTTGGGAACTTGCCTGGTGACATGGTATGCTGCTTCTGTTTTTCAGTTTCTATTTCATGTGATTTTCCACATAGTTTTCAGTTGAATTCTTGTTTGACTGCTTCTTATGTCATTTCTACTGTGTCTCTCTACCACTTGACTGTAGATTATGCAGCATTTGGCATGGCAATTCTAATGACAAATGATATTTCATTTGTTTTATTTGCTTTAAAAATGTTTTTAAGAAAATATAATGAAATATGGAATGTTTGCTTGTTATTATTCTTCTGGTCATCCATATGATTAATACAAAAAGGAGTTGGGAAAATTATGTTGGAATGCAAGAGTAGCTCTTAAGTCCAAAATTTAACTGGATAACAATTTGATTGCTCTTAATTGTAGAGTGCTGTAGGTTTATTTTCCAATGTTATGAACAGGAGAACAGCTGTCCTAAGGTTCCCTGTTAGTGATCATTGCCATTGAACTTCAAGACATAGTGGGTTGTGCTATTGATCTTCTGTAGGATCGCCTTTGATTTTGCAGGACTATGACTTTCCAGTAATTGAGGAATAAAAATGAACTCGAATTTAGCTGAAAAAGTATGTTTAATGTTGTCCATCACATTTTGGTTTTGAATATGACAGCAAGGATTCCTGTAAATATTTGCTGACCTGGTAACTGTTTTACTTGGTCTGTCTAGTAGTACAGTCCTTTGCTAGTTTTCCTGCTATGTTGGTTGGTTGTAGTAATTTAAATATTCATTTAATAGGAAAATCCATCAAGACTAACATTGCGAAATATTGTTATAGGAGGTAAGTAAGGAAATGATGAATGAAAGAGAAAGGATAGAAAGAGATGGAATAGCGAGATTTGGAGATAAATTGATTGAAGCTTTGTGTACTAAGCCCATAATTGTGATTCCCATTTTACCCTCTAATATGTTTTCACCTGCCTGTCACATCATCTTTTTAACTGGGAAATGTCAAGACTGCCAGAAAGAGGATGAAAATTCATGAATTCAAATATAAGGGACTAAAAAGACCATTTTAGAATATGAGGGACTAAAAAGATCATAAGGCTCCATCTGTTTCTATCCTTTCTCTTTCATTCATCATTTCCTTACTTACCTTTTACATCATTTTAACAGCCTCCCTACCCTTTTGTTCTGATACACACAAAGTCTCAAACAAGTTAGTAAAATTGTCATTAATCTGAACATCCTGAAGCCCCCTACAATCAGCTGCCGGATACTTATCAAGAGCTATTGTGTAACCTTTAGGATTCTTCCAGTTTGAAATATGCTGTAGGATCATCCAAACTTGCTGGCCTTTCATAGTCACAGGGAGAGCGGGGAGGGTGGGGGGTGGGGGAGATTGAATTACTGGTACACCTGGAGAACTAGGTGATTTTGGAACACTCTTGTGTTTGAACTTTGGTGGCGGCAAAGGATCAACAAACATCTCCACCGTTCTAATGATCCTCTCCTTTGCACCAGAATAAAAGCAGTTGACTCTTGTGAAGGCTTGTACTTGATATATTTGCAGTCGAAAGGTTGTGTAGGAACATCTTTAGGCTGAGCAAGACTCAATCTCACATTTACAATTTTCTCAAGAGCAGCCCTAGTGCTCTGGGTGATCACCTCAATCTCTTTCTGCTTCGTGTCCAAATTCATCTCTCCTTCTTTCTGCTCATCTTTGAAGACCGCTGGGATAAGGTTCTTATGCTTGGAATAAACAATTTTCTTGGAATTCTCATTCTGCCTCACAGTTGAATCATACCTCAAATTACCATGCTCATTAACTGTGAGGGGCAAGGTCCTCCCCCAGCCTTCCAATCCCTTTTTCTATCCATGTCAAGAGGATAATGGGCAATGTGATTCAGGGGACACCCTGCCATTCAACAAATTCTTCAAGCTTGGATGGCTTAAAACAAGCCCCTTTCAAGTCTGGTGGAAACGGATTGGCATGATTGTCGAAGATTTCTAAGACTCTGCAGCAGCAGTATACCTCTGCTTCTACCAGGGATCATTGACTAAGTACACCAAGCTTCAACCAAAATTAGGGTTTTGGTTGTAATTTTGGGGATAAATTTATTGAAGCTTCATGTACTCACCCCATGATTGTGATTCTGTTTTTGCCCTCTAATATTTTTTTCATGTGCCTGTCACATGATCTTTTGCACTGTGAACCATCTAGACTGCTGTAAATGTAAGGGACAATTTTTTCAATTTAATCTTTTTCCTTTTATGGAATAGTTAGCTTACTTTGAAGATTACTCTGTTTTGTACTTACGAGTATGTTTAAGCATTTAACTGCGCATGTTCTCTTGAAGATTTATATTGTTAATACACAGCTTGCATGAAATTGAGATGTTGTGACATGTACATAAATTGCTTCAACATGCAGATGTGCTTAATTGTTCCTAGTACAATCTTTCTCAGTTGCTATATGCTACCCAACCCATCTTCCTCTCTGTTATTATGGAGAAGCTGTAGTTAAGGGATATTGTGTCCTGTCTCCTATTACACCCTAAATAAGAAACCCACAAAAAAAAAAAAAAAAAAGTTGAATTCTGGTCACTTATTGCATGTGTATGTGCACAAGAGATTTGGAAAGACCTACTCCACTTCCATGCCGAAGGAAAATTGATCTTTCCTCCCTTACATTCCTTATGCTCTTTCCCTCTTGTAAAAATTTGGTTATGCCACTGAATAGATGTGTGAAAGGTGTATTTGCCACCTTGTGGATAAGTGGTTTTATGAATTCTGTTGTCCAGCAATTTAATTTGCTCTAACAAGTTTTGCGTACCTCATGTCATTTAGCTCTTTTTCTTGCTGTTAGGTATTCTGGGATTATGTGGAAAAGAGACAGCTTGGAACCACAAAAGCAGAATGTTCTGTGACAAGTGAATGGTCTCCAGATGGTCAATATTTTATGACTGCTACCACAGCTCCAAGACTACAAGTTGACAATGGGTATGAGTACAGCTATTCATGATTACTTTGGTTGTTAGAGGAGAAATATGTACATGCTGTAATGACTAATCAATGTTGTGTAATTTAAGCAGGTTATGTGGTGAACATATTCCATGAAAGTCTTTATGTGGTTGTTCATTAATCAAAAGAGTATTTCAATACATCTGTGCAGGAATATTTCTTTGAGAAGCCATCTGGTTGTGACTTCTGATTGACAAAGGTTCTGTAATTGTTTGCAATCCTCATGGAACATGCTAGTAGGCACTTCCTGCAAACCAGATATTAATTAACCTACTCGATCTTTCATATGAAAATGGCTAATCTCAAAATATTTGTTATTGGGTCCATTATTCATGAACTTGTCTCCTGTTTTTGTTCCAAATGAAAATTATATGAGTGATTCTGGCATTAGGAAATCTAGGTGATGAATTAAATATGTCTTTTGTCCTACATAACCTATGCTTTTAAATTCTGGATTTGAGGGAAAGGTGCAAATAGCCAAAATGCAGACTTTCTTTTGCTTTTAATCATTATATCATTTCCTGATTTGGGTTATCTAGATAGTGTTTTTGCTGTTGTAATTATCTTGAACATTGCCGCTCATAATGGGTTTTATTATCTGTGTAAAAGGATTAAAATCTTCCACTACAATGGATCCTTGTATTTCAAAAGAATGTTTGACAAATTGTATCAGGTCAGTCTCTGGTAATTCTTTGTGTACATTGGTTATGAACAGTTGGTTTGTTTAGTTAGTTAATCACACAAGCAATTGTGACAGGCTGATTGGAAACCAGAATCACCAGATAAGTTTTGCGAAATTGCAGAACTCGTGAAGTCTGTAGATACCTTGAAAATTCAGGGTGTTAAGTCCCAAGGTACTTTTTTCTCTCCATGCCGACTCCCATTTTTCTAATGTAACATATTTTCCTGTCTTTTGATTGCTTCAAAAAATTAACTCCATTTTGATAATGGAAAATCAGGACAAGGGTCAAAATCCTCCCAGGTCTCCTCAAAACCAATACCTACTAATCCTCCTGCACAGAAACCTGCTGCCTATCGACCCCCTCATGCTAAATCTGCTGCAGCTGTTCAGGCGGAGGTACACAAACTTTGACTGAATTCAATTGATTTACATTTTGGAAAGTATGATCAGAACTTAGAGAAATTCAAATGCTTAGACATATTTTCCAACTACATATCTTTTTTGCCTCTGCTTCTCCTTGTACTGTATATTCCTATTTGTTCATTCTGACATGTATTTCCGATTCACCACTTCTCAAATTGCAGACTAATGCTTTACAACTTTATTTGGAAAATTATTTTTTCTTTCTTGGCCTGTTAAGCTTTGCTGTCTCAGGAAAAAATGCAAAATTGAAGAAGTATCTCATCAGAGGAACTACAGTTTTAACAAAAAATATGTAGCTTTAACTGAATTTCTGTTGGGTCCGTTTGGACAATATGTTTTTATTTGCAAATAAGAAAATTCTCAAACAAAAATAAACTATCCAAACACATTTTTATTTCAAAATTTAGAATTTAAATTTTCCCACTCAAATTCCTCTCACATAATTTAAAAAAAATTTCCCCTCTTATTTTTCCCTCCAAAATGCTTTTTCTATGAACAAATATCCACCAAAATTTTTACACATTCCAATACAACTTTTTTCATTTGCAAATAGAAATACCTTGTCCAAACGGACATTTTACTCATGCTTCTTTTTATGTGACTCACTGTGGATGATGGGTACCGAGTTGCATTTTTTTTTTTTTTTGGCTGCATTTTAGGATGATGTCTCTGCTTTGTCTATGCCAGCAGTGATATCAATGTATAGCGGACAGTATACTGTGAGTTGTAGTTGTGTTTGTAGAGACTTATTATATGCAAAGTGATGCACATAGCGAAGGCCTATTACAGAATGCACTATTGTTGAGCAATGCATTTTGACACATTTTACCTGAAGACATAATCTTTAGATACAGAAAATCTTTTGTCCCTGAGGTCATAACTGAATGATGGACTCTTTTCCCACATAATATTGCTAGTGGCTGAAACTGCACATGAACATGGAGGATGAGATGACAGTGGCAAAACATGAAATTGAAAAGCTATTGTTTCTCCTCATAATCTTTAGAGAAACTTAAGTTTCACATGCATATACTCTTGCTACAGCTACACCAAAGAAAAAGAAATTAAACCAAGCTTAGCAGAATTACATAGCGATGATTACATAGCCATATGATGACTGATATGATTGGTAGATATCAGAATTTTTGCTAGTGTTAATAACATGCTCATCATGTTTAGTTTTTTGCATATACGGTTATGCTGGAAGTTGGTAACTGATCCTCATTTTCTTCACATGCTTCTATCAGCATTTCATTCTTGACTCTCTTTGCATGCTTTAGCTGTAATATGCTCTTCCCTTTCAGTTTTCATTTTTCTATTAATGTACTGACATCTAACTGAATTGCTGATAATTCTAATTGTTTTGACAGCTATTTGGTGGAAACTCTTCAGGGTAAGTGTCCTACTTTTGGGTGCTGCTTTTACTATCCTATCTGATATACTGTTGTGTAGTTTTCTCAGTTGGCTCAAGTTTATTAGTCCTCTTTATATTGCAATGTTGTAGAGAGTTGAGCAAGAACGCTTTGAAGAACAAGAAAAAAAGGGAGAAACAGAGAGAGAAAAAAGCTGCTGAGGCTGCTGCTGCTGCTAGTGATGCATGATGTGCAGGACTAGAATTTCTTTTTGGTCATGATTTTGGGAATTTTCTGAGTTTCAGAGAAATCCTGATTTGAGCTTCTTCTCTTGCGTTCACCTGAAATTGATCCTGAGGGAGGAAGGCAATGTAAAATTATTATTTCCAGGTCGTTCTTTCTTTCTTTCTTCCTCGTTTTTTACCGTTGAAATTTATTTCTTATGTATTTTCAATTCCCATTCTGTATCGGAAATTTAGTCATGGTGTAGTGGTCACAAAAGTATACGAGGGTGTTTTCAATTCCTATTTTGTTCTACCGGAGTAGGAAGTTTTGTGACAATTTGTAGTTGATATGCGAAAAGTGCGACTTAGATATTCAAATCGTTTATCCTCATTTATAATTCATGTGCTTATTTCTCTTCTAGTCTCCCGTGTTTTAGAGATGCATTTTTAATAACAAAATGGTTGCTCATTTAATTTTCATTCTTGTTATTGTTGTGTTTGGTGCACAATTTAAATAGAGATTTTTTTAAAGCTACATACTTTCTCCTCTCAAACACGGTCCATTTTGACTGAGTGAACTATTTTTTTAACTCATTTGGTTGGTAAGAAAATAAAATTATGTGAGAATTGGATTTCTAGAAATTTAATTTTGGGAAAAATGAATATTTTCTTAAACAATTTGAATCTGAAGGTTTATTTTTGGCGATTTTAAATACTTATGTTTGAATAGGTAAAAATATATGTTGGAAAAGATAATATAATTGATTTTTTATTAAATAGTTAATATTAATGATTCATAAATGTCGTTTAAATATGATTTCCTTGAAATCTTGGGAGCCTCACAAAGTAACATTAACAGACAAATCATTTCAATTCATTATGCCTAAGGTCCCTCTTGGACAACAATGGCAGGATTTATTCAGTTTTTATGGGTTAATATTACTGTGAAGATCGTAATTTAATGATCTTACTAGACAACATATTTATGATGTATAGGATCCTCAAAGAGGTAAATACAGGCATACTTTATGCATATAAAGGAAGACATATTTAAACAAGCTTTTTAAGACCTTTCAAAAAAAGGAAAGAGTTTAGAAAGCCGTTAATGAAACACTCAGTTTTTTATTTCTCCAACTTGTCTGTTTACATAAGAATGGAGAGCCTCATTTGATAGAGGGTCTCGGCCTTCAGCTGCGGATTTCAAACTTATATACAATGGACTCCAAACGTTTTGAATCCGGACTTTTAACTCCTGGTAGGGATAGGTTCTACCAAAAGCTTGACTTTACAAGACATACTTGACTTATAAATATTGGTGGGGACAGGTTCCACCTAAAGTCTGACTTTACAAAGCACACTTGACTCATAGCAAAATATTATAACAAACAAACAAGAGGTCACATAACATAATTGTCTTCTTGGTCATTGTCATGGAGGGTCTTCTTCACTTAGTCACTATTATGGTAATTGTAGTATGCCTTGGAGAACAGGACATCCCAGTAAATGCCATAACCATCCCAATTGATGTAGTAATCGTCATATGATGCATAAGGATTAGGGGTGGCAATCAGGTCGTGTTTCGGGTTCGCGGGTCGTGCTTTGACACAAGTATTATAAATTTTACATAGACCCGAACACGACCTGCGAATTCGAACGTGTCAGAGTAACGTAACACGAACACGACCTGTTTATTTTTTCGAGTAACACGACACGACACGACATGAAAATACCTATTTAACACGATAATAACCCATTTGGCATGAATGACAAATATAATACGAAATTGATAATCTATATTGGCATTACACAAACATATGTCTCAAGCCAATGTATAAACTATAAACACATAACAAAATGAAGGTAAAGGAGACAAAGAAACTGCCATGGCTACAAAATCCAAATGCCGAAGCCCAAATGCTACATGTATTTGCATAATCTATTTTAACAGAATAAAAGGAAACTCCAAATTTTTTTCGTAGATAGACAAATGGCCAAAAAGAATGTCATTTGTCATAACGTGGTACTTTCAAATTGTTAATCCAACACCAGCAATTTTAATATTTCAAGTGACAAACTTTATCAAATAAACACATAAAATCATTCTTTTATCTTTTCTAAATAAGAATAATGGCATACTTTAAAAACTAAAGTATCATTGATGTCAAGGTGGGATATGCTTCTAAAGTAGCACAGAACTCCAAATGAGAACTAAGATGACAACTTTTATTTCCAAACAGACCAAAGAATGAGATCTTAACATAAATCCACCAGAAAAGGTTTAGGTATGAGAAATGAGTATAAATCACAGAGTACTCTTTTTTGCCTTTTTCCAGAGAGAATATCTTTAATCAAGTACAAGAATATGGCCCAGATTGAGATTCTGCTTCTTCAAGCAAATCACCATGAAACCATAGAAATGCAAATAAATTAGAAAAGCCAATCACATTATGCAGAAAAAAAAAGAAGAACAACAGAAATTAAGTGAACTGGATGCTGCATGCTAATATAGGAAAGAAATACTAGCCATCTCAAAGTTATCCACTAAAGGTAACCAGCAAGTGTTCATATGCAATTATAAGCAAGTAAAGCCCATTCTAATAGAAAACTTAAACAAGTGTAAAGCTAAAAAGCAAACCGAAATGGCATTCAGCAGATTACATTTTAATATTCAGAAGATTCTCAAACATCTAATATGCGTACTTTTAATACTCATTGCTAAAAATCAACCATAAGGGGATAATGAATCAAACTCCCATAGCCCCACCTACACCATCACACCTAAGTTCCTCACAAGTAGCACAACCTTCCACCATAGCATCCAGGCTGCTCTAACAGCTTCCTTGAATGGCCATGTGCTCATAACGGAGTGCTTAAAATAGTCCCCAACATAAAATAAGTTCAATACTGCGACAGCAAGCTTCAACCATCAACAAACACACTAGTTGGAAATGTGTGACAATTCATTTTCTGTGCAATTACTACCAAAATAAACAATTCCAAAGATTGTTCTCAACCTATCATATGTTCAATAACAAAAAGAGCATGTTACAAGCATCAAGAACCCCCCAATAGTAGGTAATGTGTAACAACTCCTTTTCCGTGCATAACTATCAAATGAATAATTCCAGAGACTGTCACAACTATAGAGTTTAATAAATTCAAAATTCCTTTTGTGAGTCACACAATCCATCCTGCACCATGCATGGCAACATAACTAGTGACACAATGCAGAGATGAGCCACATGCAAACACAAAGACAAAACAAAAATGAATGAATTAAGCAAAAGGAAATTTTCATATATACTTCAAGACAATGTTGACAGCGAAATTTTCAAACCATGGTAATAATGTCTACTATAAATTTGGTGTTCTACTTATTTGTTTTTTGGTGGCATTAATTTATTGTCTATTTTCTGGCTCTGATACGTTGAAACTAATTCCCCACTCTACTAAAGGACAATCCATAATGGAGTTTAGCAGTGAAAAAGAGAAGTTGATATCTTCAATAATTTAAAACATTTTAAAACGCCATTTTTTTCCCAACCATGATTTTGTAATTCATCTTTAAATCAGAATTATATCTGAAAAACAGAATTACCAGTTCTGTCTTTTTCTCTCTGTTTTCATTTGTAGGGGGTCAGGGCCAACTTAAAACACCCAAAGGGAGAAGGAAAATACAAAGTGATAGCAATCAGCCATTCTTTATGCCATAATATATTCAGTGCTGAATGAGAATGCTCCCACGAGTATCATCATACCTTATAGCTGGTAATGAGCATTCCTTTTCTTTGCAATAACAATTAAATTAACAAGTCATTACCAAGGTCGCCAGATAAGCTACGGGTCTATTTAGCCCCACGCTGCCACCAAAACATAAAACCAAATTCTCCAAAGTCATCTCAACACATTCATACTCTGATTAAAAAATTAGAGACAAAAACAAAAAGATAACAACCCTTCTTCAAAAGTCTTTTGCTCCCTACAGTTTTATTAACAAGCACGTTTTAAAAGAAATATAAAATTGATTTAATTCACATCAATGAAAGCAATACAACTAGGAATCAACCAAATCCAAATTATTGTAACACCAAAAAAACTATGAAAATAGCACCTTTAAAACAAAAACACAAACACTTAATATACAACAATAAACAAACACAAAACGAAGCACCTCTTCATCCCTTAATACAAACAAAACTTCAGAATAAACTAAACTAAATTTATCACAACGGCAATCAAAGCTACAAAAACAACCCAATATTCAAATTAGGAACACTAGAGCAATAAAATTATGCAATCCACCCTCCTAAAAGAAAACACAAAAAACTACAACAAGAACAGAAGGCTAAAATCAGCTTAAGAGCACACGGAAAAATGACTTGCGATGACTGGATTTGAAAGTTGAAGGAGCGATGACTCAAAAGTAAAAAAAATGTAGAAAGGTCAAGAGTGGAGAGTCTAGAGACGAGAGTGGAAAGTCACAATTAGGGTTAGTATAACTTTTCCTAATTTTACAAACTTACCCTCACACAATTTATCAAATTACTAAATAGGTTAAATAGGTCAACCCGTGGGTTGACCAGAACACGACCCATTTATTTTGTTAAATGGGTTTAATAGATCAACCTGTCAACCCGTTGGTTGACTTGAACCCGACCCATTTATTTTGTATGTTATTCGTGTCCGATCTGATTTTGACTCGAACCTGTTAATGGGTGAACCTGTACCTATTAATTACATGTTAGGTTCGTGTCGTATTTCATGCCGTGTCGCGAATTGCCACCCCTAATAAGGATCTTGAGAGTTTTCCATCATATCATCAGGCTCCTACTTAAGTTTGGGCTCTCAATTTGGACTTTCATGCTTTGCTTTTTCAGCAGATTATTCAGGGTTTGTTTGAGTAGCTTGGTCCTTTTTTTGCATGTTGGAAGAAGTGGAGGCAATGTTATGTCATTTGGGAATTTTAACGGAGATTTGATTAACAGAGCAAAGGTGTTCTTAAAAGAATTTGCAACTAGCCTCTAAATTTTCAATTCCTCCAAGAAGGGTTCTCAATACACAACAAGTTGGTTTTGGAATAGAAGTATGCATGTCTTTTTGGACATATGGATGGTGGAGGATGAAGATGATATTGATTTGATCTGGGTCGTCATGTGACTCCAAAATCTGGTCAAAACAAAAGTCTAACCAATGTGCTGAAGGGTAGTACCATTCTAAGAAAGTCCTTAGCAGGGAGTTGTGGTTCTTTGGCTCAGTTACAAATTTGGCCAGTTTATAGATAGGAAACTAAACAGGAAAATAGAAAAGAACTCCGAGACACCAGAAATACCATAGCAATTCTTCAGGGAAGATCCTATTAGGATTGATGGTGACTAGTTTACCAAAAAGATAATCAGGGAAGAAGGGGACCTGATTAAAGCTTGAATTAGTAATTAACATGAATTTGGCAAGATAGGTGAAGAGATGGTTTTTAGCACAGGTCCTTATGGACGAAAGGTTGTCCTATGGGAGGAAACTCTCGAGGGTATTGTGTTTTGTTTCTTGAAGGTGAGGCCATGAAAATAATAAGGGTAGATGGGTTTTTGCTGGAGATGAGATGAATTGGCTTAGGTCTAGTAAGGAGATCTGGAATTAGGTTGGTATCTCCTTTTATATGCTGAACATCAAATTGATATTTGGAAAACCAATATTTAAGTCTCAAAAGTTGTGGCTCCTGAATCATCTTGTTTCTGAACTCCATTATTCTGGGAAATGAAGAATTATCCATTTTCACAATAAAATGATGTCCAATCAAATGAAATTCAAATTTCTTCATTCCGTATTTGACAGCTAATGTCTCTTTGTAGACTATATGATAATGTTGCTCAGCATCTTTGAATCTTCCATTTGCATGCCCGCAATAATGTTGCTTTCCATCTATCACTTCAATGATGACTGCTCCCCAATATTCATCACTAGCATTTGTATGCAGGATCTTGTGACCTGTGCTGGGAATCTTTAAAGGTGGTAGATGTTGACATATTACCTTTAATTTTTTGACCGCTCTTGTTTGCTCTTTTCCCCAAGGTGAGGCCTTCTTCTTAAGCATTTTGGACAACTAGCTGGTGTATTTGGAAGCTCGTGGAAGAAAGTCCTTGATATAGTTTACAATTTCAAGGAATTGTTGAATTTCTTTGGTTGAAAGATTTTCTTCCAGAAACTTAAGAAACTCTTGTGTGATGTGGGATCCAGGTTGATATTTTCCTTCAGAAAACTTCATCCCTAAGAATTTAATGTTTGATTGGGCAATGAACCCTTTCTTTTTTAAAAGCATAATACCATACTTTTGGATTAGCTTTGTGAATTCTTCCAACAGCTGTTGATAGGACAAGGCATCTTTTGAAAAAAGAAAAATATCATTGATGTAGATCAAGGCACTATTCATAATGGGTTCAAATATCTTGATCATGGCCTTTTGGAATTTGGATGGGGTCACCTTAAACCCAAATGGCATGACAGCCCATTGATATTAGGCTGTAGGGATGCAGAAAGTCGTATTGTATCTATCTTTTAGGTCAATCCCAAGTTGCCAAAAGCTTGCTTTGAGATCAAATTTTGAAAATATCTGGGCCTCCACAATGTGAGAGAATAGCATTTGAATCTTAGGCAGTGGGAACTTGTCATCTTGTAAAAATCGGTTATGAGGCTTGTAATCAATTACGAGCCTTTTCTTCCCACCAACTTATTCTAATCTTTTGTTGACATAGAATGCTTGGCAAGCCCAACTGGACTTTGTGGGCTCTATTAAGCCCAACTTTAGAAGTTGGTTGCATTTTTCCTAAGCCAGTGCTAAATCTTGAGAAGTCATTCTTGGATAAGTTGCTTTGGTAGGATTAATATCCTCATTGAGTTTGAAGGGTAACTGAATAAAGAAAGCAGAGTTCTTCCATAATGGTGTTGGATGTTGGAAATTAGCATAGGACTCGGCACAACACTTTTGTAGTTGCTCAGCAATGAACTGAAAATCCTGTGAGGGTCTTGAAATTGCAAACATTTTTTCAATCTTAGTGTAAGGTCAAAAATTTATTTTCCAACTTATTCCATCAGGTAGAGCTTTGAGAGATTGAACTTTATAATACAAATCAAATCCAATTAAGAGGCCTTTATCTGGAAGATCACATCCTAGGATTTTAATCCATATGATGCATTCTGGGAAGAACTGAACTCCAACCTCCTTTCTGGTGATCCACTTAGATTGGAAGACTTTTCCATCTGCCGCCTTGAAAGTCTCTGTGTGGGAAATCCATGATTCTGGAGAGAGTACTGCAGGGTTAATCATTGACTTTTGAGAACCAGTGTCGATGAAGCCAATTGCTGGAATAGGTTTTCCAAACTTCGAAGGAAGTATTTTGTATTCTCTCAGGCTCATGCACCATTCTCTGAGGGAGCCTATAAATCTATAAGCAAATTCTTTGAGAATAGTAGGTAGCTGGGCACCAGGTTTTGTTTGTTGAAAATCTAGCCAGGCTGCAAAAGTGAGCAACCTATCTCTCCTTTTTGAAATAAGAATATCATCAAAAGTGAAACAAGGTCTACTTGCTGTCTTGTTTAGATCTGGAGCTTGTGTTGGGGATAGTGTGTCCTCTCAGATGGATTCAGCTTCATCAGAAGATTCAGCTAATTCTTCTGTGGTCTGATTTCCTCCTTGAGTGTTGGTTTCTACTGAGTCGGCCATCATCATGGTGGTTATGTCAGCAAACTCTTCTTCAGAATTTGCTACTTGCTAGTAAAAGTCTTCTAACTCTTTTCCTGACAAGTCTCTTTCTGATTCCTCTTTAGATTCTTTTGAAGATAATTGCTGGTCTTGGATGACTAATTGGACTGTGGGCAAGGGTTCTAGTTGAGTTAGGGGAATAGGAACTTGGGAGAATTCTTCCTTTTGAACTGGTTTATGCTTTTCAGGCTCTTGTGGCTGCTGCTTCTCTTTTTCTTTTTTAGATACCTTCCAAGAGAGGGTATTTTGAGTACTCCTGAGTATATCTAGATTCATTGACATAGGGAACTGTGGAGCTAATATGGAGGGATTATAGAATGAGATGGAATAGAAAGGAGTAATTGTTGTCTCTTTATTTTTTTCAATTTGGGCTATTTCCCTTTTCAGTTTTCTCATCTCTTCCTCAATTTAGTTGAATTCTACTCCGAAATTGTTCCTTTTGATAAGTGATCTGAGGTCTTTATCCAACAAATCAACTTTTTGCAGCATCCTTTGGTAAAGCCTTATGAGGTCATCGGCTCGGGTATCAGTTTTATCGACCCATTCAATGATCTTTTCTATCTTGGAATCTACCTTCGTTAGGAGTCTGTTATGGGCTATGGCATTCTTAGTATGCCAATTAATCAATTCCTCTCCTTGAATCAGTTGAGTAGTTCTCCCAAAGCTATCTATTGCGGGTTGTATGAAGGGTTTTGATGGGATCTTATTGGCTTCATCCACCTGTCTTTCTAATGAAGGAAAGTCATGGTCATAGTGGAACATCATGCACTGTAGTGGTTTTGGTGTAATGACTTTCGTCTTGCATATGCCTTTTCTATGCTCTTCCTTCTGGAGAAACTTCAGGCATTCATCATAGCAGGAAAGTGGTTTGTTTTTTGGTGAATCTGGATCAGGATTTGAGTCTGGTGACCGGTAATTTCTATAGTTGGCCAATCTGAGCATCTTTTGTCTTTCTCTTCTTATCCTTCTCCTGGCCTTTTCTTCATCTTCATTCACATCCTATTCATCACATGAGCAGTCTGGATCACACATAGACGGATTAACATCCTATATGAAGTGACCATCTATTTTGTCTGTGTAGACCCAAGACCCATCAGTCTTAAACGAATAAACTAGGATCTCATCTTCAGGACTTCTTAGCTTCTCGTGAGTGATCATCGGTTGTCTAAACAAAGCTTGGGATGTTCCCTCTTCTTTTTGAACATTGAAGATTGTTTTCACTCTTCCATCTGACAGTCTCTAGAAGTCTGAATGAATTGCCTTTATAGGCTGCTGTGTTTGTTGTTGATGAAGAGATTTGTAGTTTGTAATCCTTTCTTTTGGCATCAGTTTCTCCAATTCTGTTATGCCAATTTGTCGAGGGATCTAAACAATAGTTGGAACTTTTTCTCTTGAGTCTGCAAGGATCATGAGAGCATCTGTAGTGCCACAATTTTGTAGATCTATGGCATGATTCTACAATCTGTACACCAACTGATGGTGTAGAGTGGCCATGATAGAGGATTGGACTTGTTTGGCTCCAAGAATCTGGATTTAAACTTTTAAGGCTGTGAAAAGATTTATGTCTCCTAGTGAGACAGCAAAGTTGGGAATGAAGGTCAAGACGACACTTCCTAAATTGAGAGTTGTAAGCATAGTGCCAATAACAACGTTATGATATTCTATAAATCTTGTATCAAGAAGTGCTATTCTGGTAGTGACAAGGAGACCCCTTCTCCCGTGGTAGGATAGAACGAGTTGGATAGCTCCAAAGTGAAGGTAAGTGTAACCTTCGGTCTTCCAGGAATTGATAAATTTTGGAGGAATAGTGAGAGTAACATACTGCTCTCCTGTAGTAAAGAGGAGATCACAGTGGTCCAGCCAAGTGGACTGAACAAATTTTTTGGCTTGAGGATGGGTGGTAGATATAAAGGATTTGATATTTCTAATAGGGTTTCTCTTTCTATATATATTATACGAGCTCATAATAGGTGGTACTGCCTGTTCTGTCATAGCCCCACTAAGAATAGTAGAATATTCTACAAAATTTTCTATTTTACTAGTAGAGTGTCTGGGTAAGAACATAGTTGAGACAACATGGGTAAGGTGAGGGATATCACTGAAATTTTGGTTTTCCATTTTCAAAAAATCTTCCAATCATCCCTCTCATATTCTAGAAAAACTTATCTAATATGTTTCCCATGTTTAACAAAACGCCGTCTGATGGCTCTTATACCATTATTCTCTTTATTTTATACCAATAATAGAAACAATTCATTTTTTTATTAATCAAAATATAGTTTAACACTTCTTAATTTTGTCAATTATAAAGTATAATAATATTTAAACACAAGAGAAAACATACTAATTTTATAATAATTTTATGTACAAACATATCTTTATAGTTAGTAGAGTTCGTTTATTAGTATTATCACAATAAGTGCCTCTATTAATAAATAATGAAAATTAAAAAAGATATATAAAAATTAAAGAAATAAAAATATGAAGAAAATATCAAGGATTATTATCATGACAATTGAAAAAGCAAAGAAAGTTAAAGAAATATTAATAGGACGAAAAATATGAAAAAGGTAGTTCTGATAACAAAGGTATAAATAAACTTATATTTTCATAAAACAAAAAATAACAATGATGATGTTAATAATTTTAGTAACAAAATTGTCCTCCCCTCCCTCACCCCACCCCCTTTCCTCTACCCTGGAAAACACCCTCATCTAAGGTGTGTATGGAATGCACTTATAAAACATATTTTTCCACTTTTCAAGACACTTTTGTGCTTTTCAATATATGTTCTATCTCGACATCACTATATCAAAAAGTGCAACAATACATTTTGAAATGTAATATGTATACATATTTAGAATAAAATCAAACTACAATTCAAAAGATTTAATGTGAAAACATAAAAAAATTACATAATTTTTATTTTAATAAATTATGAATTTGAATAGAAAGAAATTTTCAAATAATTTTTTTAAAATAAAAAAAAATAACTAAAATAAAAGATCACATGAGTAATACTTAAAAATAAGAGATGTATAAGATTAAAATAAGTTTAAAAATTAAAAATATGTTTATTTAGACTAAATAAGAAAAGCAATCAAAATAACAACTTCTAATAAGAATTCAAAATTTTAGAATGTTGCACTTATTTTTCTTATTTTCAAGAATTTGATTATTGAGATAATCTACAAAATAGTTTCTTAAATATTTGAGAAAAAACTTTTTAGTCTCTCACATTTAAAAATGAACAAATTAGCCCCTCACTTTAATATATTTAATTCATTTTGTCCTTCTGTCTGAATCTATCAAAATTCCATCAAAACTCAAAACACGCGTCCTAAAGTTGAGGGGTTTTTGGAAACACAAAAAATTCTTCAACACCATTTTGATCGATATTGCAATGTCCCTTTCCTCAGAATTTTTTTCACCATTCCTTCACTATTTTCTTTCTTAAAAGTTTGATTATCTAATGGTTGCCTTCTCTCTCTGCCTTTCTCCACCGATGATATCAAAAGACAGCCATTTTTCTGTTGATTTTTTAGAACAACCTTTTGGTAAATTTTTCGGCTTATAAACTTGATTTTTTTTTTAAATTCCAAAAAGTGGAGAAATCATTGGCCAACAGAGAGGGGCAACCACCCTTGAAGATTGTTTCTGTCTTTGTTGTTTATGTGTTTGGATTTGTGTTTGTGTGTGTGCTAGCTGATCGATTGGAGCTCGTGCTTGGAGACTCTTCAAAATTAATCTATTTCTCTATTTTTTTTCTCTCTTTGTGTAAATATCAATTCACAACTTCCCTCTTCCTTACTTCCTTCCAATTCCCTCAGCCCTCAATCTAATTCTCACTAATCAATTACATTGCGCATCCCAGAAGGATAGTTGAGGCTTGAATTGGATTGGAGATTACATATCCAAATATCACTTTTGTTACTGAGGCCACTGCTAGCCCAACAAATGTAAAGGCACCCAAGAAAATTGGAAGCCCTGTTTGACCTATGACCTGATCAGTTTGGCTCTTCGCATACGTAGTGAAATCAGTAATGTTCAGTGCAAGAGTAGCCCAAAAACTTATATATGCCGTTAGTGAAGGACATAAAAGGGACCAGAACTCTGAAGACGAAAGCCTTGAAGACAAAGAGAACATGTGCCCAAATCCAATAGCTTTGATATATGACCAAGCGAGAAGGCAAGAGGTTAGCGCAATCAGTATTGGAGCAGAGTACTTCTCTAGCTCTCTAATGCCATCAATTCCCTTCCAAACAATGGCCAATTTTTTTTTTTAAAGATAATCCAGAATATTTAGAAATGATGAAACATCAAAGCAAGGCACCAATGTAGATCTATCAAAACAATTGTTCAATCCATCTTCAAATATCAGTTTCTACGACCTCATATGAAATGAAAGCCGTTAAAGTCCTATAGCCAAATGAACAAGTACTTCCAAAATTGAAACACCACCATATTAATTGATATAACACCACTAAATAGTCTTAGTAAAACAAAATGAAGAAAAAAAGGGGGAAAGACAGGTAACATTGGACGGTGGCGGAGGGTTGAGTACACTTAAAACCTGAGCTTGGTACGGCGCCAGTGGTGGCACTTGGCGTTGTAGCGGATGGTATTGTTAGTGCGCATCCGGATTCAATAAGGGGTGGGCCTGTTCTGCCTTTGCTTCTTCGCCAACTTCTTCTTGATCATGAAAGTCTTGTGGGACGACATCTTCGGTTGCTGAAGTGACTAGCATTGCAGACGATGTTGGGTCTATATGGGATTTACCTTACTTGTAGAGAGAGGAGAGGAAGCTCTTTTGAGGTAGCTGCCGAATGAGTAAAGACAACCTCGGCAACAATGGTCAATTGCACAAGCCAAAAATACAATAAAACAGAGTAACAATTGCATGAAGAAGAAAAGAAATTTTTTTTTGAAGTTTTGATAGATTTAGATGGAAGGACTAAATGAATTAAATGTATTAAAGTGAGGGATTGATATGTTCATTTTTAAGTGAGGGACTAAAAAGTTCTTTCTTAAATATGTGAACACTACAAGAAAAACCCTCCTTTAGTGACAACTCGAATTTCGTCACTGAAGGACTGTTTTTCGTCACTAAAAGTCTTGCGAAGGCCTTTAGTAATGAAAAAAACTTTTGTCACTCGGTCTTCACCAATGCTTCGTCACTAAATAGTATCGCGTGATGAAAACAAAAAGTCGTCACTAAAGGGGTGTTTTTAGTGATGAAATGAGGAAGTGATGAAAATTAGTGACCAAAAAAAGTCATCATCAAAAGGGGGAAAATGTTGTCACTAAAAGATAAAAGTCGTCACTAATTTGTCTTAAGTTAGTGATGAAAATTAGTGACAACATATGGTTGTCATTGAAAGTATGGTGGGCAGCGGGTAGTGTGACGATTTTTGGTGACGATAAAAAAATGCGTCACTAAAAAATGGCCTGGTCAACTCCTTTTGTGACAAGCTAGTGATGACAAGTTTTTTGTCACCAATTACTTTTTTTGTCATTGGTGACGGAAAAAGTTTGTCACCAAAGGCTTGTTGAATATACAATTTGTGATGAAAAATTTTTGTGTCGCTGTTCGTTGGTGACAAAATTTTGTCGTCACTAAATGTTTGTTGTCAAATGGAATTAATGACGGGAAAAATTTATCACTAAATAGGGTTATTAGTGACAAATTTTAACCAACATGATAATGTAGTTTGTTTTAGTATCATATCACCAATATCACAACATCACCAAAATTGATTGTCACATCATTCATTCTTAAAATACATATATCATCATAGTCGAAAAAGTAATGTACGCAATCATACTAAGAATTGAAAAATCAAAAAATATTTGAAAAAAGGCACAAAAGTTCAACTTGTTCAATGCTAGAGAAAAACATTTTAATATTCCACCAGATAAGAAAATAAAGTTGAATATCCAAATTGTACCATAAGAATAAAATATTATCCAAATACCATACACCCACAAAATAGTAGTGTACAAATAATTTCCTTCACATTCTAAAAGGAAATAGGCAAAAGGAATGAAAAAAACCTCGACAACACCAACCAACAGGCCATTTGTAATGCCTTCAATCTATGGATGTTTGGCTATGTGGTGGTGGATGCGTCATTGTGACAAGAAAACCAAAAACTAGTGAATGTTATAAAATCCATCCAATCCATTCGCACAAATGACTAACTATAGAAACAACAACGCCCCATAACTTGAACTCTTGACATCATGCAATTAAAGAATATTCCACCAATCAAAGAAAACTAACATGTTTTATTAACACCAATTTACCTTCATCCGAGAAAAGCTTGCCTTTCCATCTTTATAGACGATGTCTAACTTTTTCAATAATCCTCTAGAAGTACACGGAGTTGCCCTTTCCATTGAATAGCAGAAGACCTAAATATGTGATAGGAAGAGTTTTCGGGCTGAAACTAGTAATTTGCTGTATAAGATTTGTCCTTCATGGACTCCAATGTTTGGAGCCAATGAAACAACTTTTACCTGCATTGAAGAACTGTCCGTTAACCTTTTCATAGTTTGGTAACAGCTTCCGTAATTGCTTCACGGAGGACGAATGACCATTGATAAACACTAATATATTATAAGCATACATCAAGTGAGATGGTGCTATCACGTTTCTTACCATTTTATATCTCCCCAATTAATCCCTGTTCGACTAAGGAATTCAAATTTCTGCTTAAACAATCTTGAGCAAGGACAAATAGTGAGGGGGACAGATGGTTCCCTTGTCGAAAACCTCTAGTGGATGTGAAAAAACCGTGACTACAGTTGTTGATGCTCACCAAGTACCAACAATTAGACACCGTCAAATAAATAATGTCACACCATGTTTCACAAAAATCATATTTATTCATGGCTCTCAACAAGAATCTCCAATTCACCCTACCATAGGCTTTGGACATATCTAGCTTCATAATCACATTGGAGCCAAAGACCTTTTTATCCAGATCACCTACCAGCTCATGCACAATGGCAATATTTTCATGTATTCCTCTTCCTTTAATAAATCCAGCCTGCTTTTGAGAGATGACTGAGAGGAGGACAACAGCCAATCTATTGTTGAGGATCCTACTAATAACTTTAGAAAAGAAAGTGCATACACTGATGGGTCTTAAGTCACCCATACTAGAAGGATTAGGCATCTTAAATAAGAGGATCAGGTTGGTAGATGTTATGCCTCTAGACATGTGCAAACCATTAAAAAAGTCATGAACTACTGCTATAACATCCTATTTAATAATCTGCCAACAACTGGTATAGAAGATCCCAATGAATCCATTGTGATCCGGAGCACTGTTTGGATTAAGCTCATAAACCACCAAATTAATTTCTTCTTCACTAGAGGTGACAATAAATTCTCATTCATCTTTTCCATGATCAACGAAGGGATCACTGCTAAAAGGATTTCCTTATCAACAACCGGTGATGCCGTAAAGATTTTACTGAAGAAATCCATAACCACCTCCCCAATTACCCTTTCATCTTCTAATGTTGATTCATTATGAAGTTTAAACTTGATTCGCAGTTTATGTCTCTTGGTCTTTAAAGAAGCATGGAAGAATACATTATTCCTGTCACCCATATTCAGCCATGTCTCCCGAGACTTGACCCAAACAAGTTTCTCTTCCTGTAGCAGTAAAGTTTTCAGCCGAGCATTGGCATCCAAACTTTTCTGCACAAGTTCATGAGAGAAATTGCATTGAATCTCATTTTCAAACCAATGGATGTTTTCTTGATGTTCCCAAATCTGACAGTAAATGTTCTTAAAAACAATCCAATTCTAATGATTCAATTTAGCAGTTAACTCTTTTAACTTCTTATGCAATTGAACCATGGGTAGTCCCATGGTGGTTAGCCCATGTCAAACGAACTCAACAAAAAGATAAAACTCCGGATGGTCCACCCACATGGAGCAGAATTTGAAGCCCCTGCCAGGTTTACATTGAGGCAACATATTCATAAGGATGAATGTATGATCCGAAAGATTTTTTTTCAAGTGCAACACCGCCACTGGTGGGAACTTAGCCATAAATTCCTTATTGATTAGGATCTTATCAAGCCTACACCAAACTCTTCCATTGGACCAAGTGAAAGGTGTCCCCGAGAAACCAGGATCGACCAAGCCTACAACTGCTATAAAGTCTTGGAAATTTGCCATAGCACCTTTGTCGAAATGTTTACTGCTCACCTTCTCTTCTTCTGTGGCAATAACATGAAAATCTCCCCAATCACCCAAGGACTAGATATGGAGGTAAAGAAAGTCAGTAAGTTCAACCATAGTTCTTACCTGTCCAATCTTGTACACCTCGCATAAACAAAAAAGATAAAGCATTTCTCTCCACTCGATGTCCATATGACCTGTAAAGCAACATGTAGACGGACCCAGCATGACAGAAGTTAGGCATACTTATCTTTGAGGTCACAGTAGCCAAATGATTCCCTTCCTTTCTAGGTTCTATCAAAACAACCAAACTTACCTTGTATTGGGTTATCAGGTTATGCAAGTGTGACAAATTTTCTTGGGATTTGCTGTCCTTTGAGTTCCAAAACAAACAACTAGACATGTGTTACCATAGTAGCTCTGGATCTAGTAATCGAGCCAGAACTCTTGTACAATGTAGCTCTCTTTTGTTACAACTTATCATTTGTGAGTATCTCTTGTCCCATATCTATGTACAGAATATCCTTGTTGCTGCCCCTTGTAGGTATGGTAATCTCACTTGAGGACTTGACTTTTGCCAAGATTCTGGGTGGTTCATCAACTGAGACAAAAATAGTCATCTTTTGGCCATATATGAGGCGGGTCTTAGATTTGTCCAAGGCGAAACTTTCGTGTTGGTAAAGACTTTTTGGTACTTACGACATTAGGTGTAGCAATTTGCATCACAGGTAATTCATCTAACTCATTGTCAAGCTCATCTCCAAAAGCAATATAGTCCGTATTATTTGGTGCCACTTGCTTCGAAACACTGTTTAATATGAAATCCAAATAGTGCCTTCCAAACTGTTTATCTGCCGTGACAATATCACCATTTGATTCCAACAATTCCCCAACTTTTTCATTCGCAATTAAGGATGGGTTTTGATTTGCACTCTCATTAGGTGTCTTTTCGATGTGAGACTTTTTGTTTCCCCAACAACCTATAGACAATTGCCCACTATTGCCATTTTTTCACAGTCTCACCAATATGTGGGTTCTCAACATGAGCATCTTCATCAGCTTGTATCAACGCCGCATACCTCCCCCCCTACTTGGGGTGTACACGTGCATTCAGCCTCTTTGCTAGTGAAACCTTTTTCTGTTTGTTCTCTCGGGAACTGTTGTCCCTCCTTGTTTTTGTTTGATGTATGCTTTTTCTAATTCTGTTTTGAAGCTTGTGGGTTGTTGTGCAGTTATTTATGTTTGCTCTCTTTGTTAGTGTTAGCTGGCTTCCCTTTCCCACTATTGAGTTTTTCATATGGATATAATGTCTCCTTGCCCCTCCTATGATCACTTTCCATATGCCCTTACAACGAACAGTTGCTACAAAAGACCAAGTTGCCCTCATAAATAATTTTTTGCCAAAATTCCTTATACTCTTTTTTACCTTTGACCCGAATACATATCCTGTCTGGAAGTTTACTTGCAAGACCAACTTCAATGCAAACCCTTGCAAACATTGGGTGAGTAAAATTTTCTATGCGTTCATCCATAGTAATGTATCTTCCAACAGTTCCCATAATATCTTTAAAGAAACATTCTAGGAAAAAGGAAAAAGGCAGGTAAGGAAGGCGTACCCATATCGCAGCAATGTACAAGTCCTTAGTTGGGTCAAAATCTTATGTCCATCGTGACAAGTGGAAGACTAAAGATCCTATAATATGATTTTCCCGCGACCAGGCCCCTACAAAATCTTCTTTAGAGCTCAACCGAATCATCACATGTATTGGGTCTACTAAATCGACACCAAAATTCGATGATAGCCCCCAAGATTGCTTGATCATGTCATGAATTTCATACACTGATGGACGACCACTTGAAACTTTGTGATGAGAGTATGTTTGAATAATTCTTCCGACGGCGAAAGCTCCAAATCCATGAATGTAACCATTGGCATTCCTTTGAACACTTGGGGCCCCCGTGGAGGGATCGAAAAGTTTGGAAGACTATCGTATCCCAAATGGAGGAAGTGGGTTTCCAATGTTTATTCAATGTTGCCATTCCCAGATTCTTTACAGCGGCCGCATATGATAAATTCCCCGGAGGTGCCATGCATCCCTCCCCGGAGAGATCGGCCATGGAATCACTTTTTAGGCTAAGATGTCACCACCTGCTGACTAGTTGTTTCCACAAGAATCTCAACTGAAGCTCATACCCAAAACCATGGTGGATGGGGCGCTGTCAGGTGGAGCTCTGGCAACGTCGGATGGAAAGACCGAGACTGAATCTAAAGGATCTTAAACTAGGCTATCTAGAAGTTGAACAACAGCGTCATTGAAAACTGATATGGTAGCTAAAGTGGAGGGAAAGGGCAAAGAGAAGTCCGTCGACTGTTGTTCATCAACGAGGAAAGATTTGTCGACTGTTGCTGGATCTGAAAATTCAAAAGGCCGAAGATGCTGAAGATGTCAACGATGTTGCGATGACGTCAATAGAGATGATGGAAGTTGGCTGAAGCCTTCATCTCATCATTTCTTTTCCAAAAAAATTCTTTCCCAATAACCTATATAAATGAAGGTGCTGCAGAAAATATTCAAACTAGTTATATATTGTATAGAGGTGTTGCCTGTAAAAGAAGGGACACAGATCTAGCGAAGGGAACTCTTACCAGATCTGGGGATTTAGAAGGTCGAAGATACTTGAGATGTCAACGGTGTTGTGACAATGTCAATAGAGACAACAGAAGTTAGTTGAAGTCATTGAAGAAAGTTATGTTGTCTACCAAATTTAGGTGTGAAATTTCATCAAATCACTTATCAAAATGCTCATTCGAGCCAAAAAGGGCATCCATGCATGACTCTACTTCTTTCCATCTTTAACCCGAATTTGAATAGTGCCACACCCTCTCCCACTGTTATGTACTTCAACCCGTTCGGTGGACACCACAATTTCTTCATCGTCAACATCATCGCCTCTATATTAACACCTTTAGCCGAGAGGACTTTGTTGAAATGTGGACTATAATTATTAAAATCACGATCCAGATTGTAGGATCGCACTATCCTATAATCCAAATAAACAAAATCGATCCTGGATCGTATAGAATTGTTCACTTTGCAGAATTGTTGGTATGATTGTTAGAATCGGTCAGGATCGGCAGAATCGCATGATCCCACCGATTCTGAACGTTTCCAAGGAAAACACAAAATGATAGCAAATTTAACCAAAACGATGGCGTTTTGTTTTCATACATAAAGAACAAAACAACTCTGCCCTTCTTCAGTCATCTTATTTTTCTCTTTCACAGTTCGCACTTCGCAGCTTTGGTCAGTCCATCTCCGTCAATCACCATTCAGATCAAACCCAGCATCTCAGCGCACTCTTTAGTCTTCTCCTTCGCAGCTTCGCTAAGTCCGTTAATCGCCAGTCTTCTTTTGGACATTGGTTCTTCTTTGCTGGTTCTTTTTCTAGACACTAGTAACTCAAAATCAAAAGTTATGTGTTTTTTTATTAAACTTATGTGTTTACCTCTTACCCTTTCAAAGCAGTGTTATTTGTTCATCGATTTTCAACTGCTAGAATGCTTTTCGTGTCTTGATTTTTTGTATGATTGGAAGGGCCAAAATTTCGTTCCTTTTTGCACGGCTTGTAATGCTTCATTGAGTGACCCCCAACAATTAAAAGGTCAAATAAAATTTAAATTGGTTGAAGAACATTAATGCGAGTTGCTTTAATGTCCTTCGATTTCCTTGAATGGCGTAGTAGAGTTATTTGCTGGTGACACTGGTAACTCAGAACTCCTTTTGTTTTTTCAGGGGGAAAATTTTTTATATATGTTCTTTTGATTGACTCTTTTGAAGTTGTGTTATTTGTTCACTGATTTTCAACTGTCTATATGCTTTTTGTATCTTGGTTTATGTATAATTGAAAGGGCCAAACTTTGGTTAATTTTTTTGCTACGTGAATGCTTGTTGAGGGACACCCACTCACAATGAAAGGACAAATAAATAAGGTAATTTGTTTAAAAACATTCATGATAGAGGATACTGGGAAGCACGGGAGCATGGAAACTGGGATGGATGTCTAAGTATATTTGGTGAAATTAGTGAAGACCTTATGAAATCTTTTGCTAAGCATTAAATCATGGCAGCCGAAGACTTCAACAAGCCTTATATGTCTCCAAAGTTTCTCCAATAGTTAAATGACTATTTTCTAGATAAGTCATGGCAACAGAATACACATATGTATACACATTGAATGTATCCCTACACAAACAAACACACATATCATACACATAGATATTATTACAGTTGGATATATTTTCTTGGTTCTTGACTTGAGCAAAAGTGAATAGCAAAAAAAAAAAAACATTAGCCTACTATAGGATCATAAATGTCGATCCCCTCATGGGCACAGTTCAAATCACCATCCAAAATAACAGGCTTTGTTTTTTCGAGTTCCTACAAACAATGTGAGCAACAAGGAACCATTAAGTTTAGCAAGAAAACTAGCAGCAATGATCCTTGCAAATTGATTGTGGTTCCAAACCACAAAGAAACATGAGATAAAAGTTTGAGCATAAAGAATAGATAGTTTATAAATGAACTTGACCTAAATCTCACATTTAAAAAATGGTTTGGCAAAAGCTTGATTGGAGAAAGTAGTTACCTTTGCCATCTGATTCCAAGGGTAGCTTGTTTTGACCACATAAAACTACCTTCTCCTTGTTTGTCCCAAATGAAGTACAAAATTATGAGCTATATATCATTTGGTTTGTTCAACAGATCCTACGTGTTGAAGCTACACGTATGAAGTATTGTTATTGGAGTTGGGAGTAAACATGGCTAGTTGTCCTTTGCTGCTTTCAGCAGTTTGTAGCTGAGCTAATCATATCCTGGGTTGACTCAAGTCAATCTTGGAAGGATACCAAGACCTTGAATCTTTTTGGCAAATTTTGATACAACACCATAGAAGAGTACCTTTTCTCATTGGCATATTCTTCTGAGGCTGTAGATTTTGTAGTCTCTCCCTTCATTTCCTATTCATTTGAACACTTTAGTCCCCCTTATTTTTTGCTTGCTGTATGTTGAAGCATAACTTAGGCAACAATTGTATCTTCTTTGGCAAAATAAAATTGTAAAAAGCTATATGTCATGCAGAATTGCACATTTATTGTTGTAAAAATTATTTGGTGCTATTAATATTTTTTGTAGAGTGTGGTTGAAATATGAATGATGGATGTTTGTTGTTAAACAGGATTTGGATAAAATTCTGAACGCATATACATCGTATATTTTATAATGTTAATTTTTTAAAATTTAGCACAAGTACACCACTTATTTTTGTGAAAAAAATTAATATAGGTGATAAAATATGAATAATTATAATTATTTTGGTCATTTTTTGTAGGATCTTTTGATTTTACGATCCGATCCTACTACCCCAAATCAATCCTACATAGAATTCCTATCCTACGAACTATGATGTGAACCTCATAACTATACATTCATGAATGGATTATGAACCATTTTAAGTGGAGGTTCATATTTGTATTCATGAATGCACCTTTGAACCAAAGTTCAAGGTACATCAATAAACCATTAATTATATAAGATAAGTTCACATTAAATGTTATATTCATGAATTAAAGTTAAACGTATCCCATTAACTAATAAACCACATTAAATAATTGTAAATTCATTGGAATGTATATAGAGGATTAGTTTATTGATGGGTAGAGCCAAGTATGCCTATAAATACATTTTTAGAGTCCCTTTCTTCACTCGATTGCTACTGTAGACATCTCATCACTTGATACAACATTATTGAGAGTAAGAGAGAGGAATTTGAGGGTACATGGAGAAAGAACGTTTCAAGTATATCAAGTTTCTTTCATTATCAAGATTTGCAATGGCTCAAGGTACAAATATCTCAACCTTCTTAGTTTGTACCTTTCAAATCAAGATCCTGAATATTTTAACAATTGGTATCAAAGCAAGGTTTAGATTTTGAAATTACAAACTAATTATGATCATATTCTATGAATAATGAATTTTTATTTTCATATAAGAGAATTCTTTAGTCTCCTTATGTTTCCATAAATATATTTCTTAATATATTTGCAAGAATAAGGGATTATGTTAAGAATATGAACACTTGACATGCATGTTATGTTATGTAATCAAGCATTACATATTATGATTGCTATGAGTATGTTATTATATCGTTCAATATAATGTTTAATTTGATCATTATTGGATGATGTTGATGAAAGTCACCAAAGTGTCTTTATCATTAAGTTCATCATTTGCTCAATTAAGTTCACTACTTGTACAATAGTATTGATATGTTAATCATTAACAAATAATCTTGGTTAATTGTCACCAAAGTGACATAACCATTAGGTTTATCATATGGTTAACATAGAACATATTGTGCATGTCTTAGAAACTTGATTTCCCAAAGGCAAGTTAAGTTTGTATTGTAATTAGAGGTATTATTTACCTAAAGGTACATAATATTTCTTGAAAGAATAAGTGATAAAAAGTTACTCATTTTTTTTAGCATCCAATAGCATGTCATTATTTTTCCCAAAGGCTAGATGTGATGATGCAAAGAATTTCATGCCATAATTCATGACGTGATTGAATTATTTTGAATTATGGAATTATGACTTAATTTTGTATTTCAGTGATCACTGCAACTTCTTTTTCAGGTCTCATGCCAAACATTCTCGAACTGAATGGGACTAACTTTTCTGATTGGCATGAACAAGTACTCATTACCTTGGGTTGCTTGGATTTAGACCTATGTCTGCGAGTTGATGAGCCTGCAAAGCCTATGATAATAGTAATCAAGAGCAAAAGACCTCTTATGAAATTTAGGAAAGGTCTAACCGCTTAAACCTTGTAATTATCAAAAGCAAAATTGCCAAGAACATAAGGAAGTCGGTCCCTAACACTCAAAAGGCTATTGAATTTCTATAATCTGTAGAAAATCAATTCAAGAAATCTGAAAAAGGCTTAGGGTAGTGAGCTTATGGAAACATTGACTTCTAAGAAGTATGATGGGATCAATGGTGTGTGAAAGTACATTATGGAAATGACCAATATTGTTGAACAATTGAAATCTATGGAGATGACTATCTCCGAAGCTTTTCTTGTTCCTTTTATACTTAACTCTCTTCCTCGGCAGTTTGATCCATTTAAGATTTCCTATAACACACAAAAGGAAAAATGGTCCATAAATGAGTTAGTTGTTATGTGTGTTCAAGAAGAAGACAGATTGAAGAGAGAAGGTTTAGAAACGGTCCACTACACTCACAAAGCCATGATGCAAAGGGCTCTGGTAAGATGAAAAGGAAAGGTTCTAACCACCATTAGAGGAAATTAGGAGGACGTCAAGAATGACAAGTGCCATTTATGTGGGAAAAAAGGACATTTTAAGGGTGATTGTCCAAAACGCAAAGCTTGGTTTGAAGAGAACTGTATTTCCCTTTCTTTTGTATGTCTTGAAACCAACTTAACTGAAGTTCTCTCAAATACATGGTGGTTAGATTTTGGTGCAAAAACTCATATTTTTAATTATTTGCAAGGATTCCCTTACAATCCATAGTCCTTTAGAAAGGAGAAGGACAATAATAACAGGAAATAAATCCAAAGCTAAAGTTAAAGCCGTTTGAACTTATAGGCTTCCTCTTACTATAGGCTATTACTTAGACCTCCAAATACCTTTTATGTTCCTTCCTTTACCAAAAACTTAATATCTTTATATCACCTTGATTTAGAAGGTTATTCTTTTACATTTCAAAATAGAGCCTTTTCTATTTATAAGAATAATGTTGTTGTTGGTAAATGATCATTGTTGGATGGTTTGTATAAAATTCATCTTGAGCCATTTTTTTCTCAACTTCTTTTAACCCTGCATGACAATGTGAGTTGTGTTGTCGGTACTAAATGTAGTCGGAATATTGATACTTCTTCAATGTAATGGCATAAGCATTTAGGTCATATCTCCAAAGAGAGACTTGAGCGCTAAGTATAGAATAGGTTGTTACCAATACTAGATTTTTCTGATTTTTGTACTTGTATTGACTATATTAAAGGAAAGTTCGTCAAAAGTACCAAGAAAAGTGCAACAAGAAGTATAGAACTACTTGAAATTATACATACCGATATTAGTGGACCAATTACTCCTCATTGCATCAGTGGTGAAAAATACTTTATCACTTTTATTGATGATTTCTCACATTATGGATATGTCTATCTAATTAAGGAAAATTCTGATACCTTGGATGTTTTTAAGATTTTCAAGGTTGAACTTGAAAATCAATTAGATAGACGAATTAAAGTTGTGAGATCAGATAAAGGTGGTGAGTATTATGGAAAATATGATGAGAATGGTCAGAATCCATAACCATTTGCTAGATTTCTTCAAGAGAATGGTATTGTAGGACAATATACAATGCCAGGAATGCCTTCTCCAAACGGTGTAACTGAAAGGTGTAATAGAATCTTAAAAGAAATGGTGAGGTGTATGATTATTGATTCTACACTTCTAGAATTTTTGTGGGGTGAAGCCATTAAGATGGCAATGTATATTTTAAATCGGATTCCAAGTAAAGTTGTCCCCAAAACTCCCTTTGAGTTGTGGTTTGGAAGAAAACCCAGTTTAAATCATAGACATGTATGGGGATGCCTTATAGAGGCACAACTTTATAACCCACAAGAAAAGACCATGGATCCTAGAACAATAAGTTGTTTTTTTTTATCAGTTATCCAGAAAGATCTAAAGGTTATAGATTCTATTTTCCTAATCACTACAACCGAATTGTAGAGACAAATAATGCTAAATTTCTTGAACTGGATTTACATAGTGGGAGATATGAAAAGAGAGTATTGAAATTATTTTCAGAGGAAAGACCGGCCTTGCCTATTACAGGTTTAAGTGGCGAATCTACTAAAAATATTTCATTACATAAAGATAAAGAAGGTTAATTACTGAAAATATTTCATTACATTGAATGCATGAATGAAAGTACACATATTAAGGAAGATAATATGGAACATATAAGATGATCTAAACGGGAAAGAAAAAGTGCTGTTTTAGATTATTATCTTGTGTACTTACAAGAAGAAGAATGTTTTCATAGAGGCATTATGGATGATCCTTTAACATTTTCACAAGTCATGAAGAGTAATGATTCTCTGAAGTGGATGGAAGCCATGAAAGATGAAATGGCATCCATGATGAAAAATCAAGTTTGGGACTTGGTCAAGTTACCAAAAGGTTTTGTTCCAATCTAGAACAAATGCATTTTCAAAACAAAACTAGACTCAAAAGGTAATATTGACCGTTATAAGGCTAGACTTGTAGCTAAGGGATAGACTCAAAGAGAAGGAATTGACTATAATGAGACCTTTTCTCCAGTCTCTAGAAAAGAATCTTTTCGCATTTTCATGGCTTTTGTAGCTCATTATGATTTAGAGTTACATCAAATTAAGCTATTGATTTTGTAATGTATGGAAGGAATTGTGTCATTAATAGATGCAAAACCGCCATGATTCAAATCAAAGTTTTTTATCAATACAATTTAATGGCCATATATGTAGTTATTTGTCCAAGTGAGAGAATGTTGAAATGTGGACTTTATAACTATACATTCATGAATGGATTATGAACCATTTTAAGTGGAGGTTCATATATGTATTCATGAATGTACCTTTGAAACAAAGTTCGAGGTACATCAATGAACCATGAATTATATAAGATAAGTTACATTAATGTTATATTCATGAATTAAAGTTAAATGTATCCCATTAAACAATGAACCACATTAAATAATTGTACATTCATTGGAATGTATCTGGAGGATTGGTTTATTGATGGGTAAAGCTAAGTATGCCTATAAATACATCCTTAGAGTCCCTTTCTCCACTTGATTACTAATGTAAACATCCCATCACTTGAGACAACATTATTGAGAGTAAGAGAGAGAAGACTTTGAGGGTATTTAGAGAAAGAACGTTTCAAGTATATCAAGTTTCTTTCATTATCAAGATTTGCAATGGCTCAAGGTACACATCTCAAACTTCTTAGTTTGTAATTTTCAAATCAAGATCCTGAATATTCTAACAGACTTTTGGCATGATATAAATATCTCCATTCTCTCTGTCATCACTATCCAACCCCAGTGGCACAACAACCGCCTCCTCTTCTTCTTCAATGATTCTCATCTTTCTCCATAACCTCTCTAACTCTTCTACCATCCCACAAAATGAATGAAGGAATCTGAGACACAACATCTAGAATTTGCAATAGCATGTTAGCGAAGCAACAAAAGAAGATAGAAAAAAGAACCGAAACAAGTGATACAACTCGGCAGAGCTAACATGAATGAACTACCTGAACCTAAACATAGACCAACACGAATAAACTAGACAAACCCCTAAAGACTTCCACTAAGACCTAAGGAAGACAAGGACTTGCATGGGTGAGGAGAAAAAGATGTACTCATGGGACTTAACCCATTCATCACTTCATTTCAATCAGAAATAATAGTAGAGCTACTAAGTATAACTCGATTTTCACTAATGCCCATCCACATTGTTAAATGCATCAGTTGCAATCTTAATAAGCATATTTGAAACATTTGATTAAATACAGCAAATTACTTTTTTTAAGATTGAAATCCTATGACTTAGTTCTTTAAATTCAAAACAGTTAAATATTTCAATTTCACCCTATTAAATTATTTAACTTAACTAACATTAGATGGTAAATTCAATCAATATAAGTAAGTAATCTACTACTATCTATGTATTGATCCAAAATAACTTTGGAACAATGTTCACTTCAAAAATATAATTTTAGATTTTCTTAATAAATCCTCTCTACTTATTTGTTAAAAATTAGGTCCAAGATAGCATATAAATACCTTTTGATAAAATGGAGATTTATGTAAAATGTTGATCATTTACAGTTTTAAAGTAAAAATAACACTGAGTCTATCTAGATTGAAAAAGAATGAAAAGATTTTTTAATCTAAAATTAATAAGTAATATTTAGAGCATATAGTTTAATGCTAGAACTCTAATTTTTTTTTAAGCTGCAACATAATTTTCTAATGAAAAAGAAAATAGATTATATTTTGATGAAGAATGAGTTGAAATTAGTAAGATTCATTTTAATTAAATTTAAATCAAATTATAAAGAAGAATATATGTAATATTATGGCAATCCCGTTTGAGATTCCTTTTGTCTTCAGCTTACCAAAAGCTGCGACATCAATCACATAACCCACATGAGGAGCTGCATGTCATTTGGAACAAAAATCTACCACAGAAGGTATCCTTATTTATGTGGTGACTGTATAATCGATTACTCCCTTTTTCTAAAATATTGCAGTCTTTTGGGGTTCATTGCCCTTCAAAGTGTTGTTTTTGTGATAATGAGGAGCTGCTAGATCATATTTTGTGGTCAAGCCAACTGCCTAGACAAATATGAGAGCATTTCATGGTAATTTTTGGTTTCAACACAACTGTAATCCAATGCTTTGCACAAGCTATCAATTGTTTTTGGATCATAGATAGTAAGCTAGAATCTGCAACTACACAAGTCATGAAAATCCTGCCCTCCTTAAATTGCTGGACGATATGGAAAATCAGCAATATAGCTTTTTATGATGGGAGGGTGGTTGCTTCAACTTTTGCCATCAATATGATCTATGATATGTTGCATCAAATAGCCATAGTCCACCCTTTTTTTAGACGGTCACAAAGAGATCAATTGTTGCTTGATAACCATCTCCTTTCTTCACTTATTGATCTAAAAAGGAAGTATTCTTTGGTGGTGAGATGGCTGTTACCTAACCCTCCTAAGTTGAAACTTAATATTGATGGTTCATCAAGAGGCAATCTGGGGTAAGGAGGAAGAGGAATGATTCTTCGAGACTATTATGGTTTGTTGGTTAAAGTCAACAGTTGGTTTTTTGTTTTTGCACAAGCATGGAGGTTGAAATCAGGTCACTCTTAAATGCCCTTCAAGTATGTATTTCAATTGGTTGTACAGATTTAGTTATTGAAACAGATTCCAAGATGCTTCAACAGTTTATGTGCAACTCTTTTCAATGGCTATGGAAATACAAGCACTATTTGGACAACGCTAAGTACCTTTTGATACAATTTCATTTCCAGCTTGTTCATATTTATCATGAAGCTAATGCCGTTGCTGATTCAATTGCCAAGCGTGCTAGCAATGGACTTACAATATCTACTACTTTTCTTAATCAATTGAATCCTATCACTAGAGCCTTAATTCTAATGGATCAGAGACAGATTCCTAACATTAGAAGAAAATAGATGTATTGTTTTTGTTTTAACTTTGTTTACATTGTTTAGTATTGCATCATATAGAATAGCTATGCATATTGACGTGCTCATTGCATTTTGAGAGGTTAGGTTCATTATGTCTCCCTCTCATGTACTGTTTTTCATATTTTGAATAAAATGATAGCCAAACTCACCAGCCGCACAATGGCTACTGTTTTTTTTTAAAAAAAACATATTATGACAATCGCGATTCATATGAGAACCAAAGTATTTCACAACATTTAACTCATCTTTAATTAATGATTTTCAGCGAACTCTCAATCTAATCCAATCAATCACTCTTTCGAATACTATATCTACTAATAAGATTGATTTACAATCTCTACTAATGATTATTTTCACCTACATCATTTTATTTCATGTTGTTCTAAGTAAATCAAGGGATAAATAAGGCAATAAATTAACAAGGAATCTAATTTAATTAACCAAATAAAAAGTTTTTAACTATATTTAACTTCATTCATGCTTTTTGTACTTTCTCTATTTTTATCAATTTTGGTTAATGGGCTATATATGTCTATGTAGTTGAATTAAACTAAGTATCCCAGTATCCTATTGGGTTTATAATTTGTAATTTAATAATTCTATTAGATTTAGAATTATTAATCATATTGGGTTTTGTTTTAGTAGTTACCAAATCCAATAGGTATAGGGTTTAGTTGAGTCCTATAAATAGGACATGTTATTCATGATTTTAGATAGAGAGAGAAAAATACAGAGAAAAGAAAAAATTACAGCCGCCATTCTTTCAAAAGCTTTCGGTGGTTTTTCCTAAATTTAAACAATTTTGACCTCCTTGTTTTGTTGTTAGCCGAAACTTTCTTCTATTGTGCCTTGCACTTATTTTGTCCATTTGTGCATGTGAGTGTCTTGGAGTTGACCGAAGTTAGCCTTCAAAACTCAAGCAAATTTGTTTGTTTGTTTGTGCAGCCATAGCCGTTAGTTTCCTGGCCAAGTCAATTGTTTTGAATTGTCTTACGGCCAAGCTTTCGTCCAAACCCGTTTGGCTTTGAGTTCGGTTGGTTTACTTTGCTTACGGAATTTACTTCTTTTTGGGATTTAATATTCTGATTTCATCATTTGGTATCAGAGCTTTGGTTAGTGTTTGGAAGTTATGGCGAATCGAATATTAATTGTTCCGCACTCCAAATTAAAGGGTAAACAAGATTACAATTTTTGGAGGATCGGATGGAAACGCATCTCAACGCGTTTGATTTGTTAGCCCATATTCAAGAAAATTTAGCGAGGATGCTACTAAAGTGACGAAACAAAATGACAATTTAGCGTTGTCTCAAATACACCGTGCAATTGATGTTTCAGATTTTGGAAAAATATCCACCGCTAAAACCGCAAAAGCAGCGTGGATATTTTGGCCAAAACGTATCGAGGCGTTGACAAAGTCCAACAAAGTAATTTGTTAATGTTGAAAAGAAAGTTCGAGCTATGCAAAGATGGAAAAGAATGAGACTATTGAGTCTTATTTTTCTTGTTTGAATGATATAAAGAACGAGATGCGCTTGAATGGGTATGATCTACCGATCAACTCATTGTAGAAAAGGTCTTGAATACTTTGCCGTTAAAGTTTGACCATGTCGCTGCCGTGATGCAAGAGACAAAAGAGATGTTAACCTTGTCAGTTGATGAATTGCACGGGTCATTGTCACGCATGAACAACGAATTAATGGCAAATTGGATGAATCTCATGAAAAGGAACTCGTGGAGAAGCGCGTTGTCGTGAAAATTCGCATCGCTAAGGAGAAAAGTAGCGAAGATTCGTCCAATAGTGCTGCTTCTGGTGGTCGTGGCCAAAATTTCAAAGGTCGTGGACGTGGAAGAGGTAATTCTCGTGGTCGCGGTAGAGGTAACAATTCTTCCCAACAAAGAAGCAATTTTTATAATTCTAACAATAATCACAAAAGGGCCTAAATGTTTTAATTGTAGTAAAGTAGGCCATATCCAAAAGAATTGTTGGTCTAATAAATCAGAAAATAAGGATATCAATGCTAATGTTGCTGAAGATTTTGGTGAAAAGCATGAGACAATCTTATTTTCTGCTGGTGTGGTTGGGGAGTCTAAAAATAACATGTGGTATGTTGACTCTGGATGTAGTAACCACATGACTGGAAAGAGGGAATTATTTAAAAATTTGGATGAGTCATTTAAATCCACTGTTCGTTTTGGTAATAATCATGAAGTGCCTGTATGTGGTAAAAGAGATATTCCTATTACCTTGAAGAAAGGCGCAAAAAGTGCTGTTGCTGATGTGTTTTATGTGCCTGCTTTGCATCAAAATCTCTTGAGTTTGGGTCAACTTCAAGAGAAGAATTATGATTTACGTTTTCAAAAACGCGTCTGCACCATCACTGATGATAGATTGGGTTTGATTGCAAAGGTGAATATGACAAATAGCAGATTATTTCCGATTATTTTGAATTGTGGTGGTTCATCTTGTTTCAACTCAATTGAGGTTGATGACACTTGGTTGTGGCACATGAGATATGGGCACTTTCACTTCCGTGGATTGCAGTTTTTGGCTAAGAGTAATATTGTTTTTGGGCTGCCTTCCATCAATTTTCACCATAGACAGTGTGAGTCTTGTATTTTGGGCAAGAAGCATCGAGACCCGTTTCCTAAAGGCGAGGTTTGGAGGGCAAAAGAACCTTTACAGCGCATTCACTTTGATCTATGTACAGTGGATGTTCCTTCTATTGGAGGTAATAAGTATTTTATTACTTTCATTGATGATTTCAGCAGAAAGGCCTGGGTTTATTTTATGAAGAATAAGTCTGATGCTTGTGATACTTTTAAAAGTTTTAAAGTGTATGTTGAGAAGCAAAGTGGTTACTCCATCAAAACTCTGAGAACTGATAGAGGCACAGAGTATATAGTGTGCGATGATTTTTTGGCACAGCATGGGATTAAGCATCAGATGACAACAAGGTACACTCCTCAACAGAATGGTGTTGCAGAAAGAAAGAACAGAACTGTGATGGACATGGTGCGATCAATGATGGTTGCCAAACATATGCCCAAGGGTTTTTGGGCAGAAGCAGTTTCATGTGGTATCTATTTGTTAAATAGATGTCCTACTAGATGCAATGGTGGGAAGACCCCCTTATGAGGTTTGGTTTGGTAAAAAGCCAAATATCTCTCACATTAGAGTATTTGGTTGTTTGACATATGCACATGTTCCGTATGCTCTCAGGAAGAAATTAGATGATAAGGCAGAGAAGTGTATTTTTATTGGTTACAGTTCTGAGACTAAAGGGTACAAGTAATACAACCCTGTGACAAAGAAGATCACCTTTAGTAGAGATGTAAATTTTGATGAGAAAGGTGTCTGGGATTGGTCAGAAAAAGGGTCAGATGTGGCGGTTAGTCATCCTCCACAATCTTCATACTTTGATGACAATGATGATAAGGTCACTCAGCCCGAAGTACCTGAACAACAACCAGTTTCTACTCAACCTATTCCTGTGCAGTCTAGTCGGCCACAAAGGCGAAGACGTTTACCAGCTCGTTTGCAGGATTATGTTGTTGAGGGTCACTCTCAAAATTTATCTGACGAAGATGTTGTTAATTTTGCTCTCTTTGCAGATTGTGACCTAATTACTTTTGAAGATGCTGTTCGTGAGGATCACTGAAAGAAAGCAATGGCTAATGAAATTCATGCCATTGAAAAGAATGATACTTGAGAGCTCACAAATCTTTCAAGTGGCAAAAAACCCATTGGTGTCAAGTGGGTTTACAAGACGAAGTACAAGCCCGATGGAAAAGTAGATAGATTCAAGCGCGTTGGTTGCTAAAGGTTATAAACAAAAACCTGGCATCGACTATTTTGAGGTATTTGCGCCTGTTGCTCGGCTTGATACTGTTCGTTTAATTATTTCCTTAACTGCCCAAAATGGTTGGAAAATACATCAAATGGATATAAAGTTTGCGTTTTTGAATGGTATACTTGAGGAAGAAGTGTACGTTGAACAATCTGCAGGATTTGTGAAGAAAGGTCAAGAAAATAAGGTGTACCGTTTAAAAAGAGCCCTTTACGATTTGAAGCAAGCTCCAAGAGCGTGGTACACCCGTATTGATTCTTTCTTCGTTGACAATGGTTTTCAGCTCTGTCCTTTTGATCATGCTTCATATGTGAAGATATCTTCTCATGGTGCAGTTGTCATCGTATGCTTATATGTAGATGATCTAATATTTACTGGGAATAATCCCAAGATGATTGCAGAATTCAGGGAGGCTATGATTCGACAGTTCGAGATGACAGACATGGGTCTTATGTCATACTTCCTTGGAGTTGAGGTTTCGCAGACTGATCAAGGCATTTTTATTTGTCAAAAGAAATATGCTGGAGATATTTTGAAGAAATTCAAGATGGATGGTGCAAAACCAATCTTGACTCTAGCTGAAGAACGGTTGCGTTTGACCAAAGATGGGACTGGCACTGGTGTGGATCCTACTTATTTTAAAAGTTTGGTAGGGAGTTTGAGATACTTGACAGCTACAAGACCTGATATCAATTTCAGCGTCTGCTTAATCAGTAGATTTATGAAGAATCCACGTCAGTCTCACTTGCAGGCAGCTAAGAGAATTTTGAGGTACATTAAAGGTACTCAAGGTGATGGAATTTTTTATGCAAAAAGTGATCTTGTTGATCTTCTTGGATTCACTGATAGTGATTGGGTTGGTGACACTGTGGAGAGAAAGAGTACTTCTGGTTATGCTTTTTTTATTGGTTTCGGTATATTTTCGTGAAGTTCAAAGAAGCAACCAGTTATCGCATTATCTACAGCGGAGGCAGAATACATTGCAGCGGCTAGCAGTGCTACTCAAGCATTGTGGCTTAGAAGGATGCTAGATTTTCTTCAACATAAGCAAGATGGAGCAACTACTATCTTGTGTGATAGTACGTCAGCAATAAAGATAACGAAGAATCCAAAGGTTTCATGGTCGGCTAAGCATATCGACATCAAATTTCACTTCATTCGTGATTTGGTTCAACGAAAGGAAATTGTGATCGATTATTGCAAGACCGAAGAGCAAGTAGCTGATATTTTCACGAAAGTGTTGAAGATGGATTCGTTTATGAAGTTGAAGAAAATGCTAGGCATGATAAGTTACGAAAACTTAGTTTAAGGGAGGCAATGTAGTTGAATTAAACTAAGTATCCCAGTATCCTATTGGGTTTATAATTTGTAATTTAATAATTCTATTAGATTTAGAATTATTAATTATATTGGATTTTGTTTTAGTAGTTACCAAATCCAATAGGTATAGGGTTTAGTTGAGTCCTATAAATATGACATGTTATTCATGATTTTAGATAGAGAGAGAAAAATACAGAGAAAAGAAAAAATTATAGTCGCCATTCTTTCAAAAGCTTTCGGTGGTTTTTCCTAAATTTAAACAATTTTGACCTCCTTGTTTTGTTGTTAGCCGAAACTTTCTTCTATTGTGCCTTGCACTTATTTTGTCCATTTGTGCATGTGAGTGTCTTGGAGTTGACCGAAGTTAGCCTTCAAAACTCAAGCAAATTTGTTTGTTTGTTTGTGCAGCCATAGCCGTTAGTTTCCTGGCCAAGTCAATTGTTTTGAATTGTCTTACGGCCAAGCTTTCGTCCAAACCCGTTTGGCTTTGAGTTCGGTTGGTTTACTTTGCTTACGGAATTTACTTCTTTTTGGGATTTAATATTCTGATTTCATCATTTGGTATCAGAGCTTTGGTTAGTGTTTGGAAGTTATGGCGAATCGGAATATTAATTGTTCCGTACCCAAATTAAAGGGTAAACAAGATTACAATTTTTGGAGGATCCAGATGGAAACGCATCTCAACGCGTTTGATTTGTTAGCCCATATTCAAGAAAATTTAGCAGAGGATGCTACTAAAGTGACGAAACAAAATGACAGTTTGGCGTTGTCTCAAATACACCAGGCAATTGATGTTTCTGTATTTGGAAAAATATCCACTGCTAAAACCGCAAAACAGGCGTGGGATATTTTGGCCAAAACGTATCGAGGCGTTGACAAAGTCCAACAAAGTAATTTGTTAATGTTGAAAAGAAAGTTCGAGCTATGCAGCATGGAAAAGAATGAGACTATTGAGTCTTATTTTTCTTGTTTGAATGATATAAAGAACGAGATGCAGTTGAATGGGTATGATCTTACTGATCAACTCATTGTAGAAAAGGTCTTGAATACTTTGCCGTTAAAGTTTGACCATGTCGTTGCCGTGATGCAAGAGACAAAAGAGATGTCAACCTTGTCAGTTGATGAATTGCAAGGGTCATTGCTGCTGCATGAACAACGAATTAATGGCAAATTGGATGAATCTCATGAAAAGGAACCTGTGGAGAAGGCGTTGCAAGCTGTGAAAATTCAGACTGCTAAGGAGAAAAGTAGCGAAGATTCGTCCAATAGTGCTGCTTCTGGTGGTCGTGGCCAAAATTTCAAAGGTCGTGGACGTGGAAGAGGTAATTCTCGTGGTCGCGGTAGAGGTAACAATTCTTCCCAACAAAGAAGCAATTTTTATAATTCTAACAATAATCAGCAAAAGGGGCCTAAATGTTTTAATTGTAGTAAAGTAGGCCATATCCAAAAGAATTGTTGGTCTAATAAATCAGAAAATAAGGATATCAATGCTAATGTTGCTGAAGATTTTGGTGAAAAGCATGAGACAATCTTATTTTCTGCTGGTGTGGTTGGGGAGTCTAAAAATAACATGTGGTATGTTGACTCTGGATGTAGTAACCACATGACTGGAAAGAGGGAATTATTTAAAAATTTGGATGAGTCATTTAAATCCACTGTTCGTTTTGGTAATAATCATGAAGTGCCTGTATGTGGTAAAGGAGATATTCCTATTACCTTGAAGAATGGCGCAAAAAGTGCTGTTGCTGATGTGTTTTATGTGCTTGCTTTGCATTAAAATCTCTTGAGTTTGAGTCAACTTCAAGAGAAGAATTTTGATTTACGTTTTCGAAAACGTGTCTGCACCATCACTGATGATAGATTGGGTTTGATTGCAAAGGTGAATATGACAAATAGCAGATTATTTCCGATTATTTTGAATTGTGGTGGTTCATCTTGTTTCAACTCAATTGAGGTTGATGACACTTGGTTGTGGCACATGAGATTTGGGCATTTTCACTTCCGTGGATTGCAGTTTTTGGCTAAGAATAATATTATTTTTGGGCTGCCTTCCATCAACTTTCACCATAGACAGTGTGAGTTTTGTATTTTGGGCAAGAAGCATCGAGACCCGTTTCCTAAAAGCGAGGCTTGGAGGGCAAAAGAACCTTTACAGCTCATTCACTCTGATCTATGTACAGTGGATGTTCCTTCTAATGGAGGTAATAAGTATTTTATTACTTTCATTGATGATTTCAGCAGAAAGGCCTGGGTTTATTTTCTGAAGAATAAGTCTGATGCTTGTGATACTTTTAAAAGTTTTAAAGTGTATGTTGAGAAGCAAAGTGGTTACTCCATCAAAACTCTGAGAACTGATAGAGGCACAGAGTATATAGTGTGCGATGATTTTTTGGCACAGCATGGGATTAAGCATCAGATGACAACAAGGTACACTCCTCAACAGAATGGTGTTGCAGAAAGAAAGAACAGAACTGTGATGGACATGGTGCGATCAATGATGGTTGCCAAACATATGCCCAAGGGTTTTTGGGCAGAAGCAGTTTCATGTGGTATCTATTTGTTAAATAGATGTCCTACTAGATGCAATGGTGGGAAGACCCCCTTATGAGGTTTGGTTTGGTAAAAAGCCAAATATCTCTCACATTAGAGTATTTGGTTGTTTGACATATGCACATGTTCCAGATGCTCTCAGGAAGAAATTAGATGATAAGGCAGAGAAGTGTATTTTTATTGGTTACAGTTCTGAGACTAAAGGGTACAAGTAATACAACCCTGTGACAAAGAAGATCACCTTTAGTAGAGATGTAAATTTTGATGAGAAAGGTGTCTGGGATTGGTCAGAAAAAGGGTCAGATGTGGCGGTTAGTCATCCTCCACAATCTTCATACTTTGATGACAATGATGATAAGGTCACTCAGCCCGAAGTACCTGAACAACAACCAGTTTCTACTCAACCTATTCCTGTGCAGTCTAGTCGGCCACAAAGGCGAAGACGTTTACCAGCTCGTTTGCAGGATTATGTTGTTGAGGGTCACTCTCAAAATTTATCTGACGAAGATGTTGTTAATTTTGCTCTCTTTGCAGATTGTGACCTAATTACTTTTGAAGATGCTGTTCGTGAGGATCACTGAAAGAAAGCAATGGCTAATGAAATTCATGCCATTGAAAAGAATGATACTTGAGAGCTCACAAATCTTTCAAGTGGCAAAAAACCCATTGGTGTCAAGTGGGTTTACAAGACGAAGTACAAGCCCGATGGAAAAGTAGATAGATTCAAGGCGCGGTTGGTTGCTAAAGGTTATAAACAAAAACCTGGCATCGACTATTTTGAGGTATTTGCGCCTGTTGCTCGGCTTGATACTGTTCGTTTAATTATTTCCTTAACTGCCCAAAATGGTTGGAAAATACATCAAATGGATATAAAGTTTGCGTTTTTGAATGGTATACTTGAGGAAGAAGTGTACGTTGAACAATCTGCAGGATTTGTGAAGAAAGGTCAAGAAAATAAGGTGTACCGTTTAAAAAGAGCCCTTTACGATTTGAAGCAAGCTCCAAGAGCGTGGTACACCCGTATTGATTCTTTCTTCGTTGACAATGGTTTTCAGCTCTGTCCTTTTGATCATGCTTCATATGTGAAGATATCTTCTCATGGTGCAGTTGTCATCGTATGCTTATATGTAGATGATCTAATATTTACTGGGAATAATCCCAAGATGATTGCAGAATTCAGGGAGGCTATGATTCGACAGTTCGAGATGACAGACATGGGTCTTATGTCATACTTCCTTGGAGTTGAGGTTTCGCAGACTGATCAAGGCATTTTTATTTGTCAAAAGAAATATGCTGGAGATATTTTGAAGAAATTCAAGATGGATGGTGCAAAACCAATCTTGACTCTAGCTGAAGAACGGTTGCGTTTGACCAAAGATGGGACTGGCACTGGTGTGGATCCTACTTATTTTAAAAGTTTGGTAGGGAGTTTGAGATACTTGATACACAAGACTGATATCAATTTCACCGCTTAATCGAGATTTATGAAGAATCCACGCGCCTCACTTGCAGGCAGCTAAGAGAATTTTGAGGTACATTAAAGGTACTCAAGGTGATGGAATTTTTTATGCAAAAAGTGATCTTGTTGATCTTCTTGGATTCACTGATAGTGATTGGGTTGGTGACACTGTGGAGAGAAAGAGTACTTCTGGTTATGCTTTTTTTATTGGTTTCGGTATATTTTCGTGAAGTTCAAAGAAGCAACCAGTTATCGCATTATCTACAGCGGAGGCAGAATACATTGCAGCGGCTAGCAGTGCTACTCAAGCATTGTGGCTTAGAAGGATGCTAGATTTTCTTCAACATAAGCAAGATGGAGCAACTACTATCTTGTGTGATAGTACGTCAGCAATAAAGATAACGAAGAATCCAGTGTTTCATGGTCGAAGCAAGCATATCGACATCAAATTTCACTTCATTCGTGATTTGGTTCAACGAAAGGAAATTGTGATCGATTATTGCAAGACCGAAGAGCAAGTAGCTGATATTTTCACGAAAGTGTTGAAGATGGATTCGTTTATGAAGTTGAAGAAAATGCTAGGCATGATAAGTTACGAAAACTTAGTTTAAGGGAGGCAATGTAGTTGAATTAAACTAAGTATCCCAGTATCCTATTGGGTTTATAATTTGTAATTTAATAATTCTATTAGATTTAGAATTATTAATTATATTGGATTTTGTTTTAGTAGTTACCAAATCCAATAGGTATAGGGTTTAGTTGAGTCCTATAAATATGACATGTTATTCATGATTTTAGATAGAGAGAGAAAAATACAGAGAAAAGAAAAAATTATAGTCGCCATTCTTTCAAAAGCTTTCGGTGGTTTTTCCTAAATTTAAACAATTTTGACCTCCTTGTTTTGTTGTTAGCCGAAACTTTCTTCTATTGTGCCTTGCACTTATTTTGTCCATTTGTGCATGTGAGTGTCTTGGAGTTGACCGAAGTTAGCCTTCAAAACTCAAGCAAATTTGTTTGTTTGTTTGTGCAGCCATAGCCGTTAGTTTCCTGGCCAAGTCAATTGTTTTGAATTGTCTTCCGGCCAAGCTTTCGTCCAAACCCGTTTGGCTTTGAGTTCGGTTGGTTTACTTTGCTTACGGAATTTACTGCTTTTTGGGATTTAATATTCTGATTTCATCAGTCTAGTTTAATTATCAAAAAAGGAAAAAACTTTAGATAAGAGTTCATTATGCGCTATTCAAACATTCAATTAAATAACTTCCAAAATAAATGATGATTTCTGGGACTTTTCCATTGAAATTCATTTTTTTAAAAAATATTTTTTTATTAATCAATTTTAAACATAAATAGTTTATTTGATTTCATTTATACTAATTATTTTAAACACACAATTTTATAAGCCTCAAAATAAGTAAAGAGTTTTAGTGGATTTTTATGTAGTAGTATTAGTAAGGTTTTATTTTTTTTAACATTGTCAATAGTAATTTTCTAATAGTGACTCATCAAGAATGAGATGAAATTTGTAAAATTCTTTTATGATATTTAAGCCAAATTGTGTTTTAAAAAGGATATCCAATATTATAAGAACCAAACACACTGATAACATTTATGAGTACTATGGCCAATTAATCTTTAATCAACTTGTTATTTAATCCAATTAGCCCTTGTTAGCATTATATTTACAAATAAAAATTATTCGTGATTAATATTGATAACTATTAGGTTTACTCTTATTATTGTTTTTAATTTAACAACATATGCGTTATGTTTATTATTATTATTTGTTTACTAGCAGAGGTGGATCTATAGTGAGAGCACTTGGGGCACGTGCCCGCACTGACCTCACTATTTACTATTAGTATATATGTTTACTTTATATATTTTTTTGTATAGTGCTCCCATAGTAAAAATTTGTTAATTAATTAATAGAATTTAAGTATAGTTAGAATAGAGTTAATCTTATCCAAATATATTCACAGGAGTCCTTACTGAACTTCATTTTTGAGATCGTTAAATCATATATTTTAAAATTAAACATTTCAAGTTTATATTTTATTACAATAAGTTTTATGGTAAAAGTAAAATTTATAATAATCTTAGGTAAAATTTCATAGAAAACTAAGATTTATTAATGTAAATATTGTAAACCTCTCAATTATCTAAACAAAATTCATGTCTTAGTTTTCTACTTATTGTATAATCAATTAATTATCCATGTATAAACAAAACAAAATTACAATTACCAAATTAAAATTTCTTAATTTATTTATATTTTAACAAGAAAATTCAATCTCAAATTTCTATTTTTTAAACACTCACTTCTAACATTCACTTTTTTACTTCATACACATAAGTGTACTATTTTTTTATTCATTAGAAATTTGATATTTTTGCTAGTTTCTATTAGTTATGAAATTATATCATGGGTTACAATCTTGTAATTAACCTTTTGCTTTTATGCGATTGAAGTGCTTTTCAGTCATTAAAATAATTTTTTAATTTATTGGAATGAGATTCTATGAATATTGATTTTTTTCCTCAATATTTTTTGCTAATTTTTTATATAATACATTTTCATTTAACAAATTATGATAAGTAGACTATTTTTGTTTCTATTGTAAATTTAGTTATTAAATAAATACTTATGAATTTGTATTTTTATCTTGATTTTCAATTTTATTTTTTTATTGGTTTTATTTATGAAATTTTGGGGAGGTATTTTATGAGAAAATGGTGAAGAAAAATTAATCTAACAATGAAACAACAAAAGATAGTGAAAAATTAAAAAATGATGATAAAAAAGGCATGTGTGAATCAATTTCAACCCACATTTTTAATAATATAAAAATTTGTGAATATTTAATTTAATAAATTTTTACTTTATTTTATATAAAAATTGCTTAAATTTTTTGTTATTTATGTTTGTGTGCCCACTAAAATATTTTTCTAACTTCGCCACTGCCTACTAGTCAGTTTTAAAGGATGCAAATTCAAGTGTTTCCTTTTTAAATTTAGTTCCATAAATAATAAATCTTATTCATAATATACTAAACCAATACACACACACCCCTTATGTTTCAAATTTAGCTTTTTGTCTTTCTTTTACCCTAAAAAATATAAGAATTTTGTTATTATAAAAAACATATAATTTGTATATGGCTACTGAGTAATTACACTCATTAGCATCTAATTAGATCTACCAAGAACTAAAGCTCTATTTTTCACGATGTGGAAGCTTTAGACTAAAGTTAGTGACTAGCTTTACCTAATACTCAAATCCCTAACTTTATTTCAGTCCAAATGGTTCAAATTAACTAAAATTGAAGTACACAAAACTTCTTAACAGTTGACTAGCATCCAAAGTTAGAAATTTTACATATTTACTCTCTAATAGTGGTCAACCATCCAAACTATTATTAACCTGACAGTTTAAAAAATAATAGGGTAAATTACATTTACTATCCCTGTAGTTTGTAAAAACTACCAATCAAATCCCGAGATATGAGAAACTATCAATACCCCCTTAAATTTGATAAATTCATAATATTTAGCCTCTTTAATCAACTAAATTCATAACCTTTAATCCCTTTAAATTCATAACATTTAGCCCCCTTAAGGGAATATTGGTAGTTTTGCCAAATTTCAGAGTTCGATTTGTAATTTACACAAACCACAGGGATAATAAATGTAATTTACCCAAAATAATAATAATAATAACTTAGGGCAGCATAACTTTTTCTTCATCCATTCCAAATATCAGCTATATACACCATATTTGATATTCCATCTAAAATAGAACATATCCAGAAGGACAAAAATATTCAAAATCTTTCACAGCCACTCATCCATCGAAAAATATCAACCGATAACAAAATATTTTCAACTAATTAATGATTTAAATCACCTATATCCCTAACTTCCCAATATTCAAAAAGTGCCGCCCAATTCTATCATCTCTTCTTCTCCACTTCAAATTAGATTTCCACATCCCTCCTTCATCCTCTCTTTTCTTTAGTTGGGAAAAAAAAAAAAAAACAGATTCAACACTTTACAAGAGGATTGCAAAACTATTGATCACAAAAATAACTTTAAAGATGTTAACGATATAGTAATGGCATTATGATTGCGGTGATGGTGGTGGCAATAAAGACCTCGGTGGAGAGGTAATGAAGGCGGTTTTGATTTTTTTTTCTTTTTCTTTTTAAAAAAACTCCAACCAAAAACTTGCTTTATCCTAAAGGATAAAGGAAAACACTCCAAGGGATTGGATTCATGGTTGATACTACACACTTATGATGGACTCAATTAGATTCTTTGGTTGTTTTAAATGTTTGATTTTTTTTTCTTTTTTGAAAAAACTCGACAAAAGGGAGACTATTTCTCTCTTTTTATGGTGAGAGAAAATAGCTCTCACAAGGAGAGACTAACTGTTTAAGTCTACTCAACAAATGCTTCTTCATTTTTTTTTTTTTTTGGATTTGTTCGAATTGACGTTTAAAATTTAGTCTTAATTAATTACATTTCTCATCAAAAAATAGACCTAATTAGTGGATATATAGTTAGTATTTATTTTTCTTCAAAAATTAATTCATGCATTTTTTTCTATGCATTTATTTAAGTTTAAAATATCTATATATATATGTACATTTAATTTTTCTTTTCTTGAATAGGTAAATTTCGCTATTTTTAATGAAAGTTATGCATCTTTAACAACTTATACAATGATAAACCATTTCAATATTCGAGCGTACAAATGAATGTTCATGCTTTATTTATATACATTTTTAAATACCATTTAAATAATTTCTTAACAATTCCATATGAAAATAAAATATCATTGTAATATCACTCCAAAAATAAAGTGATTCTTACAAAAAATAAAATTACTGTTATATCTTGATATTGCACAATTGTCACAATTAAGTATTTTACATATTTTCTTATCCGTTTTTTAAGTTGAACAATAAACTCCTTCCATTTTATACTCCTTGGAGGTAACCAAGTTGGTGTGGTAAGCGAATACGTAACCGTAAGGTCACGAGTTCGAATTCTCTTACCAACATTTTCTTGGTTAAGCTCGTCACACAGGACTTGCCTAGTGTGGTTTACGTCTCTTGTGGGGTTTATCCAGTGCGCACCATTGGTAGCGGCTACGGGTTCCCTTGTCAAAAAAAAAAAAAGTTTACCTCTCATATGGGGTTTACCGAGTGCGTACCCTTGATAGTGGCTGCGGGTTCTCTTGTCAACAAAAAAAAAAAAAATACCTTCCATCTTTCTAGGAAAAGTAACTTTTTCAAAGTAAATTTGTGAAAGAAAGTAATGTGTTTGTTGATATTACTATTTCATTGACATATAATTGTAAATTTGTAATGACATGTGTAAGTTTGCAATTTAAAATTGTGTAAATTTTTGGCGAGTTCTCACTTCAGTGATTAATGGAAAAGCAGTAGTAACTAGTTTTGAAAGCTAGAGAGAGTCATCTCTGAGTTTCGCCGCATCCCACCGGGACCTTTCCATTATCATCATTTTTTCGTGGAAGCTAATTAGGCCGCGGATTATTTGGCAAAGTAAGAAAATATATCTTAGAATAGTGTTTTATATAATGTTTTAATTGTGCTAATAGCTATTAAGGATGGGATTGTTTTAGATCAGAGGCAATGCCCCTCTTTACAATTCAAATGATGTACGCAATTGTTTTTCTTTTTTTTATTCAATCATAAAAAAAAAAATTAAAAAGGACATAAATACGTAACTATTAGACATTTATTTGTTTATTAACTTTTTTTTTTAACTTTATGTGTTGTTTCACAAGTACATTTCTTAAATGTAACGTATTTTCTACATATGTCTTATTGTAACGGGGTAACATGTTTAGCTGGGAGTCAATTACAAACTATTTCAACATACTATTGAATAAGATTTAAAATAATGAATGATTAATATGGGAATTTTATGTTAAAATTCTCCTCAATAAATATTTTCTTTTAATCAATTTTAAAGATAACACATATGTGTTTTATACTTTTTAAATTTTTTTGTTATATTTGAAAAGAAAAATTATGAGCATCAAAATAAATAAAAAGTTTTAATTAACTTTTATGCAGAATGGCGCTAATTAGATTTTATATTTGTCAGGATTGACAATAGTAGTTTTTGAATAGTGTCTCATTAAAAATGAGTTGAAATTGGTAATATTTTTTAATAAATGTAAATAATTTTTTTAGAAAAATATATCAAATATGAAGAAATTTTTACTTCATATAAAAACCAAACACGCTTTAATAACATTCAACCCTCCTATGGCCAATAGTTCTTCAAAGAACTATTTATTTAATCCAATCAGTCACTCTTTCTTAATGCTAATCTGCTAATAAATTCATTCAAGATATTCCAAGAGGCATTGGATGATATGAGAAAGGTTAGACTATCTGATGGAGGAAAATGGCTTGAGTGTTTGTAGGCTTCAAGATGTTCTATCTGCTTACGCTTGCAAGCTTTAATTAGTGGAAGTTCAAAACTCTGCAAGGTCTATTGAAAAGTTTTATGAGTTCCTGGTTTTCTTTTCATCAAAATCAAAGTGTTTTGCCATCACAAATGTGGAAGCGTATACTTAAGGTCCATTAGGTGTTGCACCCAAATATGGGGTTAATTGTGAAAGATGCATGGTAGTTCATCATTTTGGCTTGATGATTAGACTAGACAAAGGGTTTTAACTGCTATTTCATTTCCTTTTCCAAATATTTGATTAAAGGATTTTTATGTGGAAATTAAGGAGCTTGGGTCATGTTTTGACCCAGGAAAATATTGAGGCCACAAGCATCATTTAGTTTGATTTTTTTGAGGAACAAGATGTGCAAATTTGGCATCCTACTATACCAGGTGAATTCACCTTATCTTTGATCTTTACTGTAGTGTGAGCTAAAATGAGTTCATTGGGATTTTTAAAGTTTATACGGAACCCATAGCCGCCTCTTAAAATTTCATTCATGTGGAAGTTAATGAACTCTCTTCTGCTTTTACTAACCTTCTAACATCCATGGAGATTTCTTAGCCTTTTAAATGCGTTTTTCTAGAGATACTTGGATGAGTTTGATCACTACTTTTCAAGTTGTTTAGTAACAACGCAAGTGTGGTCTTTCTTCTAACCAAAAATGCAAGTTTCAGACTCTTCAATTGGAGGTCTATATATGATTTTGAATGCTTGGTGGCTCTCACTTCGCCTGCAATAGCACCAAATTAGGTGAGGCAGCTACTCCCTTCCCTCATTTGTTGGGTTTTGGAAGTGACGAAATGCATTTCTATATGAGGCCGTGCATGTGAATCCCATGTTCATCATCAAATATGTCCTTCAATATGTACTATTTTCATGACAACATCCTCGCAGCTAGTATGCATATAAGACAATACTGTGCTAGTGCTACCATAAAGGTTGGTTTTATCCTTGTTTCTACCTTCTTCTTTTTTTTCTTTGTTTCTACCTAGGGGTGACAAAATTAGACCCAATCTAATAAATTAACTCAATATATCTAATACTTTAACCTAATGGGTTAGGTCACTTGAGTCATGGGTCACTGATTGATTTGGTCATGTAATGACCCGTAATATCTGAGTTGGGTTGGATTAGGTAAAGGTAACCCATTAAGTTAAGTGTTTTTCTTTTTTCTTTTTTTTTGATTTTTTTTTCTAAAATGTTATGAAAGTTATCTAATAAATAAAAATGGCATAATTTTATCTTAATTTCTAAAAAGGGCAAAGTAATTTTACCTTTTAGGCACAACTTTATTTTTTTAGATAAATTTTTTAGACCTACATTTAATTATATATATAACTTTAAAAGTCTAAATATCCAATTAAATAATAATAATTTCTTAATATCAATACCAAAAAAAAAATTTAATTTTTAAATAAATAATTATATAATTTTAAATTTTAAAAATTTTATTCAAAAATTTCAATTTCAATTTTTTCCTTTTTTTTTTGTGAACTTGAATGCTATGTGATAAAAAATATCAAAATAGTATACATAATTACAAATTATTAAAAATAATTTACTATTTTGATATTTTATTTTTAACTTTTTGTGAAATTTAATGTTAAATAATATTGAAATTCTACAAAAAAAATTTAAAAATCTTTATATAAATTTCTATCTTTTGATAGCCTTTTAATATTCTAACTTTCAATTTTCCATCTTCAAAAATTTTGAATTTTGATGGCCAATACATCTTCATATTCATATGGAAGATTTGTCTTTAAAATTAGATATTTGGTTATATTTAAAGGTGTCAAAAAATTTCTTTTAAAAAATAAAATTCTATTTTGAAAGTAAAATATCTTTACCCTTATTAACAATTTTCCTCTTCTTCTTCTTTTTTTTTTTTTTTTTTTGTGTTTAAGGCAATCGAGCAAATTTGTGCTGTATTATTATTACAAATAACAATTGAAAACTAAGTGCCTATAATGCATTTAATATAGACCTCGCCACATTTAAAACTTATCAAAAAGATCACTTTCACATATTTTCTTGAACCCACTAATGGTTTTCACGATGATTACCTTATTAGTTCTACTGATTTTGACAATATCTATAAATTTTAGTTGAAAAATGAAGTGTGGTGGCGATTAAAAAAATAATACATGTTAATAGAGAAACTAAATAAAATTAGTTTTTTGTTGGTTTTGGTGAAAACATAAGAATAGGTTTTTTATAAAATATATATATTAAATAAAAAATTAAATAAGATTAATTTTTTAAAAAAAAAGACTCAAAAAAGATGGAACATGTGAATTTAATATCCTTAAATAAATAGAAAAAGTAAAAAAAAATTTGTTGAATTGAAGCGTTCGTTTGATTGGGTTTAGCCTAACCCAAGTACGACTCTATAACTAAATAGGTTGGGTTGGGTTAGACCTATTAAATTGTAACCTATCAATGACCCAACACATGAGTAACTCAACCCACCCATCTGTCATTAGGGGTGTTTATTTTGATCCACCAATCGAATTAATCCAACAATCCAATCCGAAGATCGAATAAAAAACGAATCAGATTGGATTAATTTATTTTCAAATCTACTCAGATCAAATCAATGGATCGATTTGACCCTCTCCGTTTTGATCCAAATGAAAAACAATTATAAATTTTTTCCTCCAAAAATAGCTAACATTAGTTATAAAATATAAATTAATATTGTTTTTGATAATTCAAATAATTCTTTAGTTAAAATTAGTAAAGTTGTGACAAAATGAATTAAAATATTTACATGAAAATAAACAAATTAAATATTTACATGAAATTATTTATTATCTTTATATAAAAAATAGATGAGAAAACACCCAAAAGTATCTTTCACATTATAGCAAATGATCTTTTTCGTCCTTCACTTTCAAAAAGGGAATAAAATGTCCTTCACAATTCATAAACTAGAATTTTTGGTACTATTTGTGAAATAAACGGGAACTTTTAGTCCTTCAAATTTCATAAACGGGAACGTTTAGTCCTGAAATTTCCATCAAATTTTGGTCCTTGAAATTTGAAGGACTATTTATTCCCATTTTAAAAGTGAAGCATGAAAAAAATTATTCGGTGAAATGTGAAGGACAATTTTGGGTGTTTCCTCAAAATAGATAAATTTTTAACATGAAACTATTAATTTTAAACCTAAGTTAGGTTACTTAACATTATATATGAAAAGCTTGCTCTGATCCAATCCGTTTTGATCCAAATGGAAATATATATATATATATATATATATATATATATATATATATATATATAAATTTTTTCCTCCAAAAATTGCTAACATTAGTTATAAAATATAAACTAGTATTATTTTTGATAATTCAAATCATTCTTTAATTAAAATTAGGCAAGTTGTGACAAAATAAATTAAAATATTTACATGAAAATACACAAATTAAAATATTAACATGAAATTTATTTATTACCTTTACATAAAAAATAGATAATTTTTTAATATGAAACTATTAATTTCAAATTTAAGTTAAATTACCTAACATTATATATAAACAGGAAAGAAAAAAAAACAGATCAAATCGGATCAAAACTGATCCGATCCAATCTGAATATTTCATATCGGATTGGATCACAATCTACTCAAATATTGATCAGATCAGGTTCGAATCGGAATATTAATTTTGAAGACCCTATCTGCCACCCCTATTTTTACCAAAGAGGAGAGTTATTCGGCTAGTTATTTGGGAGCTTCCATTGTAGTCAGCATTTAAGATAAATGTTAACGGCCCATCCCTTGCAACCCAGGAGCTGTAGGAGGAGAAGCAATGTGTCGTGATTCTATAGGATGTTTTGTTGCTGGTTTTGCTTCTTATTTTGGTCATCACTCTAATATGTTGGCTAAAATAAGGACAATGGATGAAAATTTGCAAACGTGTATCTTATTGCATCCTATGGATGTTGTTATTAAGAGTTTAGATGAATTTCGTAACCATCCTCACACTTGACCTTAGAAGTATTATTTGGAAATGTAGTAGTCATTGGATATGATATGGTCCAATAATTATTATGAATGGCATCACTACAAAGAAGCAAACTCAGGGGCAGATTCATTGGCACGATTCGCAAGATCTAAATTTTTATTGTTTTTCATCTTAACTCTCTACCCAAATTTCTTAATTGTCTACCCAAATCTGTAAAAGGATTGTTGTCATCAGATTAACCATAATTTCTTTTCATTCACCACGATTAGTGAAAGGAGTCAATGCAACTTTTACACTCATTAATTAGTAAAAGCTATTGTTCTCCTAAAAAGAAAGATTCATGCAAAATATATATTGATGATTATTTTCCCCTGTATCTTTATGGTTTTGGTTGTTTTAGCTAAAATCAACAGATAACATGGAAAAAATCTAATTTAGTTTATTAAATAAAAATTTTGTTTGTCGTATTTTTACTTTTTCTTTTTTATAATTCTGGCTTACTAAGTATATCTCGTTCAAGATTTGGAAATACCATAAAAATGGGTCCTTGAATCCTTTGGCGATTTGAAGGGTAGTGTGGGCGATTTTCCCTCTCCATGTGTGTCTATTGCCTGGGGTTGTTTGTTACTTCCGGGATAAGTTTCTTTGCTCTTTGAGCAGAGGAGTTGCTGTTTATTTTCTAGTTTTTTAGCTTGTAGTTGGAGGATGGAGTTGGGTCACGTGGGTCATTGGCAGCAAGATATTGAGGAGTTGATGCAACTGCTGCAATTATCACATGCGGAGGAGGGTGGTGTTCGGTTGGAGGTAGCTAACTTTAGGGAGAGTAGGGAAGAGGGGGAAAGAAATTTGTTGGGCAAGGTTTTTGGAGATAAAAAAGTTAATTTTGTTGGTTTACAACATACGTTTCAAGCACTATGGCCAATTCATCATCCGTTTGTGCTTCGGAAGTTGGATGACAATTTCTTCCAATTTAATTGTTTTCCACTCCAAGGAGGATAGAAGTAGGGTCTTGGTTGGTCGTGGTTGGACTTTTGAAAATCAGTTTTTGGTGTTGAAGGAATGGGGGGAGAAGGTGCAGAGCTGGGGCGTTGAGTTCAAGCGGCAGAAAGTTTGGGTTCAGTTTTGGCATTTACTGGCTCACTGGAGTACTTTGGCCACGGCTTGGAAGCTTGGTAGTGTTTTCCCAGCTATTCATGAAGTGATGATTCTGGAGGGTGGCAGCAGACATGGAAGATATGTTCGTGCTTTGGTTACCATCGATTTGGAGCTTCCTCTTTTACATGGAACCATGGTTCATTTCCATAATGAGTCCAGGTGGGTTTTCTTCCAATATGAGTTCTTACCACTGTTTTGTGTGTATTGTGGGAGAATTGGACATGGGGAGAAATGGTGTAGTCACAAGACTGAAGAGAAAGAGAGGAATCAGCTTCGGGAGGGGCAATTTGGGAGCTGGCTTCGTGCGGGTGCAGCGCTTCCTGCCCGAACTGGTGCTGGTAATTTTGCTACTCAAAAGATTGGACCATTGCTTCCACATGAATTGATGTTGAGAGCGCCTAGTGCTCTGGTTCCAGCTCCTGGTTTTGATGGTGTGTTGGATGGCGTTTCTGCAATGGCTACCGCAGAAGCTACTTTGTCTTCTGCCTCACTTATTGTTGCGGTTGCTGGAGTTGGAGCTTCATCCTCTCCTGATGTTCTATTCTCTGAAGCTGGTGTCCAGCAGCTAGCTTCTTCGTAGGTTCATCCAAGCGAGCAGCTGAAGCAGGTAGCTTCTTTGCATGGGAATGCTGTTGACGTGGGTGATGATATTCAAGTGCTTCAACAAGTGGCTGCTCCTTTGCATGTGGATTCTCCGGTAGTTGAGTCTTCTCCTTTGCTGCCATTGGACCGAATTGATTTGGCAATTGCATCTCCCAAGTTGTTGCATAATTTGGTTGCTTCTTTGCCAGTGGAGTCTCGGGTAGTTGCATCTTCCAATTTGTTGTCATTGGACCAAACTGATTTATCCATTTCATCTCCCGAGTTGATGCATAATGTGGTTGCTCCTTTGTATGTGGATTCTCGGGTAGTTGCGTCTTCGCCTTTGCTGTCATTGGACCGCATGAATTTGTCAATTTCTTCTCCTGAGTTGATGCAAAATTTCGTTGATCATGGAGTGTTCTCACCGCTAGCTAGAGTGTCATCACTAAGTTGTTCACCATTGGCTAATGCTAGATGGCGACAGCTCCATGGTCGTTTGCAAAGAGGGGCAACATTAGGTTTGGACGAGAATTTATGTTTGTTGCCGAAGTTGGGGGAGAAACATGAGGGCTCTTCTTGGGACATTGGTGGGAATGATGGTCCAGCTGGAAAGAAATTTAAACAAGTGGCTCAAAATCAAGAAGTGAATCAACACTTTGGGGTGACGGGGACTAGCCCTCATTGTTCCCATGCAATTCAATGAAGATGGTCCAATGAATTTTATGTCTAGCATCCTTATGCATACCCCACCAAAAATTCACCATCAGATGACAAATCTCCCTACAAATTCCCATTGGAAGCTTAAAACATCCCATCACGTATGTAGGTAAAGTATTGAGCACCGATTTAATGAGTACCTCCTTGCCCGCCAAGCAGCACTGGTTGGAGGCAAAGGAAATTGTGGAGCTCGCGAGGCATGCGTGGTTGGAGTTTTCAGCAGCAACTCGAAGTTAGCTAGGATCAGCTAGTGGATCAGTGGCTGACGTGTATAGAGAGGGTTGTATAGCAGGTGGAACATGACAGCTTTGTCTATCCTGTATTTTTGTGGGATGAAGGGTAGGTTCTTGACTTGTGGTCATTTCGTCTTAGCCGTCCTTAGTGCTAGGAAGAGTCCAATTATGGTGGACATTGTTTGTACAGGTTAACTTTCAAGGGTCAATAATATTATTGATCTTTTGGAAAAAAAAAAAGTATATCTCGTTCAAGAGCAAGACAAAATGTTTAGCAATAGACACATTATTCAAAAATATAATTAAATAAGGTTAAAAAATTCTTATTATTCAATTTTAAAAGTAAAATTGCACATAAATATTTTATTTAATTATAGTTTAATATACAATTTTATAAGCTTCATAATACATAAAGATTTTTAATGGACTTTTATATAGTATAACACTAGTAAGATTTTACTTTTGTTAGGATTGCTAATAGTAATTTTTTTTATTATATTAGGAATTAATGAACAATGTGATATATACTTTTTTCAAATTGTGTCAACTGTTTTGGTTGAAATGAGTAGGATGAAAACTGAGTTGTGACAACGTTAAAGAGGGAAGAACAGGCAATTATGGACCGATGATGAAACTTGTGTGCTAGTTACTACACTTCAAGATTTGACTTGTGATCTGTTATGACAACGAATGTTGGTTTTAAGAGCAACTACATGTATCAGATTAAAAAGGATCATGATGCAAAAGCTGTCCAATCGAATAGAGAATGCTAATCCGCATATTGATTCTAGGAACAAGTATCTTAAAAGTAAATTCTATGTTATTACTAAGATGTGGAGGAAAAGAAGTTATACTCGGGGCGACGTTATGAACTAACCAACTAACTTTTGAAAAAAAACGGGTATGATGAGTGGACCTTAAGAAGCTACACAAATCTACATATCATTTCAGTACTTTATCATAAGTATGTATTGCGATTGAATACAGGCTCAATTAGAGCTACTTTGTTTACATGGAATATAGGAAAAAAATGGCCTCTTGCATGTTGTATGCGTACAATGGAAGTGGATTAAAAAAAAAATTGTTCGATATTTTCTACAACTCATAACTCTGTGTTAGGCATTGTCAAAATATTTATGCCTATATTTCCTTTTGTACTTAGTGAAACTACGTTTGTCATGCCATGGATTTTTTTTTAATTACTAATGGGTTTTAACTAGTGAATTGCACGGGTTTTGTATTTTTTTTTTCTATAAAAAAAATTGCTTGTTGTGTTATATTTTGTACCTTCACACTAATTGATGTGGGACATACGGTAATAGTTTTGAACTTTGATAGATGTTTAATAAAATAAACCCATTAGATTATTTGGGCTTTACAATTGTAATAAAGATGTTTTTTTTTATTGGCCATCTCATTTGTTTTAGATTGGATAATTATTAATATGCTTAGATTCAAATTGTTTTAGAAAATAGTTTTTACATGGGATTTGACTATCAAATTATAGTTAGTTTAGGTTAGTAAGAGATTCTAGATAAAGATGCTTATATAATAGATTTTTAGATAGAGGCTATTAATAATATTTTCGCAACAAGAGTTGTTGTTGGGGTTGGATTACCTCTTCTCCATGAGTGTGTTCATGGTATTTTACTAGTTTTATGAAACTAGTTGGGTGGCAATCATGTTTCTCTCCCTTCCATCATCTTTTGCCTCGTTAGTTGGTATCAGAACGAGGTTTTCCCTTGGGATGGCCACCCAAACTAGAAAAGATAACATTCTTTCTGATGTTCTTAGAGAGATCCAAAACATAACTGTGATGCTTCAGATCCAAAACATGACTGCAATGCTTCAGGATCTAACTACTCATGTTGAACAGACAGAGATGAATTTGCAAGCATTACAGGCAATGAATAGCGATAATAGAAATTGAGTGGGGAGGTTTGTTCTTGACGTACCTATCGTCTGTTATGATTATGAAATTTCTCATACAAGTCCTATCTATAATGATCACTCCATTATAGTTGAAAAGTCAAATTTGATTGTTGACAAAAATCAAAATTGTATATCAATTACAAAAGTTGAAAGTCTTGCGGAACAAGAATTTGAAGATGAAGAAGAATACGAATGTAAGCCTGATGAAAAGAATACGTATGTGAACCTGATAAATATATAGAATGCAAACATCCTGATAATAAGGACTGTAACTTCGATGGAACGAGGTAGATGCTGATTATCATATTTCTACTATGATTCATAAAGAATTCTTTATTCTTATTTTCCCTTGACAATATCATGGATTTTATATTTGGAAAATTAGTTCGATAAATTATGGTCCTTATAAGATTCGTGGACGGATTGTTCAAATGATGTTTTTCGAAATTAAGAGTTCTGCAAAAAGGCTTGTTTTTAGAACTTGAGACGAGTTCTTTTCAAGTGAAGGGATCTGATGTGGGACATATCGTAATAGCTTTGAGCTCTCATAGATGTTTAATAAAATAAGCCCATTAGGTTATTAGGACTTTGCAATTGTAATAAAGATGATTTTTCTTGGCCGTCTTGTTTGTTTTAGATTGGATAATTATTAGTATACTTAGATTCAAATTGCTTTAGGAAATAGTTTTTACATAGGATTTGACTATCAATTTGTAGTTAGTTTAGGTTAGTAAGGGATGCTATATAAAGACACTGATGTAATAGATTTTTAGACAAAGGCTATTAATAATATTTTGGCAACAATGGTTGTTGTTGAGATTGGATTACTTCTCCTCCATGAATGTGTTCATGATATTTTACTAGTTTTATGAAACTAGTTGAGTGGCGATCGTGTGTCTCTCCCTTCCATCGTCTTCCGCCACATGACTAATGTAAAGGAGTTCTGGGATACACCATTCACTTTTTTTAATACTCTAAAACTAGTAAATAGCAAGAGCAAAAACAACTAGTACAGCAAGAACACTGCCATAACGTGGATAGATTTGTTGGTAGTTTTTCAAGTATTAATGACATTGATATGCACGAAAAAAAAAAAACAGAGGAATCTATCTTGCACAATTGCAAGGCAATTTAACTAACAACAGAACTCTAACGAAAAAAAAAAGAGAGAGAGAGAAAGAGAAAGAGAAAGAGATTATCCACACAGTAAAAAAAATCCAAAAAGGACAAGGTCATTGTTGATGCAAAGGCAAATAACAAAGTGCTCAACAACGAAATTTGGCTTTTAAGGAAAAATGTTATCCCCTATTTTGAATCAATCCCAACCTGGATACAAGGTCTACCTGCAAAAACAAAAGAAGTTATTGATGAGGTGAAGAAGCATGGCATCATTGGCCAAGATGCCTTGAAAGTTAGAAAAGGCCATTTGTCAAGATAATGTCTTTGTAAAGATTCTCTTCAATTTGGAGACAACTCAAGAAAGGAAGGAATTTGTGCTTACTAGTCCCCAACAGTCCATCTAAACTTGATGAATATGTTCTTATACATTACATGGATGGTTGATAGATTTTGCGTGAGTTGGGGTATCACACTTTGAAAACTAATTTGTTGAGACCTTTTCTGTGTCATTCTTTATACATATTTTTTGTGATCTTTTGTATTTGGTGAAACTCCACATTTTGATACTAATTATATGAGATGAATTTGGTAGGTGAATGTTGGTGAATGCATTATTACTCTATTTTTGTCAAAATTATTTTATGTACCAATTTATCATTTTTATTCACCAATATTCAATTGTGAAATTGCTTTATCCTTCTATGAAGAATTTCTTAATGTGCAATTTTTATTTTTATTTTGGCAAATCCTTGTGAGGCAAAGAATGATCAAGCATAAATCCAATTTTGCTGTAAAATAATACTGGTAAAGGTTTAAAGATGGTTCAAAATGCATTTTAGATAAATAATAACAACTACTACAGCTATGTTAATGAGGGTAGAAAATTTTCAAATAATGATTCCCATTTTGAACTACTAAACTAAGCTATATAATATAAAGCAACATTCCCATTTTGTTCCACTACACAATGACATTCATTATTATTTTAAGATTAAATCACATTTTTTATCCCTCTACATTTACTCCAAAAAAAATTTGTCTTTTACATTTCAAAATATTCTTTTTGGTCCTGTACAAATTTAAAAGAGACATTTTTAGTTCAATTACCAACTACAACTTAGTTTTCCAATAAAAAATGCCACGTAATTGTCTGTATGTATGTGTAAATGAAACTGCAATTTCTTAGACCCACAAATAATGGAAGGGATAAAAGATTGAATAGTCCATTAATATTAGAAAGGGACAGAAAAACACCTACCAAGCAAGCTTCTTCCAAGCAGAACATTGTTAGTGAATCAAATTCTAATAGATTGTATAAATCAATACCTTCTAATAAGTAAGTCCTTACTGTGGAGCCAACTCTAGATAAAAATAAAAAATTTTGATCTTCTATAGTCAAATCCACTGCCAGTTCCAGCCCAAATATCCCACTTCTAAGTAAAAATTAGGTTGTTAAAATTACTGATTCAAAAAGAAGAGAATCTCTATTTCGTTTTTTTTTTTTTTGGAAACAAAACTACCTTCACTATGCTCTAGTAGAAAAGTTCAAAATTTAGAAATTCCATTGAACCTCAAAAACACAATTATAATGCGGGTTGAATTGAATTGCCTTGTTTCAGAAAGTCAAACTATTGATTATGTTGCTGAGAAAACACATCTTCTAGATCTGTATCAAGGATTTCAAAAAACACAAGAATCTTACATTCTTGAATGGAATATCAATCGGTTGGCTACTTAATAGAAAATAAAACAATTCGGATGGCGATAAGATATCTAGTTCATCATCAAATGTTGCCAAGCCATTGGATTTAGGTTTGATAAATTAGGGTTTCGGTTTACCCATGTTCAATTTAGGGATTTGGTGAATAGTTTGGGTATTTCTTAAATTACGCAATTAAATATAAGTGTGTGTAACTAACATGGCAATTTTAAGAGGAGAAATGATATAACTAGTTATTGGACTGAAAGTGTTTTTTTTTAATTTGTAAAGGATCATAAAGATCATTTTCAAACGTGAAAGACAAAAAAGATTTTTCGAGTAAATATGGGGGACGAAAAATGTAATCTAATCTTATTTTAATTCCTTTCTTTAAACCAAATGGCCCCTTAACATATTTGCTGCTTATTTTGTATGTTTTGGCGGTGAATATTATGTTGCGAGAATCACTTTCTCAAAATGTATTAGTCAAATTATAGACATAGATCATTATTTATTTGCATTTTCACCAAATAAAACAACAACTAAATTAAAGTGAGATTGACCAAGATTTGAAAAAAGTATAAAAACAAAATGTTATTAGCATGTCAATTTTAAAAATTCACATGCTTCAAGAAAAAGCGAACTGACATTATAGAATGTAGAAATTTATACATTTTAGCATATGAAACCTTTAGTAACATTAGCAATTGACTGTCGTTTAAAATTTTGAACCACAACCCTAAAGGGTCTCTCATCCACCGATTCCACAATTGGTAAGAGATGTAAATCACGAATGTCTCCAAGAGTAGGTGCGTAAAGGGGTTCGACCACGAGACCTTGAGACTACAACCCAAAACTTACAACACGTCTTTACCGCTAGGGCACTCATATGGGGACAATTATTGTATATATTTTAGATCAGGCATAAAGGTGCATATATAACTGAAGCCATATAAATCAGGCATAGTATATATCTCTATTATTTAAAAGCATTAAGTTTTATCCATCAATTTTCATATAATTATTATAAAGATTAATGATTAGATTATCATTTTATTATCTTTTAATATTAATATTTAGCAATTAGAATATAGTTAAAGTTTTAAATTTTTTAAACTCTTAAAAAGTTATCTACTTATTGTCCATTAATTTTTAGTAATTTAAAAATGGTTAAAAATTTTATTCCCTTTAAATTCTTATAGCAAAGTTTTTTCCCTTTAAATATGTTCTAGAACCAAACTTTATAGCTAGTGAAAATATGCATATAAATTCAATAGTGCATTTTGTCCCTATATTCAATACTATTTTGACTGTTGGCATTACAAGAAAAACCCATATTTAGTAATGGAAACCACAATGACGGAAAAAAATTCCATCACCAAATGACACATATAATGACAAGAACTCGAGTCGTCACCAAATTTTTACCATCTCACCATCTTTAGTGACAAATGACTAATACTCGTCACCATTTCGTCACTAAAGAGTTTGGCGGGAAGTTTCCCACCAATGTGGCACAATTAGTAACAAAACATTGGTGATGAAAAAACACTCTCATCACTAAAATCTTAAAGTTCAATCATTAGTGACAAAGTTATGGTCGTCACCAATTTGGATAGCTTTTAATGACGAAATTCCTATCGTCACCAAAATGGATGCCTTTTATTATTGCCTTTAATTTCTAATAATTATACTATGACACCCTAATAGTTATAATCTTTTAATTCATATCTCTATATATAAAGTTTCAATGTACAATATTATTAAATATTGATGTATAAAAGATTTGTTTTGGTGTGTAATGAAATTAAATATTATAGGATGTAATAATAACAATATATGTATTTGGGCATATAGTTAGGGATAGATTGAATAAAATATTTTGGCCTAAATTGATTGGCCACAACTTATATATAATTATTTGACTTGTTGGGCTAAGGATCATGATTGGGTTATGTTATTTATCTATTTGGCCAAATTTAATATTTTAAATTTATGACTCCTAATTTTTACTAATTGCACTAAGACACCCTAATGTATATGAATTTGCCTACATTATTTTTTAAGATATACCATCAATTAATTATGATTGGATTTCCTTCGTTAAGAATAATGATATAACTAAGCACATTATTCCTTTTACCAAACTTAGCCTACTTATATTATCACGGCTACTTTCTAATGATTGTACTAATTATAAGAGTTTGACATAAGGACTCAATATTGATTAGTAGTAATTGGTTTCTTTGGTGAAGCATAGCAATTGAATTAAGTATATTCTTTATTGGCTGAGCCTAAGCTTGATTGGCTTATTCATGTTCATGTTTCTTAATTTAAAATAATTACTTAGGACACCTTGAGATTTATGAATTTGCACATAAATTTCATCACTTGAAGCACATAATTTCATTACCATTAAAATACACTATTGGGTAATGGTAATCAAAATATTTAACATTTATTACAAAGTATACTTGTGAATAAGAAAATAAGGAATAACAAATATATAGTTAGAAACTAGTTCAAGTCACTAATGTAATATTATAACATAAGTAGTGATTAATACATATACACATCCAGTTAGATGTACAATGTATCACAAAAGTAATATGGACATGTATACTCCCCCTATTCCAAAAAAAGATATTATGTTTCAACAAGTGGAGGTACAACTCATTTTATAGCACTAATTTTCACATTAAGGGTATTATTTATTAATACACCATTTTATAACATTATCTCATTAAAGGTATTTTAAAATTTTGTAGAAAAATTAGTTTTGACTTTTAAAATTGAACTAGTTTTTGGACCAAAAGAAATATATATGTATATATATTTAGAAGTTAAACTCATATTATGATACGAATCTTAAGCCCAAAGAATAAGAATCTGAACCTATATCAGAGTGTTGGTCCTAGTATCGTCCTCTAGGTTAAACCAAGTCTTCCTTTAGCAAGACACCAACTCCAAGATTGAAAAAGGACCTTGCTTTTGTTCACTTAACATACAATGGAATTATCAAAGACCCAAGATGTAAACTTTGACTATCCTTGGATCCAACCGGCACACTCAGATTGTTGAGGGAAAGAAACTCAACAAAATAGCTTAAACAAGAACCTAAGAGGCTATCCTCAAAGACTCAAAGCAAGTTCTAAACTAAAACTCAAAGAAAAGCTAAAAGCTCTCAAGTTTGTATTGTCAAAATTCTTAATTTTCTTGAGGCTGAATGGATTCTTTTTATAGTTTATAATGTGTAAGAATTAAGAAAGCCATTCCTTAGTTGGATTAGCTTTTCAGGAAACTAACTAAAGAAATAATTACTAAAAAGAAAGACTCCTAATCTAAGAAAAGGAAATAACAAATAAAATTGCCTAAAACTATACTAATCCATGGTTGATTTGGATTTGTGTGCTAGCCAAACTTGTGTTGCCTTCAAGCCTTGTGCTTTCTAATCTTGAATTGAATTGCGAAGCTTCTCTAAGTCTTCTAGCTCTGACTTTGGAAACTTCTCTAAACATCATGAATATAGTCTTGGAAGCTACTAATTTTGTTTATGAACAAGAAATAATATTGCCTAAAGCTGAATCCAAGTGTGGGTTGGATTAGAGAAGTGAATGGTGGCTGAACATGTTTTGCTTCTTGCCAAATTAGAACCTTCCAAATTCGAACTTGGATTGTGATGAGAAGTGGCCTAAGGATCTTGATTACACAAGTGAAAATTAGCCACGCTCGATCCTTTATTCTTAATTCTTCATGGATGACTAGAATGACAAATGATGTCTTGGCTTTCGGATCAAGGTGTGGATGTCTCTTTGTAGGTGAATTCTCAACTAAACATCCAACTTGTGCTCTTAGATTTGTCTCTCTTGAATTTGGTTGAGTTGACACAGCTAGATGATTGATTATTTCAACCTTGGTTCTCATATTTTCATCATAGTATAAGTGGGATGTTGATATATGTAATTATTACATAACATACGTAGTATAGTGTATATACACATAGTTTTATGAGCACACACAATAACACACACATGTTAATTATTCATATATTTATTTATCTTTTGTATAGGCAACATGTAATCTTAAATACATATAATGATTTAAAATTATTTTTCTTTAGACATTTAATTCCAAATCAGCATGTAAAATGTAAAATGAAAAAAAAATGTTGAAATTCCTTTTGCCTCGCCCTTTAGAAATTCCTTTAGCGGTGAAATAGGTAAAGTGTTGCAAATTTTGACCATCTGCCTCCATCACACAAGCAACTCAAATCTAACTTCTCTCACAACTGACCCACCACGTCTACCCCCTGCCGCTTAGCAAAACCAATTTTTCCCAAATCGTGAGGCCACATCGATCGTCAATGCCACGCTGTTGCTTTTTGGTGTTTTGCCTTAAGCCCTAGTTCCAGATTGACGTCAACTGTGGTCACTACTGCCCACCATTGTCAACCTATATTTGGCCACTGCTACTCACAGTTCGATTTCTACTTGTGTGCTGCCATTGCCGTTCGATCTATTGGCCAGATCGATTTGCGTCGCTTGCTGCCGCCGCTGTGTTGCTCGCTCTGCTGTCCTGCTGCTGTTCCCTTATTGTTGCTTGCATCGCTGCAGATCGTCGTTAGCCGTTGTCCAACGTCAGGCAGCCATCCGATCTGTTTGGTAGAACTGCAATAATCGCAAATCAGTGAGTCATTTCCAGCTCTCTCTTTTTTTTTCCTCTTTGAAATTTTGTACTAGTCAACCACAAAAATAGAAATTCTATACCAAAATTTTCATTTTCAAACAAAGTCTATGGTTGCTTTTTGTCTCCGTTTCTTTTTGGCCTTTAATTGTGCTTTGATGATATGTTAGTGGATTGTCTGATCTAGAATATTCATCACAAATGCAAGATATTGCAGGATAATATTGGATTCTGAATGTATTTGGATTGGTTTAACCTGTTCTCCGTTTGGAGCTTTTAGGAGCTAAATTTGCATTTTGTTTATTTCAAAATGTGTATACAAGCAATATATGACATAGTGGAATGCAAATAAAGAGGCCTGTTCTTGCAATCTAAGGGTGATATGCCAACAATATTTAAGTTATTATAATGAAGCAGAATGGTTGTTGAGTTGATAGCAATCATGAAGTATTTAAGTTCCAAAAAACAATGAAGAATGAACTTATGAATTTGGGTAGAGATTTGGATTGAAAGAGACGAAGATGCGATTGTTTTAATTTAATTTCATTTGGATCATTTTTTTCTTGAGTTTTTTGGAAGGGGATTCATCATTTTCATTAAAAAAAAAAAAAGATGAAGATTCATCATGAATTTCTGGTTACATGAGATGGAAATATTTTTCTACTAAATAGTTTGATAATCACTTCCGCTAAGTTGAACATGACTATGTGACAAATGATTAAATATAGATGTTTTAAAAGATTCATGATTTTTTGGGGGATATTAATTTCATGATTGCCGTTCACCCTTATTTTTATGGACTGAATATAATTTGTTATCTATTATATGAGGGGAAAAAAATCATGTTATGCCTCATGTTACTAATTATGTTGTTTTCTGTTTTCTGTTTTGGTAATTTGTGATGTATTGGTCGTGGATCATGAAGTATTTACGTTATGAAAACAATTGGTCAATAAACTTGTGAATTTGAGTTGAGATTTGGATTGAAATAGACGAAGATCATATTTTTTCCATTGTTCTAATTTAATTTCAGCTGGATTCTTTTTCTGATTTTTTAAGAAGATGATTCATCATTGTCATAAAAAAAAAAGTAGAATCAACATAAATTTCTTTCTAAATGAGATGGAAATATTTTCTATTAAATAGATTGATAATCGCTTCCGCTAAGTTGAACATGACTATGTGATTGGGGCTGTGATTATTGGACTGTTGGGGTCATTTTTTATCCATTTTGGTGTGCTGTTTTCTGGATATATGCATAATGATTGTGGGATTTGGATTGTTGAGCCTAATAATTAATATTATTATGATGTGCATTTAGGATTCAAGGCCGATGGTTTGCTTTTGTTATGGTTCATTTGTTTGTTTTTTTACGGATTACTTGTGCATAGTGCGTGTGAGTGCAAAATAATAAAATGGGTCATATTCATGCTTGTGAACCAAAACCAATGGGACAGAATGATTAATCCCAGTTTGGTTAGTAAAGCATTGGTTTGTTTTATTTTTTTTCCCATATATGGGATGTTACACATGCTTAAAACATGTACTGCGCTTGTGGCCACTTGATAGACAAAGAAGGAAAAAAAGCATCAATAGCAATTGATACATACAAAATTCCTCATTTCTCGAGAAAGAAAGAAAAGATGATTCCGAACACGGCACAACGAACTTTGGTAAATGAGTGTCACTTGCAAATTATACACTATTTGTTTGCAAATGTATAGACTAATTGGCGAATAATGTTGCAACGCATAATGTAGGCCGAATTGCGGTAGGAGGAGTCTACTTCCTCAAATTCACCAGTAGATATATGCCAGAGCAAACTACACCACATCCCCGGTCACATGCAAGGGTCAGCTACTTCAGTGAAACCAACAGTTGCCATGGAAAGACTCTGGAGTGAAGTAGAAGTGAAGAAGATGAGGGCAGATGATGCTATCGAACAAAATGCAGCCATCACTGCAAAAGTTGATGCAAAAGTTGATGCACAAGTAGCTAAAATGAGTGCAATGAAAGAGCAAATGCAGTTTTTAATGGCGGAATTAACTCGTCTGGCCAGTCAACAATCATCAAAAGAGGTAAGTGCACATTTTATAGGTTTTATATCATTATGACGATGAGATTAGTTATCGCGAGAACATGTTCCCTTAAGGGATTGTTACATGTACACTTATACATTTCATATCAATATTAGCAATGCATGGGACATTTCTAACATCCACCTGAGATATGAACATTATGTAACACATTGGTGCCTAAATGTATGGGTTGGTTCTTTTGCTTGGCATGTGCGATTGGTGGTATTGTGTTATGTCACTGGTTTATGATTTGTTGGTCAGTTATGTTATCTTTGGTTGGTGGAATTGTAATATGATTATTATCATTAATAGCTTGGAATTGTATTATGTCATGAGATATAATTATAGGATGTTGCTATTTTTGTATATATAAGTGTCTTATGATGATGAGATTGGTTATCGCGAAAACATATTCGCTTAAGGGATTGTTGCATGTATACTCATACATTTCATATCAATATTAGCAATGCGTGGGACATTTCTAGCATTCACCTGAGATATAAACATTATGTAACATATTGGTGCCTAGATATATGGGTTGGTTCTTTTGTTAAGCATATGCGATTGGTGGTATTGTGTTATGTAACTGGATTATGGTTTGTTGGTCAATTTTGTTATCTTTGGTTGGTGGAATTGTAATATGATTATTATCGTTAATAGCTTGAAATTTTATTATGTCATGGGATATAATTATAGGATGTTGCTATGTTTGTAGATATAAGTGTCTTATAATGATGAGATTGGTTATCGTAAAGAACATGTTCCCTTAAGAAATTGTTGCGTGTATACTCATAGATTTCATATCAATATTAGTAATGCGTGGGACATTTCAACTTTTTACCTGAGATATGAACATTATGTAGCATATTGGTGCTTAGATGTATGGGTTGGTTTATGATTTATATATGCGATTGGTGGTTTATATTATGTCACGAGATACATATGGTGGTCAGTTTCTTTTTTTTTTCAATTTTCAGAATTTTAGTATGACTATATCATTAATTTGTGGAATTGTATTATGTAATGAGATATAATTATAGGATGTTGATGCTTCTGTATATATCATTGTTTTATGAAGACGAGCTTGATTATCACAAATCCATGATGTTCTAATAAGGATTGTTGCATGTCCATACGCTCATTTCATATCATTATCATCAACGCATGGGACATTTCTATCTTTCTATGAGATATAAACATTATGTAACATACAGGTGACTAGTTAACAGGGTTGGTTTATGAAGATTATATTTGATTTGGTCGTGGTGTATTATGTTATGCAATACATTTCGTGGTCATTTTAGTTGTTTTTGATTGGTGGAGAATGTAGTATGATTATTGTCATTTACTGGTGAAATTGGATTATATCATGATATTTAATTATGGGATGTTGCTTCTTCTGTATATATACTAGTCTTATAAAGATGAGCTTCATTATCGCAACATGTTAGTCCCTTAGTATGATTTCACTTGTACACTCAAATGTTACATATCATTATTATCGATGTGTGACACATTTCTAAATTTCTCTAAGAAATAAGCATCATGTAACATAATGATGTCTAGTTAATATGGTTGGTTTATAAGTAAAATTTGCGGTTTGTGATTTTGTATTATTTCACATGATACATTGCATGGTCACATTAGTTTTCTTTGATTGGTGGAAAATTCTGTCACTGTTTTTTACTTTTCTTGTCACAGTGACGCATCTACCATCACATAGCCAAGCATCCATAGATTGAAGGCATTACAAATGGCCCGTTGGTTGGTGTTGTCAAGGTCTTTTTCATTCCTTCTCCCTCTTTCCTTTTAGAATGTGAAGGGAATTATGTGTACACTACTATTTTGTGGATGTATGGTGTTTGGATAATATTTTATTCTCATGCTACAATTCGGATATTTAACTTTTATTTCGTATCTAGTGGGATATTAAAATGTTGTCTCTGGCATTGAACAAGTTAAAGTTTTGTGCCCTTTTTTAGATATTTTTTGAATTTTCAATGCTTAGTATGATTGCGTTCAGTACTTTTCCGACTTTGAAGATGTATGTATTATAAGAATAAATGATGTGACAATCAATACTGTAATATTGGTGATATCATAGTAAAACAAACCACACTATAACATTGGTTAAAATTTATCATTAATGACCCTATTTAGTGACAAATTATTGCCGTCACTAATGCCATCTAACAACAAACCTTTGGTGACGACAAAATTTCATCACCAATGAACAGCGTCACAAAACATTTTCGTCACAAATTGCATATTCAACAAACCTTTGATGATAAACATTTTCCATCACCAATAACAAAAGAGGAATTGGTGACGAAAAACTTATCGTCACTAGCTCGTCACTAAAGGTGTTGACCAAGCCATGTTTTAGTAACAAATTTTTTTCTTATAACCAAAAATCGTCACACTGCCCGCTGTCCAACCGTACTTTCAATGACAACCATATTTCGTCACTAATTTTCATCACTAACTTCATGCAAATTAGTGATGACTTTTATCTTTTAGTGACAACATTTTTCCCCTTTTGGTGATGACTTTTTTTTGTCACTAATTTTCATCACCTCCTCATTTGTCACTAAAAGCACCCATTTAGTGACGACTGTTTTTTTTCCGTCACATGATACCCTTTAGCGACGAAGCATTGCTGACAACCAAGTGACAAAACTTTTTTTCGTCACTAAAGGTCTCCGCAGGGCTTTTGGTGACAAAAAGTAGCCCTTCAGTGATGAAATTCCAATTGTCACTAAAGGAGGGTTTTTCTTGTAGTGTGATTTGTACCCTTTGCTATATTTATAAATAAATTCATTTATTGATAAACATTTAGTTGGGTCACAAGCTTTTTCAATAACATTTTTAATATTTTGTCACCTCCCTTTTTTCCCTCAAAATTACATGTTTCTTATCCTATATTTTTTGTGTAAGATTTGATTTTCTTTACTTTTAATTGATTGATAAAATATTTTAATTAATGCAACAAAAAGGAGGATTAGAAAATTATTTAATTACTTGAGATAATAATTTTTAGTATCTTACATAACATAAATATATATACCAAAAATAAAATCAAATATATATTTGCTAAAAGTAAAGTTCATTTAGTGATTAACAATGTAAACCATCATCCATCAAATCTACAAACATACTAATTGTAAGGCAACCAAATCAATAAAATATAGTAGAGGACAAATGCACACAATTATAAATGCAAAGAAGATTGTATAAGTTTTTTATTTCATTTTTTTTCAATTAGTTGACAAAATTGTTTTAATTTTCAAGACTTGCTGCAAAAAATTGTGTGATTGAAAAATAATTTAATCACTTCATATAATAACTTTTATTATCTTAGAATTTTGGAAATTTTAAATATTTTCAATCAAATTTTGAATTTTATTATTTGTATTGGGTTATTATTCCCTTCTTTTACATTTTTTCCATTTTTTTTTGGTTAATAACGATGTGATTAAAAAATTAATTAATTGATTATAAAAAATACATTAGAAGTAGAAATGAAAACTATACACTATGAAATCTAAAATAAAAATTTTTAAAGTACATCTTTTTGTTAATTATTAGAATTTAAAAGGAAATAAGTAAAAAATACTGGTTAAAATTTATATCTTTTAATATTCTTAGTTCTCACTTAATTTATGAGTTTAGTATCTTATAAATTCTTTGTTTATTTGCATGTACCGCAAAGAAAAAGTATGAATTTGATTACCTAGTATCTATATATGAGTTAGATAAGATTAGAATTATTGACGCCTATACCTAATTTACAATTATCAAAATTGTATCAAGGAATAGGCAAAATTGTTATGTCCATGTAAGAATGGCAATTTAAACCCGTCCTGACCTGTTTCCCGAACCTGAACCCGATCAAAACCCGGTTGACCGAGTTTTTTTTTTTTGGTTCGGGGTTTAGAATAAAACCTGGGGCGGGTTCGGGGCCGGCATGGGTTTACCTATCCCCACCCCGACACCAACCCCAAATGACTGAGTTTGAGGAAAACCCAATCCCCGAACCTGAAAGACGAGTTTGGGGAAAACCCGAAAAACCCCAAACTCAATCCCCAAAACTATATTTTTGTAATATTATTTCATGTTTTAATTTTTATGTTTTTTTTATTGAAACAATAGTAATTTTATTAAATGAATAATAGGACTGTACAATTGTTAACCAAAGAAGGCTATATGATCTCCTTGGTCTAAAGTAATAGCCAAGGAGGAAAATGGAATAATGGTTGAGAGTTACCACTATCTCATTTGTTACAGCAATAAACTAGTTTAAGACTAATTAACATGAATCTTAGTCTATACAAGGGAAGAAAGCTATAATAACAAAAAGATTGCCAAAAGATTGATGTTGTGAGATATAATGGAAATAGCTAATTTCAACTAAATAACTAAACTTGGCCACTATATCTTGAACATCAATTGCAATCATGGGATACATGATTTGTAGTAATTACATATGAGCATTCTAAAAGGCATAAAGGAAAATGGACCAAGTAGAAATACCAAAATCTTCATGCTGTCATTCTTTAATAGAAAACAGGATCCTATGTCCAGTCTTCAAGTAGAAATTAGACTTTCAAAAAATCAGTCCAATCAATAATAGCCCATCATGGATGAATCAACGACAGAGAGCAAGAGTAGTCCACTCAAAAGGAGTCCAAATAGAAAGGAGCAAGAAATAATGATGCCTTCTTTCAAGTCAGTTAGTGCAATAAATTGACCCAGCCAATCGCAGAATCTTATGCAGTCCACGGAGAGAAATTAGCCTAGCAGAGAGTGAAACCAGAATTTGGAGTTAAAGAAAACTTCAATCAGCAATATGAAACCAGAATGTGGAGGTAATAGAGATTAGAGAGAGTGAAAGAAGGAGATCCTTGGATCATATAGCTAGCCTTTCAGCCCTTACTTTCGGGGGTGAGCAACCAGAAACAGAGAACAAGCAGTGAAATGAAAACATCCCAGCAAGAATGTAATGAAAATAGAGAGCAGAATGTAGTTTAGCCAAGAAGAATCAAACAGAAAAGAAACAAAATATGAAACTGTTCCTGCTTTCAAACAGAAAAGAACAATAAAAAATTGCCCCAACCAACCGAGGAATCATATTCCATCTATGAAGAGAAGCCAACTAGCAGAGAATGAACCAGAATGTGGGGTTAAATGACCTCAACCAGCAAATGAGAATTAGAATGTAGAGCTAATATAGATTAGAGAATAATGAAAAGAAAGAACTTTGGAGTAGAGAGAATGAAAAGAAAGTTCCTTGGGTGAGAGCTAATACACAAAGCCTCACTGTACACAATGTTTATGCTTTTTTCCTTTTTCCCTTTTTTTTCTTTTTTCTTTTGTTGTTTTTTGTTGTTTTTGTTTTTGTTTTTTTTTCCTTTTTTCTATTTTTTCCTTTTTGTGATTTTATTCTTTTTTTTTCATCTTTTTTTCCCATTGTTCCTCTTTTTCCTTTTTTTCTAAGTTTGTAAAAACAAACCTACCTAAGAGGGAGCAAAGAGAGACAATGACTAAGAAATGCATGAACATATATACATAGACTCATATCTTGGCAAAATTGGAAGCCATGGGGAAATAAGACATAGATACTGTAGTACCCTATTTTTTTTCCACTTAAACAGGGAGCAAACATGATAAATATGAAGAGTACAATGCATACTTATCATCATAAAGACACTATTCCATAAGAAACAAAGTTGAGATGTATGGAGAAAGTGCAGGGAGAACATGGGGAAGGGGTGCTACCATATCTTCATTTTGCCTATCTTGCTGTCGCTCCTTATCTAATTTCTTTTTTTTTTTTGCCTCTTTTTTCTTTTTCTTTTTTTTTTGTTTTGTTTTTTTTCCCCTTTTCTTCTTCTGCCTTTTTTTCTTCTTCTTCTTTTCTTCTGCTTTTTTTTTTTTGTATTTGTTTTTGAAAGCCGGTGTACTGGATCCTTCAACATTGCATCTTCCTTTAGAAAAGGAAAAAGGTGATGAACTGTTGTGGAAATAACCACCTTATCCAGCGGACCATGTCCACTTTTTGGCCAGCAAAGAACATCACATGAAAATAGCCAATGCTGTCCATCTTATTCCATCTCGGGCAATAGCCGTAGAAAGAATTGATATGGGCAAAAATGAGATAATAGATGAGCCCGGCTGAAATAGATTGGCCATAGCATGCAACATGGCAAATCAATTTCCTTTGAGGCATTTTAACAAGCAAGTTGTTTGCTCTCAATGCAAACCTTAGAACACATAAATCTGTGTAATATTGGCCGCCAAGATTTTGCATTACTATCACAGCAAACAAGTAAAAACCGAAACAGTCAGACACAACAATCCACAATGCAAACCATAGATTGGCCATAGCATGCAGCATGGCAAATCAATTTCCTTTGAGGCCTTTTAACAAGCAAATTGTTGGCCCTCAGTACAAACTTTAAAACTCATAAATCCATGTAATATTGGCAGCCAAGATTCTGCATTACTATCAAAACAATCAAGTAATAACCGAACAGCCAGACACAACAATCCACACTTGCCAATCAATTTAGTCAAAAACATTCCTCCAAACAAAAACAATCAAACTCGCCTCCAAAAAAACAAAAAAATACACCAAACAGTACCAAAAGCATACCTACTCAGACACCTAATGAGATTATATTCTTCCTTCAGCAGCAAAAACCGTTGCACGATTCTTTGATCCCAGTGGTGAGCAGCCTTCTTACCCCGAAATACGGCTGTGCTCTTAGCTCATCTGGACCCATTTGGGTAGGACCCTGGACATGTCATATGACCCGAAAGAAAGAAAAAAATAGGCAGCCCAACTGCATTTCTGTTCTTTCCTCACAAGCTTGTACACTTTAGAAAACAGAACCAGGGAAAATACGAATATAAATAGATAACAATAGAGGCTACTTTTGGATACTGATCAGGGAAGAATAGAAAAGTAAGATTCCATCTAGAGGTTACTTTAGGAGAGTGATCAGGAATGGACAGAAATCGAGGATCCATCTATGGGATTAGACTCTTCTTGGTACTAGAATTTGAGCTTCAAGCTTCCTAACATATGTTGCTCCAAAACGAAATCCCTTCTATACGGCACAGTCACTTGCTCTATTTACCTGCTCTATGACCCGAGAATTGGTTGGACTTCCCTTAGCTTCACTGCATTGTCACTGCTCCAAGAGTGTAAAGCCTCCTTGCCTCAAAAGATTGCAGTACACTTGGTGTGAGAAACCAAACAAAAGAGGGTGGGAGATGAAAGTAAAGTGAGAGAGAGGTTCATTGACTATTTTGACCCATTTGGGTATGACCCAGAGACATTACATATGACCTAGTTGGTTATGACCCAGAACCATTCCAACCACTATCGTTTCTGTGAATCCATTTAACTAGCCAGGGAAGAAACAGGGAGCCAGAATCCATCTAACAGCTAGAACTCAACTTATAGTCCAAAATTATAATCTCGTCCTGTGCTTAATGCTAGGATCTTCGCTTCAACCTTCTTATCATAGGGTGCTCAAAAGCGAAGGCTCCTCTTAGCAGCACATTCTCCTAATAAGAGGATAGACAAAAATAGATGAAATCTTGCGAAAAAGATAACCAAAGCAAATGAAGACTTGAAGGAAGGGTAAATAGGACCAATGAACTCTAAGTTCGTAGAAATAGCAATTAAAAGGTGCTATAAAAGAGAACTATAACACTAACTTGCATAACAATAAGAGACTTGGGAAGCTATACAAAATGCAGCAAAACAAGTAAAAATATAGATATACAAAATGCAGCAAAACAAGTAAAAATATAGATATAAACAGATTCTGTTTTAGGAATTAAACGTAGTCCCTTCTAAGATCTCTTGATATTCCTGCCATTCCAAAATTGCCGAATCCACCACTTCAGGAGCTTATTTAGTAATCCCTTCAAAGAGCCAAAGATTTCGTGTTTTCCATAACATCCAAAGAATGTATATAGAAAGATTAATCCTGCCATTATTGATGGAATCCTTGCCAATGGAACTTAATGTTTTCCACCAATGTCGAAAACAGGATTGTTTATCTCGCAAACCATCCCAATGAATAAGAGAGAGTCTCCACACCATCGCTGCCCTATCACAAGTAAAAAGGACATGCTCAATGGTTTCTTTATGCATTCCGCAAATACCACAAATGGGATCCAGCTAAATTCTCCTTTTACATAGCTCTGTTTTGGTTGGAAAAATTTCTTGACAACAGCGCCACAGAAAATGTTTCAGCTTTTCTTTGACCTGAAGATTCCAGATTCTACACCACATACGCGTAGCAGTTGTCAAACTAGAACTACTAGTATCTGTGTTTATACTTAAATGAGCTCGATGCTGCGCCATAGTAAACTGATATGCAGAATGAACTATGAAATTCCCTTTTCTATCATGTTGCCAAATGAGTTTATCCGGACCAGCCTCCGTTCTTAATGGAATTTTAGAAATTTCCACTGCATCCTCAGGGTGAAAAAGCTGATCAATTAGGTTTTGATCCCATTGCACCTCCTCCTTCACAATTAGTTGATGGCACCAAGTAGTTGACTCTTCATTATGCTCTTTTGGGAGTGGCTTGAAATTTACTCTATGTGCCCGCCATTGAGACTCCCAAATTTTAATGGTTTTGCCGTCTCTCACTTGATATCTCAACCCTATTTCTAAGATATATTTTGCTCCCGTCCAACATTTCCAAAGAAAAGATGCATTTTGTTGAACTTTTACTTGGATAAGTGTTCCTTGGGGATAATATCTAGCTTGCATTACACGGCTAATAAGCAAATTAGGGAACTGGATTAACCTCCATAATTGTTAGGCTGACAAGGAGTCATTGAAAACTTGTATATCCTGAAAACCAAGCCCTCTCAAATCTTTCGGAAGTGTTAATTTGGACCAGGCTCTCCAATGAATTTTATTACCATTATTTGCATTAAAACCCCACCAAAAATTCGCCGTCTCACTACTCAAGACTTTGCATATGCCAATTGGGAGTTTAAAACATGACATTACACAGATAGGTAAGGAATTAATGACTGATTTGATGAGAATTTCTTTACCTGCCTGACTCAAAAATTGAGTTTTCCAATTACCTCTTCTTTTTCTGACCGCATCAATGACATATGCAAAAACTTATTTCTTAGATTTGCCGATACCCAAGGGAAATCCTAGGTATCTGGCACTCCTTTGCTCTTTGATCCCATTTAACACATGAATAATGGCATTTTTATCACTATCCGCTAAATGCCTGCTGAAAAGGACCGAAGACTTATTTAAATTGACTTTCTGCCTTGATGCTTCACAATAATCTTCTATGATTATTCGAATGTGCTGAGCTTGCTCCACTGTCGCTTCACCAAAAAGAAGTGAGTCATCTACAAAAAAAAAAAAAGATGAGTGAGGAGCGGACTTTTACGACATAGTCTCATTCCCCAGTAGGTACCCTCACTTACAGCCTTTCTAATTAAAAATTAAAAATTTTCTGAAATGATTATAAATAAATAAGGAGATAATGGATCTCCTTGTCTAATACCTCTTGGGGTTGCACATAGCCGCTAACCTCACCATTTATGTTAAAAGAAAATGATGAGGTACTTATGCATATTATAACCCAATCTATGAACTTTGTAAAGAAACCCATCTTAAATAATACTTGAGATAAAAAAAACCCCATTCAACTTGATCAAAAGCCTTTGCCATATCTAATTTCAAGGCCATAAAACCTTTTCTTAATTTGTTAAGGCTCTTGATATGATGTATGCATTCATGCGCAATAACAACGTTGTCCGTGATTTGTCTTCCAGGGAGAAAAGCAGCTTGGCTTTCATTTATGCAAACATTAAGGTAGGGTTTTATTCTTTCAACCAGAATCTTAGAGATTATTTTATAGACAACATTGCATAAGCTAATAGGCCTATATTGGGCTATTTAGGTTGGGTTCTTTATTTTGAGAATAAGAGTAATAAGTGTATGGTTGACACTCTTAAGCATTCTTGAATGGACAAAAAAACTTTTAACAACAAAGATAATATCCTTTTGAACTACATGCTAATAGTTTTGAAAGAAAAATGGAGTCATACCATTTGGTCCTGGTGCCTTATTAGGGTGCATACCAAACAAAGCGTTCTGAATCTCAGCATCCTCGACTGGTCTGGTTAGTCTCTGGTTCATGGCACTTGTAATCGTGGTTGGGATACCTAGCAAAAATGTTGGGTCAATCGTAGAAGAAGAGGTAGTAAAAAGTGTAGAGTAAAAATCAGAAACTTCCTTTTTTATTTCCTCAGGATTGGTGCAAATCCGTCCATTGTCCTTCACCAGCCTGTCAATTGCATTCATTCTTCTTCTTTGCACTGTAGAAGTGTAAAAAAACTTTATGTTCTTTTCTCCCTCTTTAAGCCATTGAATGCGGGCTTTTTAGTGCCAATATTTTTTCCTCTTCACTATACGCTTTGTGCAAATCTTCTCTCAGCTTCTTCCAAGTTTGCCAATCCCTTGTACCCCCTGCTTGGCTTAGCAATTCCATTTGCACTTTGATCTCCCTTATCCTTCGTGCGGCATTAGTATGCATTGCATTGGCCGACTTCAGCAAGTCAACTCTACATTGTTTGATTTTGCCAGTGACTTGATACATTGGAGTTCCGTGTTGGATCCTATTCCAAGCTTGCTTTACTATGGCTGCTACTCCCTCCTTTTTTATCCATCTTTTGTCAAAAACAAATCTCCGTTTCTGTGGAGGATTGGCCCTACAAGTATCCAATAAAAGGAGAGAATAATCGGAAGCCTGTTTATCCAAATGTTTGACTACTGCCATAGGATGCTTAAGTTTCCAATTAGCTAATCCAAAGAAGCAATCAAGTCTTTCTTCAACGAATCCCTCTTGTTCCCTATTATTGGCCCATGTGAAAGGTCTCCTAGTAAACCCTAGATCCACCATACCCATGACTTTGATAAAGTCCCTAAAACTCTGAAAACTGGCCTCCGGGGTTGCCCACCTCTCTTCTCTGCGTTATCCACTAGATTATTGAAATCCCCACCCATAAACCAATTGTTCCCCCCATTTTCTTTTGGCCTGTTGAAGATATTCCCATTGCTGACTTCAAACTTTGGGATCCGTACTTGCATATGCAAAAATAGCCCAAAATTGCGTTTGATCTCCCTGCTTATGAGCTTGTACTTCAAAGAAAAAATCTATTGATATCATTTGATTTATTACCATATTATCACTCCAAAAAAGAAAAAGGCCACCTCTTGTTCTCAATGGATCAACAAGTTTCCATCGGTCTTGAATACAAGAAGTTCTGCAAAAGGTTTTGGTAAAAGACGCCTTTTGTTTAGTCTCACTAATAGACACTATATCCGAGAGGTAGAACCTAATGGTTTCCTTAAGCTGGGAAATGGTAGAGGGCCCTCCTAGACCTCTACAATTCCAGGCACAAATTTTCATTTATTAGCTTGGAGCCATTTGGGGCTGGCTTTCTCCACCTATAAATTGCTAATAATAAGGCCTTGATTCCGTCTTTTCTGTCTTTCTCCCTGTCCCCTCTCACCCTCGGTTTCTTCCTTACCTCCCTAAATGATCCATTTTCGTTTTTCCCCTGCACTATGATGTGGCTGCACCAAGGTTTGAATCCCTAGTGGTTGCGGATCTTTGGAAACAACTGTGCGATGCCATTTTCTCGTTTGAATCCCTGAAACTTTGGTCACCATTTCTACTACATTTTGCTTCGATATTTTGGGAGCTCCTTGTGCAGGATTTGAGGCAACCACCATAATTATAGGAACATTGACTAGATTCTGCTCTAGAGCAGAAAAAATCAGCTTCAAGGTTCTAATTATCCGTCTTCTCTGCTTGCGCCTTTTCAAGATCACTCACCTTTTCCTGTATTACCCCATCCAAGTCCATTGTAACCCTTTCCCTAGTGTGTTCCTCTGAGATCAATTTTTTTGCTGAAATAAGCTCCAATGTGGATGGTATCGGTCTTGTTTCTTCCATTAGTGTATTGACTAATGCCGTTGGTGCAGCTTCTTCATAATCCAAGGCCCTTTGTATAGAATGACTCATAATGATACTCATGGAACCTTTACTTGGATCAACCACAGGGATCAGGGGAGAACTGCTTTCACCAGAGAGAGGTGGCAACCACAGTTTTTTTAGCCACAATATTTTTCCAACCTGACTTCCAGGCCCACAGACTACTTGATCACGCTGTTTGTACCCTCTCTTGATTGAATCAAGCTTTAGCCAATCACCAAATTGACTCTGTTTTAGCTTATTATTCTTACAATCATCTTTTCGGATCTCACAAGTATTTTCTATATTCCAATTCTGCCACAATAAGAACAAAAATTGAGTAGCTGTTCATATCTGAAGATAACCCAACACTGCTGCTCTTGGAGCTTAACTTGTGTACCTCGCAACAAAGGCTGATCCAAGTTTATTGATAACTCTATTTTATATAGGGTTTTCTTATTCATTTTGGTTAGAAATTGGCTAGTGTTTTAATTTGTTTTTACATATTTTGGCCAAATTATCCTTTGATTTTATGATTTCCAAGTTTTCAAATATTTTTAGAACTTTTGAGCATAATCTTGAATTTTCTTCTAAATTTGAGGATAAAAGGACTAACCAATTATCTTGGACTATTTTATTGTCAAAAGCCAAGAAAAGAAGAAAAGAAAGAAACAAAGCTGAGTTACACACTAGAAACAACAACCGAAAGCGACAACAAATCACAAAACAAAGGCTGTGAAAAGAAACCAACATGCCAAGTCTTTGACAACTCAATGCATGTGATAGCAAAAGCAAGCCCATGTGGTTGGTTTCTTTTGAAAGAAAATTATGCATGATTGATATTATATCCATACTTTGAGTCACAAATCAACCAACTCAAAAGAGAAAGGCACATCAAAGGCATGAGAGGAAACAAAGAAGAAAAGAAAGAAAAATGCTACACTTGGGCAAGAAAGAAGAAAAGAAATGCAACCTACTTTGAAACAACAAATGCCATCCTTTTCTTTTTCTAAAATGCAGTCTCACATGGGCAGCAAGAAAGTCTCTCCAAAATGCAGTTTCACATGGGCAAAACAAAGGCAAAGAAAAATAAAAGAAGGCTGAAAGAGAGATTCCAAGTTTGCATTTTCTTGGGCCATCCGAACAATTCTTCTGCATGAAGAGAGAACATGCATTCAACAATTCTTTTATGGAGATGAGCTACAAAGGATCCTTTTCTTTGTAAAAGAAACTGAGCACATGGAAGACAACAACACAAGTTTGTGGTCAGTACAAAGAAAGAAACAAGAAAAGAAAAATCTGGACAAGAAAAGCAAAGTCTTGCTTATAAATAAGAGAGCTTGGCCGAGGAAGAACATCATCCATTCTTAGCAAGATCTTTCTTTTCCTTTGTTTTTTTCATTAGTTTAGGAGTAGTTTCCTTCCTTTCCTTACCAATTTTTCAGAGTTCTCTTCGTTTTTCTCGCATCAAATTTCAGCTATAACTTTTGGTCCTTTGTTTTTCTTTTCTTTTCATTAGTTTAAGAGTAACACTTCATTCTCTTCTTTCATTAGTTAGATTTAGCAACCAGTTTTAGTTTTGTTCTTCACGTCTTTCTTTCAATTTTTCTTCCTGTTTAGTATAGTTTTAGCAGAATTTTCTGGAGGCTTTTTCTTGGAACCGCATGACCTTTGTTGTTCTTGTTTCTCTTCTTGGCTCGGTTTGTTTTCTTGAGAATATTCAGTAGTTTCTTCTCCTTCGTTGTCTTTGCTTTGCGATAGTAGGATTCAGCGACTTTCTCTTGGATTTTCTTTTGGAACTTTGCGTTTTATTCTCGGTTTTACGCCAACTTTTCTCATTGATTTCTTGTGTTTGGTTTTCTTTAGAATTTCAGCATTCTTTTCAGTTTAGTTGCTGCAGAAATTTCAACCATCTTCTTGTTTTTTCTTCAAGCTTTTCCCGACGAGTCTTCATCATTCTTTAGCTTGTGCAGCCACCAACTTGGAATGGAAAAGAAATGAAGTAATTTGTTGTTTTTGCTCTTTGGAAGTCTCAAGTAAGAAACAAAGCGTGAGAATTATAATTGCTTGGTCTTCAAGTCTACGGGTTTTATCTTTTCTTATTTCATTTAGTTTAGTTTAGTTTAGTTTAATCTAGTTTAGCAAATTTAGCTTTCTTTCCTTGTTTTTCTTTAGTTTCATTTAACAATTTAAGTTCTTATGTTTTGTTAAGAATTTTTAATTGTGTTTTATTTTCAAGTATTAAGTATTTTATAGCTTTTATATTTATTAAATATTGTTTACTTTAATTTTCAGAATTTATTTTAATTTTAATTATGTCTATTTTTATTTTTGTTGTTAGTTTAAATTTCATTATGTTCTAATTTCTTTTGTTAGAGATTAGATGGATCTTAATCATGAATAATTAATTCTTAAGACTTGTTCATGCAATTTATGTTTCAATTATGAGTTTAATATCATGTTCTTAATGCTTTTAGGTGATTGATCACCACCTAATTGAATTTTGATGCTTGTTTGATACCGTGTGGAGATAACATGCATGTGCTCATGTGATATTAAACCATGAATTCAATTTAGACCGTAATAATCTAGGTTGTTCATGTGGTTTCGGTAGTAGAACTAAGTAATGGCTACTTAGATTGAATCCGGGAATTTCCATAGTTCCTAATGCATTTAGAAATCTAAATTCACCTAGACCAAGTGTGAGTTGATTTTAATCTAAATAGGGTTATTAGACCGATGTCGGCTATTAATTTACATTAGGGAAATTTCACCATCATAATTTGGAATTTAAATTAATTGCATGACAAGTCAAGAGAGTTAATTAGGATTGATTAAGTGAAATCGAAATCTCTAACATCTTTGTTAAATTGGTAAATTTTTAATATTTTCTTATTGTTATAAATTTTCATTCTTTGTTAATTGTAGTTAAATTGCATGAAAACAATTTAATTGGCTAGCTTATTCTCGAATTAGTCAATTTGGTAAGTAATTGGTTAAATTAAAACAATTCTCGTGGGAACGATACTCTACTCACTACTATATTACTTGTTGATATTGTACACTTGCAATTCACCGAACATTTATGGTAACATACATCTTTAAACATCTGCCAAATTTGTTGCCCGTACTAGGAATTTCCACATCCCAAACTTTTGGAAACAGTTTCCCAATTGTCATACCTGTTTCTCTGGACAGCCAATGAGTTAGGATATTCCGTATCTGAACCCACATGTCAATTTGATTGAATGCCTCCGTGTATATATTCATCCCCATGGACCATTCTTTTAAAACCAGATATTGTTGGTCAAAAGGCCATAGTTTACCTTTTAACACCTTATTCCTATCTGCTTAACTGTTGAACACAAATTGAAAAAGGTTTGGACCATACTTTATAACTGAGAACAAACTCTAGGTCAGCCAGATTTTTGCCAAGGTGAGTTTCAAGCCTGTAAAGTTAACTATTTTATCACCATATATTTTCCCTGCTAAGCTTCTGCCACACATCTCCTTGATAATCTTTACATCTTGTTCTTGAATTTCAACTCCCAGCTGCTCATTTTTGGACAGTTGACATTGTCGAAATTGTTCCACTAACTCCTCCGCCATACTACTCTTTGTGGGTAAGTCACAAACCCTTGAACTTCACTTCTGAAGAAGTTGTATTTGGAGAGAAACACGGCTAGAATTTAAACTAGAAAGACCATGATGCTACTAAGTAAGTATGAGAACCGCAAATGCAGTCAGATAGTGTTTTTGGCTGTTAATTTTACTAGATTCACTACTAGTGTACAAAACCAGAAAAAGGAGAAATAGCTATAGAAATTCAAAAACAAAGAGATTCTGTAAGGGCGCATGAAGGGAATGGAAACAAATAAAGACAATCAAAGTCAATGACAATTTTTCTTGGAGAAAAACTGGGTTGAACTGAGCTCTCTAAGGAGACCGAAATTCTCCTGAAAGAGAAAAAAAGCACTCTGCTCGCTAGGAGAGAGACTTCGCAATTTATGTTTTTAATTTTTATGTTTAGAATTCCATTTGTTGCAATTACAAATTCATGAAGAAGATTAAAAATTTTATAAAATAGAGCGTCACAAATGACTTTTTCATTAATTTTTCTAAGATAATTTTATTATAAATAGAATTTTAAGTAAGAACTAAGAAATTTTTATTCTATTGTAATTAAAATAGGATTATAGAAAACACAGTATAAATTAAATTGGAAAAAGGTTTTTCTATTATTACATATTAATTAGTAAATGAACCACTTATCTCATGTAATCATGTTAAGAAAATAATTAATAAGCATTTTATATGTCCTAACTATGCTTTGCAAGTCTAATTAACTATTTGAGATTGTAAGCTATGAGTTATAATCTATACATTTATACATACATATTAAGTAATCATTAAATTTATAACTCATAGAGTGTATGTTTATCATTCATACAAATTACATTGAGTTATATTTATAAATATAAGAAGTGTTATATATATATATATATATATATATATATATATATAATTATGGAGCTAATTAACTAAATGCTAGTGTTTTGAGCATTTGACCAATTGATTTGTATTACTATCACATATGACATGTATTTATATTAGTTTTACTCATATATTAGAATTGATTAAATATAATATAAGAATTGAAGAAATGAACATATTTATACTTTTGAACGAATTAAAGTTAAATAACAAACAAAATGTTCTTCTATATAGTGACACCATTTTGTACTTTTAATAATCTTTTTGACATTGTATATTTCCATAAAACAATCATTGGAGAATAGATGTTGATGATTCATCTTGCAAGAAAACACAGAAGCATTTGAATGTCCTTTATTGAAAGATATATGGTCTTAGTAATACGAATCTTAAACCAAGAGAATAAAATCCGAACCTATATCAGAGTGTTAGTCCTAGTATCGTCCTCTAGGTTAAACTGATTCTTCCTTTAGCAAGACACCAATTCCAAGATTGAAGAAGGACCTTACTTTTGTCCACTTGACACCCGAAGGATCAGTTCTAGCTCCAGGATGTGAGTTGGACTGTTTCCTTGGAACCAAGAAGCACGTTCAAATTGTTGAGGGAAAGAGGCTCAACAAGATAGCTTAAACATGAACCTAAGAGGCTATCCTCAAAGACTCAAAGCAAGTTCCAAACTAGAACTCAAAGAAAAGCTAAAAAACTCTCAAGTTTGTATTGAATTAAGTCTGTATTTCTTGGAGCTGAAGAGCCTCTATTTATAGGTTACAAGTTGTAAGAATTAAGAAAGCCATCTCATAGAAGAATTAGCTTTTAGGAAACTAATTACTAAAAGAAATAATTACTTAAAGTCTTCTGATCTAAGAAAAATGAAATAGAACAAAATAGTTGTCTAAAACTAAAACTAATCCAAGGCTAATTTGGATTTGTGTGCTAGCCAAACTTGTGTTGACTTCAAGCCTTGTGCTTTCCAATCTTGAATTGAATTGGAAAGCTTCTTTAAATCTTCTAGCTTTGAATTTGGAAAATTCTCTAAACATCATGGATATGGTCTTGGAAGCTTCTAATTTCGTTCATGAAGAAGAAATAATATTGCCTAAAGCTGAATCCAAGTGTGGGTTGGATTAGAGAAGTGAATAGTGGCTGAACTTGTTTTGCTTCTTGCTAAATTAGAACCTTCCAAATTCAAACTTGGATTGTGATGAGAAGTGGCCTAAGGATCTTGATTACACGTGTGAAAATCAGCCACACTTGATCCTTCATGGATGACTAGAATGACAAATGATGAGCTAAGTTTGGAAGTCTTCTTTGCTACCTTAGACCCGGATTCCATGGATTCATTTATGAAAGATATTGAGGCAGTTTGCATTCTCTTAGTCCTTGACCTTGTAATAGGACCACCAATCCCTTGTAAAGAATCTAAGTGTGGATACCTAGCTTCATAGTTGGCTTCATGTGGAGTTGTAGTTGTCTCAACTCTTAGGATTTCATCACCTAGTGTTTCATATACACTAATCTAAAAAACTTTATTAATTATTGCTTCATAAATTATATATAATTATTGCTTTTTTCCATTAAATTATTGCTTCATATCTTGTTTTTATGTACTTTATCAAAATATATATAAGATTATGAAACTAATTAACTAAATGCTAGCTTTTTGAGCATTTGACCAATTGATTTGTATTACTATTACATATGACATGTATTTATATTAGTTTTACTCATATATTAGAATTGATTAAATATAATATAAGAAATGAAGAAATGAACATATTTATAATTTTGATAATTATATATTAAAATCGTAATAATAATATTAATATATTAAATCAGAAAAAAAAAAGAAATTTATTTAAAAAATGTAAATATTATTTTAAAATAAGATAAAATAATTGGAAAAAAATAGAGAAAACAATATGTATAGATTTATTAATTGATCATATTAATATAAAATGTTATATATCCCACAAGCGAAAATTTTAAAAAGTTCAAATTTCTAATTTTACTGAAAAGGTATTTCTTTGCCACCACTTTGCATCAAAAGTTTTGCATTTTTTAAAATGCATTTTAAAATACATTTTACGCCTAATACAAAAATACATTTTTTATCTTAAATGCATTTTGCAAACCCTAACCCCTTTCTTCCCTTTTCCATTATCCCTTCCCCACCAATTGTCCCCCTCCCCTCCAATGTTTTAGTTCTCCCGCCTCTCCATCACCAGATCTGTTCTTCCCTACTCTCCTTCCCAAAGCCTCAACCAGCATCTCCCTGCCTCTTCTCCTTTCCCATTGTTCGGTTGTTCTCTTCCAGCCTCCAAGTTCTTTGTGCCCCAAAACATTTAGAGCTCCAACCTCCAATTTTTCCATCGGTGTTGCCAAATCTTCCCTTCCTTTGCGCATTTTGTCCTAAATTTCCACCTCTCCCTCATGCATTGCCATCGGGAGTGAACCCCCATTTAAGTTCCATTGCCGCCGCCCTAAACCCCCCATTTCAGGGCCATTTTTCGGTCAGGGCATTTGGTACTTCGGCTGAACTTGGTAAGCAAATTGAAGATTTTTTCAATTTGCTACTTTGGTGTTTGGCCATTTCTGATTTTTTGTGCATTTTTTAGTCACATTTATGGAATTTTTGGTTCATTTTTTTTGGTTACATTCTTGGAATTTTTTGTGCATTTATTCTGAAATTTTTGTATTCTCCCTGAACTAAAATTGTTTCTAAATATTGTTTCTCCTAGGACTGAAATTGTTTATGTTCTTTTTGGCATTTTTGTTTGCTTGGAAGGTGACCATTCCCGCTGTTTTAGCCACCGTTTGAGTGACAAAGCAAAGCAAGGGGCATTTTTCGACTCCGACTGAAATTTGTAAGCCAAACATTTCTAGAATTCTGAAATTTTGTGAGACTTTTGTGCATTTATTCATCAATTTCTGGAATTTTTTGTGCAACTCAATTTTGTGCGACATTCCGGAATTATGTAAGCCAAAGCCTGACTGAATTTTGTGCAACTTTCTAGAATTTTTGTTGCTGCCCATTGCTGGAAGTTTTGGACTGATTTTTTATGGAAATTTGTTTGCCCAATTTGTGGAATTTTTTATAGAAATTTTGGGGTCTTTTGGTTGCCTATTTGCGGAGTGAGGTGGATTCAGCATCATCGGGTTCAGGGTTCAGGTTTAACCCGAACAACATCATTGGGTTCGCGAGGACCCCGAAACCTGGTCAGGGGTAGGAATGGGGATAACACCTAAAATCCGATTAGGGTCGGGGGCACGCCCAATTTTCGGGGTCGGAGATGGGACTGCAAAACTCGACTCGAACCCAATTTTTGCCATTCCTATGTCCATGATCATTTATAATTTGATTTTTTTATCCATGTATTATAGTGTTTATGTACTTACTATGTAACTTATTATTATTTTCATCACCTTCAAGTTCTTATATGATTACAAATTATTACGTTTTGAATGTTCAAAACATCAAACTACAAGAATATCATGCTAGAAATCTTAGTAAACTAATTTTCATTGCTATGCTTTTTTATAATTAATTAACTACATTATTCTTTTGCAGTAATTCTTCTTTATCAGAATAACTTGGCAGTAATATGTATATTCTTAATCCAAATATTATTACATTTTTCTTTTTCCTTTTTCTCGATGTTATCTTTTCTTTTTCTTTTTTCTTTTTTGTTCTTATTTAACTTGTCTTTTTGTATGTTTTGGGTTTTGGGGCACTACGAATTGTACTTTTATAGGAATACTTCATATTTATTTATAAGAGTTTGAGCCTTTTGCTTTATAATTTTTTTAATTGCTTGATAACTTTATTTTTAGGGATTGATTATTCGCTTTATATGGAGGTGAAATTTCAAAAGATTATACTAAAATATGTGATATAGGATTATGATAAAAAGTGAAATATACATTTAGTTTTATAATTTATATGCAAAGAGTTTATGATTTAGAGTTTTGCACTTTATACTCTTTTTTTTTCAAATTATAATCATTAGATAGTTTTACTTTAAAGTACTTTTTTTTACCATAGTCTATGAATTCATTAACAAATACTTTTGTTCAATAAATATTATTTTATGTTTTTTTTTTTGAGAATTTAGCTTTTAACATTTTCTTGTTTTATTCCAAATTTTTAATAATCTATATTTAACAAATTTTCAATGAAATTATCAAACATCCCCATGTTCTATACGAGAATCTTGCACTAGTATTGTAATAAGAAAATTATTGATAAAGATTATGTAAGTTTAGATAAGTATAAATAGTGGGAGATCTCACAAAAATTGAAAAGTTACCCAATTAGATATGAAATCTTGGTTGCAAAAGTAACAAATATTTAATATAATTGGTGTTTATTAAACGATCAACATTTGATAGAGGCTGGGCAATCCCATGGTAATAATGATAATGGATGTTATTAGTAATTGCCAATTGTTGGTCTTAGTGTATTCTAAAACTCATAAAGTAAATAATTACCACAGTAAAATATAATATAATTGCTTTGTTATTTTATCTCTATTTTCATTAAAAGATATTTTTCTATTCTTCAAAAGAGAGTCTACATTAAAAAATTTTATTTGTCAAAAAAAAAAAGTGTTTTTAGAGCAAATTTTTATATTCACCTATGCTTCAAAAAATAAGAAGAAACAGAGAAATTATGTATTTAATATTGCATTAAATGTGTAATACTTTATAACTAAAAAAAATTATAACTTATCCAAAATGAACTCTTTTTACTTTTGGAACCAAGGGTGTGCATATTTTGGGAACATAAGTCAATTTATATTTGCATGATTATTTACTTCACATTTTTTTTTCAAACTAAATTGATTGTATTAACGTGAGAATACTCAAGTAACACATTACATAGAATGCCCATAAAATGACTAACCTTAAATGGACGTGCCTTAACACAACTAACTTACACCAGTAGGGATTAGTTAATGCCTAACCCTGAGAAAACGGGACCGGCATACCCCAACACAGTGGAACTGGTACCTCTTAACTACTAATTTTTTTTTCCAGATACGATCGTCCTACTCTACTTCTATGCTATGTGGGAAGGGGAACCCAACTGGGTTGTATGAGGGCTAGAAACTGAACCACCAAACCTAAGTGGTGCATGACACCAACCAATGATTTTTTAAGTCAGTCACAATGATTGAACCTTGGACCAACCCCAACATCAAGCCTTAGGCCTTTGGTTGTTGGCCTTAGCCAAGTTGGTTACCTAGCTACTAATTAGTTAGGAGAACTACAACCCTAGCTTGACGACCTCTACTTGCACAGCTCCCCTTAGCAACAGACCAAGCAGATTTACCTTACGCAGCACAGACTGAACCTAACTCCTGTCCCTGCGCGGACTTACACTGCGTGTTATTATATTTGCCTCTCCTCCTAAGCTAGAACACAAAAATTCTCAGTACAGAAGCTTGGCCGAAAGCACCCTAGAACGCCACTGTCTTCAAAGTCCAATAATCTTACGTCCATGATCCAACTTAGCTTTTCCGCCCATACTAGAACCCCTCAAAACCTCTTCAATGGAGGACCCATACGTTACACTACACTAAAATAATAATAATAATAAATAAATAAACTATTGCACTGTAGCTACAGTGCAAAAATCCCACCAAATCGCACCGATGATCTCTCCTATGAACAGTAAAAATTTGTAAGCTTCCAACTTGCCGGCCCCTATCTTTTTTTCCTAATTTTTTTTGCTTCACATTAAAGAGAGTTTTGCATATAATCATATAAAATGCTGAGATTCAATCAGTTGGCAATGTGCAATCTGTGTTTATAATCATTATCAACAATAAGTTAGTTGGTTCTTTGTGGATAAAGAAAGTTGGCCGTTTATGTAATATTATATAGGCAATGTGATGGTCAATAGTTTATACATATATAGAGAGAGATAATCGTGTGTATATATATATATATGTGTGTGTGTCCACGTGCGCATGTATGTATCATTATATATATGTATCACTATTATATAGAAGGGAAAAGTTTGTCAGTCAATTTCAATATAATTATTATAAATGTTAAAGCTTAAATTATTTTTTTTATTGTCGTGTAATATTAACATTAATATCAATATTTAGTAATTAGAATATAGTTAAAATTCTAAAACTTACAAACTTTTAAAAAGATCATCTATTTACTATCAATTAATTTTTAGTAATTTGAAAATGATTAAAATTCTTATTCCTTTCAATAATTTAATTTTCATTGGTATATTTTTTCATAATTAATTAATTGTATTACTCTTTTTATAGTAATTATAGAAGAATTTTAGTAGTCATATCTATATCCTTAATTAAAATATTATTATCTACTTTTTTCTTTCTACTCTGTAGTTTTTTACTCTTTCTTTTTTCATTTATGAGCTTATTTACTTTTTTCTCCTAATTTGACATGTCTTTTTGTGTTTTAAATTTTGGGTCACTGTAAATTGTACCTTTGTGGGATCATTTTACATTTATTTGCTTGATATTTTTATTTCTAGCAATTAACCATTCACTTTATTTATATACAAAATTTCAAAAATCGTAATGAAATATATAATATAGAATTATGATAAAAGTCAAAATTACAATTAGTTTTATGATTTATATGCAAAGAGTTTATGATTTAGAGTTTTATATTTTATACTATTTTTAAAATTATAATAATTATTTAGTAGTTTTATTTTAAACTATTTTTCTTACCACAATTTATAAATTCATATACTTTTATTCAACAAATATTATTTCATACTTTTATTAATTTTAATTGTTTGAGAATTTCTCTTTAACATTTTTTAATACTTTTTTTTCCTAAACTTTTAGCAATATGTATTTAATAAATTATCAACAAAATTATGGGCATCCCATGCCATGCCTTGCATGGGAGTCCTGCACTAGTATATTGTAAAATAGAAACCTTTTTTTTTTTTTTGTCAAAAAGAAATGGTTATACACAAAAATGGAGATTTGTTGAATTATTTATTTACTCAAAATCTCACAGTAATTTGTTAGTTACTATATTTGTTTTTGAGTTGGGAACAAATAATATATTAAAAACTCATATTAGCAACTTTTTAAACTTGCATATTTTTTCCAAAAAAAAACAAAAGGAAAAAATGATTATTGTCCGTGGAAATATATATATATGTATTCATCTAAAAAGACAAAGTCGACAGTCCATAATAATTCATTCATTTGAATATTTGTTGTCAAGTTAGGAATAAAAACTAGATCCTCAAAAGTACAAATAGATTATTTCCTAACATCCATTTTTCTAACAAGACAAAATATTATAACCCACAAAAGTGTAAAATATTTAAATTATTTTTATTTTTTTTATAACAGTTTAGTTTATATATCTCTTATTTAATTTGGAATAGAACATATATCATCAAAAGCATGAATAACTCTTTTTAGAAATCACTTTTAAAAAAAAGAAAAGAATCTAAAGCTATAACCAACACACAAAAAATGGAAGGTTAAAAGATTAAAGTCTATATTTAAAAAACTATAAATTGATCAAATATTAAAAAAATCATTACAAGCTCACTTCGTTATGAACATCTTAGTCGCTTGCACTGCCATTCCCTTAAATCACAAGTGCATTAGGTCACTAACACGTGGTTAGAAATTCAAGATCGCAACTTAACACATAAATCAAGTATTACGAGAGAATAATTAAACAAGAAATATGATTACACACTACTAATAAGGTGATTTACTAATTAGAAATTTCAAAACTTCCATGCTTTCTTAACTACAAGATAAATGCCAAGTACAAGTAAACTTGACGCCTTCTAAGCTTTAAAAAAAAAATGCATCATGAAGCAGCAAATTTCAACTGTTCTACACTACAAAATACATTACAAAAATGCACATTATCACTGAGATATGCTTTAAGCAATATTGTTCCAATCCCTCACCCAATTAGATAAGTTAGACATATTATTGTTTATGTCTATAACCGAATCACTTCCACTACAAGAAAATTGGATTTTTCCGAAGGAAAATTTCCGATGGCAAATCCACCTTTCCGACGAAAATTTGAGATTTCCGACAGATTTCCGTCGGAATAACGTTCGTCGCAAAAACTTTACTGGTCAAATGAAATCGAACGGTTTCCAGATTTGACGGCTGTAGGATAATAAAAATTATATTTTTCCGACGGATTGCCGTCGGAAATTATGAGAAGAAATTAAAAAAAATAAATATTTTTCGACAGATATCCGTCGAAAATTAAATAAATTTTAAAAAGAAATAAATAATTTTCGAAGGAAATCCGTCGGAAATTTAATAAATTTTTTTTAAAAAAAATAAATTCCATTTCACATGCAGCTAGCAAACTAATCATAGTTACCTCCGTGGGCATCACATTTTCAGCCTGCATCTTTTGAAATAGATCAAGGGCTCTCCTATATTCTAGAGAGTGAACATATCCCGTGATCACTGTATTCCACGTTATGGCATTCTTAGCTGCCCCCATCTGCAGAAACAACTCCTCCGCCTTCTTGAGTTGCCCGGCTTTACAATATCCATCAATCATCGCATTCCATGAAATCACATCTTTGCTAGGGCTCTGATCAAAGAGTAACTGAGCAGATGACACATCACCCACCTTACAGTAACAAGTAATCATGGAGTTCCAAGAACAAGATTTTTTCTCTGGCATAACATCAAACAATTCCTTTGCGTCTTGAACACATCCATTCTTACTAAAAGTCGCAATCATAGCATTGTTTGCCACAATGTCTCTCGTAGGCATTTCTGCAAACACTTGCTTTGCCGACACTAAATTCCCAACCTTCGCGTAAAAATCTAGTAACCCAGTTTGCAAAATCACATCGTACTCAAATCCCAACATAAACATTTGGCAATGAAAAGCTTTTCCCAACCGGGCCGCACCAAAACCAGCGCAAGAATGAAGAATCAAAGAAAATACATTTTTATTGGGAACTAACTTAAAAGACCTCAGCTCGTGATAAAAATCAAGAAAATCCCCCAAACCAAAAAACAATCCCTCATTGTACAAAAATCCAAACACATTCAATGATCTAAAACAAGCGAAACAGTAAAATGACAACAATCCAATGGACAATGAATCCAAAATAATCTGACCCATTTTTACCCTTGCCATCTAATGCACAGATTTAGTGAAAAAAATGACAAGTAATGCCAAAAATCAGAACTTTCCCACTAATTTCCCTAAAAGCATTCAAATTTAAATAAAACATAAAGTTGGACAAACCTGAGCAGCCTTGTAGGCGGTGAGGGTACTCTCAGCAGCCTCTTTCCTTTCAGGACCAGTGGCGGCGATGGAAGGACTGAACAATCGCCAAAATTGCCGAAAATTTGGGGGAAAAGGGGGCGACAGGAGGGGCGGGAAAGAGGAAAGAGGGGGGAAAGAGGTAAGAAAAATTTTGGGGGCAGGTGGGAGGCTGGAGGGGCGGGCGGGCGGGAGGGAGGGGGAAAAGGGGGTTTTTTTTTATGTACTGTCACATTTCCGGCGGATAGCCGTCGGAAAAAGTAATTTTTTTTACTTTTCGGAAGAAATTCCGACGGATTATCCGCCGGAAATATTAAGCCTTTTTATTTTGAATATTTCCGACGGATTACCGTCGGAAATTTAAACATTTTTTTATTTTTCTTAAATTTCTGATGGTTTGTCCGTCGGAAATTTTTAAATTTTTTAAATTTTTGGCAAGAACTTCCGACGGTTTTCCGTCAGAAATATAATTTTCTTTTTTATATTATTTTGTTAAATATTCCGACGGATACTCCGTCGGAAAAGTTTGAAAAATAAATTTTTTTAAAGCTTTTCCGACGGATCATCCGTTGGAATATATTGGCGCCGCGTGGCGCCAATATGTTCCTACGGATTTCCGCTGGAAATATTTTTTCCGACGGATGTCCGTCGGAGATTTTGCTGCCGGACTCCAGTTCACTTTTTCCGACGGATGTCCGTCGGAAATTTCCGACGGATTAATGTCCGTCGGAAATTAAGCCTTTTCTTGTAGTGTTCACAATAGAAAAACTATTTTCTCAGTGTAATCCTTTTCCATTTCCTTTAACAACACTTGAAAGAACTCAAATTTTCAATGTCATTTGTAAGTTTCACACTTGAGTAACACTATAAGAGTGAAATGAAGTTTATAAAATGCAACAGTGAGATAAATAAGCAAGAACTAAATATAAAAAGGACATCCAAAGGAATACAAATTAGGTTATGAATGTTTTGGAATAAATATAGTATTTATTAAGATATTAAATATTTTATATTTAAAAAATATTTGGTGGGAATATTAAAATCTTTATTATTAGAGATAACCTCCAAAATTGTCCTTCACATATTGGCTAATGAGCTAATGAACCTTTTAGTCCTTTACTTTTAAAACGGAAAAAAATGGTCTCTCACATTTCATGAATGTACTCTTTTGATCTTTCGTCACTATTCCGTTTTTCTGTCAGAATAGTGATGGAATAGTGACGAAATATTAATGGAATAGCAACGAAATAGTGACAGAATAGTGACGGAGCACCAAAAGGGTACATTCATGAAATATGAGGGATCATTTCTTCCCATTTTAAAAGTGATGGACTAAAAAGTTCATTGGCCAATATGCAAGGGACCATTTTGGGAGGTTATCTCTTATTATTAATATTAATATTTTAGAACTAAATATAAGTGTATTTTGGAATTGGATTATTAATGTGTTATTACATAATATTAATGAAGGGGACAAAGTATATAAATAAAGTTTAGGGTTGTAAAAAAATATTGTTTATACAAAACATAGTGCTGGATAGGAGCTTGATATATTCTCAAATAAGGGGTCATTTACCAGGTAGGGGATGGAAAGTCAATCCGAATTTGGGAAAATCCTTGGATTCCTAGTCTACCACATTTCACACCTGTAGCTTCTGAAAACTAGGATGATCGGCCTACATGGGTGAGTGAGCTTCTGAATGTTAGGAGTGATTGTTGGAATGAAGAGTTAGTTCGTCAGCTTTTCAGTCCGATTGCTGCTGAGGCTAACATCTCTATTCCCCGGCCTCTGGATTCCCAAGGCAACAATAGGGACAAATTTGTGTGGCATCTGACTAGCCAAGGTAACTATAAGGTCAAGTCGGCCTATCTAAATGCTTTTAAGAAACAACAGGTGGTGCTTTTTCGTCCAGAGAGCAGCTTGACCAGGGGTGAAATGAAAGAGGTTTGGAAGAGTTTTTGGAAGATCGACATCAAGGGCAAGTTCAAACATTTTCTATGGCGCTACTTGCATGGTATTCTTCTGACGAAAGATCAATTACTGAAGAGAGGCATTCGAGAAGATCAAATACGTGATATGTGTGGAGAAATGCAGGAAAATCTTGAGCATGTCTTACTATATTGTCCTAGAGCGAGGCTGGAATGGAAGATTGCATGGTTAAGATGGCCACCTTTGAGGGATTCAAATTTTAGACAATGGTGGCTTCAGATTTGCAGTGGGAAAAAGGATGAATAGTGGCGGGACAGAGTTGGATTGACAGTCTATATTTTATGGTTGCTCTGGAAAACTAGAAATCTTTGGACCTTTCAAAAGGAATGGCGAGAAGAAAAGGCCGTTGTCGATCTGGCGTTGGTTGAATGGCTTGAATTCAAGGAGGTTAATATGGTGTGCAGGTACTCAAGTGCATGCGAGTGATTGGGGCTTCTTTGTCGAGGTTTGTGGCCATTCACTCGCTAGTTTCGTCTATTTTTGTCACTGGATGAAGTTATTAATATTATATTCTTTTGTACCTCATCGATTAGCTAATATGCCATTGGTTGTTCAGTTTTGGGCATTCTCTACTATCAGCCTTAGTTTCATTATGAGAGTTAAGGTCTCTATAGACAGCAGACTATTTTGTATATGTGCTCTTGTTTGGTTGTGAATACAATGATTGTTTTCGAAAAAAAAAAAAGTTAAAAAAAAAAACCTTCATCTATACTTGAGTTGTAACATACCCATAAAGTTTGAATGTTAATACTGTCTTTTAAACTATATATCTATCACAAAATAATTCTTGGAGTGTTTGGTGAACATAAAATTATACTACTTCCATTCTATAAAAAAAAGTTTAGTTTCAACTATTTTTTGTTCCAACAAAAAAAAAGTCAACTTTTTATTTAAATTTTTTGTATTACCCTTACTAATAATAACAATGTATAATTTAAATTAAAAAATAACGACAAAAATATAAAAGTATACATTTTATAATGCAATAAGGGCTATTTGTAACTTTAAAAAGTTATACTAAATTAAAAGTGAATTTTTTTTTTTGAAATGGAGGGAGTAAAAAGAAATAATTAACCAATAATTTTTAATTCTTTGCCTCCAAGTACCCACAATTTTAGGGCGCAGTTTAAGTTTGGCTATCAAAGTAGGCACAATTCAAGGAATAACAATTATATTCTTTTTCTTAATTAGTTTGTTACACATAATTAAGGATGCCATCGCTATTACTTACTGTTTTATTAATAAAATTTAAAAATTACATAGAAAAGAATGATATGAATTTGATCTCTTTCAAAATAAGTAATAAAGTTCATTGTACATAGAGCGTGTCTATGTTTTATGCATAAGGACTTTTAGTACACTAATAAATAGAGTGTGCCCATATCTTATGAAAGATGTCTTTTGATTTTAACATCTACTAACTACTAAATTGGTGCTGATATGTATATCAATATTTTCTTGAAGACCTAGATTAACCGCTAACGGTGTTGGCGACTTCCAATTAAGCATATAAGTATATCAATTATTTCTTTAGAATCACATTCAACAACCAAGTTTGGCTTTAGCCAACGATCTAATAAGAGCATTAATTGGAACAAGCATGTCCAATTTCTTAATAACATCATTGATTAAAATTGAATTTTCTAGCCTTTAACTGGAGATTTAGTAGCACACTTGAAAGATACCTCACAAAATTAAGTGAATGTTTAAAAATTTGATTTATATAAACTCTTATCGGGTGAAACTACATATTAACAGAAATTGACAAGATAAGAAACATTGAATGAACAAAAAGACTTCCCAATAAAAAGACTTGAGTTAAGACTCAGTTTGTAAACTTTTGTTGACAAGGGAACCCACAGCCGCTACCTAAAGGTGCGCATTGGGTAAACCTCACTCCTGTGGAATAGCTCACAACCCTCACAGGAGAAATAAATTACACTAGGCAAGCCCTGTGCGACGGGCTCAACCAAGAAGGTGTGAGCAGGGGGAGAAATAAATCACACTAAGCAAGTCCTGTGCAACGGGCTCAACCAAGAAGGTGTTAGCAGGGGATTTAAACTCATGACCTGCCATACCAACTTGGCTACCTCTAAGGGAGCCAACTCGGCTTGTAAACTTGATTGGACAAGAATGATTTACAAATGCAAACAGAAAGTTCCCATCAAATCCTAAACAATGCCCCTCCTTGTGCCAACATTTTCGTAGTCGATCCGTATTCGACTTCCATTGACTAAAACATAGGTGGCTTCCAATATATCTTCAGAACCTTTTTGTGCAAATTTATCCACAAACTGAATAAAGCCAACCAACCTTCTTCCCTTAAACTTCTAGTATGGAAAACTATCTCTAATTAAGGCCAATAACTCGAGTTATTTCCAAAATCAAGAAATGCAAAGATAGCTCTTTCCCTCAATCACCAAATATTCCTTGCTTCCCAGATGAACCAGCGTATCAAAAAAAGAATGACCCAAACGCAAAACTTCATTGGTTTCTTGCTGGAATTAATCCGCGAAAAAATTATCTCTAATTAAGGCCAATAACTCGAGTTATCAAGAAATACAAAGATAGCTCTTTCCCTCAATCACCAAATATTCCTTGCTTTCCAGATGAACCAGCATATCGAAAAAAGAATGACCCAAACACAAAACTTCATAGGTTTCTTGCTGGAATTAATCCGCAAAAAAAAATATAAAAAAAATACCAGCTTTCTCCTCAAAACGTACATTCCATTATCAATCCCTCAAGGTCTAAGGTCTTTCTAATGGTAAATATAATAAATTAGCCAACCCTCCAGATAAAAATAAATGATCAAAATCCTCCTCGTCATGATAGACGGATCGTGCACTACAAATTTAAGCAATGCCAAATCCAAAGGGATCTCGTGAAGAAATAAATTTGACATGAAAATGATAACTTCAAAAGTAGTTAGTTTGCCGAATTTAAAATTCAATACTTATCCATCAACCTTTGAACTATCTTATATGCGGACTTCACCGAGAATTCGTCTTTAGTAGCTATAGTTAATATTTACTCACTAAAATACTAGTATATTTTTAGTTTGTAAGAAAGAAAAAAAAAACTAATGAGATAATAAAATATTATTTTATCTAGTTAAATAGAGTATAGTAGTCATGAAGTCAAAGATTTATTTAATAAAAATGATGATATTAACCCTTTATTTTTTTATTATTAATACTTAATACGTATTGCTAAGAGTATAAAACAGCATTCTAAATATTACCTTTTTGACAAAAGTGGAATGCCAATAGTAAAAAATAACATACCAGTATCGTTATTTGTAATAAATTTAAATTATTATAACTATTGATTAAGTTACTAACCAAATTACGTAATCACATATTTTATTTTGTTACTTCTCACCAATTAAATCCATTCCAATTAAAAGATTATAATCCACATACGAATGAGTTGACCCAACCCATTGAATCACTACCATATTTGCATCTTCTAATGGTTTATATATAATAGGCATAGTTTATAAGATCGTGATTCTACCTAAAATCGATTTAGGATAGTAAGATCAAATCGTAAAATCGTAAGATTTTAGAAAATTTGAGAAAATATAATTTATAAATTATTTTTAAAGAATTTATTAATCAATATATGAATATATATATACATATATATATGAAATTTATATATAGTTTATAATTAAATGATCTTACTTTAGTTTTTTATTTTTTATAATATTTTATATCACTTTTTCAATATTTCAGTTGTTATCGCGATCGAAAGGGTATTTATGTTCAATTTATTTATTTATTGTTAAAGAATAATAAAGATATGATTAAACTAATTAAGTTATTTATGTAGTCATAAATCTTAATTTTACGTAGATATGAAAGTTTTTTTTTAGTAAATTTAATTATATTTTATTCCCATAATAAATATAGAATTGTAGTTAGAATCAAAATCGTTGTAATAAATTTAAATTGTAAAATTAATGAGATCTTATTGAAATTTTGAAAACTATGAAAATAGATATAACCATGGTTCTAATCTGAAATTGTGCCACAATTCTGGGAGCGGGAACCGAATCCTCACTCTAAGGTTTGGCCTGTAAACATTAAGGTGCCGCTTGGTATAAATGGTGGGTTTAGGAATTGAATGGATTTGTGGAATAGAAAGGTTTGGAATAGAATGGAATGATAATAATTATGTTGTTTGGTATTATTTTGTAATGGAATGGAATAGATTTTATATTAAAATTAAAATTTAATATTAATAATAATAAATTTATAAATAAATTTTATATTAAAATTTTATATTAAAATTATAATAAAAATATTAGTATTTTACATTATATGATATTTAATAAATTATATCTTGTTCAAAAAATAGTCAAAGTCGTGCATTTTGTAGAGAAAAATATTTTCTATAATTTAGTGAAATTTGTTTTTTTAAAAAAAGAGGGTAAAATGGGGTTGCAAACCTTTTGGGATATTTGATCTTGTATGCTGTGTGTCGCACATCATCTCACAAGTGCACAAAATTTTTTTGTTTCTTGCTTTAAGCGCTTCAAGAGGTTTGCCAAAGAGAAGTGGTTTAACGTAAACCCAGCCCCAAAGGATTACACAAATCCAAACCCATGTACCAAACATCAACAAATTGCCAAAACCAATTCAAACCAATCCAAACCCATGATACCAAACACCCCCTAATAGTTTCCATCCTGGAAATATATCCAACAAAATACATAACTATGTATGGTAGCTTATATTTAGGATTGTCGTCAACATTAATTAACATATTTGAAAATTTTCTGGTATGTCAATTGTAAGATAATTATACATTTGACATAAGTATTTTTTTTTTTTGGACCAAGGAACTCACATCTACTATCAAGGGTGTGCATTATTACGGCACAAGGTAAACCCTGACCCTGTGTAATATCCCCCAAGACATAAGTATTTTCTTTATTGTATCAACAACTGTTTTTTTAATGATTCGGCAATGAAAACATAAATAAGAATATAAATTTTCCAGTTTTACGCTTAATTCGTTTTTTCATTAATATTACAAATCATGTTCCTTCATAATTTATTAATTAAATTGAAAATAAAAATCAAAATCAAAATCAAAACCATCACATTAGCTACCCATTCAAAAGCAATATGAAGATGAAATTAGAAGCGTAAAAGTGAGGTAAAGGCATCCAATGAATGCCTCTGGAAAACGGGAAAAAGGAACAGTTTTTTTTTTTTAACAAGAGAGGCCAATACAGTATTATAATTTGTGCTGGTCTGGAGACTCTGGACCATATATTACTATTCTAGTCTAGTAGCATAGTTTAGAATGGTAACGGAATAAAAAGAAAAAGGGAAAGGCATTTCTTCCTCTTTGGTCTCTCTCGCTCTCTTTCTGCTTCTCTCGTTCATTTCACGTAGTCGGTTTGGTTTGTTAAATTTGCCCCTCTGTCCTCCTATCTGTCCTTCCCCTCTTTACCCCACTTTTCCGATCCCTCGAGTTACAAACAAACAAACAAACCCAGCTTCTCCCACTCTTTCTGCTCATATATCTCTTCACAGTTGTAACCAGAAAAGAGAAAAAAGATTCCCCCAAAATAAGGGGACAGGAAAACAATACAAATTCCAGGTAAAAGGAAAGAAGCCCTTGAATTTCGCTGAATTTTATATGGCTCTTAATTATTCTTCTTGTCGTATAAATATTTTTGTGGGTTCTCTTAAATTGTAATTCTGATTTTGACCCTTTCAAGATTTATTTTCTCTTGAATCAGAATTCATTCTTTTCCACGGCCCCTTTTTTTGTGTTGTGATATATTTTTTTTAATCCCTTTTTGGTTTCATTTTTGTGTTTCTTGGATCTTTCTGCGTTATCAATTAAAGGGGTTTGTTTCCGGTTGTTAATTTGTCTGTGTCTTTATTAGTTTGCGCGATTAACAGTGTACTTTTGAGGGTGGGTTTTGATTCCTTGCCTAAATTCGTTTGATTTCATTCGGGTATTGAGCTTGATGGGTGACAATTTTCGTCGGCCTGGTCTAGTGGTAAGAAATGGAACAAATTCTTTTGGGTTTTCTTCTGCGATGGTTTTCTGTAATTTGAATTATGAGTTTCTGTAATTTTTCACACACACACACACACACACACACATATATATTTAATTTTCTGGTTTTGTTCTTGTTTTCATGCTTTACATGTGAAAATGGGGTCATCATGGCACGTTATTCATTTACAACCTGATAACCCTTTGTTTGTAAGGGATAAATATTGGTATCGTTTGATAGAATGTTTGGTTATCAAACGTTTGATCTATTGTTGTACATTTGATGCATGGTAATATTGATTCTTAACTGTAGTATATGTTCATGTAGGTTTTTATTTTCTGATATTGAAAGGTTTATTGTAGAGAGAAAATCTACAGCAATTTAAATAAGTTTTAAGAGGATTGAATGTAATATCTAGCTTTTACTAATGAATAAAGGGCAACCCAATACATAGAAGCACTCACATATGTGAGGTTCGGGGAAGGGTCGGGCTATTATGGCTTGATGTACATAGCCTTACTTTATATTTCCATAAGAGGCTGCTTTTGCGAGTTGAATCCATGACCTCAAGGTCACATGGCAACAGTTTTTACCGCTGCGCCAAGGCTCTCCTTTTACCATTGCGCCAAGGCTCCCCTTTAGCTTTTTCTAATGAATGCCTATGGATTTTTATCAACAATTTTGGAAATGAGTTTCATCTTTTGATTGTTACCAATATATTGCTGGTGAAATTAGCTATTTAATAAAGCATGTATTCCTTCGAACCTGGCTTCTTGAATTAGTTTGGAGTTCATGCACGTGTGATTAATAGTCAGCCTAACTTCCTTTGGAACATGATAGTGTTATGAGAAGCTTGGAAATGTATATTTGTTTTATAATTTAACTGTTGAATTAATTGACAATGATTTGTGGGTAATGCTGATTGATGATGTGTATAACATTCTATTCGTATTGAGTACCACCTTTTTTTTGCTATTTTAATGTCTGGGGTTATACAGGCACATGCTCCTCCTCCTGGTTACTTTGTACGCCTGGAGAATAGAAGTGCTGAGGACGATCTTTATCTGAGAAAGAGGGCAAGGATGCGGAGGTGGCTCTGTTGTACCTGCCAGGTTGAGGAGTCATACCCATCACACGAGAATGAGCCATTTAAAAGCCCAAAGAACCAGTCTGATGGTTTGTTCTCATGATTCTTGTTCCTATGCAACTATTGTTGTTTCCTGCTCTTTTTGGTGATTGTTGTTTGGTGGTTTTGAAATTGTTTCCTTACATGTGACCTTCTGTAATGTTCTTCCTTTTTACTGGACTAATAGGCAAGTTTGTTTTAGTTTCGCAACATACTGCGTTTTTAGGAGACTCAGATTCTTAGATACTTGTGGTAGCTTTCTTTTGCTTTTTAATTGTTTGATGGCCAGAAGGTTGGTTATTTTATGTTGTTCATATTTCCTCACATGAAGTGACCATTCCAAAACGATGCTTCCAGACTTTGACAAATTTAAACAAAAAAATACCACCCGTTCTGCTGTGGTGAATAAATATTTGACAGGATTTACAGGAACTTATGTTGCTCTGACACTGATAAAGACAATATTTTAAAAACCATAGTGGTGACAAAAATCATTCCTTAGTCAACTTCCAAAGTTTTCTGATTATTTGCAAAGTGTTGGAAACTTGAAATAAAATTGTTTGCCGCATAAGTGAATGTATAGTATATGAAGGAGATTTGCTAATATTTGTGGACAAATTTTAGTAGTTCATTTTTCTGTATTGAATTGTCAAATTAGAGCCTGTTTTGCATGAATCTCTAAAATACACTTATTGCAAGGAGTTTTAATCTCTAAATTCTGCACATGAGAGCATTTCTGGTAAATTCGATCCCTTCCTTCCTTTCCCAATTATGTAAATTTCATTGAAGTAAATAAGTGTACAAACTTAAGGATGGGAAAGATAGTTTATCGCCATCATTGAAAGCTTAGGAAATTTTGGTGAATTTACATATTGAGTGGGAATGTTTCATTACTGCTGTACCTCTGAGGCAACCTTTGTATTTGTGTACCTCCTAACATATAATTTATGTGGACATCTAGGGTACCAAAGAGGTTCAAAGGTATCAGCTCCTGTCATGTCTGAGCAAAAGGCAGTACCACCTATTGAGGTTCCTGCGTTGTCTCTTGAGGAATTGAAAGAGAAAACTGACAATTTTGGATCAAAGGCTTTAATTGGCGAAGGATCGTATGGAAGAGTTTACTATGCAACCCTTGAAAATGGGAAAGCCGTGGCTGTGAAAAAGCTTGATGTGTCATCAGAGCCGGAATCAAACACTGAGTTCTTGACACAGGTATTGTTGATATCTAAGGCTGGTGTATGCACATCCTTCTATTCTTGTGTGCTACTGTTTTCCTTAGTGTATCTGACTGTTGGTTACACTTTTTAAGGTTTCAATGGTTTCAAGATTGAAGCATGAAAATCTTGTTGAGCTTCATGGCTATTGTGTTGAAGGAAATCTTCGTGTACTAGCCTATGAGTTTGCAACAATGGGATCTTTGCATGACATATTGCATGGTAAGAAAATTGAATCATCATTTAGTTGAATCCATTTTATAGTTTCACTGGATTAAAAGATTCTTTGCCCCATGATTAGTAAATATGTTTTATAAATTATTTGTGCTCACAGGCAGGAAGGGGGTACAAGGGGCCCAGCCTGGGCCTGTACTTGATTGGATAACACGGGTGAGAATTGCAGTTGACGCTGCCAGAGGACTTGAGTATTTGCATGAGAAGGTTAATCCTCCTATAATACACAGAGATATACGATCCAGCAATGTACTTGTGTTTGAAGATTTTAAAGCAAAGATTGCAGATTTTAACCTTTCAAATCAGGCTCCGGATATGGCTGCACGTCTTCATTCTACTCGAGTGCTGGGAACATTTGGTTATCATGCACCAGAGTATTACTCTATCTATTTCTGTATATGCTTTTTATGAGGTTTTCTTACTTATGGTGACAGCTAGCTTGTATTTAATTTTTTGTTTCAAATGCTCCTATTATCATATCAAACCTTGTTCAATTTCAGATATAAACTTGTTATTGGCTTTTGATCTCTGAAAATATTTTTAACTGCTGATTTATGGTGATGTTGATGATAGCCAACTGATAGTAATGGCAAAGTCCTAAGTATGACTGTAGCTTTCAGGGTTATAGAATAGGAAGCCAGTTCGCTAAAAGCTTTAGTATGGTTTGGGTTTTGATTGCTTTTGTGTTTCTTTGCCATCACCTTTTTGAATAACCATAGCTGATTCCTTAAATCCTTGGTTTTGAAAGCAAATAAAGTTGAGGGTGAGGGATAGTTGTCTTTCTCAAGATCAAATCTATCATTTGACCTTTTGGTATTATTTGGAATATTGGAGCAATGTCCATTTATTTGAGCTTCTGTAAGTTTAATAGTACATAGCCATTTCTTTTAGTTATAAGATATAACATATCTAATGCACTATTCAATGCATAATTTTCTTTTTCTATCCTTAATTTTTCGAGTTTATGTCATATATAATTATTATTAGTAAGGATAATATAGGAATTTGCTCTAAAAGTGGATTCCTTTTTTTAGGACAAAGAAAAGTTTTGAAAGTGGATTCTTTTTTGGGATGGAGGAGGAGTACCATTTTGAGCATATTCATGATTCATCTTATCAAACAGCTCCATAGCTCAAAAAACGAGTTCTATATTAAACTACTGAAACATCATGCACAAAAAAGTGGTTTTTCTTTTCTTTCTTTTTTTCTTTTTTGTTTGTGTGTGGGTAGGTCTGGGGGGAGAAAAAGGGGGGAGGGAATTTGAGTGTTGAGGTAGACATTGACCGATTGAAATGTTTGAGTGATTCAGTTTTCATGTGTACTCTTAAAAATTATGCAATAGTTGAGATTTTTCATCTTGAATGGAGTAGAATCGGCAGTGGATTGATCTATTGATTCTGTTTTGGTTATCTTAGTGGTGCTAGTCTTGCAAGCCCTGTTGTAATGAAAGTCACAAGTGCTTCAATTTTTTATGTGGTAGATATCTGTTTCTCAAAGGTTTTTCCTGGCGAGTTGCATTATGGTAATCTGTACTTGGTGTGGTGCAGATATGCAATGACAGGACAATTGACGCAGAAAAGTGATGTGTACAGCTTTGGGGTGGTTCTTCTTGAGCTTTTAACGGGAAGGAAGCCTGTTGATCACAACATGCCTCGCGGACAGCAGTCTCTTGTTACTTGGGTGAGCCTTTGTTTTTATTTTATTTTATTTTTTGGTTACTTTCATCTTTAAATGTTTTCATGTTTTCTTTGACCCAAAGTTCATCTTCCTTTGGATTTGATTCTAGCATTATTTATCAAACTTAGTGCAGCTTGAATTTAGAAACAACATGACTTGTCTATTATGTTTCTAGGCAACTCCAAGGCTGAGCGAGGACAAAGTTAAGCAATGTATAGATCCCAAACTCAAGGACTTTCCTCCAAAAGGAGTGGCTAAGGTCTATCTCTCGTAACTAATGCTTTCAGACTTCTATTCTTACTTCCCCATTTATCTTTCTTTATAAGATTGAGAGCTTCATCCCTCCTTTAATCCCGATTTCCAACTCTCTTTTAAAGCTGTCATTTGGTTCCTGTGGCTGGACAATAGGACTAATGATGCAAGTTTCATTATATGTTCATGCAGCTGGCAGCGGTGGCTGCACTGTGTGTGCAGTATGAAGCTGAATTTCGTCCAAATATGAGCATCGTTGTAAAGGCTTTGCAGCCCCTTTTGAAATCTCAAGTCCCTGCTCCTGAGGTTTAGTCCTTGGAGAGAGCTTTTCTTTGGAGTATAATGTTGGTGACTCTGCATAGTTTCTTCAGTCCATTTCTTCGTGATCCAAGTTGGCCTTTCCATATATATGTTTGTGGTTTGAGTTGGCCTATTCCTATGAAAATATGTCTTTTTGTTTTCCAATTTTTGGCCATTTACTACTGGTTTTTAGGGTTGAGTGTCATATTTCTTGTTTCACTGCTGCTGTAGTGGAGTGCTCATACTTTTTCAGGGGTGCTACTGTCTTTAAATGATCTAATTGACAGCCGGATTGTTTTAGGGTATTGGGCCGTACTTATTGGTTACAAATTTGTGGAATGATGAATTCTCAATGGTTGCTTCATTTTTACACTTTGACAGCTTTTGTTGTTTCCTGATCTGAATTCCATTCAAAACCTTGCTGCTTTAACTGTATTTCGGGCAGCATCGGTCCATCATAACACTATGCCTCATTCTGCTTAAGCTTTTAATAAAATACAGGACCAGCAGAAACCTTTTCTTATGCTTAAAGCAGAAGGAACATGTTACCACCTGCTAAAATATAGTAATATGGATAAATTCAATGGTGATGCTATCTTGGTATTATAATTTTTTTTTATGGTCATAAAAAGTAAAATTAGTAAAAAAAAATTCTGTTGTTGGTGTTTTTTTATCTTGTAAAAAGTGCAATTCATGAAAAAATTGTAACTGAACGGCAGATGAGAATTGTTAGTAAGAAAAAAATAAACCGTCAACATCACTAGATTAAATTTATAAATGGTTATTTTTATTTTTTTTTAATCTTTAGTCGACATTGTTAGGTGCATTGTGATATACATTATAGATTAATATATTTCATTGAGGTATAAATAAAAGAGTATGATATTTTTAATATTTTTTATATTAAAAAGTTATAGTGATTGATACAGTAAGTATGAAAAATAAAATAATTTATTATAATAAAAAAGTGTAATACTTGAAGGAAATTTTTGTCTTTTTTCAATATATTCTAAATTATACCATTTTATTTGAAACCAATTATGTATCATTACAATGTCATTTTGTTTACTTTTTGTGGACTCAGCTTCTGTCCTCTATTCATTAAAGTATAACTTTAGTCGCTATTGCATTGCGTATATATTCTTTACGTTAAGTTGCACTACTTGAAAAAAAAAAACCTTTTGTGGGCGATTTAATATGTAATTTAAGGTTGGTTTTTTTACACCTTTGGTAGGTGTGATTTTTGGAAAACAAAGGGGCGCGTCACACCTTGCGCAATAATCGCGCACAGTTGTGGGCAATTGATGGTGCAATAGTGTGCGCACCATTTTTTTTTTTTTAAGAATTAAGGGATTGCACTACGGTGTAATTCATACTTTTTCTTTTTCTTGTTTCCTATTTATTAAGGCTTTTATCCTCCAGTATTTTGTCATTAGTTTGGTTGCAGGGTTGTTCAACATCTCCTATAGCATCATCAAAGGTATAGACCGGGTGTTAAGGACGAAACTCAAGCACGGGTTTTCGTTCGGTGGGATTATGTTTTATGGCTTTTTTGGCAATTCTCCAATTGAGGCCATGCCAACCAACTAAAATGTATAAGAGTTTAGATTGCTATTGATGTATTAGTTAATGTGCGTTGACCACATCAATTGTTTGCGAAATTTTTTATTTTTACTTGTTAGTAGTGCACTTTCTTTCCTTGTTAAGTTATTAGATATACAACCATCAAAATCAATTAGTCTTTTTTTGGCTAAATTTTGTAATATTGTATATTGCTATAAAATTTCTAACGTTTTAGGCAAAAAAAATAAATAAATAAATAAAACCTTTTGTCCTCAGATAATTAAATGCCATTGTTATAAACTCATCTCCAACCAATTTTTTTAATTAAAAAAAATACCCATAAAACATTTGTTTTATTATCTAGGCAATTAAAAAAGATTTTAATTGACCGGAATCCTCCTATTTTCAATGGATGCTCTGGGGAAAAATTAGGAAAGAGTTTTTCACCTTTAACTAATTTTTTTAATTGTCTTGTCATGACGACGGGCTTGAGGTGAAAAGAAAATGTTGGAATGTATTCACTTTTTCCCAAAAAAAAAAATTCACTTTTCCTCTTCTTCATTCTCTATTCGTCTTCATCTCATTATTTCTTCCCACTGAAATACAAAGAATTACAATATCATCTTGGTTTGATGCAATTTCTACGTATATGACTCCTTAAGTTATTTTGGAAATAAATTTATTTTTACTTTTCCAAGTTCCCTAAGAAAATAAAAAATTTGAGGTGGGTTGTCAATCATATTAGATTAGTTTAGAAGAATTTATAGTGGTGGTCCAAAGGGTATGATTATTTAGTTAGTGTTGAATACTTTAAAATTTTAGTCTTGTTTATTCATTAATTTATTCTTATTTTTGTTTTGCGCAAATTGATAAAGATGGATATGTAGAAACCTAGGCCTTGTTGGGTTATAGCTACAACTTCTAAGGTATTCCTAACTTGCATTTCTCTCTTTTGCTATCCAAGGCCACCATGAAGTATCATAATAGTTGGTATTCATTATTGAAATTAAAATGTGACTTACTTGAATATATCATCAATTTTACCAAATATGCAATTGAATTCTATCCTACAATAATTGGTCATTTCTTTTAGATTGCATGTCTTTTGATTGCATATGGATGGGGGGTAAAAATTAAAAAATCAGAATAAGTTAGGTTATCTTATATTTATACACGCTATTACTTTTTTTTTTTGCATTGTGTGTTCCAAAAATTAAGCATTTTATTATGAATTAATTACCCTATCTAAATGAATGATGGATAAATCATTTCTTTTTGATGATGATGATGATGACTATACTATAATGATGCAAACTTATCATCATCATCATTTCAAGCATTGATTCTAATTATTTACAAAATAATGGATAATAATAAAAAAAAAAAAATGATTGATGAGTTTCTAATCTTAATTGTGACGGTTATATATATAGTAACCAGTAACCGCGGGTAAAAAACATGTATAAGACTATACTTGTATAATGAGCTATTTATCCAGTACAAATTCAAAAAATTGTATTCAATTTTCATGAGCAATTGTTGTTATGTTTTTGAGAACCATATATTATCAGGATGATTCTGATAAATTATATTCTCATATTATTATGGTTTGTGTTACATGTGGTTATGAGAAAATGTGTGATAGCTTGTGTTTTAACATTCTTATGCTGGGTTAATAAATATGAACGAGCTCTTTCAGGGGTGACTGAGTTAGTGTGATAGCGAGTGCGGGACTGTAAGGTCACGAGTTCAAATCTCTTATTAACACCTTCTCAGTTGAGCCCTCGTACAGGGCTTGACCAGTGTGTTTTGTATCTCATGTGTGGTTTGCGGGCTATTACACAAAAGTGGAGTTTATTCGGTGCGCATCCTTGGTAGCGGCTGCGGGTTCTTTAGTTAAGAAAAATAAATATGAACGATATCATGTACATGTCATGTACTCAAATTTAATTTTGTGCAAGAAAACAATAATAATTTCGCCTTCAAAATGATGCTTGAAAGTGTAACTAGGACAGCTTTAAAATAGATTTTCTAGGCCACTTTTTCTCATCGTAAATCAAAACTGCTTCTTATGTTGTGCTAAAAAAGAAGGATGCGATAGCTATTTGAAAAAAATGTTCACTTGTAATGTTTTTCATTGGGAAGGCTTTGTCACGCATTAGGTTGTGAGTGAAAAAACTCTGCGTGTTTGACTTCTTTCATATATATGTATATATTTTCTTGGATAAGTGTGTTGCTTTTTGGGAATATAAAGCATAGTTAGGAACTTCTTTGCCACCATAAAAAAACAAAAGGTAACTTAAGATGAAAAACATTTCCTAAATATTTTATAGGCAAGTCTTTGATTACCATCATTTATCTTTTAACATTTCCATAACTTTTTGTGCTTGTCCTTTTATTGTTTTGTTATCCTACTTTTTAGTGAGTAAACGCATTTTGAGTATATCACATAGACATGTCAATAATTACATTTTTTACCTCACTATTTTAGTATGATTGACATGACTTCTTAATGGAAAGAAGATTTATAAGTACTTTATCTTTAAAAGAGATTGAGGCACTTTCAACATGTGTAAAATTCAAAAAATTTTACAAATTAACTACATAAAGTTAAGTGCTGCACTTTGCAGTTCTTAAATATCTTTGAGAATATTAAAGATCTAGACTCTTTTTTTCCTTTTACTATCTAAAATATCTATGCATGTCTCTTGTACGTGTTTGTTTTTAACAAATTTATATTTATTGAAATTCATAATTACATGTTCAAATTTCCCAAATACATCAATATTCTATTAACTCAAAGAAAGATGGATGGTTGAGCTCCAAACTAAAGTTCAAATTAAAACTTCTTCATTGAACTTTAGAAACGATGGCTTAAATCATGGAGGTGTAATAACTATACAGGAAAATCCATTTATATTCAGCTTTCTTCTTCTTCTTTTTTTTTTTTTTGTGTTTGTGTTTTTAAAATTATACTAATACTTGCTATAATATAATATATCAGTTGGCACTAGATATTTCTTATAAAATTTGAGAAAAATAAAGAAAGAATGCTTGAATATTTTTTATTTCCTTGACTGAATTTAATATTTATTATTAGATATGAGTTCATCTTAAATTTTTTACATTTCTGGCAATAAATATAGTTTTTGGTGTTCCGGACACTTTCAAAGTCTCTCTTGTATGTTTACCTATTTACGTTAATATAAATGTCTATTACAAGTGACATACATGGACAATACCAAAACCTATCAAGCTTTTTCCAAATTATTTATTTCTTGGAGACTATGTTAACTAAGGCAAATAGCTTTCTGAGACGATATGTTTATTGCTGACTTATATACAATCTTATGGATTTTACGACAAGTTCAAAAAGAGATTCAACATTTGGCTGTAGAAGATATTTGTCAACTACTTTAATTATTTGCCTATAGCTACTTTCATACATGATAAAGCTTTTTGCATGCGTGCTCATTTTTTTTTCAAAACTACAAAATTTATACCAGATGATGAATACAATTTTAGTACTTTAACAGCTGATGCAAGTATACATGTTGCTTTTAATGGTAAGTGAGGAGTACCAATGTCGTTCTACAAGAATTTTAGTAACTAAAAGAGTAATAGTTATAAGAACATGTAAATTAGAATCGAAATAGCAATACCAATAATTGAAACAAGAATTTAGATGTTATGGTCTTAATTTTCAAACCACGTTTTGATTGTTTCTTTCCATGCCTATCTATATGTTGAAGTGAAAAGTTAAATCTATTGCCCCCAGGTTAGTCAATTTTGGCGGCTGAAGGGGCGATGGAGGTGCAATTTTGGTGCGATTGCACCAAAATCGTACTGTTGTGTGTGTGTGTGTTTTTTTTTTTAAGGTTAGCTTGCCGGCGATGGTCGGCTTTTTGTGTCCCTAATACAGGAAGAAGAGCTGAGGCGTATCATGAACGCCCGTTTGCTAAACTTCAAAACTAGTAGTGATTTCATGTTATTCTCGGCAAGGCTTTTCTACTCTAGGGTTTTGATGTGCTAGCTTGGGAAGAGGGGCAATCACGATGATACGCAGTGTAAGGTATTACAGGAGGGACCGACCTCTGCAAAGCTGCACTACATGGATGTTTGCAGTCCGTTTTCTTCTGTTCAGGCTAAGGGACGTTGTGCAAGCAAAGGCTGCCAAGTCAGGATTTTGTTTTCTTAACTTTTTAGCTAGGAAAGGTTGTTATGTCCATGGTAGGTGGACGGGTTTGTTTTGACGCTGGGCGTCAGTTAGGTTTTAACCGCGTTTCGAGCTATTTGCGTGTATAGTTTAACTTTCAAAGTTAATAGAATTATCGATCTTTTGGCAAAAAAAAAAAAAAAAAGAACAACAGAGCCTTTTAAAATATCTAAAGGTATTTGTCAATGTCTATTAGAGGTCTCCCTAATTATAAACATATCTATATGTCCATAGGTAATCAGGTTTAGCATGTCTTCTAAAACTATCTCATTGACCACTCATGCTTTGGAATTCTATTTCTATCCCAAGAAGAACTTTAAAATTTTATCACTAATCTCTTGTTGGTTGGATGCAATTTGAACAATGAGACTCGTAAGGTTCCTAAGTTTTTGTTCTATCAGAAACAACTAAGACTTCTTGATCTTTCCTCCAATAATTTAGTTGGGAAGTTTCCAAATTGGCTGCGGGAAAATAACACGTGCTTAGAAGTTCTCAACTTAAGGGATAACTTATTTACAGGCTCATTTCTATCGGATGCTACACCCAAACTATGACATCTCTGGTTGTTAGACATCTCAAACAATGAGGTTGGTGGTCAAGTTCCTCAAAATATTGGTCTACTCTTCCCAAGTTTGCAATGCTTGAATTTGTTAGGAAATTATTTTGAAAGTAGCATACCCGAACCCCTTGGCAACTTGACTTCGGCATTTATTTTTGATCTGTCACACAATAATTTTTCTAGAGAAGTGCCAGATCGAATTGGAATTGGGCGTGTCAATCTTTACAATTTGGTATTATCCTATAATAGTTTGCGAGGCTATTTCCCCTCAAGGTCAACAAACTTAACTAATCTAATAAGCCTTCACATGAATAACAATCATTTCTCCAGAAGCAATTCACACTAATTATCTTGTAGTCCTCTTCTAGTCTTCTTAGATATATCCAACAATGAGTTTCAAGGGGAAATTCCGAGATGGATTGGGAACATCTCATCATTGGAATATCTTGACCTTTCAGGGAACCAACTAGAAGGCACCATACCTGATGATATTTGCAGGCTTTCCGGTCTTGAATTTTTAGACCTCTCTGGAAATTGCTTAAATGGATTCATACCATCATGCTTTGGTTTTCCATCATTGAAATTCATCTACCTACTAAGGAATCAAATCACAGGACCAATACCGAATGCATTATTGGAAAATTCTACATCCTTGAAGGCTCTGGATTTAAGGTATAATCGTATTTCTGGTGGCTTTCCACGTGATATTAGAACACCTACACAACTTAAGGTTCTCCTAGGGAGGAAATAATTTGCATGACAAGATTCTTGCTTCCATATGTCAATTGAAGAAACTGAGCATTTTGGATCTTTCTTGGAATAATTTTTCTGGTCCAATTCCTTCATGCATATGTTACATCTCTTTTGGAGCAAATTTTAATAAGGACAGCTAGAATTTGGGATCATTTAGTTATGGGGATTTCATTTCTGAATACCCAACAAGTTTGGGCATTAGTTGGGATACCTTTCACAACTCCCGTTCTAAAATGTATGAAATAATCTAGTTCACGACGAAAGAGATAACTTACTCTTATACAAGTAGCATTCTAAATTATATGTCTGGAATTGATTTGTCCCACAACCAATTAACAGGAAAAATATCACAAGAATTGGGTGATCTAAGTGATATTCAGGCACTGAACTTATTCCACAATTACTTGGAAGAATCTATTCCAATGTTATTAAAATCACGAGTTAACTCGCATGTTTTTACGATTTTACGAGCCAAAATCAAGTGTCTGATTCAAAATGTGTTTAAAATTGAAAATTGGTGAAATCGGGGTAAACTCGTGATTCCACTCTTAAAATAGGTAAAAAAAATTATGTTTTTACGGATTCCATAAAAACGCAAGTTTTGTTGTGTTTTGCTCTTTGCCTTTTCCACAAAAATGGAGAGAAGGGAAAGAGACTAACAAGGTTGGCCTTTCACGCTCCTGCCCCTCATTCTCCTCCATTTCTCTCCAACTTGCAAGCTGAGCAAATTCCTATTTTCCTCAGAAAATGTTTTGCCACGCCACCCAACTCCTCTCCCGATCCGCCAGATTCCGCCATTTCTCCACTGAAATCGCGACTGCGGCTGAGGCTGAGGTGGACAACGCCTTCGTGAAGGCATGGAGAAGTACACTACATTATCACTTATCCCATCTCCTTTTCTTTTTTAAAGTATTATTTGAAATGGATTTTTTTTTAATTTATTTAATTGCTTTAATTCGGTTCATTTGCTTTTACATGGTTATAATTCTATGCGGGTTTCAGTTTCTTTGCTTTGTGGAATAGATTATGGTTGTTAATCTCTGTCTCACTATTTGATTACATAATATCTAAATTATTTTTCTTGTAGTTACAAAAGATTAGACTGAATTCTTTTGCAGGGCATTGCTTCTTGAGTTGAGATGATCATGGAATCCATTGAATGTTCAGTTTAAAAATGACACATTTTTTACTTCCTGCATCATAGGAATATGCTCTGTGATTATCTTAATTTAATCATTTTCAGTTCTAAGGAAAGGTTTCTGCCTCAAAAGAATATGGTCCATAGCTTTCAAGTGTATTTTGTTGACGAGTTTCAGAGTTTGATGATTCTGTGATTGGGTTGTGAATTGTGATTGAGCTGTGATTGGTCGGTGATTGCTGTCATTTGTGGAAAAATTGTTGTCATTTGTAGAGTTAGTTAGCTTGATGATGTTTGGGTGTATAACCTGTTTGACAAAACGCTACTATCATTCAAAATAGGCAGAAGCCATTCGTTTTTCAGAATGGGCAGGGGAAAATTATTAAAGGATGGGATGAAGGTGTGCTAAGAATGCAAGTAGGAGAAGTTGCTTGCTTGCGGTGCTCTTCTGATTACGCATATAGGGCTGGTGAATTTCCATCATAGGGGTATTCAACCAAACTTTGTGTTGGTTTTGGAGATTGAAGTATTGAGCACCCAATAGCTAGTTGTTCTGGTATCATGCGTGTTGTTTTGTGATGTAATATAGCTTATGGTTAAGAGTTGATGGTTGTTAATGAATCCACTGCTATGGGAAAAAAAGAAGAATCCATTGCTATGAGGAAATTAAGGAAAAAATTAGCAATGAGAAAAAAGAAGAATGCATGGTTGTTAATGAATTATGATTATTATTAATTTTTAGGTGTAATTGATAATATTCTTTTCTTGAAATTTGTGTACTTTTTATAAGTTTGAACATATTTATAACCTATAAATTTAACATATATTATATACAATATATTTATTATATTATTTTCATAATTTGTAAACTCTTACGATTTCCGATTTTGTAGACCTTCTACCAATTTTACGTAAAAACTCGAGTTTAATAACCTTAATCTATTCCATCAAAACTCTCAATGTTGAAGAATATAGAGAGTTTGGACCTTTCATACAATAATTTCAATGGTCAAATACCTTTTGAACTCACAAATTTGAACTTCTTATCAAAGTTCAATGTATCATATAATAATTTGTTAGGTAGAACACCTAACAAAGAGGAGTTTGCAAATTTTGATGAGAGTATTACAGAGGAAACCCAGGTCTTTGTGGACCATTGCTCCAAAGACAATGTGGAAGCATTACAGGTACAGTTAATCCAGTTCATGGTGTTGGTGGTGAAGATAATGATGGTGCAGATTATACAATAGAATTCTTTCTAAGCTTCTCAGTGTCATAAATGACTGTCTTAGTGACATTAGCTCTCTCTCTTTATCTCAGCGCTCACTATCACAGAGCATGGTCTAATTTTATAGACACATGGATCCTATTCATATTCTACTTGAGGTACGAATCTCGTTCCAAGTGATTCTACTTGTGTTTTATTTTTTGAGAGTTTTTTGTGTTTTTTGTGGTAGCTCAAGGAATAGTTTTACCTAGCGTAATACAATAATTTTCATAACTAGATCACAAGGATATCTATTTTTGGTGCATACTTTTGTTTTTGATCATCTATTTTAAGAATTGAAATTCAATTATGAAGAGAATAACATGAATTTTTGGCAACATGATCACTAACTATTTCTTTGTAAGTATAAACATGCCCCTAATGGAGAGTAAAACACAACAACCATTCTTATACAGTCTTGTACAGACTTGGTTTGTCCCACAACCAAGTCATAGGAGAATTACCACCAGAATTAGTTAATTTTACACAGATATTCGAGCATTGAACTTATCCCACAATTACTTGCAAGGTTCTATCCCATCAAGAGTCTCCATGTTGAAAATCATAGAGTTTGGACCTTTCATACAATAATCTCAGAGAAAGATGCTAGATGGTACACTCACAATTATCTAATAAACTGTGCCACGACATAAAAAATCAACATCTGGAAGCAAGTATTCAATAAGGATACTCTGATGTCAAAAAAAGGTCTTAAAATTACATAAGAATGGGTTTCTCGAGGCATATTGATAGTGTCAATGAGGTGATGAAGTTCAAAGTACTAAGATCAATTTTGAACAAAATTTTTATAGTGTCAACAACGTGATAAGTTTAAAGTACTGAGATAAATTTTCAACAAAATTTCCAGAGTAGGCATTGATTAGTAAGGAAAATCAATCCACAAGTACGAATAAAAACAAGAGTGTCAAAAGTTTGCGCAACAGCTTTGCGCCAACATTCCACCTTCTTCGTTCTCAATTCTTCAACTAAAAATGGATGGAAAGTGCTAGCTTTTTTCATCTTCTCACCAGAAGAAAATATGTCATCTTTTGTCCAAACACCACAGCTAATCCAACAGCATAAGCTGCTCCAAGAGCACTGGTCTCTAATCTCTATGTCAGTTGGTCTTACTACTGGGTTACCCAACAAGTCAGCCTAAATATAACATTAACAAATTATCAGATTATGTGGTTTTCCTTCAAGCACAAACACGCAAGAATATAGAGGGAAAAAAATATATAGTAAAATCCACAAGGAACCATCATTCTTTTGTAAAATCATCAACCATTGAACTAGTAGAAACTTGGTGTACAAATTTAGGGCTAGTTATTTTAATTGATTTACTCAAAAAATAACATTAATAAAGATGTGTTTCCAATTTTATTATGTGAGAGTCCGTTATAAATATATTTAGGGAACAAACCCAAGTGTCATTTTAATTAATTTACTCAGGCCTATAATATTAATAAGACAAACCAAAAATTAGGAAGACCAAATGAAATTTCACTAATATTTATATTAGAAGAAATTCACGGTTTAATTTGTTCCTCAATGGATTTATTGCACTCAAGTCATTCTTTAAACCTTTTATTTATCGAAAGAGTAATGATACAAATAATGAAAAATTATAGTAATATTTTTTAAATGATTAACTTAGCATTTATATGGGAAGAGTCATTAAATAATAATCAGTTTGATAAATGGTCACCTTAATAATCGTAAAAATTTTCACGGTAAATATAATTACTTTTAGAGATAACCCTCAAAATTGTCACTCACATATTAGCCAATGAGCTTTTTAGTCCCTCCCTCACTTTTAAAAAAAGAAAAAATGGTCCCTCACATAGTGACGGAGGACTAAAAAGGTACATTCATGAAATGCAAGTGACTATTTTTTCCTGTTTTAAAAATGAGGGACTAAAAAGTTCATTGGCCAATATATGATGGGCCATTTTGGGGGTTATCTCTTACTTTTATGAGAAATTCGTTAAGCAATAGGCCAAGTGCGATTCTTCTCTATTTATCGTGAATGGACTAGTTTTTGGGGAGGGAAATATATGATAAATGCAATGATTTTAGAAAAAAACACAAAAGAAAATATTGGTCAGTCAAATCTTGACTTTTTTGTGTGAAAACTCACTAAATCACACAATGATACAAACTACCTTAGTAACTTTGTCTATAAATCAAAGTTGGGCTTGAGTTTAATCAAACGGATGATTTGGGAAAATATTTTTTCCAAGTGTATTGGGAGACAAATGAATTTTCTGATATGATACATATTAACCCCAAAAGACCAAAAATAGATACAAGGCTTATTAATGGCAGAGTATGAATTACTCGCAATTTATTGTGGATTTTGATATATGAACAATGAATTTTGGTTGTTGATGGAAAGTTTTTTTTTTAAAAAAAAGAACAAAAACTTTTGAATATTCAACACCATATATGCTAGTAACTTTCAAAGACTAAGTGTGCAAGTCCATTTCATTTTGCAGTCATGAGAGTTTAGTCAAGTCTACCAAGTCTTCCAGCTCGGAGCGTCAAACGGTGTTGCCTAAAAACTTTTGTTTGAGTTAAGAGTAAGAAATATTTGGTTGTTGATGGAAAATAAAAAAAGAGTTCAAACTTTTGAATATTCAACAGTCAACATGATATGCAGAGTTGTTGAGTAATTTCCAAAGTCCCTTTCATTTTGCTATCATGAGAGTTTAGCAAAGTCGTCTTCATCTTGACTACCAAGTCTTCCTGTTTGGTTCGTCAAACGGGCTTGCATTTTTTTCAAAGTTTTTGCTGTCATGAGAGTCTAGTCAAGTCATCTTCATATTGACTATCAAGTCTTCCTGCTCAGAGTGTCATAGGGGCTTGCATTTTTTTCTTTTTCTTTTTTCCTTAAAAGATAGTTATATTAACTTTTCAAAGTTAATAGACATGGAAGTCATAAACTAAATGTATAAATGTTGGCGTAGTATAAAGAGGAGTAATATCATAAGCTAGATTTGTATCTCTTTTTCAAGTTCCATAGGTTTCCCAAACTCAATTAAAAATAAAGCATGAGATAGAATAGACAATTCAAATATCAACAACTCAGTATAAAGAGGAGTAATATCAACAAAATTTACATGCATTCAATTGAAACTGTGGAGTATGAAAATTAGCCACGCATAAGTTTAAATCCAATAAAAAAAAGAGATACACAAAAGTACTGACAACATGAATTAAGGGCTAGAAGGAAGAAAATTTAAAGGGCTTTTTAAATTCTTGGTCTTTTCTCCAATCTCCGAACAAATGGGTCGCCATCTTGATTTTTTTCAATTTTTTTTCAGGAATTGCTCTCTTTTTGTCCCTCCAACCCCACCCCCCTTTTAAAATGCCTTCCATGAGTATTTATGTCCTTATGCATATTGAAAGTTTTAACTTATGTTCTCAACTAATGCTTAGTCAAAATGAGTCACGCAATTAGGAGTTAAGCAATCCCATAACTATATTGCAACATTTGTTGCAATACTTCTAAATTTTTTTTTTTGGGACAAAATTTCACTTTTCTTCTCCCTTGCCTTCCATACTTTCCTCGTGACCTCTTTAAGTTCTTTGCTCTCAGTTTTGAGAACTTTAGCATCTCTTTTATATTTACACACAAAAATAGAAAAGAAATTCATTACATAAAAAATGAAAGCAACAAGAAACCTTAGTTGATAATTATTATTAACAATTAATTTAAGTGGTGGTAAATGCAACTATCAAATACCTTCAAACTTAAAATTTTAATTGTTCTCAAGTAAATGAACAAACTCGACATATAAAATGAGGTTCTTCTTGACACTCATCTATATGTATTCAATATTTTCACAATTTGATCACAAATTTGAAGACAGAAGTTTACGTACTCTCTATCAATCATCAAAGTAAGTAGCACTTTCTTCGCTTTGATTATAGTATCACCTATGGAAAAGAAAGGCCTCTAAAAATTATAGGTACATCCTTGCCCTCCTCCATGTCAAGAACTAAAAATCTAGTGACAATATTTATTTTTCTACTTTGAACAAAACATTTTGAACTATACCCTTAGAATAAATTAATGAGTGATATGTTGATTGAACAATGATGTTAGTCAACTTTATCATATCACTTAAATCAAAATCTTCATAAATAGAAAGAAGGAAGATTAATACTCACCCCTAGATTGCATAAGACTCCATGAGTGGTTATTGTTCCAATTGTGCATGGGATAATAATGCTATTAGAAATCTCAATTTGGAAAGTAACCTCCTTTGGATGATTCCATTGCATGTTTTGGCATTTGTTTGAGCATCTTAAAGAAAGGTAAATTTATGTGAAACCTCTTCACATATTCAAAATATCGGTGAACTTGGACATTTCTTTATCAAATTTGTGTTTATCCAACATTGGAGGATAGTGTGGTAATGGTCGATGATGAAATTAAAGTTCTTCTCGATGAGTTTTCTCTCCTAGTTTTCTACCTCATCATTCATCATCTTTTCTTCTTCTCATTATTCTTCTTTGGCTTGGTCTTGTCCACTATAATTGGCTTCTCTTTTTCACTAGCATTTGGTATATCCCATTGAAGATTTTCTAACTCTTCTTATTCAACTTTTCTTGGCCTTTTTCATTCAATATTTATTGGTTTGCCTTGAGAAATTTCCTAGTGCCCTTATCACCCATAGTAGCCTCCAAATATCTTTTCTGCTATTCAATATAATTGTCATGACTTGCTCATCACCCATGTGATCACAATTAACTATCGTATCACTTGGCTAAATTTCCAATATTTAGTTTGTTATAGTCTTAGTAAATTGGCCCACTTGAATTTTCATATTGTAAAATGAAGCTTGTTGATTTATCAGAATATTTGAAAGTGATCGTAGCATGTCTTGAAAGGCCACAAACTTTTCTTTTTGATGGGGACCTTGAGGTGCATATTGAGGGAAACTAGATGGATAGTTTGATATTTGAAGTTGAGGAAAACTCCCTTGTTGAGTGTTCAACTTGAAAACAAAATTGAGTAGTTCTATCGTTTGGAATTTTAAGCATTAATATTTGTATTATCTTGTTTCATAAATAGACAGATTTTAGATTGATGAACTATGAATCAAGGTGGTGCTCTTCATTGAAAACTTTACATGATAGGACCGGACTAAGGTTCAAAAGAGGGGCTATGAGGGCTTTGTTCTTTGTGTCAATCTTGAGCACTTGATTCATTAAAACAACTATTTGATATGAAAAATGAGAGGATGAATCCAATTTATAGACTTGCTTCATGTTCCTTGGCATTGCCCTATTTGAGGGCTCATGAATGCACCCTCAAACACGACATCAATTATACTTCGAAATCGTCCAAATAACCCATGGCAAAAAAATATTGAAATTTGTATCCAATTAAGAATTCTATATAGAGACACTTCTTTATCAACTCTTTGCATCTCTCCCAAGCATCATATAAAGTCTTTTCATATATTATTGAAAGATCCTAATGTCATTACACAATCAAGGGAAAATAACTAGAGAGGAATGTGTGTGAGAGCTATCCCTAACTTGTTATAAAATTTGGTGAAATGTTGAAAGCCAACATCAAGACCTATCTCTTGTAGCAACAAAAAGAGGTGAAGTCTTATAGCAACAAAAAACAAGTCGTGATACTTAAAGTTGTAGCACAGTTCTAAGAAAGTAAGAATGTACTCATTAAAATTCTCATTCAATCCTCTATCAAGTTGGCAAGTCAATTGCAGCCATTAGATAAAGGCAGGTTTCAATTCAAAATCTGCCACTTCAACTAGGGGTCGAACTGCACTTGATGAAACTCCTTCATAACATGACTATACCATCTCTAAATAGTCTTAGTTGCTTATCTTCATTGTTCTATTGGTCTCTTTGGTTCAAGTTAAGCATAGCCCATTGTGTAGCTTTTTCTTTTCGAATCAATCTATAAGTCTTCTAAATTCAAGGTCAAAAAATAATGATTCTTTAGATTCACTCTTTGGCATAAACTAATGAAAAAAAATCACAAAAACCTACAACAACCACAAAGAACCAAAAAGAAAAAATTAAAAGAGCCTACAACAACCACAAAAAACCAAAACAAAAGACCAAACATAATCAAGTAAATTAGAACAACAAACTAGTCAACACAACAAGTAAATAAGAAAAGTTCTAGCAAATAAAACATGCAACTAAGATAAACAATTAAAAGAACAGAAAGTCTAGCGCCTATTGACTAATAATCTCTAGTGCCTATTTAATTCAATCTATTTGATCAAATATGAAGGTATAAAATAACTAAAAAGGTATCAACCATAAGAACATATAAAGTGGAACCAAATTAGCAATAGCAACAATTGAAGCAAGAGCAAGGAGCCTGGGATCTCAATTTTCAAATTACGCTTTGATTGGCTAATATACTTTTTATATGCCTATGAGTTGAAATAAACAATTAATTGGGTCTTCTAAAATATGTGAACACCTTTCTCAAAGTCCACCTATGTTTCTATAGACATCTACGGTTAGAGGGTCATTAAAACTTGGTACCTCATTAGTTACTCATTCTTTGCGAGCATGTTCACCTATAAGGAATTTAGAATTTTATCCCTAAATCATAAGCCACTCTCCCTAGGTTTGGTTTTACTGCATTTTGTCAAGTTCTGCAGGCTTTACTAAATCAATTGATGGCCATATAATTGAATGAAACGTAAAGAACAAAATAGAGTAGACAATTCAAATATCAACAACTCATAGCATAAGCAAGAGTAATATAAACACAATTTATATGTAGTTATCTAATTGAAACTCTAAAGTATGAAGTTGGTTGCACATAAGTTCAAATTGAACTAAAGAAAGAGTTACAACGGCCACAAAAAATATGAACCAAGGACTAGGGAAAAGAAGAAACTCTAGGAGCTTCTTAAATCTTTAGTCTTTTCTCCAGACTTCAAGTAAATAAGTCTCATCTTGATTTTTCTCCAATTTTTATTGTTTTATTCAAAAAAGGAATTCTTCCCTTTTTGTCTCTCCAATACTCCGTTCAAAAATGCATTTCACGAGTATTTATATATCCTTATGCATATTGAAGCTTGCCACTTAGGTTTGTAACTAATGCTAAGTCAAAATGATTTATGTAATTTAGAATTAAGTAGTCATTAACTATGTCGCAACATGGGTTGCAATACACGTTTGAAAATTTTTTTGTGACACATTTTCACTTTTGTTCTCCCTTGTTACCTACACTTGATTTAAAATCTATGTTTAATCTCTTTTTCCTTATTTTTGGGAGTTTTAGCCTTTTCTATAGCTACCTACCAACAAAAAAAAGATCACCACATAAAAACTTGAAATTAACAAGAAAACTAAGTTAAAATCTATTATTGTTCATTAATTTAAATGGTTGTAAATGAAACTATCACCAAATAAAAGAGATTGAAAGGCCCAATAATGACCATATCCCTTCATTCCCAATGATAGCCTTCCCTGTGATTTGCTTTGGTCAAATCCTGATCTTAGGATAAAAGGTTAGTTTAAAAGTGATCATGGTATTTCATGTACTTTTGGATCTTATAAGATTGATGAGTTTTTAGACAAAAATGATTTGGACTAGGGTTGGCAAAAATAAACCCAACCCAAAAATTCAACCCAATTCACCCACTCTTTTGACCCATTGAGTTGGGTTAGATGAGTCACGAATTAAACATATAATAAATTGCAATTTCATGGATTAGGTTGGGTTGAACCTATCTGATTTAACAAGTTAAAATTATTAATTTTTAAAAAATTAAAGAAGTGGCCGTCCAACTACCCACCGCTACCGATCGATAGTGATAAGTAGCTAGCTGGCTGCCTTTTTAATTTTTTTAAATTAATAGCTATATCATATTAGGTCCAATAGATCTAACCTAACCCAAATCTAACTCACAATTATATTGATTGACTTAGATCAGGACCCATAAAATTATTACCCATGAATGACCTAAACAATGAGTAACCCAACCCACCCACTTGCCACTTTTAATTTTGACCTAATTTGTTAAGGCCATCAGGCGTGTGATTTCTTAAACTATGTATAAAAATTTTAAATTTTTATTATTTATTGTTGTGATTATATCTTCTATTCATTGTACAAAACTTTTTATTGTATAAATTCTTGTATTAGGTTGAGAAGAAAGTATATAAAGGTCTTGCAAAAAAAAAAATAGTCAAAATTCTTTTTCCCAAACTATGGTGGTGAGTTTGATAATACAAATGCTATGTTCAATGTTGATAAATCTCTAATCTATTATTTTTTAAATACTAAAATTTTCTTTGAGCAACTCCAACATAAATCTTGAAAAGGTAAACTATATACATGTTCATTTGAGTTTATAATAATTATGACTTGAAAAGTTCAACTATCTATGTTTTCTTTTGTGCTATGTTTTCTCATTTCCTCATAGATCATGGTTTTTGGGTTATGCTTCATTGCTATAAAAAATTTGTGTTACTTTATTTACTTTGTTTTCGCTTGAATAACCTCTAAAGATCATATCAACTAAAATATTAAAAATCTGTAGTGAGGAATTGGTGTCGCTAAGTTATATCAAGTAACATTCATTTTCTTTTTTGTTCCTAAACAATGTTTATGAAGAAAGCTATTGTACTCCAGCTATGACAAATTTGTGTTTTGAAATAGATTACGTGTACAGTCTAGCCATGAAAGTTCTTTTAAATTGATAAATTTTGTAACAAGAAAAAAATAAAGATGCTCATTTGGTTCCAGTTATAGCAATGCCATGACATTAAATGTGCTCTTGGACAATATGACAATGTCAAAAACTCTTGTTCTCCACTCATCATAAAATCCAATCTCCTTGTGAATTTGTAATATTGTTATATGGAACATATTTACAAAAAAAAATTATTTTCCTTTTCTACTAAATTGTCCCTCTCTAAAAGCTTTCTTGTTGTGGTAAATAAGAACCATTGCATAAATTTAGGATACCTTTAAAGCCTATTGGGGGAAAAATGGTTTTAATAGTTTGAATTTTGTAAATATAGTCATGAGATATCAATGCATCATACCCCTTTAACTTATAGATTAAGTCATGTTTTTCGTCCCTTATATTTGTCCAAAAAATCTTTTTCATCTTCCTCATTTGAAAATGATATTTTTAGCCACTTATAATTTCAATACATCCATATTTAGTCCAATAAGTAGTTACAATCTATTTCTTGGTTAAAAAACACGTAAGAGTCACTTATACTAATATTTTCAAGGGTAAACTAGAAAACGTGCAAAATGAACAACATGATCATCCCTAGTGCCACTGCTCTGCCTCCTCAATTCAATATTTCCAATAATGGAAAAGTATTTCAATTGCTCAACCAACTCTAACTCCACCTTCTCCTTCTCCTCATCCTCCTCTTATTTTTGGTAAAGTAACTTTTCTTCCACTTCCACTTTCCATACATTTCAGTGAAATGTCACAACCTTCACCCCCACCATTGCCTCCACCTCCAACCCTTCATCTTAATAGTTCAACTAAAAGTCTTCCACCTCCACCTCAATCTCTATTAGCACCCTCACCCTTATCCCTAACTCTATTGATTAGTATTCGTAAAACACCTTATTTTTCACCTCCTCCTATTAGTTCCAATGAGGGAACTGCACAGTCACTACCACAAAAACTCTCACCTCGAATTAGATCTAGTAAAGAACTTGTGTTGTCTACACCATCACCACTACCATCTTTTGACTCTTTTATAGTTTGCATTCCGATTGATTTTACCATAGTTGGAGTTTGTTTGATGAGAAATGAATTTTTCACGTAGACTAATTAGGATTTATAGTCATGGATGATTAGGAGAGAATTTGATTTCAATTGATTTAGAATTAGATAAATAAGTATTCTTATTTATGAATGCTTAATTAGGGATTAGAGGTGTTCGAAATCAGTGATCCGATCCGCATTTGAGTGAATCGTGATCCGATCCAATCTAAATATTTTAATTCATGATAGCAAATGAAATTTAACGTCTCTAAATAAACTATCTGGTGCCTCATTTTGAAAATTCATATAAACCAGAAGGGTATTTGATGCCATAAAGGTATCATATAAGTTGGGACTTTTGGGAAAAGAAAAATAGCACAAAACTTTTGGGAGGACATTATTTCCAAATTGCTTTGGAACATCAGTATGTTAATAGGTTACTAACTGGCTAATAAAGTTGAAGTCAAGAATAATTGGATGAATAAGAGTTTTGGCCAAAAAGGAAAGAGAGTTTGACCATAATAGATGAGAATTTGACTTCAACAGCTAAAAGTTTGTAAGAGATTTGTAGTTTGGTGCCATTAGCTGAATGAAGAGCCTCCTTAGTCCTTTCAAAAAATTTAGAAGGAATAACGCCTTATTGAATGCAGCTTAAATTTGCACCAACATCCCATAAAGCAACTATATTTGGAACAAAATTATTTTGAATAACGAGTTGGACTTTGACATCATGTTTTCAATATGTCATGGCTGATGAAATGATATAGGGAATATTATCTGTTCAAGGAGGTGATTTGAGAATATCCAAGAAGTCATCATTGTTATCCTTGTTGGAGTCTTTCTTTTGATCCAGTAATCCTTGGATGAGAATATGCTCCATGTCTTGTCTGACTTTGATTTCTCAAATTTCAACTTTAAGTTGGGCTATTTCTATTTGTAGATTCTATATTGTGACTAGTTGTTGAGGTTTTGTTGGGAAATGGTTCAGTATCCCTGTAAGATTGTACGTATTTAGAACCAAATTGTGATTGACAAGTGGTTATCTTTGAAGGAAGATGATGGGGGTTGGTCTTGGAGTGTTTTTTTGAATTGACTGAGATAATGCTTTTTCTGATTTGGGTTTTCAAGGTTATCAATAAGTTCTAAGAGCCAATCCTGTTCTTTAGTATCAACATTAATAGTTGGTTTAGTTTCTTCATCTGTATTTGTAGAAAAATTGTTCATATCATCATCTTCTAACTAGTTGATCTAATTTTCACTGTAGCCCGACTCTTCGTTGTTGTACTTATTGAGGAGATTAGAAATTTGATTGAAAATATTTTCATCCAATTCAAGCACCTGAATTTTTCTTTTGAGTTGACAATATCGGGTGATATATCCTAGTTTATTGCATTTGTTACAGATTATGTTTGGAAGGGCTAGTTTAGAAAGTAGTTGGTGTTTTGGTTTAAAAGAGGAAGAAGTTTTGTGGTATGGAAGTTTTTTGCGGGATGAATAAGTTGAATATTTGGATTTTTTATAAGTAGTTTTGTAGGATTTCTTTTCATGCATTAGGTGGCAACTGGGTAGGCCAAACTACTCACAAAAGGATGCTAGGTCACATCTCTGATGAGCTAAGTCTTTTGCAATTTGCCTGAGCATTTTATCTTGCTTGCAGATCTTTAAAGCGACTTGTTGAATGTGGCTTGTAAGTTGTCCATAAGTAATCTATTCATTTAGCCAATTACAAAACCAAAAGTGGTTCTTTTCCAGTAGCAATCCTATATAGGATTTAATACAAAAGTTATGAATTTAGCCTTTAATAGAAGAGCCTTAAAAACACCCAAAAATGAAGAAACTATATTGTTTTAAACAGACTAAGCCAGATCTAGGATGTTTGCACCCAGACCCATTTCCTGGAACTAAGTTTCCTTGCCAAAACAGTGGTTATTGCTGGATGCAGTACCTACAACATTGGCACAAAACGCTAGAGTTTCAAGTATTAGGCAGTACTCCTCAGGAGCTATTCAAATCAAGTTTGAAAGATCTCACAGTCATAGATATTCTAATCCTTCATCTTCAAGACAAACCCTTTCTCTTAGACACTCTACATCTGGGATGTCAACTCAATTCCATGGGATTGACAATACTACTAGTATACCTCAACCCAAGTATACTGTCAAAATAGAATCAAAATCCCCTGAAAATGATAGTCTTTCTAAATCTCCAACCTACTCCATTATGACAGATACTCCTGAAGAGCATCTTGGAGAACTCTGAATTCTTAGTGTAGAGTTTCAAATCAATAAGGAAATTCTCAAATAGGATTTTTATGCAAATTACGATCAGCACAAAAGAGAATGGTTTTTCTCCAAATACAAAGGACAGGCAAGAAAAGAGGTTCAAGATGTTTGTTACTTTACTTTGTCTAGTTTAAAGCAACATATTACATTCTTCGAATGATTCAAGCATTATACTATTGACAAAAATCTTTATTATCTTTTTTCGGAGGAAAAAGAGATCTATTTCATTAAAACTTAGCAGGTTATTGATGGAAATCTAATGAACTTGGAATTATCACCAGCAAGCTCATTTACATCCAATTATAGGTTTGTTGAAATCAAAGTTGTTCCCTTCAAGCATAAGGAAGCAAATTAACTTATCCGGTAAATGTTCGAAATATTCAAAACATTTACGAAAAAAAATTATAGCAACAAGTATCTACAAGCTTTAGGAGAATTTTTCCTTATAAAGCCAGTCCCTGTTACCTCGTCATCATCCACTTCAGTCCCTACAAAACCCCTCTGAAAAAAGATAATAAAGATTTTTGTCAATAGTATAATGTTTGAATCATTCGAAGAATGTCATATGTTGCTTTAAACTAGACAAAGTAAAGTAACAAACATCTTGAACCTCTTTTCTTGCCTGTCCTTTGTATTTGGAGAAAAACCATTCTCTTTTGTGCTGATCGTAATCTGCATAGAAATCCTATTTGAGAATTTCCTTATTGATTTAAACTCCACACTAAGAATTCAGAGTTCTCCAAGATGCTCTTCAGGAGTATCTGTCATAATGGAGTAGGTTGGAGATCTAGAAAGACTATCATTTTCAGGGGATTTTGATTCTATTTTGACAGTATACTTGGGTTGAGGTATACTAGTAGTACTGTCAATCCCATGGAATTGAGTTGACATCCCATATGTAGAGTGTCTAAGAGAAAGAGTTTGTCTTGGAGATGAAGGATTAGAATATCTATGACTATGAGATCTTGCAAACTTGATTTGAATAGCTCCTGAAGAGTACTGCCTAATACTTGAGACTCTAGCATTTTGTGCCAAAGTTGCCGGTACTGCATCCAGCAATAACCACTATTTTGGCAAGGAAACTTAGTTCCAAGAAATGGGTCTGGGTGCAAACATCCTAGATCTAGCTAAGTTTGTTTAAAACAATATAGTTTCTTCATTTTTGGGTGTTTTTAAGGTTCTTGTATTAAAGGCTAAATTCATAACTTTTGTACTAAATCCTACATAGGATTGCTACTGGAAAAGAACCACTTTTGGTTTTGTAATTGGCTATTTTAACATTTAATGTTAATGTATCTAGAATATTTGATCATGCAAAGAAATAGTAAAGTTTGGTAAGCAATCAAAATAAACTGGTCCCCTAAATAGGCTAGTTTCTATCATACCAGTAGAGAATCATCAAAATTTAAAAATTTACAATCTCTTAAGCAGAGAATGAGAGATGTATCTAATCCTTCTCATGTAAGAGGTTTGGCAGCTACTTGTACTAAATCAAGATGAAAATAATTATATTTTTGTCTATGCTTGTCTATAGTCTTTTTAGATAATAATTTAATTTGTTCATACTCTAAGTTAAGGGCTATGGTTTGTTCTACTATTTTGATAGTATAGTCAAATGTTAAATTCCATTTGCTATCATGATAAATTTCTTTTGGATGATAATATTGACAATCCAAATATTTTGGATTGGATCGAATCGGATCAAATTTTGATTGGATCGGTATTGATCCGTTTCTCATTTTCTATTATTTTTTATTTTATTATTATTATTATTTTGCTCTTACTTTCCTTTTCATGTACAATATTAGGTAACCTAACTTAGGTTTGAAATTAATAGTTTCATATCAAAAAATTATCTATTTTTTATGTAAAGATAATAAATAAATTTCATGTAAATATTTTAATTTGTATATTTTTCATGTAAATTAATTTGTGTATTTTCATGTTAATATTTAATTTATTTTGTCACAAATTGACTAATTTTAATTAAATACTTATTTAAATTATAAAAAATAATACTATTTTATATTTATAACTAATGTTAGCTATTTTTAGAGAAAAAAGTTATTTTCATTTGGGTCAAAACGGATAAGATCGGATCAAGTCCTGATCCGATCTGAAAAATGAATTAATTCGATTCTGTCCGTTTCAATTCGTAGATTAAAATGAACACCATATTAGGGATTAAACTATTCATCTTGTGCATTTCCTAATTTACCCTTTCAAATATTAGCATGCACGACTCACATGTCCTTTTCTAACTGGGAAAATGAGTTGTAGCTAATCATTGGACCAAAAGTAGATACTTTGAAATTATGAGTAAAAAAATTATTTTCAAATGTCGGGATAAAAAAAGATTTTTATGTGATTTAATATAATTTTTGTTACTTCCTCTATTAATTTGATTGTTTAGTATGTGTACTTCTTCCTAAGTGCAAAATTTTTCTTAGTTTTTTCTTTCTCTATACAAGAGAAGAATAATATATATATAATCATTTTTGGCAAAAAAAAAAAAAAAAGAAAAGAAACTTCATTGTTGTGTTGGAATTATTATTATTATTAGTAAACACAATAAACAAAAAACAACATATTTTTTATTATTATAATTATCTTTCTATCTACTATATCTACATAGTTGCTACACATAAACCTCTTACTGAATAGATGATAAAACTTAAAAACATTCTACCTACATAAATTCATAACATTTTGGAAAGATCAAAACACAAATGGCTTACAACTTGTACGAATTGAAGTCAAACTTCATTTATTTATGAAGACAACCTCCTATACCTATAGCTAATTTTTCTTAGCTTTCTCCAACCTAGCCCTGTAAGAAATGATTGAACAAAAAATACAAACTAAATTAAAATTAAGTAAATAACATGAAATTATCAACAGTTTGTAACTTTTTATCATGGTGACATCTAAAGGAGAAAAGAATTATATATTTTAACTTATTCAAGAGAAAAATAAAATGATATTATACCTTATATTACTCTTACTATCCTTCATCGATACCTTCTAGAACCAAAAAAAAAAAAAATGTGAGCTATAATAGCTCAGTGGATAATCTTGTGCACGTTTACTAGATACAATCCTATCAATTATGCATTGATTACAATCCTATCTATTTTCTCTCCTCTTATTAATTATTCATTGAATTTAATCTTATCTATTTACTAAATTTACATTAATTGTTCATTGAATTTAATTTTATCTATTCACTAATGAAAATTCATGAGCTAGCTGACTAGCTCATCCAATAATTATAATTATTGAATTTTATTTAACTTCACAAAAGAATAAATAATTTGCATGATACTGCAAGTACTCACATTTAGAATTTTACTTCACTAGGCTATTTAAATCAAAGTCATCAACTAAATTTAACAAAAGAAGTTGTATATAATACTCAACAAAAGAAGTTGAAAAAAGATGTAATCTTTTTTCAATATTGATGAATAGAAGATATGTAAATAACAAAAGATAAAAAAGATAAAAAAAAGAATACAAAAGTTCAATGAATAACAAATAGATATATATATAAAAGAAAAACAATGAATCTTAAAAATGAGTATTAAAATAAATGGAATCTGAAATGGTTTAATTAGGAGATATTTTGAGATAGAATATCTTTTTGCTTGTTTGCCAAATCCAAACTAAGTAAAAAATACATCTCTCTTAATAGCATCATTGTAACACTGACCACAAAGTTGTGCTAATCTATATTTTGAAAATAGTGTATCAATTGCCATTTTAAATGTTTAAATAATAGTATCACTTACATGAACAAAGTGAGATAACACTTAATCACACCTCCTTGTGAGCTGACAAATTGAATAATAATGTCAATTGCTCTTCCTTGATATATTTTGAGATTCATTACCAAAGGTAGAAAATAATCCATTTCTAATATCATCATCAATAACCCTTATAACTTTAAATGTCAAAACATTTGTTATGCCTTTTTGGATATTAAAAGTGGTGAGATATTTATAGGAGTATTTTGTAGAGCTACTTTCTTGTTTTTATCATTGTTTATCTATTGAAAAAAAATTAAAATTACGAAAATTTTCTTAATTGTCAGCAGCATCCTATCATGACAGAAAAGTCAATCATTCATGCAGAAAAAATTTATCACAATCTATTAAAACAAATAAAGAGTTTGATTGTTTATAAAATATTTCAATGTGTTTTCAAATTTATCACTATTTGATTGCTCCCCATCTATATAGATAACAACAAAAGTGAAAAGAAATATCTTTTTTAATACTATATTCTAACCAGTTGTTGTAATTATCAAATTGTTCCTTCACAAATTGACATGATTTATTTTCAATCATTCTTTGTGAAAATTATGTTTAATGAGATAAACACTGTCCATCTTGAAGGTACTATTTTGTAGTTTCATCTCAAAAATTTGGAACATAATTTATAATTTTTTTCCTTTAGATCAACCAAGAATTCATTTAAATTGATTCCCTTAAGAAATATTTTATCATGATTTCTCTCAATTTCAATGCCCTCTACTATTTTACTATGTGACGATTCTTTCTCAACTATTCACCTCTCAAAAATCTCTTTGTAACTAAATAAGATAAAAAAAAGATTAATTAAAAAAATTAAAAGTTTATTAAGCATTAAAATTTTAAATGAAATAAAATTGATAAAATATTGATAAAAGGAAAAAACAATGAATTAAATTAGTAAAACGAGTTTCTTAAAGATAATCACTTCAACAACATAAAAAAATGACCAAATATAGTCATACAACTAGGGGGAAAGAAAAATATAGAATATTTAAAGAATAAAATCTACATGTTATGGAATAAAACTTGAATCTTTAAACTAAATATTAAAAGACAGTGAATCTGAAATTTGTAGTAGTTTTGAAATTTAAATATCTTACGAAGATTCAAACAAATAGAACAAATTTGATATTTGATCATTTCTATTGTTGGAAGGGGAAAATAAAAACTATCTAATGTTTTCCCCTTTATTTTATTCACACATTTGCATAGTAAAACTAAAAGGGAGATAAGTATGGTCTAAGTTCTCTATTTTCAAAATTTATACATGTTATAATGTCTTATTTGTAGTACTAGATTTTTTGTACTATATTTGGTTGAGGGTAGGACACATTTGAGGGTAAGACACATCTTTTTAGTATTATGTTTTAACGTCTATTTTATTTTTGGAGGCACACATGCTAAAAGTTATAATGTGTGTGTATATATACATATATGCTTTAAAAAACTTTTGGTAGGGCATGTGCCTCTACTATAAATCCACCTATGCATGGTCCTGTAATTTACATCCCTCACAACATAAATTGCAGTATATAAAAATTAAAGGATATCTACTTATAAATATGTCCTTATTGTTCATTTTTCTCTTACATGTCGACCATAAAATGAAAGCAAATTAAGACACATAATCATCTTTTCACGCAAGCTTTGTCCAATTCATTTTTTTGTCTTGATATTGACAATATTTTCCTAATTATTTTAATTTTGAATTGTCGAACGCTACAAGCAGCCCACTTGGATGGTTAGTTCAATCCATTAAAGGAACAAAATGTGAAGGAGTTAAGGATTATAGCGGGCTAATTTTAGCATTACATCTTCCACTTTAAGTGCCATTGCAATTACCATTCGTCATGTTACCAATAACCTAAGAGATTCTTTCGCAATCAAAGCTACTCTTTAGTTCTAAAGATTTTTAATAAAATGGTCTTGTTGGAGCTAAAGCTTTGAGCCTCGACTATCACCTATTACTTTCAAAATATTAGGCTATGCAAGTCCATGCATGTTAAAAATCTTGCTCCATAACCAATAACTATTCCTAGGCACTCTTGACTTATGAAATCTTTTAACTTTGATATATGCTTCATGCGCCCATTTACCTCAGAAAGAGTGCTTTTATTGCATATGTTCTACATATATATTAAAACTAAACATTTGTTCAAAACCTCTAAATCGAATATGCTCAACTATCCCTATTTATATGAAGCACACACAAGTATCCACTCCACTTTTTTTTAGTATAATTACTTAACATCTCTAACTAAAAAGAAGGATGTCATGTAATGTTTAATTTTTTTAATCATTATCTTAGCAAAAATAAAAATACTATATCAATAAAAATGAATATCTTGCAATCTTGAACTAGTCAATTATGGGAGGCAACCATGAATTTATTTCTATGAAAATAGATATATAATGTTTACACTTAACCTTGTAATTATAACTAGAGCACCCAAATATTCAAACAGAGTAATGCCAAGAAGCATATGAATAATATCACATAATGCTTGCTATTGATCGACATCAAATACAAGAACAATAACTATTAAACTTTTATCTTATTATATAGGATTAGTTATATGGACCAAATCTCGCCATTAGATTCTATTGAAAGACATATATTCATTAAATTTTAGATAACTCATGTCTTTTTAAATAATTTATTCTCAAGTCTTTTTAGGTCTTCTCTTTCCCTATTTAATTTGAGTTAATAATTTTATATTTCTACCCGTCATATTGGTACATCTAAGGATCTTCTATACACCTGTACAAACCACTTTAAGCATGTTTCTCTCATTTTCTAATCTATTAAGATTATCCTTACTTTCTTTCCAATACATTCATTATTTATTCTATCTAGTCTAATTTACATTCATTTCAATATTCCTATTTTTGTTACCCATTTTCTATTCATGAATTATCTACTAATAAAAGCCTAACTTTTTTACAAAATTAGGCCTTGAATGTGTGAGTTCTCCATGCTCCTTTCAGAGTAGCAAAAGTGATAAAAAAAAAAATTCATTGAAAAAAAGTTATCTTCGGTGGCTTCATATATCATTATTTAGGCTAAATATCAAAACCTTCATCATCGATCTTTTTTTTTTTAAAAAAAAATAACCTAGTGAACACCTCTATGGCCAATAAGAACATAAAAGAAGATAATGGTTCTCTTTGTTTTAGTCCTCTTTCATTCATAAAATACCCAATGATTGAGCCATTAAAGCTAATGGACAATTATATAATTGTGTTTATTTAACAAACTAAATAAGGAAGCACAAAAACTTCACTAAAAAGAATTATAAAAGGTCCCAACTCTATATGTTATATACTTACATTACATCAACTTTGATAAGAACTTATTTTTTCTCGCACTTTTATGATAACTACAAGAATGCCATGCTTGAGTATAATATTATCCACAATATTCCTCCTCACCCTGAATTCAGTTTGAAACTGCGAATAATTTAATTTAAAATTATATGCAATTTAAATATCAAAATTTTAAATAAAACACTTTTTACATAGTAAGATAAGGCAAAATTCCTTCATATATACAACATTCCATATTTAGGTACCAATATGAATTAGATGCTATGTAGAAAGATATACTATTGGTTTAAGCAGAATTTTGAACAAATATAATATCCTTCCCTACTATAATCTAGTTCTTGGTAAATAATTTTACGTTATAACCAATAATTCTTATACTTCTCCAACCTTTATAGCAATTAAGAACTTTTAATTTTCTTTGTAGAATTTATTTTGATAAACATTGTCTATTTATAAGTTATTCCATATTATCATAGATCCTTTGATTTATTGCCAAAGAATAGAAAAGCCAACTTTTATAGAAATTCATTGCTACTTCTTTTATTACTTAAAATCCTCGTTCTTTCATTATAAAGAGAAAACTTTTAGAGCAAATGAACAGCTATTTTCCTATGGAAGAATGTATTATTCCTATCTTTGTTGTAAGCCATTAATTTTTCACTTTATTTAGGAAAAAATTCTTCATCAGTATCTAACGATTTAGTATATTTTGTTTTATTTTGTTTTTCAACTTGAATATGATTGGCATCAAAAGGACTGCATTGTAGAGTTGCCTAGATTTCAATTAATTATTCACTCTTCTTAGTTAAACTTGTTGATATGCTACCAAATTGCTTCTTATTAAAAATCATGAGAGTCCCATTTAGTCTCTTAAATTTTTAACTAAACTATTGTATAGGGTTGCTTATGTTATATTTGTTCCAAAACTACTTTAAGATCGATTGATTTGATTATTTTCCCATTCAAAAATTGAAATTTAAAAGGCTTGAAATCAAAGTTTTTTTCACTTCCCTCAATTATAGAAAAATAGGTGAACGATAAGAAAATCTAAAATTCAACATTGGAATTAGCAAAATTAGAAACAATGCTTTACTATAAAAGAATCTTGTATATTTTACTCAATCTCTTTCATTGTTTCAACTATAAAAGAATCTTTTCCTAGAAAATTCAACAATGTTTGTATTCTCAATCCAAGTATTGGAATCATCCATAACACAAAGGTAAATTTATTACTTCCTTTTCTGTAATTCATAGTTCAAATTTTATTAAACTTACCTATCAATACTCATAGTTTATTGTTTTATTTTCCATTATTTCTTGCATAGAAAGTGAATATAACTATAGTGCTCTTTTACGAAAAGTTTTATTTCTCCAAATTCTATTGTTATTATAAACTTTAAGTCTACTAATAAATCACATTATAGCTTATTCAAAAACATGTTGGATAGAATAAGACTAAAATAGAGTTTTTTAGATAATAAATGCCCATACCATCTTCAATATTTTCCATTCCATATCACTATTTTTTACAAAGATCATGGTTGTTTCAGTGGGAGCACTTGCATGAAAAGTACCTACTCCTACCACTTGAATATTGTGCACCTAGTTCACTATAATCTATTATAGTACCATGTATAAACACATGTAGCCTAATTATCAATTCTAATTAGGGTTTCAATAACTAAGTAATTTTAAATATAATTTGATTGCTAATATAAAACTTATTTTAAATAGAGAAGATATAATATAATACCCTTCAACTAATGTTTTAAAAACTAGATCAAAATGTGAACTAGTCAAGCTATTGAGTCAGGAGTCAATTGGTTAAATCAATCAAAACGATATTAAAAAACTAGATGACATTTCCATGATATAAATATTAATATAATTTTCTATTCAGAATATATAATAAAATAAACATAATGTTAAATAAAAAAAATACAAAATCATCAATCATAAAATAGAATATAATACCCTTCAACTAATGTTTTAGAAACTAGATCAAAGTGTAAATTAGCCAAGCTATTGAGTTAGGAGTCAACTGGTTAAATCTGCCGAAATGATATAAGAAAAGTAGATGAGATTACCATGATATAATCATATATATATATATATATTAGTTATAAAATATTAATAATAATTTTCTATTCACGATATATAATAAAGTAAACAGAATGCTAAATAAAAAAATTACAAAATCATTAATCATAAATTAGAGTCATAGTTATTAGTTTAGTAAATAAACATACCATACATATTTGCAATTAGGTTCTTGAATCACGAATAAATAAATTAGGCAAATTTCGGTAATGCATGGCACATTTGTTTGTCATTTTCTTTCAAACAAGACTAAGGGGCTACTTGGTTCGCGGGTATGAAAAGAAAAGAAACGAGAATGAAAAGAATTCTCGCACTTGGTTAAAAGGAATGGAAAGAACACAATAAAATGAGGGAATCATGATTACCCAATGTGAGGGAATCCTCATACCCCCCATGATTGGGGGGTATGAAAGCCAGAAGCCCAAAATTATTTTCTTCTTTCCCCTTCGCATTCCTCATCGCTGCCCAAGGGAATTCTCCATTTCAATCCCATTTTCGTCATCCATTTTGTTCCTCCATTTTCACCATTTTCATCTTCCATTTCTTTCCTCCATTTTTGTTATTTTCGTCCTCAAGCAACAAATTGTGGCAGCATCCCCCAACTTCGTTCTCCATCGAGGTTGATCTGTAAATCTACTCAGCGCTCCTCTATTTTCATCCGTAGTATCATCCATTTTCGTCCTCAAACCATCATCCTCCAAGGCTGAGTAGAAACCCTTATTTGATAAGAAGAGTAGGTAAATTCTCACGCTCCAATGTGTACCACAAACGATGGCTCTGGGCAATTAAGGCCAACAACGGTGGCATTTTCCCTCACCACGACAAGAACCCTAAGTCAAGCAAGAAGTCAACTTCCTTCGCTGCGAAGCCAATGAAGTTTTATCCAACTCCCTCCGCCGGGATGATGTGAAAAGCCACCAGCAAACAAGCGGAAGCCCAAACCTACCAAGCTTAGGTGAGCTAAATTTCTCCGAATATGATTTTTTTTTTTTGGTTATATTTGATTGATTTAATTACTCTATTCTTGGTTGTATATGGCAAGCATTACACTAGGTGTTGATTATATTGCCTAAGAGATTACAAAAGAGTTGTTTTTTTGAAGTATCTAAGATCCGGGTTGCTTCTCGTTATTGGTGAGTTTGGCGATGCCAAATTCCCTGTGAGAGTGCTTGTGTATTGTCCTTTTCAGTTGGAAAATGAAAAAATGGATGGTTTGAACTGATTGATTTTGTTGATTGATTGCATGGTTTGCTAGTGAAAAATCATTTGCTCTTGCTACAATAAGTGTATGTTGACTGATTGCATGGTTTACTAGTGAAAAATCATTCATTTGTCTATTGTAAATAATTAGATGGCGTGAGCATCAACCAAAGTTGCACAAATATTTTGTTATTTAATGGTACTTTTATTCCTTTGTCTAATATACTTTAGCTTCCTGGTAAAGAGTTCTGAATTAGAGTTTAAGTTCTATTTACTATCCATTAAAACGTTAAGTATTTTAACTTTGTGGCTCCTATTTTGTTTAGCTTTCTTTGAGATGGACTTTATTTTGTTCCTTGATATCTTAAGGTAGTTTATATATATGTATGTATACGTATGTACATCTATGTATGTATGTGTGTGTGTGTGTGTGTTGATTCAATTTGATGGTGAGAGAATCTAAATATCAGTGTCATGAGTTGATTTTTTTTTTAGAGAAACTATTTGTCAATGTCATACTTCTAAAATCTACAAATGGTTCTATTACATTACACTAAAGTTTTTCATAGATATTTTGTCCAAATATTTTGACTACTAAAAAACTGTTATAACAAATGTTAATTTTTTATCCATATATATATGTATATGGAAGCAAGCTAAATACGATATGAAATGGAAGTAAGCTTGTTTTTTAACAATTTGAAGGTAGCCAAGGGCTGATTTAGTAATTTTTTTAATGAGTTTGGACATGAGTCTATGAATGTTGATTGAAATGTGTTAGATGGAGTAGCATTGCACTAATAAGCTTCTTGTGTGCTAACCATATTTGAAAATTTGGTTCTGATGAATCTTGTAATTCTAAACATTGAGAGGACTACTGGTTGTTTAATGTTGATGTACTTCTAATGTAACACGTGGGCAATTTACCTTTACTGTTGGTTCTTTTTTTGTTTTTTTCTGGACTGAAGCACATTGATCCTTGTTTTATTTTTTTTCTGGATTGAAATACATTGCTCTGTTTTTCTGGTTCTTTTTATGGCTTTTTCTGGACTGAAGCACATTGCTCTGTTTCTGTTTTTTTTTCTGGTTTTTACTGGACTGAAACACATTGATCCGTTTTTCTCGTTTTTTCTAGACTGAAGTACATTGCTACATTTTCTAGTTCATTTTCCAGTTTTTTTTGGACTGAAGTACATTGTTCCATTTTTTTTGTTTTTTTTTTCTGATTTTTTTTGGACAAAAGTACATTGCTCCATTTTTCAGGTTTTTTCTACACTGAATCACATTGTTCCGTTTTTCTTTTTTTTTCTGGTTTTACTGTACTGAAGCACATTGATCCGTTTTTCTGTTTTTTTTTTCTAGTTTCCACTCTTTTAAAATAAGCAACTTACGCTAATATTTTTCTTCCCGTTTGTTCTACAAAAAGTAATAATTCATGGTAGTTTACTAATTCTCTTCAAATTCTATTGCTTATGGATTGGCAATTCCACATTGTATCAAGATTTATAGTACAGTGTGCTGTTGTTTGGATGAATTTGGATGTGTTTAGTCTTGAATGTTTTGATTGCTTGGATTGTTCTTGCCCTCAAATAGTTTCAATATTTGTTGTTGTGTATATATATAGATTGAGATGGCTCGTCCTGCTAGTTTCGCACGACGTCGCAAATTAAAACTATTATTGTTGCTTCGTCAAAGAATAAATAATATGTTGCTTTTGATATATGAAATGTATTATGCAGTTTTTTTTTTCACCTTCGAAATATGGTTTGTGAAATCTAAACAAAGAAACAAAAAATATTGGATCGTGTAAGATAGATGTATAGATTGACCATGGATTGTGATGTTGAATATATTAGTGAATTTCATATAGATAAAGCAACTTTTAGACTGTTGTGTGAAATAGTTAGAGATGTTGAGTGTTTAAAACCTACTAGGTTTACATCTATAAAAGAGGTTGTAGCAATGTTTGTATACACTTTGGCTCACCACAAAAAGAGTAGGACAATTAGCCTTTTTTTTTCTCGTAGTACAGAAACTGTGAGCCGCCAATTCTATCAAGTTCTATCGGTAATTTGAAAATTGCATTGTTTTTTACTAAAGAAGCCGGAGCCTATTCCTCGTGATTGTTAAGATGAAAGATTGAAATATTTTTAGGTATTTTAATATTATAAGTAAAATATACTACCAATATGAAGGACTTTTTCTATAATCATTTTATATTCAAGTTATAAGTACTAAATCATCTCCTCTTTTTTTTCAACAACTTGAAGGGTTGTCTAGGAGCCTTAGATGGAATATTAATTAAAATTGCACCCCTAGTGAAGATAAGCCCCTATATCATACAAGAAAAGGATGTATTTCAACAAACGTATTAGGTGTTTGTTGTCCCAACAAGCAATTCATATATGTATTACCACCTGGGAGGGCTCCACGCATGATTGCCATGTGCTTCAAGATGCTATCTTAAGGCCTCTTGGTCTAAGAGTCCCTCAAGGTAAATTTGCGATACAATATCCATTTAGTTAAAAATCTTCATTTCTCATTATGATGAGCCTTAAACCATAATGTGTTGTTCAATTATGAAAGTTGTTATTACTTGGTAGACTCTGGATATTGTAACGTGAATGGATTTCTTACTCCACATCGAGGGCAATGATATCACCTCAAAGAATTCGATGGTCATCAACCAGAGACTGCGAAAGAGTACTTCAATATGAAACATTCCAAAGTAAGGAATGTCATTGAGAGATGCTTTGGATTGTTGAAAGGAAGATGGAAAATACTTGCTTCGCCTTCATTTTTCTCAATTCAAACGCAAGTGCAAATTATAATGGCGTCTACACAACTTGATTCGCAAGTTTATGAGTTTTGATCCACAAGAGTTCATCATGGAAGAAAAACAAGAAATTAAAGGAGAGGAAAGTGATGAAGATGATGAAGCGGAATACATTTCGCATATTACTCCAACCAATGAGTGGTTGGCATTTAGAAATAATTTGGCAACTAATATGTATAATGCTTGGTTAGCTAGATCTGATTAGGAACATATGGATTAGTAATTTAAGAAATGTTCTAACATGTACTATTAGAACATTTTGATGTGTTGACTTCTTTAGCTGTACTAGAAAGAAAAAGACATTGTATTTGATTTTATTGATTTGTAAGTGTGTTATTATACTACTTTGGAAAAGTACACATCATGTTCACAATCTATTTATATTTTTCAGTATAGTTATTTATGTTCTATATCATTTCCTTACTAATTCTAGCATAAGTAAACTTTGTTTTTTGTTAGGAATGAATCCATTTACAGTTATCCATGGATGGGGAAAGAACAAGAAATACTAGAAAGATGAAGAGGTTGAAGCTTTGGTTGATGTTTTAGAAGAACTAGCTTCTGATCCGTTGTGAAAAGTAGATGGGGGATTCAAGAGTAATTATATGGGTCAAGCACACAAGATACTGTCACTCAAGATTCTTAATTTTGATAAGGAAGTTGATCCGCACATTGACTCAAAGATCAAATGGCTAAGGACTAAGTACAATTCACTTTCTGAAATGTGCATACAAAGTGGCTGTCAATGGGATGATGTTGAGCATAATATCAATTGTGAGAAGCAATGGTTTGATGAATGGTGCATGGTATGAACATCTAACTTCTTATATTATTGGGTTCTTAACATGGTCCACTTGTGTCTCTTAATAATTTCAACTCTTTCTTGCATTGTGTATTTTAGCAATGTTGGATCATTGCTATATTTTTACCTTCTAAAGTTGTTGATGCTTTGTTTGTTCTTAAATTCTTTGTTGTGTAGAGTCACAAGAATGCTAGTGGATTGTGGAATTTCATATTCCCTTATTTGCGCAAATTGGACTTAGTGTGGGGTAAGGACAAAGCCATAGGCCTCAAAACTAAAGATATAGCCCAAGTAAGTGTTGATGCTAACCTCGCAAATGATATAATGGTTTATTCTTCTTCTGATAGTGAAAGAGAATTTGGATTGGGTTTTGATGCATAAGGATCTCCGGCGAGTGCATCAAGTGTTCACACATAAAAAAAGCGCAAGAAACTCTCACCAAGAAGGGAAAGTTTTTATAAGAACAAGAAACCAACAAAACTTCAGCATACTATTGATGCGGGGTTATCTCAATTTACTTCTAAATTTGAGTCCATTTGCGATGCAATGGGTGCACAGTATGCTGCAGTCGCCAATGAATTAACTACAGAGTCTAAGGCTACATTCGTGACAGATGAGAAAATGCAAGAGGTAATTAATGACTTCTTAATATTGGCATATCTCCATCAGATGTTGGTAGGGCTGCAGAAGTTTGCAATAATGATCTGTCCAAAGTTCGTGTTTTGTTTTTGTTGCCAAGTCATTTGAGAAAATCTTATGTGCTTGGGGTTTCTTCCTTCGTCTACTAATCTATGAATCAAGTGTTGGAGTATGTTCTTTTGGTATATAAACTTTTGGTAAGTATTATAGATTTGGGATGTCATTGATGTTATGTAACTAGGTTATTTTGTAATAGTTAGCTGTTTTGTAACTATAATATTGTATTTAGGTGTGGATTTGGTGCCTTATTTTGTTAACCTAGTTATTATGCATCATTGAACTTATTTGAAATGTAACTAGCATTGGTTGATGTATGCATCTTATGTTCAACTCATATTTTTGAAGTAAAAAGAAGCTTGATATGGATAGATGCTTTTGATTTTTTTTATTTTTTTTTGTTCACAAAAGTATGGATGTGAAATGTAGCTAGCATCTAAGATTATTGCTTTTGAGATTGGAGAATGGACAAGTTGAAAAATGAGATATTTTTGCTCTTGCTTTCGCTTCATGTGCTAGTAATCAATGTGGTCTAGAGCTATCTGGGAATTAGTTAAGCCATCTTCTCTCGGAATGGTTTCCATACAAGGAGGTTGAAATATTGATCCTATGAGAAGTTGAGGGGAAGTGGGTTGTTAAAGGAGCTGTAGATGTAGACATTGGTGCAAACTCGTCCTCAGAAGGGGGTGAGGAAGATAAAGGTGTTGATGACCAAGATGTGAAGGTGGTTGACATTGTTGATCCCTTTAGGCTCCAGGAGCAACTTCTTTTTGACAAGAAGCAGTTTGTCATATGCATAAAGAAGTACGTCAAGTTGTTGACACCAAAGCTAGAAGGGGAGAAGCAAGAGCTATTTAAGAAGAACATTGAGCTAGCAACCAAATTCTTGATCTCCAAGCTCAAGGACCTTCAATTTTTTGTTGGGGAAACATGCACGATGGCAGCACCTTGGTGGTCGCTTACTATAAGGATGGAGCCACTTATCCAACTTTCTTGTATTTTGGCATTTGTCTGAAGGAGGGCAAGTTCTAAAAAAATGAGTGTTGCTTTCTAGTCTTTTAAGAGAGAATGATGTTTGTTTTAGTTTTTTTGTTATTGTTACTGCATTTTTTATCAGTGCATTTTCAACTTATTAAGATTTTCTTACTGTTATTTATTGTCATTCGGATCTTACAAACTAAATAATTTTCTAATTTAGAAGACTTAATTGCATGGTTAAAAAAAATTGAGATATTTTCATTTGCAAATAATTATCCAGAACATAATTGAAAATTTCATGTGTGTGATTATAATTTCATTTTATTATTTTGAATAAAAAAAATACCATAATTAAACATAATTAATAAAAAAATTATACTACATTAGGCATGAGAATACAAAATAATAAAATTAACATTTTACATTATTAATACCATAATTTATTAGAATTATAGAATGTTTATTATTCTATAATTAGTAATTTATTAGTAATTAAAGAATATTTCTTAGTAATTTAGTAATTATAGAATAAAACAAAATAAAAATTAACTAAAGATTGGCAATCATTCCCATTCTGCAACACAAACCGACCATCATCATTAGCAATCATTCCCATTCTCTAGCACAAACCAATCACCATATTGGTAATCAATCCCATTCCCTAGCATAAACTAACTAGTAGAATTATAATGAAAGAACCCATTATCATTCCCCACTACTATCATTTTTATTACCTTTCCCATTCCTTTCCACGAACCAAGCAACCACTAAAATACTAAATAGCATATGCATGACACTTGGGTTTGTTTTCCCTAGGAATCTATATACGACGTATACATACATACATACATACATACATACATACATACATATATATATATCCCTCTACTTCTCAAAATATAGATTTACTTCCAATGGAAGAACAAAGTTCAAAAGAAAAATCTCAATTTTGTTAAACCAAAACAATGTAGCATCAACTGGTTAGTTAGAAAGATTAATTAACTACTAAATCAACCTTTAAACATAAAAAGTATAATTTATTATTATATATATATAATTCTTAATAAATAAAAATACTAATATTGTTGAAATTTGGAAGGAATCAAAAGTTGCCTATGGTGGATTGCCATTATTATTTCTTTATATTCTATTACTGTATGCTGAAATTTGGAAGAAGAACAAATTGTAATAAAAAAGGAGGAAGGAGTAGCACTGGAGAGAGGATCGAGGGTGATTGGCACGTAGGTAGAAAAAAAAGATTTAGTGCTTAACTAATACTGTAAAATTAAAAAATGAGTCAATTCACATGCCTAAAAGAGATGATACTAATATTATTTACACTATACTTAGTTAAATTATTCTTAGCTAAACTAACACAATTGAATGATTAAGATATTTTTTCCGAATGCTATCAGTTTGTAAGATCATTTATAGTTCTAAACTTCTTATTAATTAGTTTTAGTTTTGCTTGAAGGCAAGGCAATGTTAGAATTTAGTCCTGAGGTAACAACCATAAAGACATATTATTATATTATTAAATAAAAAGTGCAAAAAAAAAAAAACTAATCTAAGAGATAAAGATTTTTTGTTTGTAAGCATTTCCCCACTTATATATATACTTTTATTTTTTTTTTTTTTTTTTTTTTTAATTTTTTTAGAGATATTGATTAAAAAATCTAAAAATCATGAATTAACCTATCTTCTTGATATGATATGTCAATATCAATATCATAGAAATCAATAAATTTAATAAAATTGAGGTTATTGTAAAGGATAAAATATATAATTTGAAAGACTTATAGTTTCTAATCAACTTGTTTATATGATTAACAAACTAATATACTAATAGTTAATATGTTTTTATATTTAAGTGATATATAAATTAGTATGTCAAAGCAAACAAGAAATGACGAAACAATGAATGATCAAAAGTTTCAAAGAAATCAAATACGGTTGAAAATATAAAATAGAAAAAAAATGTGAATTAGGAAAAATCATATTATTATGATATATGCCATATGTGTGTGTATATATATATACACACACACACATATGGCATATATCATAATAATATGATTATATATATATATATATATATATATATATATATATACACATCATAATAACATATATCATATATATCATATATGATATATGTCATTGTATTACTTTTTTGTTTCTTTAGTTATTTTGACAAGAAAACTAATTATCTTTATCAATTTTCTATAATATGTTCCTAGAATAAGACCTTAGAGGAAAATGCCAAAGTCATAAAAGATGAAAAACACTGTACTTGCTTGAAAATTCATCCATCATATATTGTCTTATCTAAATCCAAAAGAAAAAGTCTGATAGTGTGTTTTGTCTAGAGTATGGCTGAATGTGTGGTGAACTTACCCTAAAATAGATTTTCATTATTACTACTACATAAAGAAGGGTAATCACCAACATTATTTAAAGGAACAATGCTTTGGCCATTAACAAGATCACCATAATTTCTAAAATTGTAAGAAAGCGATCTTGAATAAATTCAAATGACATGATCATATACAGGAAGTGAGTTTTGATATGGGGTTCACATTTTTTGTGACAATTATGATCAGTATACTTTTATTGATGAATAGCTTGGTATAGCTATAGAAAAGGGGTGTGAAAGCTGTCCAGTTCTCGAAAATATCTAGTTTATTTGTCCAAGCATATATTAATAGCTAAATCCTTAACTAGTTTATTTATTTTTCTAGCCAAGTTTTATAATGAAACATTGGTCATCTGACATAATATTTCATATTTAAAATTGATGGTGTCTACATTGATGATGACATGTTGTAGTTTCATTTGCGATTGTCTATTGATTATTATTTCGTTATTGAGAATTGCATAGACATGGTTACAATCAAAGCAATCAATCTTACTAACTCAAACTACTTTTATCTTTAATTTTAATGTGTTAGATCTGAATAGGGAATTTACTATCAAAATTGATCCATCAAGGAACGAACACCTTGCATTTTGAGTTGCAAGCATCTGAATTAAGAAACTAATGAATTTGGATTTTGTGAAAATTGTCAAAACATTCCTTTTAATTGATGAACGAATTCCCACATCTTGAGGTTTTAAAAGTCAAATTATACCATGGCTTTAAAAAGAATCAATTTCATAAGCCACTCAGTGAGGCAAATATGATTATAATTCAACCCTAATCAAAAGCCAATTGAAATATAAATTAATGCTTCAAACATCATTTAAATTCAAGGTAGTCATGAGACAATTTTGAATAATCTCTTTTTTAGAGGTACAAATGATGTAGGAGTAAATATAAAGTGGTTAGAGACTCTTCCTAACATGGATGTCGCATGGTTTCTCAAATTGAGCATTAGTATCTTTCAACATTACACTTATCAAAACTTTCACTTATTTTCATATTTATTGTGTGAAAGAAAACCATAAAAATGGGAGGGGATTCAGGTTTCCTAATTGTGTTGTTAATGTAGTCGAACTTAGGATCGAAATTTACACAATTATTAATGTAGTCAAACTTAGGATCGAAAGCTACACAAACTTCACAACTTGTTATCAACTTACTCTAAATGGATTGTTTTTTTACTTGTGTTCTAAGACTATATTCCTGCATATGGGTCATGAAGATGCAATGGCTGCTTCCTTGTTTAGGTTCATGATGGAGAGAAGCAATTAGGAATATAGTGACTCAAGACTTAAATTTGTTGGGTATTTAATATAACCCAAGATATGTTAATATAAAGTTCGATAGGTAATGCACTTTGTAGTGGCTAAGTAAATGGGCCCATTAATTGGTTTTAACCCTAGTGTATCCCTATTTATATCTATTTGGAGACAGTCAGGTATTCCAAATTAGATCGCAGGGTGTAATGCTTCAAGAACCGCATATACTATTCTTGACTTTAAACCCTAACAATCTTGAAGCATTAGGTATCAAATATTTGGAGAGAAAAAAAAAAAAAATTCGTGAACAGTACGTGAATAGTGCCGCAGGGTATTTTAGTCCGATTGAAAGTTGACTTTTACTCCGGTGACGGATCGAGGCAAAGGAGTCCATCTCGTGTATCTCGTCGAGAGGAATCCATTGGTGGTGTCGGTTTTCTGATTTGGTGACCGGAAGACCTCGAAATCGGCGTTTAAAGTCGCGTGGGCGAAAACTTTCTCTTCAGATCTTGAAAGATCCAGACAGTTTTAGCTTGTAAGGTTACTTGGGTTGTATTCTCCTTGTCAAGACGATCGCTTTGAGGGTTACGCCTTAATCGGAGCTCGGACGACGGAGAAACAGTAAATTGAAATTCCGGCGAAGCTTGGCGGCGGCGATGAAGAATTGGAGAAAAACAAAATTCTTTGCAAATTGTCTCTGACCCATTTGACCTATTTTGACCCGTTTGACCGACCCATCTGGACTCTTTGACCCGTTTGACCGGCCTAGCTGGAGTCTTTGACTTTGACTCACCTGGTTTGACCGTTGACTTTGACCAGCGTTGACTTTGACCGTTGACCAGAAGTTGACTTTTCAGAATTTTATCTGCTTCTGAAATCAGGTGCACTCATTCTATTTTTCCATTCTTGCTTATTAAAAATGGAAAAACGCATGCCAATTGAGATGGTCAAACTTCATACTTTTAGTGGGTCTGAATTTAATTCATGGAAGCGAAAGACTCAGTTTGGTTTAAAATATGAAAATATTTTTATCTTGTTTGAGTACATTTCTTGATACTCTTGAGGAAGTTAATGAGTCTCAATGGAATAAGGATGATGACTTCTGCATGACTATTTATTGAATCGCTTTCGATCTCTTGCAGAAGTTTATAGCAAGTTTAAGACTGCTAAAGAAATCTGGGACAATTTAGATGCTCAATTTAAGAAGGAGGAGGAATTGTCAAAAACACATCTTGTTGACAAATTCATGGATTTCAAATTCAAGGAAGATATGGAAATCACTCCTCAAGTAACTGATCTAGAAAATTTGAGATCTAAATTGACCAGTGAAAACATCATCGTTTGTGATCCTTTTCTAGTTGGTGCCATTATTTATAAATTACCATCTGCGTGGCATTCTTTCAAAACTGAGATGTACAGGAAGAAAGTGCAGGTGGGACTGGATGATCTTAAACGATTCATTAGAATCGAGGATGAGAATCGAGTTAGGAATAACTTGGAGATGGTTAGACAGCAACAATCAGCTGCTAACGCGGTAACAAATCCCAAGAAATTTCCTAAGAAATCCAAGTCACACAAGAGTGAGTCTCAACAATTGGAGGCCAAAAAGCCTATCTTTAAGAAAAAGAAGGGCAAGTGCCACAATTGTGGGAAGTGGGGCCACTTTGCAGCAGATTGTAGGTAACCTAAAAAGGACAAATCTGACAAACCAAAGAAGGAAGCAAATATGCTAGTACAGAAGACTGAGCCTCAAAATTTGTTGCTATGGTGGGCAATAATGGAATGGCGATTCTTCGAATGGTGGTTAGATTCTGGGCAACGTGCCATGTCCGCAAAAATGAAAAGTTACTTGATGATGTTGTTGAGGCCAACAAAACTATTGTTGTGGCTAGTGGGCGTCAAGACGGTGACTCACACTGCATCGCAAATATGAGCCTCTTTCAGTAAACTTCTAACTTTAAAAGATGTTAAAGTAGTTCCTACTATTCAAAAGAATTTAATTTCTATTAGTTGCTTAGACAATGCTGGCATGAGCATATTTATTTCTGGTGGTAGAGTAACTTTATCTGTTAACTCTTATTATTTTGATTGTGGATTCTTGATTGGTGGTATGTATAGATTGAGTTCTATAAATGAAACTGTCAGCCAAGTTAGTTCAAATTTAATTGATCCTACAACATTGCATAATCGGTTAGGACATGTGAATTACAAGAAAATGGCTAGACTAGCTAAAACTCATAATATACCTCTAGATACTTCGATCAGATTTAACAGGTGTGAAGTATGTGCTCAAACGAAAATTACTAGAAAACCATTTTGTACGGTCTCTAGGAGCACACAACTTCTTGATTTAATACATTCTGACCTCTGTGACTTTAAAAGTTTCACAACTAGAGGTGGTCGGAAGTATTTGGTAACTTTTATAGACGATTTTTCTAGATATTGTCATATTTATCTGTTAAAATCAAAAGATGAAGTATTTGATAAATTTAAGATTTTCAAGAATCGTGTTGAAAACCAGTTGAACTTGAAAATTAAAAGGTTTAGGAGTGATAGAGGAGGAGAATATATATTGACAGTGGTTCAAGGAATTTTGTGCTTGAGGGCATAATACTTGAAACTCATCGATCCTTACTCACCTCAATCCAATGGCATAGTGAACGTAAACGGGGCGTTAATGTAAATGTTAAACTCTATGTTGTTGACAATTGGCATGCCTTCTTGTTATTGGGGAGAAGCGGTTTTATCGCTAATCACATCTTGAATAGGTTGCCGCACTCTAAGTTGTCTTCAACTCCTTATGAGATATGGCATAAACATCCTTGTAGATATGATACTCTTAAGACTTGGGGCAGTGTGCTTATGTGAGGATGCAGACCTAAAAGACCTAAGGTGGGGCCTAGGACAAACACTTGTGTGTACAGGTAGTGCAGAGGATAGTCTGCATTGATCGGTTCTTGGATCTATCAACCAATGTGGTTATAGAATCTAGAATGCGATTTTCTTTGAAGATAAATTTCTTGAGATCAAGGGTTGTGATGCAAGACTATAGAAATCATTTGATTCTCCTAAAGAAACCGAATCAAATTCCTCGACACTAATAATTTCTGAATCTGCACCTTTAAAGGTTTCTACAAGAGATCGAGTTCCCAAAACGTTTGGTGAGGACTTTGTCACTTATCATTTAGAGGATGATCCATCCACTTATAAAGAAGCGATGAGATCTAGGGACTCTTTATTATGGGCAGAAACCATTGATGATGAAATGAGTTCTGTTACAAAATCAAACTTGGCAACTAGTCGATTTGCCAAAGGGGCTAAGACTATAGGTTGCGGTGGATTTTGAAGAAGAAATTTAATCTGACGGATCTATAGCTCGGTATAAAGCACGTTTAGTAGCTAAGGGCTATACTCAAGTAAGTGGGGTAGATTATTTTGATGTTTACTCCCGCGTCACTTGACTACGATAAGAATTCTTCTTGCTTTGGCATCTATTGAGCACTATGTTGTGCATCAAATGGATGTAAAGACAACTTTCTAAATGGAGATCGTGAGGAGATCTACATGAACCAACTCAAGGATTTGTCATGAAAAGTTTTGAGAACAAAGTTTGTAAGTTAAACAAATCTTTGTACGGTCTAAAACAAGCACCTAAATTGTGGCATCAAAAATTCGACAAGGTAGTAATGGGTTTAGGATTTCGATCCAGTTACTCAGATAAATGCCTTTACTTCCGTTACGTAATCGAATCGTTGCGATTATTTGCTTATATGTAGACGACATGTTGATACTTGGTTCCGATCATTCTGCAGTGAGTGACGTAAAAGCCGAGTTGACCAAAGCATTTAAAATGTCTGATATTGGTGTGGTAGACATCATTCTTGGTATGAAAGTAAGTTTTACAGAGCGAGGTATTACTCTTAGCCAAACTCACTACGTTGAAAAACTACTTTCTACCTAGGGAAACAGTGAATGTAAAGTGGCTGAGACACCGTATGATCCTAATAAACGGCTGAGCCCCCAATGAGGGAGCTAGCGTGAATCAGTTAGATTATTCTAAATTGATTGGTAGTCTCATGTATGTAATAATATGTACTAGACCAGACATAGCCTTTTCTGTAGGCATGCTGAGTCGTTTCACTAGTAATCCCGGCCCTGAGCATTGGAATGCCCTCACGCGACTTATACGATATTTGAAGGTACCTCCAACTATGATCTATGTTATAATGGCTATCCTCCTATCTTGGAAGGATTTTCTGATGCATCGTGATGCTCAGAATTAGGAGACAGTAAATCTACTAGTGGTTATATTTTCACCTTTGGGTGGGCTACATTGCATGGAAATCCAAGAGCAGACTTATATTGCTTTGTCGCCTATGGAATCGAACTTTCTGCTCTCGCTTAGCGAGAAGCGAGTGGATAAGAGAAGCGATCCTGGATATTCCATTAACCCGTTTAAAGATTAATTCTTTAAGTATGTTACGTGATAATCGCTCAGTTTCGGTAGTGAAAAACTCACTCTTTAATGGTAAGAGGAGACATATTAGGCTGAAACATGCTCTACTGAATTATCTCATAGAACATGGTATTATCACTTTGGTCGATGTGAGATCGAAGGATAATATGGCTGATGCTCTCACAAAGGATCGCTTAAAGATCGAATATTTAAAATTGTGGAAATGGGGTTAAAGACTAAGACTCTATAGACATGTCTTAACCTACATTTATGGTATTTTAAATTTCGAATCTCCCTTTGTTGGCTAAGATAAGCACTTGATAATGTTTCGACGATGTTTATGGTTGTCAATATATCATTCCATATTTGATGATATATCATTTTTTGGGTAAGTTATCTCATTCCACATGTGATGAGGTAATTTTACTCATTTTGGATGTTCGATTTAGAGCGGTTGTATCATTCCATATATGATGATGCTGCTTAACTAAATTTGGACTTGATAGCTGTAACATTCCACATAGAAACATGAAATGGTTCTTTTGAAAAGAAACTGTTTAGGTCTTGTTCTTATAAAGAAACTAGACATTGATGCTTATTGGTATGTGACATTGATGCATATTGTTATTGATATTGATGCTTATTGGCGTTGATATATATTTATTTTCAGTCATTGTGGTATTGTGCTAAGTTCTTTAGTAGAACTAGACACTTTAGTTTGTTACACAAATGATTGGATTTACATGAAATTCATATTTGGTAACTTGCAGAAAATGACAGAAATGGAGGAGCTGATTCCAATCGATCTCAAGAGGATGATCTACTTGATCAATAATTCCTCTAGAGCTCTGCACTGTGGGGGACTATTATTTTCTTTGAAGTTGAATAAATAGTTCACTTACATATGAAATTGCCCATTTAGTTTGAGTTTAGAGTATTTCTAAAACTCTTGTGCTCGAAGTTTAGAGAATTTCTAAAACTTTGATTTGGTTCACTTATGAGTGAGACCTATTGATTGTGTTTGATTGAGTTTAGATTGTTTCTAAAACTCATAATTGTGTTTAAAGAATTCATATTTTTGAGTAATGAATCTTTTTGTGATATGAATGATTCAAAATTCTGTTTTGAACATTACATTATCTATCTATTGGATTGTGCTATATGTAGAACATAGGAGGAGATTGTTGGGTATTTAATATAACCCAAGTGTATGTTCTAATATAAGCCAATAGGTAATGCACCTTTGTAGTGGGCCTAAATGGGCAAGAGCCCATTAATTGGTTTTAACCTAGTGTATCCCTATTTATATGCTATTTGGAGGAGCGTCTTTAGGTATTCCAAATTAGATACCTAGGGTGTAATGCTTCAAGCAACCGCATATACTATTGCTTGACTTTAAACCCTAACAAAATTTTGGTAACATGATTTGGAGAAGGTAGAATATGAAATGTAATATGTTAATAGTTTGCTAGATTCATCAAGGATTGTCTTTAAATTAAATGGATTCAAGCAACTAACTAATTATGTTGACTGAATAATGAATCTTAACAATAAATGCTAATTTTAATTTTTTGTGGCTTAGATTATCCACTAAAAGTTCATTCAAATGATGATTAATTTTTTTAAATGATCAACAAAATATATTATGACATATTTCTAATTTTGTTGTAGAAATAAAGGAAATAGTTTAATAAGTATTTTATATTTTATAAAAATCAATTTTGAATGTGAAAAGTTTGAAAATAATCTTTTAGCACTGTGCAATACTGTTACAACAGTGTAGTAACACTATGGCTATAATACAACATATACAATAGTTGTACTATAGCAAGTTATTGCATTAGTGGCTAATTTTTTGAATGATAAGAAAAATATTTTTGATTGTTATTGACTGATATAAATAGCGTTTTTAAGTTTGATATATACTTAAACATTTCCAAAAATATTACACAAGTAAGCTTTCAATTTCTCATTTTTATAATTTTGAAGAAGCATTTTTTTTTTAACTTTTATCAAATTAAATAATTTATCATTCTTTGAATTAGAACTTTCATTTGTAATAGCCACACTTTGAGAGAGGCTTTCTGAGTTATCATGTGTAATATTCACACTAGTGAGAGTATAAACTTTTCCTTGTAATCTAAACCCTTAGTGAAAGGTTTTTTTTTCTAAGAGAGTATAAAGTTCAAACTTCTAAGATGAGTTGCTAGAAGGGGTTGAATTTTATTAGAAGTTGTAAGTGGTTTTGATCTTTTCATTTGAAGGAATCAAAATGATTAGTGGATTTAGGAGAAAGTCTAAAGTAGATAAACTTAATAGTGATTAGAGATCTCCAATCAAAATTATTGGAGATCTCCATGGAAGAGGCTTAATCCAATATAAATTACCGTTTTTGATCCTCTCTTCCCTAATCTCTCTCTCTCTCTCTCTCTAGTGTTTGCATATTTGTTTTCACTTTCTTTATTTTCTCTCTAGTGTTTAAAATTAGTCCTACTTGCTTAAATTAGTTGATTTAACATTCTTACATATCTTTTAAGTGATACTTGTGTAAATTATATTTATATTTTATATTCTTGCATACTTGAAATTTATCTTTAGCACTCACTTTATTCACACAAAATGGTGAAATAGTCATCAATGTTTAAATAATGGATTAATTGACATTTGAATTAAATCTTCATAGAAAAAGTAATCAACCTAGTTCACCTCATTTTTTCATATTTTTTTTGGGCTAACTTAATCGAAGTAATATAATCTAAAGGAAAGATTAAAATTTTAAATTTTACAAAATAGTTTAATGGTACCTTTAAAACAAAATCCGAAAAGAAAAAAAATATAAATTCTTGAAAGAATACTTCAATGAAGGTATAAGAGTCTTCCAAAATCTTACACCCCAAATTTCCAGTTCAAATCTTTACTAACTCTAAAATGTATCAAGTATTATTCATAATACTTTGATTTGAAGAAAGTCCTCCTACGGTTAAAACTCCCCCACCTGCACTGGGCAGGCCCTTGCTGTAAATAAAATCGATCGAGCAATGCACGGCGAGAGGGGAGGAAGAGAGAGAGATGACCCACACCACCCCCTCACACACCACAATATTTGATTTCTCCCCACATCACCTTAGCACCCAACTCGCCCCTTGCCACACAGAAGTATTATTCATAATACTTGCGAGACTAAAGACAAGGTTGTGTTTTAGTTATTTGGATTGACATTGCTTAACTAAAAATAGAGTATCTTGCCCAGGATGTGCAACCTTGCATGATATAGCACTTATGCAATACTAATATGAGTACTTGATTTTTTATCATATTCCAAGTTGCAAAACATAAAATTTGGAGTTTAAATCTTACAAAAATCTTAATTGCCTATAATTTAAGAATTATTAAATTCGGAATTATGTAGTTCAAGATATCTCCCATAATATGGCTTATTCATTAGCCTTGGGCATGTACCAACTTTATTTTGTAGGTTGAATTTATGCCTTAGAATGATTAAATTAGAATAAGTACTATTCAACATATAAATTATAGTCGTCTGTCTTGAATTTTAATAGACGCTAAAATCTCTAACATTTATTTTTTATAGAGAGTTAAGCTCAAAGAACTTAGAACCATGGTTGTTAAAATTACAATCCGGATCGTAGGATCGCACGATTCTACAATCCGGATACACAAAATCGATCCAAGATTGCTCAAGATCGTTTAGAATGTAGGATCGATAGTAGAATCGTTCAGGATCGATAGGATCATTAAAATCGTGCGATTCCACAAATCTGGAACGATCCCAACTTTTTTTTTTAAACAACATCGTTTTAACCAAAACGACGTGGTTTTGGGCTTTTATGTATAAATGATTAATGAAGCATTTCAGCAGCTCTCTGCAAATAGACTTCTGCCTTCGTTCTTCCCTAGTTCACCTTCTCTGTTAGTCAAGCTCAAGCCTTTAATCGACACCGATTGAACCCAGTAGGACTACAAGAGCCACTTCAGTCTTCACCTTCACTCAGATTTGTGGCCAAGGTCAGAAGATTCAGAACCCAGCAGCATTTTATGGTTTTTTTTCTGGATTTTCTAGACTGATTTTGGGGTTTTTTTTTTTTTGATTTTTCTAGATTGAAGTGAATTGGCCTCAACAATGGTTTCTTGCGCATCAAAATCTTTGAGTTCTTCATCAGAAATTTTCTCAATTACTTGATTACTTCTCTTCCAAAAATGAAAAAATAAATAAATAAATTTTGGGGCCTCGTCTTTTTTCCTTGCAGGTTTCCTTTTTAGTTCTGAACTTTTGATGTCTATGTTAGCAATGTGGACTTGTTTGAAAGATTTTGTAACTATTGAAATGCTTGTGTCCAAAAGTCCAAGTACTTGAATTATTTCAAGTATCTATTGCAAGTATTTTCTTCTTTTTTTTTTTGATTCCCATGCCAAGGTGTTTCGGTTCTTGCTCTTGTGCATATGCTTGGTTCTTCTGTTCTCCAACTTCGGTTCCCATTTTATAATCACAGTTTTTTCTGATTTTTTTTTACTGGATTGGCTTGAAGCATTTGGTCATTTTTTGTTCTGGTTGTTTGTGGACTATTTTTGTTGATTTTTTCTAGTTGTTTATGAATCTGGATTGAACTGAATTGGCCTAGATGTCGACTGATTTCTCAGTATTTTTTCTAATTTTTTTGGCTGAATCTCTGGATTGATCACTGAAGTATAATGCGACTAATTTTTTAGTTTTTTCTAGATTGAATCGGACTGAAGTAGATGTTCACTAATTTTTCAGGTTTTTTTTTTGTTTTTGTTTTGGACTGAATTGGCCGAAGCAATACTGATTGTGTCTTTCTAGTTCATTTTCTAATTGGGTATGGATTGATTTTATGGTTTTTAAGTTTTTTCCTGGTTTTTTTTTATTTTTCTGAACTAGATTTTTTTATTGTTTCTAGACTGAACTGAATTGGCGAAGTGTTGTGAGTCTTGTGACTGATTTTTTTGTTCTTTTTCTAATATTTTCTTGGCTAAACAGGACTGCAATAGAATGCGACAAATGCTTTCAGTTTTTTCTGGACTAAATTGGAATGAAGTAGATGCCGACATATTTTTCTAGTTTTTTTCTAGTTATTTCTAGACTGAATTGGCCTGAAGCATTTATCTATGTGTTTTTAGTGTTCATTTTCTGGTTGTATAAGTGTTTTTTTTTTTTGGGGTTCATTTTGTGGTTTTTCTAGACTGATTTTGGGGTGTTTTTTCTAGTTTTTTTGGGCTAAAGTGTTGCGACTGATTTTTCTTGTTATGTTTTCTGATTTTTCTGGATTGAAGTAGAATGCAACTAGTTTTCCTGAACTGAAGTTTCTGGACCAAAGTAGATTGAAAATAGACACAATCTCCATTCTAACTTTTTCCCTAATTTTGCAATTTCAGAATGTCATCTTCTAATCCAAAAGCAAAAGGTAGAAAAAATGCCCCTGGTGCTCGACTAGATCGTGCTTGGCAACATGGAATTGAAATTGATCCAATCAAAAGAAGAGTGCAGTGCAAGTTCTGTAAAGTTGTTCGAGCAAGAGGCATATATAGATTAAAACATCACTTAGCTTGCACAGATCAAAATGTTGAGCCGTGTCGCCAAGTTTCAGATGAAGTTAGGAATGACATGTTTGAATTGCTTAGTGCAAGTACGGCTGAATCAAGGCAAAAAAAGAAAACGAAATTTGGTACTTCATATGATTCAATGGAAGAAGAAAATAATGGCAGCAATCAAAGAGGCGCCATGGATAAGTTTGTTGTTAAAAAAAGTAGGAAAGAAAAGGGAAAACAATCAACCATAAATGAGAAGTGGAAAAAAAAAAAGGAAAGGGATGAAGTTTGTCAACTCATGGCGCATTGGTTCTATACTAGTGCTATTCCTTTTAATGCGGTGAATAATCTGTTTTTTCATCAAATGATGCAGAAATTGGGAGAATATGGAAAGGGTTTGAAGCCACCTTCATATCATGAGTTGAGGGAAACGCTTTTGAAGAGAAAAGTCCAATCAACACTAAACTCACTTCAAAGGTACAATGAGCAATGGAAATCAACAGGTTGTACCATTATGTTCGATGGATGAACTGATCAAAGAAAGGGAACAATGTGCAATTTTCTAGTAATAGTCCGACTGGTACTATCTTCCTATGTTCGGTGGATATTACCGATATATCGAAGACGGCACAAAAAATATTTGAAATGTTAGATAACATTGTAGAGAAGGTGGGAGAGGAAAATGTTGTACAAGTTGTTACTGACAATGCAGCCAACTATAAAGTAGCTGGAAGATTATTAATGGAGAAGAGAAAAAATCTGTTTTAGACTCCTTGTGCCGCACATTGCATTGATTTGATGCTAGAAAATTTTGAAAAGCACAATCCTATGCAAAAGTCCACTATACATAAAGCCAAATCTGTGGTTTCTTATATTTATTCATGGGGTATAGTTGTGAATTGGATGAAAGAATTTCTAGATGGCAAAGAGTTGGTTAGACCTGGGATTACACGCTTTGCTACTTCATATTTAACCATGAAGCGACTACATGACTTAAAAGGAGCTTTGTTCACATTTTTTTCATCTGACAAGTGGACAAAGAGTGTGTATGCCAAGAAAAAGAAAGGAAAAGATGTGTGCTTGATTGTTTTTGATAGTCAAGAATTTTGGCCAAATGTTGAATTATGCCTGAAGATTGCAACAGCGCTTATTAAGGTTTTGAGGATGGTTAATTCCGATGACGTACCGGCTATGGGTTTTTTGTATAAAGCAGTGGAGCAAGCAAAGGAAGAAATTAAGGCAAACCTAAACAACGTTAGGAAGAGGTAAATTATTGAGTATTCACTTGGGTTTTTGTGGTTCCTGGTAGTGTATGAAATGATTTTCTCTTTGTTTCTAATTTTTTATGGACGAAAGTAGAATGCGAGTTATTTTTTGAGTTTTTCTAGACTGAATTGGATTGAAGCTGATGGCGACTGAATGTTCTTGTTTTTTTCTGAATTTTGATGAACTTAATTGGCCTGAAACATTTGGTTATGTGGTTTTTTGGTACCTTTCTGTTTCTAAAATAGTTATCTCATTTTTTTGTAGTTTTATGGACTAATTTTGGGATGATTTTTGTGGTTTCTTTGGACTGAAGTGAATTAGCCTAGATGGCGACTGAATGTTTTGGTTTTTTTCTGAATTTTGATGGACTTAATTGGCCTGAAACATTTGGTTATGTGGTTTTTTGGTACCTTTCTATTTCTGAAATAGTTATTTCATTTTTTTTGTAGTTTTATGGACTGATTTTTGTGGTTTTTATGAACTGAAGTGAATTGGACTGAAGTTGATGGTGACTGAATGTTTTGATTTTTTTTTTCTGATTTTTGCTGGACTAAACTGGCTGAAGCATTTGGCTATGTGTTATTTTGGTTCCTACTTTCTAGTTGTTTCTGAAATAATTTTTTGGTTTTTTTCTAATTTTTCTGGACCAATTTCTATTCTTTTCCCCTTATTTTTCCTTGTTTCTCTAGATAGATTGTGATATGTTGTTTTTAAATGATTACATAATTAATGAATTTAGTATTTTTGGTAGAAATGAGCCAGTTTTTGCCATAATTGATAAGTGATGAGATGGAATGCTTAGTCAACCTCTCCATGTTGTGGGATATTACTTGAACCCTCGTTTTCATTACAGTTCAAACTTTCAAGTTGATGTGAATGTCAAACGTGGTTTGTATGAGTGCATTTATAGAATGATTTCCGATGAAGATGAAAAAACAAAAATTGAGTTGCAACTCAATAAATTTAGTCATGCATATGGATTATTTGGAATCAAGGGTGCTATTCGAACAAGAGATAAGAAGTCCCCGGGTTAGTAACTTAATATATTGAAAATATAATTTTCTTTTCCACGTATCTTTGAATTTAATCGATTTTGGACAATATGAAAATCTGCTAATAGTTGTTTTATTTGGTTATAGATAATTGGTGGTCTTCTTACGGAGATGATTGTCCAGAGTTACGAAGATTTGCTATTCGAGTGTTAAGTTTGACTTGTAGCTCTTTTAGCTGTGAACATAACTGAAGTGCATTTGAACAGGTAATACTATGAATTTTTTTCTTCTTTTTTTCTCAAGCACTCTTATTGAAGGCCTTTAGTTTGTTTAACTATTTTTTAACATCGAATTTTAGGTGCATTCAAAAAGAAGGAATCGTTTGGCACAAAAAAGAATGAATGATTTGGTCTTTGTTATGTACAATTTGAAATTGCAAGAGAGACAACGACAAAAAGAATCTATGAAATCTTCATTGTTGAAGATTCATTTGAAGATCTTCCTTCTGATGATGAGTGGATAACAGAAATAGAGGGTCCAGATCCAGTGCTACCAACGGGACACACAGGGTTGAGAGTTTTTTTATGAAAATCCAAATCATGACACTTCAGAAGAAGAAGGAACTGAGGATGATGAGATTCAATTTATTACAAGGAATATCATGAGGGCTGGTAAGCAATTTAATATGTAAGTTTTACTATGACTTATTTAAAATATTTTTAATGTATAATTGGGTCATATTTGTTTATGTAGATGATTTTGGACCAAGAGGATCTCGTGGCAAGAGGCCACAAGTCAAAGAAGTGAACAAATTTCAATTAATTGATGAAGATGAAGATAAAGATAAAGATAGAGATGAAGATGAAGATGAAGATAAAGTTGAAGATGAAAATGAAGTTGAAAATGTAGATTGTGATGACAATGATGATTTGTTTCATAATGATCATATGTACTTTGATAATTATAAATCACCTTTTGATAATGATGGGAATGATGACTTTGATGAGGATGACATGTAGTTTGTGCAAAAATATTCATATTGTTAAATTTGAGTTGTACTTTAGTTTGTTAAACAATTTAATGTTCTAACTTAAACTTGTCTATTTGGATGTGAAATTTGTCATGTTTTGATGATTTAAGGTGCATTATTTGGTGTTATTATTATTTTGTGTAGAGTGTGGTTGAAATTGAATGATTAAATGATTAAATAATAGATATTTGTTGTTAAACAGGATTTGGATAAAATTTAGAACGCATATACATCTTATATTTTATATTGTTGATTTTTTACAATTTAACACAAATACACAACTTATTTTTGTGAAAAAATTAGTGTGGGTGATAAAATATACATAATTACTTTTATTTTGATCATTTTTTATAGGATCTTACGATCTTACGATCCGATTTTGCTATCCAAAACAATCTTACAAAAGATCGGTTTTTGATAATTTTTTGTAGAATCTTACGATCCTACCGATCCGATTCCACTACCCCAAAACAATCCTACGTAGGATCTCGATCTTGAGAACCATGCTCAGAACTGGCCAATTTGCCACAATTGTGGTTCTTGCCATTTTTATACATCATTGTGGCTTTCTTGAATTGCATTTTATTTTTTCTTGTAAAACATTATCAAAATATATTTGTATGGATTGTATTTTGTTTTGTATTTTTATGTTTACAAAATCTATGAGATAAAAATAGTTTCAAAAATTAAAAAAAAAATCATTTTGAAAATATAAAAATACAAAATAAATGACACTCCTTAGAAGCCCTAAATGTAATCTAAGAGGTATAATAATATTATCTATTATATATAATAATTTTTTGTCCTTTCTTACACTATTGTTATGGACAACCTCTCTATTTAATCCATATATAATTGTTTTAGTACATTCAAAATTTGTAATTTTCTAAATTTGTAACACATTCTAGTGTCTTATTTCATGTTCTCTACATAACCAATCCAATTTGAACTTCATTTCTTCTCTTTGTCTTCCTTTTAAATTTCTCAAAGGAAGTTTTTTTTAATTTTATTTTTTATCTATTTACTTCATCCTAATTTGTAAAACTTGAAAATTATAGGGAAAATTTTCTTTAAGGATATTGGAAGTTCCAAATTTAATAAAGAGGGTGAAATTTTTAACAATGGCAGAATTATTTTGTCTCCCAGAAAAGGAACTCTTCTTTTAAACATATTTGCAATGTGTACTAGTAAAAAAATTGTATTAATAACTTGAAAATTAAAATATAAAAAATAATACTATATGAAAATGAAATATATTTTCATTTGGAACATGAAAAAACAAGTTCCAACCAATATTTCTAATTACTATAGTGTTTTAAAAACACTATTGGTTTCATTCTAAAAAAATGTATTGGTAGAATATCTACATTACTATTTCATATTCAAAATGAAAAGTGAATCCAATAAAGCATGTTATCATATACGGATTCCATGTTCCAAATGAAGAAGAAAAGTTTTCTTAGTTATTTTGTTAGGTCATGTTTGGTTCAAAGGAATTACCAATTCATTATAGCCTTATTTCTTACTCTGCTCTAATTCCTGTATTTGGTTCAAAAGAATTGAAACTCCCATGAATTCCAATTACACCCAAAGCCTAAATTGGAATTTATGCCTATTAGTTCTGAATTGCAATTCAGTGCAACCTGTAATTGACAAATTTATTTTCTTTCCAATTTTATCCTTCAACTCACTTTATTTATCTCTCATTATTTTTCTCACTTTTCTTTCTCTCTCATAATTTTTCTTACTCTACTTTCTCTCTCATAATTTTTTCCACTATGTTTTTTATCTCAAAATTTTTCTCACTCTATTTTTTTTCTCATCATTTTTGTCAGTCTACTTTCTCTCTCATCATTTTCACACTCTTCTTTCTCTGTTATAATTTTTTTCACTCTTCTTTCTCTCTCTTCATTTTCACACTTTCACACTCTTCTTTCTCTGTTATAATTTTTCTCACTCTACTTTCTCTCTCATCATTTTCTCACTCTACTTTCTCTCTCATCATTTTTACACTCTTCTTTCTCTCTCATCATTTTTCTTACTCTTCTTTCCCTCTCATCATTATCTAACTCTTATTCTTCTCTCATCATTTTCTAACTCTTATTTCTCTCTCATCATTTTCTCACTCAATAATAAAATACTTAAGATAAGGATATTTTAGTCATTTTAACACTATTCATTAGTTCTATTCACCCCAACCAAACACAAGAATAATGATTGCACTCCATACAATTCTTTTGAACCAAACTATTGAAAAGTCTATTCAATTTAATTTCTATTGAATTTATATTCAATTCCAATTTTATTCATTACAGTGAACCAAACGTGCTGTTTGTCTTTATATTTAGAGTATGTTTGTCAATGTAAACTTACTCTAAAGTTCTTCAATGATCAAATAAGTGAACCTTATAAAACTTTTTAATTAATTAACTCACTAAAAAACACCAATCCCAATCTATAAACGAGCAAGAAATATTGCTTGAATGTTGATATATTGGGTGAAAAAAATGTAGCAATATAATTTTAAAAATGTTACATTTACAAATAAATTTTATACATCTTATGTATATTGTTTTGTTATGCATCACAATGTAGGAAAAAGGAAATATAAAGATGGTGCATATCCCATCTTTACCTTTGTTAAGCCCAATTTTAATTTGAAGAGTAATTATCAATAAGGAAGATTTTATATTATATCATTATACAGTTGTTGTTTTTCATAAAAAATAGTTTCCTATTTGGAGGATAAAATAATTTCGGCTTCATTAGAAATTAGAAAGAAATTTTGCCCTCTTTATTAATTTTGGGAGTTCCACCCTATAACCAAAAATTCCCAATATTATATATATTTCTAAATTTTAACTAAATTTTTCTTTGAAGTTTTCTTATATACTTTCCTTTATTTTTTTTAATATTGAAATAAAGCTCACCATCAAGAAAAGCATCTATAGTTGTAATATTTTCAAAAACTATACTAATGACTAATGATGAAGTCTTTCATTATTAGTAATTGATGTAAAATATCATTAATAATTAATTCATAATATATGCACATCAAAATTACTTTAGAATATTACCCCATTAATGAGTTTACTTTTGTTAACTAATTCACTAATTTAGTTATTCATTTATATTTAAATATATTTTATTATCTTATATATAAGTTAAAATTTTATATTCCCTTAAAGCATAGAGAAAGTCATGAAAGAAAAATTAGTTTAATTAATATACTTGTGTGAATTTCCTACATAGGCTCGTTTTGTTAGTAGAAAAGTAAAGTTATGTGGGAATATGATTTCTAGGAATTTAATTATGAGGAAAATGAATACATTTTCAAGGAATTTAAATTTTATGATGTAATTTTGGTGAATCTGATTACTTAAATATGTTTGGATAAAATAAAAATATTTACATGAAAGAGAATATAATATAGCTTCACTATTTTTTAAATATGATTTATTTGTCATATATATCTATCATTATATTATTATCCTTATTCTATATAAATAACAGAGACAACTCTTTTAATCTTTTAATCAAAATATAATTTAGCATTATTTAATTTTGTCAATTGTAATGTGTATAATAGTATCAAAACTCAAAAGAAAAAAAATACTAATTTTATGATAATTCTAGGTACAAACATATTTTATAGTTAATAAAATGTTCATTTTTTAGTACTACCACAATAAATGTTTGTACTAAAAAACAATGACTATTAAAAAGGATATATAGAAAATAAAAAAATAAAAATATGAAGAAATTTTTAGAATTATTCGAATGAGAATTAAAAAGATAAAGAAAATTAAAGAAATATAAATAGGAAGAAAAATTAGAAGAAAGTGATTTCAATAATAAAGGTACAAATAAACATACATTTTCTTACAAAAAATAAAGGACAACAACGATGATCTTAATAATTTAATAGCAAAATTGAAGGAAAAGAAAAAAAAGAAACCCTCATGTAGGATGAAATGAAACCACAATTCAAAAAATAAATAAGAAAATTTTAAAAAATTACATAATTTTCAATTTTAATAACTTATGAATTTGAATAGAAAAAGGTTCTCAAACCTAAAAAAATAAAATTTAAAATTTAAAACTAATAATAATTAAAATAAGAAATTATATCAGCAAGATTTATTTTTAGAAATCTAATTACCTTGTCAAAAAATTTAAAACTTGAAGCAAACAAAGAAAAAGAAACAGATTACTTGTTTAGATGAACTAATCATTGGAATTTGTGAATTCATTATGTTAAATAATAAAAATTAAAAATTTATGTTAGTTGATTTGATTAAATATTGGTGAGAAAAATAGTTGTGCTTCTCCATTATTATTATTAAATTTTTTCGCTTCTTCCACAATTTCAAAATTTAATTAATATTTTCCTATAGTTCTACTTGAAGAAAAATCATTGATCAAATTCTAATATGCTCGAATTAGAAATTAATACTTATAGTATCTTTTTTTTTTTTACTGAAACGATAGTAATTCCATTGAATTGAATAATGGGACTGTACAAATTGTTAGCCAATGAAAGCTACATGATCTCCTTGGTCTAAAGTAATAGCCAAGGAAGAAAATGGAATAGTGGTTGGGTTACCACTATCTCATTTGTTATAACAATAAACTAGTCTTAGACTAGTGAACATGAATCTTAGTCTATACAAGGGAAGAAAGCGATAATAACAAAAGAGATTGTCAAAAGATTGATGTTGTGAGATATAGTGGAAATAGCTAACTTCAACTAAATAACTAAACTTGGCCACTATATCTTCAAACATCAATTGCAATCGTGGGATACATGATTTGAAGTAATTACATATAAGCATTCTAAAAGACCAAGTAGAAATACCAAAATCTTCATGCTGCCATTCTTCAACAGGAAACGATGTCCTATGTCTAGTCTTCAAGTAGAAATCAGACTTTCAAAAAAATCAGTCTAATCAATAATAGCCCATCCTGGATGAATGAACAACAGAGAGCAAGAGTAGTCCAGTAAAAATGGTCCAAACAGAAAAGAGCAACAAGTAACCACACTTTCTTTCAAGTCAGAGCATATAATAAATTGTCCCAGCCAACCACAGAATCTAATGCAGTCCACGAAGAGAAATCAACCCAGCAGATAGTGAAGCCAGAATATTGATTGGAAGAAAAATTCAATCAACAATATGAAACCAGAATGTGGAGGAAAAGAGATTAGGGAGAAAAGAAAATATCCTTGGATTAGAGAGGGATAAAGAGAAGATCCTGGGTATAAGGATGGCTTTCATTTTGGGGGTGAGCAACCGGAAACAGAGAACAAACATTGAAATGAAAACTTTCCAACAAGAATGTAATGATAATAGAGAGCAAATTGCAGTTCAGCCAAAAGGAATCCAAAACAGAAAAGAAACAAAATGATGAAACTGCTCTTGCTTTCAAACAGAAAAGAACAAATAAAAATTGCCCCAACCAACTGAGGAATCATATTCCGTCTATGGAGAGAGCACCAACGGGCAAAAAAAGAACCAAAAAAAGGGTGTCAGAATGTGGGGCTAAAATAGATTAGAGAATAAAGAAAAGAAAGAAATTGGGAGTAGAGAGAAAGAAAAAGAAAGCTTCTTGGATGAAAGCTAAGACTCCAAGCTTCATTGTACACAATGTTGATGCTTTTTTTTCGTTTTTCCTTTTCTTATTTTTTTCCTTGTTTTTGTGCTTTTTCCTTTTTTTTCTTTTTTTTTCCTTCTTTTTTTTTATTCCTTTTTTTCGTTTTTTTTTCCATTTGCAATTTTATTCTTTGTGTGCATCTTTTTTCCCTTTGTTCCTCTTTATCTAGTTTTCTAAGTTTGCAAGAGCAAACCTACCTAAGAGGAAGTAAAGAGAACTAGTGACTGAACAAACCTACCTAAGAGATGCATGAATATATATACATAGTCTCTTATCTTGGCAAAATTGGAAGCCATGGTGGGAAAAGAGATAAATATTGTAGTACCCAATTTGTCTTCCACTTAAACAGAGGGCAAAAACAAAAATGATAAGTTTGAAGAGTGCAAAGCATACATAGTTGCATAGAGAGTACAATGCATACAAACATAATTTGGAAAGTACAATGCATGCATACCATATCCTCATTTTGCCTATCATTCTATTGATCCCTATCTAAGTTCTTTTTTTCCTGCCTCTTTTTTCTTTCTTCCATCTTTTTTTTTTGTTTTTTTTCCCATCTGCTTTTTCTTCTTTTTTCCCTTGCGTTTTTGTTGTTTTTGTTTTCCCTTCTGTTTTGTTTGTTTTTTCCGTTCTGTTTTTGTTTTTGTTGTTTTTTTTTTCCTTCAACATTGCATCTTCCTTCAGAAAAGTAAAAATGGTGATGAGCTATGGTGGGAAAAAACCACCTTATCCAGCGGACCATTTCCACTTGTTGGCCAGCAATGAACATCACATGAAAATAGCCAATGCTGTCCATCTCTAGCAGTAGCCATAGAAAGAAATGATACAGGCAAACATGAGATAATAAATGTGCCTGGCTAGAATATAATGGCCGTAGCATGTAGAGTGGCCAACCAATTTCTTTTGAGGCATTTTAACAAGCAAATTGTTTGCTCTCAATGCAAACCTAGAACTCATAAATCCATGTGATATTGGCAGCCAAAATTTTGCATTACTGTCAAAACACTCAAGCAAAAACCGAGACAGCCAGACACAACACTCCACAATGCAAACCATTGAATGGCCGTAACCATGCAGTATGGCAAAACAATTTCCTTTGAGGCATTTTAACAAACAGGTTGTTGGCCCTCAGTACAAACTTTAAGACTCATACAACCATGTCAGTCAACATTTGCCAATCAATTTAGTCAAGAACATTTCGAAACTCAGACACAGTAATCCACATTTGCCAATCAATTCAGTCAAGAACATTCCATCACACAAAGTAATCAATCTCGCCCCCAAAAAAACAAAAAAAATACTAAATAGTACCAAGAGCGTACCTACCAGAGAAACCCGATGTGATTTTATTCCTCCTTTAGCAGTTGGGCTGATTTTATTCCCCCTTTAGCAGTGATGCGAAGCCTCTTTCCCCCCGAAGTAGAATGGTGCTCTTTGCTCATCTGCTAAAAAGAAAAAAAGAGGAGGGCTATAATATTAGAGTAGTAGGTAATTTTAAATGACTCTTTAGACCAATTTAGATAGTACCCTGGACTTATCATATGACCCAAAAGAAAGAATAAGTAGGCAGCCCGACTGCATTTCTTTTCTTTCCTCACGAGTTTTTACCACTTAGAAAACAAGACCAGGGAATATATGAAAAAAAATAGATAACTATAAAGACGACGTTTGGATACTGATATGGGAAGAAAGGAAAAGCAAAATTCCATCTAGAGGTTACATTAGAAGAGTGATCATGAATGGACAGGAGTCGAGGATCCATCAGTGGGATTAGACTCTTCTTGGTACTAGAATTTGATCTTCAAGCTTCCTGACATACTTTGCTCCAAATCGAACTCCCTTCTGTACTGCACAGGCACCTATTTTGCTTACCTACACTGTGTACTGTGACCCGAGAAATGGGTTGGACTTCCCTCAGCTTCACTGCAATGTCACTGCTTTGTTTACCTTGCCCCGAAGGATTGCAGTACCCTCGTCCTGTCTTGATGCTAAGATCTTCACTTCAAAACCTTCCTACCCTAGGGTGCTCAAAAGCTAAGGCTCCTCTTAGCAGCACCGTCTCCTAATAAGAGGAAAGACAAAAATAGCTGAAATCTTGCGAAAACAATAACCAAAGCAAATGAAAACTTAAAGGAAAGTTAAAAAGAGGCCTATAACACTAACTTGCAGAATAATATGAGGCTTGGGAAACTATACAGAAAGCAGCAAAAACAATTAAAAATATAGATATACAAAATGCGGCAAAACAAGTAAAAAGATAGAGATACACAGATTCTATTTTAGGAATTAAAAGGAAACCCTTCTAAGATCTCTTGATATTCTTGCCGTTCCAAATTGCCGAATCCACCACTTCCTTGGCTGATTTAGTAATCCTCTCAAAGAGCCAAAGATTTCTTGTTTTCCATAATATCCAAAGGATGTATACAGAAAGATTGATCCTGTCATTATTGGTGGAATCCTTGCCCATGGAACTTAATGTTTCCTACCAATGTCGGAAACAAGATTGTTTATCTCGCAAACCGTCCCAGTGAACCGGAGAGAGTCTCCACACCATCGCGGCCCTATCACAAGTAAAAAGGACATGCTCATGCATTCCGCAAATACCACAAATGGGATCTAGCTGAATTCTCCTTTTATACAGCTCTATTTTGGTTGGCAAAATTCCTTGACAGCAGCGTCACAAAAAATGTTTCAGCTTTCCTTTGACCGAAAGATTCCAGATTCTACGCCACATACGCGTAGTAGTTGTCAACCTAGAACTACTCGTAGCTGTGTTGATACTTAAGTGAGCTCGGTGCTGTGCCATAGCAAACTGATATGCAGAATGAACTGTAAAATTCCCTTTTCTATCATGCTGCCAAATGAGCTTATCCAGACCAGCCTCCGTTCTTAATGGAATTTTAGAAATTTCCACTGCGTCCTCAGGGTGAAAAAGTTGAGCAATTAGGTTATGATCCCATTGCGCCCCCTCCTCAACCATTAGTTGGTGGTACCAAACAGTTGACTCTTGATTATGCTCTTTGGGGAGTGGCTTAAAATTTGCTCTATGTGCCAGCCATGGAGACTCCCAAATTTTAATGGTTTTGCCGTCTCCCACTTGATATCTCATCCCCATTTCTAAGATATATTTTGCTCCCGTCCAACATTTCCAAAGCCAAGATACATTTTGTTGAACTTTTGCTTGCATAAGTGTTCCTTGGGGATAATATTTAGCTTGCATTACACAATTCAGAAGCAAATTAGGGAACTGGATTAACCTCCATAATTACTTGACTAATAAGGAATCATTAAAAACTTGTATATCCTGAAAACCAAACCCTCCCAAATCTTTCGGAAGTGTTAATTTGGACCAGGCTTTCCAATGAATTTTATGACCATTATTTGCATTAAAGCCCCACCAAAAATGCGCTGTCTCACTTCTCAAAATTTTGCATATGCCAATTGGGAGTTTAAAACATGACATTACATAGATAGGTAAGGAATTAAGGACTGATTTGATGAGAATTTCTTTACCTGCCTAACTCAAAAATTGAGTTTTCTAGTTACCTATTCTTCTTATGACCGCATCAATGACATATGTAAAGACTTCTTTCTTAGATTTGCCGATACCCAAGGGCAATCCTAAGTATCGGGCACTCCTTTACTCCTTGATCCCATTTAACACCTGAATAATGGCAGTTTTATCACTATCCGCTATGTGCCTACTGAAAAGGACCGAAGATTGATTCAGATTGACTTTCTGCCCTGATGCTTCATAGTAATCTGCGATGATTCTTCGAATTTGCTGAGCTTGCTCCACTGTCGATTTGCCAAAAAATAGTGAATCGTCTGCAAAAAAAAAAGATGAGTGAGGAGTAGTCCTTTACGACATAATCTCATTCCCCAGTAGGTACCCTCATTTACAGCTTTTCTAATTAAAAATGAAAAAACTTCTGAAATGATTGTAAATAAATAAAGAGATAGTGGATCTCATTGTCTAATACCTCTTGTGGGTTGCACATAGCTGCTAACCTCACCATTTATGTTAAAAGAAAAAGATGAGGTACTTATGCATATTATAATCCAATCTCTGAACTTTGTAGAGAAGCCCATCTTAAGTAATACTTGAGATAAAAAAAACCCTACTCAACTCAATCAAAAGCCTTTGTCATATCTAATTTCAAGGCCATAAAACATTTTCTTAATTTGTTAAGGCTCTTAATATGGTGTACGCATTCATGCGCAATAACAACATTGTCAGTGATTGTCTTCCAGGGACAAAGGCAGCCTGGCTTTCATGTATGCAAACATTGAGGTAGGGTTTTATTCTTTCAACCAGAATCTTAGATATTATTTTGTAGACAACATTGCATAAGCTAATAGGCCCATATTGGGCTATTTGGGTTGGGTTCTTTATTTTGGGGATAAGAGTAATAAGTGTATGGTTTACACTCTTCAGCATTCTTGAATGGACAAAAAAACTTTTAACAACAAAGATGATATCCTTTTGAACTACATGCCAATAGTTTTGAAAGAAGAGTGGAGTCATACCATCCGGTTCTGGTGCCTTATTAGGGTGCATACCAAATAAAGCGTTCTGGATCTCAGCATCCTCAATTGGGCTGGTTAGTCTTTGATTCATGGCACTTGTAATCGCGGTTGGGATACCTAGCAAAAAAGTTAGGTCAGTCTTTGGAGAAGAAGTAGTAAAAAGTGTAGAGTAAAAATCAAAAACTTCCTGTTTGATTTTCTCGGCATTAGTGCAAATTTGTTCATTTTCCTTCACCAGCTTGTCAATTGCATTCAATCTTCTTCTTTACACTGTAGAAGCATGAAAAAACTCTGTGTTCTTTTCTCCCTCTTTTAGCCATTGAATGCGGGTTTTTTAGTGCCAGTACTTTTCCTCTTCACTATATGCTTTATGCAAATCTTCTCTCAGCTTCTTCCAAATTTGCCAGTCTCTTGTACCCCCTGCTTGGCTTAGCAATTCCATTTGCACTTTGATCTCCCTTATCCTTCATGCTGCATTAGTATGTGCGGCAGTGGCCGACTTTAGCAAGTCAACTCTACACTGTTTGATTCTGCTAGTGACTTGGTACATTGGAGTTCTATGTTGGATCCGATTCCATGCTTGCTCTACTAAAGCAGCTATTCCCTCCTGTTTTATCCATCTTTTGTCAAAAATGAATCTTCGTTTCTGTCGAGGATTGGCCCTACAAGTATCCAACAAAAGGAGAGAATGATCGGAAGCCTGTTTCTCCAAATGTTTGACTACCGCCATAGGGTGCTGAAGTATCCAATTAGCTGAACCAAAGAAACGATCAAGTCTTTCTTCAACGAAGCCCTCTTGCACCCTATTATTAGTCCAAGTGAAAGGTCTCCCAGTAAAGCCTAGATCTGCCATACCCATGACTTTGATAAAGTCTTTAAAACTCTGAAAACTGGCCTCCAAACGGGGTTGACCACCTCTCTTCTCTGTGTTATCCACTAGATCATTGAAGTCCCCACCCATAAACCACTTGTTCCCCCATTTTCTTTTGGCCTGTTGAAGATATTCCCATTGCTGACTGTGGACTTTAGAATCCGTACTTGCATATACAAAAATAGCCAAAACTTGCTCTTGATCTTCCTGCTTATTGGCTTGTACTTCAAAACAAAAATCTGTTGATATCATGTGATTTATTACCATATCATCACTCCAAAAAAGCAAAATGCCACCTTTTGTTCCCGATGGATCAACAGTTTTCCATCGGTCTTGAAGGCGAGAAGTTCTGCAAAAGGTTTTGGTAAAGGACGCCTTTTGTTTAGTCTCACTAATAAATACCATATCCGAGAGGTGGAACCTAATGGTTTCCTTAAACTGAGAAATGGTAGAGAACCTTCCTAAACCTCTACAATTCCATGCACAAATTTTCATTGATTTACTTAGGGCCATTTGGGGTTGGCTTCCTCCACCTATAGATCGCGAATGATAAGACCTTGGTTCCTTCTTTTCTGTCTGCCTTCCTATCCCCGCTCACCCTCGGATTTATCCTTGCCTTTCTGAATGACCCCTTTTCGTTTTTCTCCTGCACTATGATGTGGTTGCACTAAGGTTTGAATCCCTGGTGGTTGCGGAACTTTGGAAACAACTTTGCGATGCCATTTTCGCGTTCGAATCCCTGGAACTTTGGCCACCATTTCTTCTACATTTAGCTCCGATATTTGGGGAGCCTCTTGTGGAGGATTTGAGACAACCACCATCATCATTGGAACGTTTACAAGATTTTGCTCTAGGGTAGAAAAATCAGCTTCAAGGTTCTGATTAACTGTTTTCTCTGCCTGCTCCTCTTCAAGATTGCTCACCTTTTCTTGTATGACCCCATCCAAGTCCATTGTAACCCTTTCCGTTGGTGCAGTTGCTTCATAATCCAAGGCCTTTTGTATAGAAGGACTCATAGCCTTACTCGTGGACCCTGTGCTTGGGTCAACCACAAGGATCAGGGGAGAAATGTTTTCACCAGAGAGAGGGTGGGCAACCTCAGTTTTTTTGGCCACAGTATTTTTTCCAGCTTGACTTCCAAGGCCTGAAACTACTTGATTACTCGGTTTGTACCCTCTCTTGACTAAATCAGCCTTTAGCCATTCAACAAATTGACTCTCTTTCAGCTTATTATTTTTACAATCCTCTTTTCGGATCCCACATGTATTTTCCAGATGGCCAATACTTACAGTATCTAAAAAAGGGTTTACTTTCCAAATTTTTATTTTTTATTTTAAAAAAAAAGAGATAACTTTTGAATAAAAGTATGCATGATTTAAAATTAAAAATTATAGATAAAAATAAAAAATTATATATTAATATTATGTTAAATATATTATACTTTATAATTTAAAAAATTATCCACAGGAGGGATTACAATTTAACAAAAAAAAAATTTATATCTACCACATCTTTATCTTTAGGATAGTAGATTGATTATATAATTTCTTTTTTTTTTTGTATTATATACTTAAGCAGTTCCAATTAATTTATGGGCTATAGAATATTTTCTCAAATTCAAGGCTATATTTGGACAAGCCATTTTTGTTTATAAATAAGCAAAAAGTTAACTTTTTTTCCAAACAAAAGTAAATTATTTAAACATATTTTTATTTTAAAATTAAAAATTCAAATTTTCCTATTCAAAACCTCTCTCACATAATTTTAAAAAATTTCCCCCTTATCTTTTTTCTAAAATATTTTTTTTATAAAAAATTTCGTATTAAAATTTTTACACATTTCAATATAACTTTTCTTAAATACATCACATTACAAACGGAGCCAAAATATAACTTTTCTCAAATACATCGCATTACAAACGGCCAGTGTCACTCTCATATTTGCATATTTGCATATTTGCATATTTGCATGTTCATGTAGACATAATAAATTTAGAAAATATACAGACATAATAAATTTAGAAAATATACATCGCCTTTTGGACATACGACTATAAAATTGGCCCCAATAACAGGAGAAATGGGTATGGTTGTTTGTGGATTTTATATACTAACTATAGTTTAATCCAACACTAGCCCTTCCCACTGGAGACCTAAATAAGCGCCCATCCGCCCGCTCCGCTCAGAAGGGATCCCCAAATCCTGCTTTTCTTCATCTGATTCACGTTAATGGCGGACGATTACGGTTCAGAAAGTACTCTCGTGCTCTGTCAGGAACCAAAACGCTCTGAAATCCCAGCGGCTTTGAACATGCCCAATCAAACGTTTGAAGAACCACCAAAATCATCCTCTTCTGATCTCATCAACGATGTCGCTGAAGAATCTCGACTTAACCCTGTTAGTCTTCCTAACGATTTCGACAACGCGATTTGGCAGAAAACTGATTGTATGGATTTTGGAGAAGAACGTGATCAGGGTCTCGTCTGCGACGTCGTTCCACATGTTCACGAAGAGAATGTGGAAAAAGCTGACAATGCTGCGAGAGAAACCGTTTTGATGAAACAAGAGGGGAAAGGTTTTGAGGAAGAAGAGGAAAAGATGGAAAGCGGCTGCGCTGCTCCTGTATGTTTGAATGACCGCGTTTTGGGGAAACAGCAATTGAAGTCTGGGTGTTTCGACCGCGCCGTTCTTGGTAAAGAAGAATCAAATCTTGATATGAACGGTGCGCTTTTGGAGAATAGTGAAAAGGGTGTCTCTGGAAGTCAAGACGGATTGGAATTTAGCGAGAAAATGAATAACTGGGGAAATTCTAAAGAAGGGTCTCTTAAGAAGTGTTCTTTGAAGATTGCAGTTATTGATGAAACGGCATTGGTAGAGTCTTCTGGTATTGCAAAAGGATTCAGAAAGGAACGAAAGATTGTCAAGAATCTGAATAATAATGAACAAGAAAATGGTGGGAATAGGGAAAAGAGGCCGAGGAGGAGGGGTAAAAGTGGGAAAAACAAGAATTTGGGGAATCACGAGAAAGAAAAGAATCTCGATTTGGGTCTTACTGATTGTGGGATTAGAATAACAGAAGCGTGTGAGAAGAAAAGGCAGAAGAACGTTTATTCAAGGAAGGAACTGGAGGAGTTGAGGCATGTAGGACTTGAAAGTCAGAGGAAGAAATGGGCTGAGGTATATTGTGGACTTGGACCTGTTGTGCAGCAGGAGTACGATGGATTAGTGGGCTATGATTATCATCATCAGTATTATGATCAGAAGCAGAAGAAGTACATCCATGTGGATCTCAATGGTGGACCTCCAATTTTCAGTGAGTTTATTGGCTTTTCTGCTTCACTTTTATCTGTTTATGTTGATTTTGTGGCTTGGGCCATAAATGTTATTTGTGGTTGCCAATTGGTAGGAGTTGTGTTTTTGATCAACATAACTTGCTGATTGCTGATTTTGAAATACATGGTCATTTTCCGAGTCTTATTTTGTTCGGTTCTTCTGTTTAGAATCTTGACTAGGTGTAATATAACCTGGGTTTAATTCCTTGCTGGTTTCTGTTAAAGTAATGTTGTCTCTGCATCAGTTATTTTGTCAGTTTGATTTAGTGCGGAAACTGGTTACGTTATTGATCACAGCGGTGTTTTAGTTGTGCAAATGGATTTGCAGTTTTAGTTGTGTGCATAAGTTATTAAAGACTAAGGGTTGTGTAATTTCAGTGTGTTTGTTTTTTGTGATTTCCATCAATATGCTTCGTATAGTGCTGAATTTTTGTTTGTGTAATCTTCTGCTGAATGGTGGTTTGATTAGAACTTTCACTTTTCAATCTCCAAATGTGGATGTAGTCAGCAATTTCAATTTTGTCGCAGTGTTTAGACCTAAAGCTTTTTATTAATTGTAACTGGAGTCATCTTATCTAGTTATGTCTCCTAACTAGGAAAAGAATGTAACAAAGGAGACTTTTAGTTGCTATTTTAAACTGTTAACTCTTTGTTCTCTGGTTGATTTTGTTAAAATAACATTGTTGGTTGGCTGGTTACTTTTCCCTGACAGTTTGTTCATTTGCTGATCAGATCACTAGAAGACACTTGTATGTCTTGCCACTTCTTTTTGTGAACAATGAGATTATTTTCTTTACACTTGGGTGATTATGGCTTTTGTTTATTGTGCGCTTATAAAACATAGTTCAAAACATTTAACTTCATCAAATTGTTGTCACCTAAGAGCAATTTTTGACCTGTTGATCCTAGTTTCTGATGGTCTTTGTCTAATTTCCTGTGGGATGTTGTCCCATTTTATTTAGTTGTATTTGTTTCTCACCCTGGTTCTTCGTAATGTGAGCAAGTTGGTACAAACAGTTAGAAATTACTGTTTTGACTTTCCTACTACCACCCTTTTTTTTATATTCTCTGAGGAAATTTTCTTCTCCTTTTATTGCTCAATTTTCTGTTCTGTTTCTCTCAGGTCAAAGGGTGATGATTACCTGCAACCATTCTGTATTTTGACATTCAATTGATTAACACTTCGGTTTTTTCTTCTGGGGATTCATCTGCCTTCTTCCCTGATCCTCTGCCCTTTGTGCAAGCTTAATTCCCTGTTTAGATTGGCTCTTGATGATGCATTTTGAAGCCCAACATGTGGAAAACACTATTTGGATTGCTAGGTTTGAAATATTATCCAAAACACATTTTGGATCCAAAAGACAACGCCTCTCCCCTTCCTCCCTCCTTCATGCTCCAAACCCCCCAAAATTCCTATCCAATTCCTCCACACCTATTTCCCCCGTCTCCTTCGTCCTCCATGGCCATTCCCCCCACCCCTAATTCTTCCTTCCCACTCCTCTTCCCCACTGACAAATATCTAACACACGTTGGAAGAATTTATTTGACCAATATCTAAACCAATGCCCCCTCTTTGTCCTCCTCTATTCCCCCAACCAATGCTCACCCCCAGTTCTTTTTCTTTTTTCGGGGGGTGGGGATTTCATGTATGAAAATTTAATTTTGCACTCAGGATCTAGCTTGCACTTTACTCCCTTTACTTATCAGCAAATTTCTCTCCTCCTTCTAACAAGTAAATTGGGGTTCTAATTGTGTCAATTTGGTTTCAATTTTTTCTTGTGTGCACAGGTGCAATGGCTGCAAAGGGAAGTGGAAACCATCTAAGGGTCTTTGTTCACTGAAGATGTCCAGTGGAAATGTGGTCAAAGACACCCTGTGCTACATAGACAGAATATACTGTACATTTGTGGACCTAGGGACATTCAGTTTAGGACATGTATATAGTTTGGTGCTGATTAGAGTGTTCTTTGTAGATAACTGATGCAGATTTTTCCCTGAGGTTTGAAGCCAATGATTCTTTGGCTTTACATCTGCAGCTTATGTAAATTTTGTCCATTTTGTTGTAGCTATCAATGTATCTGATGGTATATACGTTCTTGTATATTTTGGAGTGAAATGATGCTACATTTTGAATGAAATATGACGTCAAGTAGTCGTTGCTATGAGTTCTGATTATTGAATTATGACTCTCTGCAATTGGGTGGCTTTCCTTTTCGCTATCAAAATCTTGTCTTGGTGGATTTTTGGTGTTTATATGAATGTACACAACTAAATCTGCTAATGCCTTTCAGGTGAAGAATCTTCAGAAAATATTGGAGATAAGGAAATAGCTATGGAAAACCCCATGGATTTTACTTCTGGTCTTCCTGCAGCTAATATCAAAACTGGCTGCTTGACTGAGCAGGGGGAGTACATAGAAGATAATAGTGATGAAGACTACAGTAGTATTCAGAAACCTGCATTTTTTGTTTCTGGTGAACCTAATTTTGATTCTGGCCCTCCAGAAGATGGGTTAGAATATCTAAGGCGCGTGAGGTATGTCTTTAAACTATTATCATATCTTTCTCTTTTCCTTTCTATATCTTGTCTTCAATGATGCTACTTCAAGGACGAATGGGATTAATTAGGGGATAGATTGATGAGTTTCTCAGATACATTGCACCAAAAAGATATATGATTGGAGAAATAATTGAATAGTGCTTTCCATGCATATCTCTTGAATGCATTTTAAGACAATATATCTGGATTCTTAATTTCATATTTCTCTTAAATATATTGGATAGCCTTTTCCTTGGAATATCCTTGTACCTCCATTTCCAATGGGAATGGCATTTAGGTTGATAGCAAGTGGAAATTGATGTTCTAATCTTCTAAAGTGATAATATGTTTTGGGAATATCTTAGTTGATAAATTAGTTCTTCGTTTTTTCTTTAGCACCTTCGGTGATTCCTATACCTGTTATGTTTCATGTGTATATTGTTGCAATATAAGATATTGACTAACTTAGAAGCTACGTAATTGGTAGAATAGTAACTCTTTAAGGGACATCTAAATGATACAACATAAGGTTTGTGTATATATGCATATGATGAACTAGAATCAGTAGTGAATAATTTAAGAGCAAATTACATGAACGGAGAATGCATGTATTCTACATTTTAATGAACTCCGCCAGAAAAGAAAACAGGAACAAGCAGTACATAACATGTGCATACTTAGGTGGGGTTTGTTATTTGGAGGAAAAGGATTGCTATGCCATGTTTTATTCTTTTAATAAAAGTTGAAATTTATCTCTCTAGACTGACATATCTTGAATGGTTTAAGTAGTTCAAAATATGGGATCTGAATTGTGTAGGATTACCATTTAATACTAATATCCTGCTTGCATCATAATTATTATCTTTACTAAACTCTGGAGGCCTTAGTCCTTTTTAGAGGTGATATGTCTTCTGGGAATCATATTTATAACTTTCTAATCATACTATGTTTTACACTTTTGCCATGCAACCATCTCGTGTTGCTCAATGGGGCATGTGCATGAAGTCTCTGGATGTCTTCATTGGCCATGGTTATGCTTTTACATCAGGACTTTGTCTAGTATCAATGTGGTCTAGTGAGATGGGACTGCAGCTTGCTGTCAATATAGTTTAGTGAGGTGGGGATCTATAGGATGTACTAAAATTTTCAATAAGAAATGAAATTTGATTTTGGTCTTCCTTTTTCCTGTGTCTACGTAAGAAAAGAGTTAACTACCTGAAGTAGGAGATGGTTTAAACTTTAATGGTAGATCATAACTTTTCCAAATCTGTGGTTGAGGGTTCAAGTCCCTTTTACACTTTGTAGGAAAAGATCAATACTTGATGCAGTGCTAATTAAGATATTGACATTGCACTGGTATTGCTTTAAGTATGTGCTGAAAGTCTTTGAACGTCTTCGTTGGCCACAGTTACCCTCTTACATCTGGACTTTGGCCTTCCTTTTTCCTGTGTATGTGAGAAATGAAATTGGAATTTGGTCTTCCTTTTTCCTGTGTACATAAGAAAAGAGTTAACTACTTGAAGTAGGAGATAGTTTGATAATAGATCATAACTTTTCCAAGTCTCTGGTTGAAGTTTCAAGTCCCTTTTACACTTGTTTGTAGGAAAAGCTCGATACTTGAAGCATTGGTAATTAAGATATTGACATTGTACTGGTAGTGCTTTAAGTAAGGAATTGAAGTATGGTGAATTGTAGTGCAAACAAAGTTAATTAGGCTTGTCTCTTGTAGTTTCAAGAAGCAGTTTGCCGTGTTGGAGTTACTTTCATGCTTCTTAAAGTTTCCTAAGCATTTTGGAAGTCTTTCTTGTGACCATGGTTGCATTTATAAGTGAGCTAGATGACCTTGTGTCTCCTAGATTATCTAGTACTGGAAAGATGAAGTGCTTTCAGTAGTTGATGCCAAGAAGCTGTCATCCATGTATAGATTCTATGTTGAAATAGTCTTATTTGCTTATGCAATGTTAATTTGATCTACAAAGCTTCCAAAAACATTTGCTGAATTGAGGGGAAAGTGCTCACTGATCACAGATAAAGTATACCATGAGAATTGTCTTTCAATTGCTGTGCAGATTTTTCCAGCCAAGATTTGAATTTCTCTTGATTTAAGCTCCACTATGTGAACAACTATTTGCTACTTTTTATTGGTACATCCCCTATCCCAAACCACATTTCAACTATGAAACAGTTGTGTTACCTGGGTGTTAGATATCAGGATCCCATGAATGGGTGTGACTCTTCATTCAAATTCAGAACTACAAACCATATTTGGCTATCATAGGATTCAAATTCATATTTTGGTTTACAAGTGGAGGGGAGGACAGAGACTTCACTATTTCATGCCCTAGAAGAAAATTATTTATGCAAAATTGCATCCCAAATACAATGACTATAGCTTATACATTTAACAAATATAAGCCAACATCTGCTTCCCCCAATCCCCTCTTGTCTCGCCCCCTCCTCGTTGTGCTTGACACCTGCAATGCTACGGTTAAAGCAATTGATTTTATTTCGAGATTTCAATGTTTAAGTGTTGGTTGCTTTGTTCATCACTCTTAATCCTGAAACCATGGAAAAGAAAATGCAGAAGTCATGGGGTTATTGATCCCTTGCATATTTGAGTCTTTGATTTGATTGTTTTAAATAAGCTTTGGTTGCTTTGTTCATCAGACTTAAGAAGTGTGATTGATCCCTTGCATAGGCCATACAACTGATTGGTCCCTTGCATATTTCGCAATATATTTTGCAAAATAAGAAGTGTATAACATAAACATTATTTCTAGACATAATCTTTTAGATGCAGCCCAAGTGTTTGCAACAGCAGGATCAATTAAGTTATGTACAAAAATGTCTCTTAATGATTAGACAAGATAGAAACAGAAGAGGAGTATCCTGAGATTTGAGTGGGATTGATCGGGCACCTGAACTGTTATGATTGGTCATTATGGCAAAACAAATTCTTGTTATATGGCAAGAGCTATAGGACCTGGACTCAGCATTTCAGGGCCAGTATATGTGTCGACATGGGTACTGTTATGGGATCTGTGTCACATCTGGTCAAATGACAATGGATCCTTTGACATTTGATTTGAGTGAAGTTATCTTTTGATTGTCAAAAGCTGTAACTTATTCATGATAATGAGAAGAGTTTTAATATAAAGAAAGTACTCTTTGTACCAAAAAAAAAAAATCTATTTTTCATGGTCCAACTTTTTTACATGCTGGGCCCACCATCTGCCCCGTTTAGACGCAGGGAAAAAAGCTCCCCCTGCAATTGCACCCGCCATCCATCCCCCTTGCCCCTCGCACGGGTCAGACGGGATGGGTACCTGCTTGTGGTGGGAGAAAGGGCTATCCCTAATCCTACTTGCTTAAGATAACATGTTGTGAGTTACCTGAGACTAGATAAGAATATCCTTGCTTGTTAGATTTCCCATACAAATCTATGTAAATGTTAAATTTATAATAATCTCATGAATGTAATATTACAAACATTATAAACAACTCCAGTAGGCATTTAAATTATGCTTGTTAAAATATTAAATCTTTTGTACTATAACCTTTTTAGCACATTTGGTATTCTGCTAATTTATAAGGTTTTTGAATATACTCGTATTGTGGTGGGTTAGGGTATAAAAATATAGCATAAATACCACAAAAAGTCACCTTATTCACCTTATTCTCCTAAGTAAATAATGCTTAAGTTGAAAAAAAGAAATAAAAAGAAATAATTATAACTACTTAAATAAAATAGGCTAAATTTACAAACAAAATATAATTTAGAGAAGTAAAGTGGACTAATGCCCTTTAAAGACTAGATGAAAAGGGTTTAAAACAAGAATTATAAGGAATTCCTAAGAAATTATTATAATATAATTTCCCAATCGTTAGGTCAATTTAGCTATGGACTCATGCAAATAATGGGGCAATTTTTTGTTTTTCACTCTAGCTTCTATTTTTAGTTGCTAGAATAGAATGAATACGGCAAATATTTGTATTCTACCAAACTATTCAAATGTAAAACAATTATAATTAAGAGCCTATTAATTCTCTCTACTTATTTTTTTTAACTAGAGATTCTATGATGCTAATATTAATATTCCAATCTTTCATGAATATCAATGATCAAATACAAAAACATATAACACACACTAAAACTTGATATTAACTTAGATGACCTATAACATAAATCAACACAATAAAGGAAAATATAAACTATCCATCATCGAATCTAAGAAAATAAGAATTTAGTTGCTCATAGCTCATCATCATCATCACCTTTATCCCAAACTAGTTGGGGTCGGAGGTTGATGAATCCAAAGATATAAATTCATAAAATAAAGAAAATATAATAAAATAAATAGATAAATAGATAAAGAAATAAATAAAAATATTTAAACTATAAAGGGCAGTCGGGACCATTAGAGTTTTGCTCTTCTACCACACTAATATTTTTTCTCCACTCTGTTCTACTACAAACCAGCCGCTAATCTATTTCCCACTCCACTAGATCTTGTTTTACTACTTTTCCCCATGTAAATTTCGGCCAACCTCTCTCTTTCTTCCAGTCATGCTCCTTATAACAAACTTTTGTTCTTACCGGCACATCTATAGGTCGCCGAAGAATATACCCAAATTATCTTAATCTATGTTCTCTCATCTTTTCTGCCACCGGTGCTACTCCAATTCTTCGTCGAATATCCTCGTTTCTTATCTTATCCATCCTTGTCTTACCACACATCCACCGTGACATCCTTATTTTTGCTACGCCCAACTTATGCTCATGTTGTCTCTTTGCTGGCCAACATTCGGCTTCATATAGCATCGTTGGTCTTATAGCTGTTCTATAAAATTTTCCTTTTAACCTAATCGGGATTTTGCACGTTGTAGTTGCTCATAACTATTAAAACAAAATTAATTGAAGGAGCAGAACATTAGATTAAAGCATAAAGTATAAGAGACTCATTTTTACAACAAGAAAACAAGCCCACAAGTTAATCATCAATTAAGTCCAAAATTTTCAGAGCGGAGATGTTTTTTTTTTTTTCCTTTTCTCTGAAGTTCTTCAGGATCTTAGCTCCAACCTCTAAGATCTAACTTGTGTTTAGAACTACAAAAGTTATAAAATTTATTCCTATGATGGGTATTTATAGAAGTTTAAACTTAAAGGATTCATAACAAGTGATCCAAATTAGCACAAATGAATCTAGAAAAGTCAAAAAACGATTAAAAATTGCAATTTCAGTACCTTAGTTCTGGCATGGTCACATTGCTAGCATGAGCTTGACTAATTCCAAACCTCCCCTTTTGGCTGACTTCTCATAGTTTTGTGCATTGATGTTTTCTTTGATGGACTTTCTGAAGCTTTTCAAGGGAGAATTAGGTTTCGACTTCCATAAAAGTTGTAGCTATTCTTCTTAGTTGTAATGCTTCAAGAATCATTGAAATTGGATTTTTATCTTAAGATGTGGCTATCCTTGTGAAATGTATAAATCATTAGTCGGTCTCGTATTTTCTCTCCACGCTTAATTTTTGACCTAGATACTAGTAGCTATTTTAGGAGAAACTCAAAACATAAGAATTGAAATATATTCATAGAGTTTTCTTTAGTATCTAAGATCTCCTTGGGTTAAGTGGAAGAAGAGATACACTTTGTTGAAATTTAGCATCCAAATTGCTTATTATGCACGCCCACACTTCCAATCTTTGGTTTTGATGGATTTTTTCCAAAATTACTCCTTTTCAATTTTTTTTTATGCTGATGGAACATTTTTACCTAAAAACACATAATATATAATTAGCCTCCATTTAACCCCAAAAATGACATTAAGAATCCTAATTTATAGTTCATTTGGACAGTGCTTTTACACTTTCATTATCATGGAATAAAAAAAAATGCTAGCGAATACATGTAAATTATTAGTGAACACATTGTACTTAGAGTACCCCCCTGGTATTTTATTCTTTTCATATGTCCCCGTATTCTGATATTAGAAGGTTGGCGTGTCCGACTCTTAGACACACACCAAACCCAACACCCTGAAAGTCAATGTAACATAACATGACATTGCTTTGAAGGATTGCTAATCATGAAAATATGCATACCGAAGCATACTGAATTAAACTTCTTATGATGTTTTTTATACTATTTGACCCAGAAAAAGAAAACAACAATGCTGTCTTTGCATGCCTGTATGTGTTTGTATCCACCATTTGGGATTCTTAGAGACGTTTTATATATGAATATGTTTGCATATTGATTTGTATTTGTGTTTACATGTGTGTGAGATGTTTTTGTTGAACTTGTAATAAGGTGTACATAGAAGGGAATGTGCATTTAAAATTGACTCAATGTAGGATTACTCAATGTAGGATTACTTGCTTCTGTTGTTTTTCTATTCTTCTGTGAAGCGTGACAATTTCTTTATTATTCTGTGCGGAGTAGATAGCTTTGATGAGTTGAGTAATTCTGTTATTAGTTTATTGTCATATTGTAAGCATGTGTCCGCATGGGCATGTTGTGTGTCTGCATCTATGTATATGTAGGTTTATTTGCGTGCATGGTTTTGAGCATTGAACTGTTCTCTTGGATACTCTTTTTTAATTTCCTCAAAGTCATAAGCCTACTTTCTTTCCTACCCTTTTCATTGGAGATAATTCGATTGAAATGCATATTCTGCTACAGAAAAGAAAGGCACTTGAGTGTTTTTGGTCATCAACATCTTTAAGATATTCCATTTCATGTTCTTTCTACATATTGTTTATTTCTTTGGAAAGTAAGATGATAGGAAACATTCAGTAAGAAAATTCAGACAGAGATACTCTGTCTGATGTCAGCTTTACACAATACCATCTTTAAAAATTCTAAGTGGCATGTGTATTTCCTTCAGAATATTGTAGCTACTCAGTGAGCATATAACTGAGATAATCATCATAAAACAACCAAAAGTACAAAAAGAATTCATTGAATATATTTATATGTGATTCTCATCTTCATAATGCACTTTTGCTAGTAAGTTTCTGCACTTTCCCTTGAACGTTCCAGATTTTCATTTTACTTTGGACTATTATGGGATAGACCCATTTATCTGGTGCTTCCATCTATCTTTCTAGATACACATTTTTATCGATATGCAAATCCGGTAAGTATTAATCTTAAACTAAATTATTGGTAGGTGGGAAGCTGCACAGATGCCCCAAGTGAATGTTGCCAAGATTGATAAAAGTAAGTTAAAGAAGGAACAAACTAATTATATGCCTCAAATTCCAAATGTTGCAAAGTGTCCGGAGCACTTAATGCCGCTCAAGGAATGGGAAGATGCATTTCTTGCTGATTTTTCAGAGTTGAGGCTGGTATATTATATTTTACTGCTTTCTTTTATTTTATTATTATTATTATTATTTAAAAATTTTCAAATCACTGCTGTTCAAGTAAAAGTTTTGCTTTAATGCTTAAAATAATTTGAATTGCTTGTAGTTTTGGTTAATGCTTCTTTTTGTCTCTTTCATGTGTTGTGCTTGAAAATAGTGAATCTTGGGGAATGAGTTTACTTTAAAATGAGACACATGAGTTGATAACCTCTAACATGTATTAGTTTCTGTTTTTCAATCTGTTTCTTTTCTTGCACTTGGGGACAGACGTGTTCTTTTTTCTTTGTCCTTTTTCTTTTTCTAAAATAATCTTTTTCCCTTCAGGCCTTATCACGTTATGGAAATTGTGAAGAGCCGTTGCAATCTTTTGCTGTTTACAAAGAAGAATCCTCCTCCAAGCTTTTTGAAGGCGCTCTTGAAAACTTTGATAATGTGTCATTTGAAGGAGATTTCTGCCAAGCTACTCAATGCTCTATATCACAAACTCGTGATGACCCACACTTTTCCTCTGTTGCCAATGATAATGATGGTTCAGGTTCTACGGAAGGTTCCAGTTCCAAATTATCTGAAAGGGGGGCTTCTGTTGAATACCCCCCTACTTTGTCTGTGATTATACATATGGATTCTGTAGCTCGAGTTTCAGCACTGAGGAAGCGCATAAATATGGCAGAAAGTATGAATAATTTATCCTGGAATGATTGTTTATGGCTGTTTGCTCTGTCTGCAGCAGTTGATTGTCCTCTTGATGCAGACACTTGTGCAGCCTTTCGATCATTACTACGGAAGTGTGCTGCCTTGCGAGCTGAAAAGTTGGTGGTGGATGAGGAGGTTGCCATGCTTAATACTCTGGTGACCATATCAGGAAGATACTTTGGACAACTGGAAAATTGAATGCTTTCTCTAATGCTGACTCTTTCATGCCAATAGTCGCTGACTGTGCGCACCCCCCCCCCCCCCCCCAGGTTTTAAGTTGGATAAGTGGTGATTTTGTTGAACGTGATATTAAATGTACAAGGCAACAGTGTCTTTTTATTTTACCTTTATGCGGTTGAAATGCAATGTGATAAAGTCCAAACTAACCAAAGTTAGAATCTGACATAATTGAACTAATTCAAAGCTGAATTCAAAGAAAATTCCTAAGGCGAACACTTGGGAAATTTAGTAATAGATCTAAGTAAAGGTATAAAGCTGAAGGAATGAAATATGACCCAATTAAAAATTTAGAACCTTTTTTCTATATCTTGAAATGGGGTATTTATAGGAGGAATAAGGTAATTTTATATAAAGATAAAGATGGGATAAGTGGTCATGAATGAAAGATGATCATTATGGCCTTTAGAAAGAGGAGTGGATGGTTTTCTTTATCTTTTGGGTGCGAGATAGGTCTTTTTCATTGTGACAAAAGTGGCCTCTATGTTCAAAATTGAAAATTTTTAAAATTTTTAAATTTGAAAACATAAATTTTCAATAACTTTTCTGAAATCAAAATCTGACTTTATCGAAGTATTTAGACATTATTAGGGTGCATTAAATATCTTTCCTTGAATCATAAACTCTATTTATCATTATCATCTGAACTGTGCTAAATTTTATGAGTAGTAAACTTAGCTTCTATTGGGTGTTGATTCTCTTTTCACATTCAATTGGCAAGCGAGCAACTGATTCATAAATCTGTAATTATTTTGGAATTTCCAAAAGTAAACTTCAGATAGACCAAGACTTGGTAGAAAGACTAGGAAAGTTCAAACTTGTAGAGGAAGAAAGAGAAACAAATCTACAACCCAAACATGTCAAATAAAGTTTGAAGCAATGTGATAAAAAGCTTAGTGGGGAGAGTTCATGGAGAAAAATTTGTAAACTTCACGAGCTCCAACTTCTAGATTTTTTTTTGCTTCATTACTTAACATTGTGATCCATTTGGATTGTGTTGTATTTGAAAATTTAGTATTAGAATGTGTGTAAGTTTTGGTGGGAATTTTTTGTAAGGAAAAGTGAATGAAAAAGTAGATTGGAGGGAATTTTTTTTGGAAATAATGTGAGGAGAATTTTGGAGAGAATTTTAATTTTAAATTTTGAAATAAAAAGTTGTTTGAATGTTTTATTGTTGTAGTTAAAAAAAATTAACTTTTATAAATAAAAATGCTTGTCCAAATGGAGATTTTTTTTTTTGGAAAGAAAGGAATGAAAATGTGACCTCACAACCCTTAGCACCCACCCAAAGATATTTTAAAACTAACTATCTACACTCACCTTGTGTGTCTCTCGTGGATGGCTTTTATTTCATGTGTCACTCTAGCCTTTTTCCACTCGATCCTTCACTTTGCAAGAGTTCTAAATAGAATCTATTCAAAAAAATTTACAAAATTAGTCCAAGTAGAAATCTTTTGCAAGAACAAAGACACAAGTGGTCAAAACAAAATTTCAGATTTAAGGAGCCAAAGGAAAGGAGAATCGTCTGAATTAGAAAATAAGAAATATAGGATGAAAAATTTAGCACAAAAAGGGGCAGAAAAATAAGGAAATTTGGGGCAAAAATATGGTATTTAGGGTGTCCAAGCAGTACCAAAAAGAAGCAGGAAACAATGCCAATTTCAATTGTAAGTCAAGTTTCCAAATCCTATTCCAACTTGGAATTGTGCACAAGTCAAAATCAATGTAGAAAAATGAATGTAGTTGTACAAATTTAGCAATCCAAATATACTGTAAATTAAACCACACTAGGATTGTAAGAAAAGGAAAGGGGCTGCCACAAACAAAACAAGCAATCACCCAAATTGGAAACCGTCCAATTTTGGTTTCTTGATGAAAAGGGAGAGGCCGAGTGCACTTTTTTTTTTTTTTTATCACATAGTTGCTGTCTTCTTTTTTTTTTTCCTCTCTCTCTCTCTTTTTTTTTTGGCTAATATTTATGGCCAAAAAAAAATCAAGCAAGAACAAGAAGGTGGTTTTCTTGAATTTCAAGAATCCAAGAATTGCACAACACAAATATCACAAGTTGAAAGAATAGGAGAACGAAGAGGGATTACCGGAACAAGAACAACAACACACAAAAGAACAAGAAAAGCAAGAACAAAATATATGAACAATTTGGGGTAACCCAAGTTGCTCTATACCAAGATGATACGAATTTAAAGGCAATGAACAAGTTAGCAAGAATCATGATCAATAACTATCAATAACTTCCTAATTTGTTGTGTAGCTTGTGTAAATTAGGAATATATATATATATATAGCTGTATAATTGATATAGTTGTCATATATAGGGGATCATGATTGATCTAGTTACCATATTTAGGACATTGTATTTTGTATATATACCATTGAGATATATGAAAGAAAGAACTTTCCGCAATATACTTTCAACTTGGTATCAGAGACTAGGTTAAAAAATTCCTAGCTGTTCTATTCTTCCAAAACAGAGTTCTCGTCCCTTAATCCCTGCACCACCGGCCATACCTCTGTTATGTCTACCAAAACTAAGGCTGATTCTTCTAATAGCAAGAACATGTCCACCATGACCATTCATGATTCTCCCTCATCCATCCATATTAAATTGGATGGCTCTAACTATCGTGTTTGGTCTAAAATTTTGGAAATGCATATTGCTGGAAGGAGAAAGATAGGCTATATCACAGGCAGAAAGGCTGCACTCTCAGAAAGTGATCCAGGCTATGATGAATGGAAGGCTGAAGATGCACAGGTAAAAACTTGGCTCATAACTTCAATGAATGATAATCTGGTGTCACACTTTGTGCAATGTGGAGCAAAGAAAGGAAGTTTGGGATCTTTGTAAGCGATTACCTTGATGTTTCGACTCTTCTCAAGCTTATGAACCGATGAAGAAGTCTTTCCAATTATGTCAAGGTGGTCGGCCTTTGGCGAACTACTATAATGAGTTAAACTCGGTTTTTATGGAGCTTGATTATCGACCAAACGATATGACTTGTGCTGATATTGAGAAGTATAGAAACCGTCTTGCTTGAGGATAGGGTCTATATCTTTCTCATTGGACTTGACGAAATTTGGATCGAGTTAGAAGCCATGTTCTATCTACTTCTCCTTTACCTACATTAGAAGAAACCTATTATGTGGTTAGTCGCGAGAAGTACAACGACAAGTGACTATGGGAGCAACCATACACTCTGAGACTTCACTCTAGTTATACATAAAGGTACTCTGTTTGGCTCTTGGCGATTCCACAATTTCTCAAACTCGGTATTGTACTCATTGCCATAAAAATACACATCGTTGATGTTTGTTGGAAAAAGCATGGCTATCCAGAATGGTATAAACTCAAGCAAGTGAGAGAAAAACAAGAAATCGCCCCACCTGCTACTACATCACCTTCGCCTCTAATGTAACTCGGGTATCTCCGAAGAAGGTAATTTTGGTGTCCATCAATTCTACTTCTACTTGTTACGATGCTTGGGTTATTGATTCAGGGCTCCGATCATATGACTAGTAACTCATCTATTGTTGATTCTCTAACACCTCCATTAATTAAGTGTGTACAAGTTGCTGATGGCAACTCTATGCCAATCACAAGGGCAGGAAATGTGTCTCTATCTCCGACATTTTCTATGTTCTCTGTCTTGCTTGCACCCACTCTTTCAAATAATCTCATCTCGATTAGCAAAATAACAAGAGATCTTGATTGTCAAGTAACCTTTTATATTACTCATTGTGTTTTTCAGGACAATCTCACGAAGATGACGATTGGCATTGGTAAGAAGAGAGATGGTTTGTACTACTTTAAGGACCACTGAGGCATACCACCTCTTACTCGTGGCTTCCAAGCTCAGAGAGTGACTTCAAATAAAAAAAAAATTATTCTTTGGCATTGTCGACTAGGACATCCATCTTTCTTTTATTTAGAACGTTTATTTCCTAAGTTGTTTTCCAACATTTTTGCTTCTAGTCTAAGATGTGAACAATGCATTTATGCAAAACATCATCGTGTTCCTTTTAAGGTCAGTTTTAATAAAAGTACTATTTCTTTCTCTTGTGTTTTTACTGATGTATAGGGTCCTTTCTCTACTCCTTCTTTTTCAGGTCATAAATACTATGTGTCTTTCATTGATGATTGTTCTCGGGTTAGTTGGGTCTATTTGATGAAATCTAAGAGTGATGTTTCCCACATTATTCTTCAATTTTATAATATGATTCTCACTCAATTTAACACAAAAATAAAAGTTTTTCACTCTGACAATGGTCGTGAGTTTGTAAATCACACTCTTGCTGAATTTATGACACAGCATGGCATCCTTCACCAGAAAACTTGTGTTTATACACCCCAACAGAATGGCATAGCATAACGTAAGAATCGCCATATCCTTGAAGTGGCTCGAGCCTTGTGTTTTACTATGCAGGTTCCAAAATGTTTCGGTCAAGCTGTTATGACCTCTGTTTTCCTTATTAATCGAATGCCAGCAAGAATTCTTCATTTTCAAACTCCGTTAAGAATGTTATCTAGATTTCACTCCATTCCCTCTGCCCTTAATATTTGTCCTAAGGTTTTTGGTTGTGTATGCTATGTTCATGTTCATCATCTTCATCGAGATAAACTTGATCCTCGTGCTATTAAATGTGTTTTTCTTGGCTACTCTAATTCACAAAAAGGCTACAAATGTTTTCATCCTCCTACAAACACTTATTATGTTTCTATGGATGTTCAGTTTTGTGAAAATGAATCCTATTTTTCTCAAAATATATCCATGGTTCCTCTTCAGGGGGAGAGTGAGAGTAAAGAAGAGGAACAATTGTGGTTAGGATAGAAGAAGATATGGATTTCAGGTACAGAAACTGTTAATTCAGGAACAGAAAATGTTACAAAAACTGTTAATTCAAGTAAAGAAACTAGTAGTTCAGGTACAGAAACTGTTAACACAAATGGGGAATCAGTAGTTGAGAGGCCAGTTCAATTGTTTGAAAAAAAATATTCAAGAAAAAAGGAGTCTCTTGGACCTAATACATCTCTTGATGATCTTACCATGCCATCGGATGACTCTTTTAAGATTGACAATGAGGTTGACAATGAGGTATGTGCTTATTCTCCTGAATCTCTTCAAATTTCTGATCATAATTCTAGTATTGATAGGAAGAGGAGATATCCTCTTCATGAAAGAAAAGTACCTGATAGACTTGGTTTTTCAAAGACTTCCAATGTTACTTATCCTATCTCAAATTTCATATCCTATCACCATTCGTCGAAAGCCAAGTTGACATTTGCTCTTCAATTGTCATCCATCTCTATTCCTAGTCATTTTCAGGAAGTTCTTGAAGATCCTAAGTGGAAGGATGCTATGGAAAATGAAATGTGGGCACTCCAAAAGAATTCTACTTGGGAGATGGTTGAGTTACCTATGGGAAAGAAGACTGTGGGATGCAAATGGGTATTTACTATCAAGTACAAGTCAGATGGGACGATTGAGAGGTACAAGGCTAGATTGGTAGCAAAAGGTTATACTCAAACTTATGGTATTGATTATCAGGAGACCTTTGCACCAGTTGCTAAGATGAATACTGTTCGCGTCATATTGTCACTTGCCGTTAATTTAGACTGGCCTCTACGACAGTTTGATGTAAGAAAGCCTTTCTTCACGGTGACCTAACAGAGGAAGTGTTTATGGATCCACCTCCAGGGTTTGCAATGGAAGAAGGTAAAGTATACAAATTAAAAAAAGGCATTGTATGGACTAAAACAATCTCCCAGGGCCTGGTTTGGGAGATTGAGTCATGCAATGAAGGAGTATGGGTTCAAACAAGCTTTGGCAGATCATACTTTGTTCTATAAACATGATCATAACAGTATTACCTTACTTCTTGTCTATGTTGATGATATGATTGTAACAGGTAATAACGTAGATGAGATTGAGAACCTTCGAGGTTATCTTGCCAAAGAATTCGAGATAAAGGATTTGGGGCTCTTGAAATACTTCTTGGGTATTGAAGTATCCCGGTCTAAGCAAAGATTGTTTCTTTCCCAAAGAAAGTATACTTTGGATCTCCTAATCAAATCAAGTTATTCTGCATGTGAGCCAATAGATACTCCTATTGAGGTGAATCATGGGCTATCGGTTTATCCTGATCAAATCCCAACAAACAAAGCCAGATATCAAAGGATAGTTGGTAAGTTAATCTACTTGACTCATACAAGGCCGAATATAGCATATGCAGTCCATGTCATAAGTCAGTTCATGCACAATCCTAGTGATCAACACATGAACGTTGTTAATCGGATTCTAGCATATTTAAAATCAGCTTCAGGTAAAGGAATTCTGTTCTTCAAACACGGACATCTGGATATTGTGGGATATACAGATTCTGATTTTGCTGGTAGTAGAATGGATAGAAAATCTACTTCTGGATATCTAACCTTTTTTGGAGGCAATTTGGTGATGTGGAAGAGTAAAAAACAGAATGTGGTTTCATTATCTAGTGCAGAAGCAGAGTATCGGGCTATGCATCATGGAATCACAGAACTTTCTTGGCTGAAAATTCTCTTAACTGAGCTTGGTTTTGGTCAAAAAGGCCTATGGTGCTGTATTGTGATAATAAGGCTGCTATTGAGATTGCTAATAATCCAGTACAACATGATCGTACTAAGCATGTTGAGTTAGACAGGAACTACATCAAAGATAATCTGGATTCCGGTGCCATAGAAGTTCCCTACACCAAAAGTTCAGATTAGTTGGCTGATATTATGACTCATGCTGTCAGTAGTGGATCATTCTACTCAACATTATCCAAGTTGGGCATGAGTGATATCTATGCCCCAACTTGAGGGGGAGAGTTAGCAAGAATCATGATCAATAACTATCAATAACTTCCTAATTTGAGAACTTCCTAATTTGTTGTGTATTTTGTGTAAATTAGGAATATATATATATATAGCTGTATAATTGATATAGTTGTCATATATAGGGGATCATGATTGATCTAGTTACCATATTTAGGACATTGTATTTTGTATATATACCATTGAGATATATGAAAGAAAGAACTTTCCGCAATATACTTTCAACTGAACACCTTTAAACCTGCCAAGAGTAATCAGATTGTGCCCAAAACTTTCCCACAAATTGAACTAGATGAATCTCTAAGAATAACCCCACCTTGGTCAAAACTTGAAGATAAACTTAGACCAACAACAAGGTTTAGAATGCAGCCACAACTAAGGGGACCTAAGTTTAGTTGATAATGCAAGAAGAACTCTACAAAGTAAACTATGCAAAGTTCAAACAAGTTCTTAAAAGAACTCAAAAGTGAAGGAAAAATCTCACGATTTTATTGATGAAAAAGCTTTGATAGAAGTGGTGGCCAAGACCCTCTATTTATAGGGTGCAATTTGGCCTTACAAGAAAACAAGACAATTAGGAAACTTAACTAATTTTTAAAAGACTCTTGTTGGTTTTGGGCAATTCTTTTAGGACCTTTAACCAACATTCCTAAACTAAACAACACTCAATTTTTTTGGGTAAAAAGGTCAAAATTTGGCCAGCCCATGAAGGACACAACATTCCTAAACTAAAATCATTACCTAATTTCCAAAACAAGTGAAAATTGGTAGCAAACCAAAAGGGTAGCCATCTATTTCTTTTAGGAAACATATGGGGCGGCCAAATATCTTAATTTGGGCTGGGATTAATTCCAAAAACTTGGTTATTGGGCTCATTAACTATAATACTCGACACATTAATTAATTTGGGCTTGATCTCTCTAATTTTTTACTCTTCTTGAATTTGAATTTCTTTAATAAGTCCATTGAGTGCCTCTTTCATCTTTTTAGATCTAGCCCGTTTTATCGGCATGTATGTGTTAGCGGATCCAATTGAACTTGAGATGTGAGAATCACATCTTGAGCTCCTTGCTTCATATCTCCAATCTTCAAGTCCACGCCTTTCCTTACTTGACTTGAATTTCCTTGAGCTCGTGCTATTGAATCTCCATCACATTGTGTACCATGATTTAAAACCAAAAATATTTTGGTATATGAGAAAAACGCCACATCATATTTATGGATTTTGATATGTAATTAAGGTGTTAACCCTACTGTTCTGAAGTCAACTTAATTTCTATAGAGCCGCCAAGAATATCTAGGCCTTGTGTAGGATCAAACTGCATTGCTCCTTTCTGTGCTGGACCATCAAGTAAAGTTTCATGTTTAGCCCTGAAAATTACTCGCAATTACAAGGACAAAGAAATTGAAGGTTAAATAGGGCAAGAGATTTCTTGAGTAAAATACTATAGGAGAGCACTTTGGAGTTTGAATTGTTCTAGAGCAATTTATTTAGATGATGGATTTGCTGCCTTGATGAAATATCGGTAACAATTTTGCTCTTCTGCTTCTTGTAACTAAGTTGTAGCTCATCATGTATATTTATCTGCAACATTTTGTGGAAATTTCTCTTTTCTACTCAAGAAATGTATTGCATTGTTAATGAATTTATCACAAAAGTACAGTTTTTGTCACTGTTGCTCTTTTCATTATCATTCATAGTCTGGTGAATTCTTGGCCTTCCTAGACATTCCCTTTTAATAGTTCGCGAGTGAATCATCCGTAAGCTAAGCTTGCAAAGTAAATATTGAAGGATATTTATGTTCCACTTCTTAAATTTCAATTTGGCAATATATAAATAGATGTATACCATGATAAAGATAGATGGTCTATATAATATATAACTTTTTTTAATTTAATTCTAATGCTATTGTATCGTCTCTTAAAAGTCTAATTTTTTAAAAAGTTTTGCTATAGTAAAGAATCCAAGCATGGCATGCTACAAGTTAAAATAACTAATTATTCAATTTATCATTTTAATGATGTAGTGGAAATCTTCAAAAGAAAGAAATTTGTAGATAAATTAATAATGTAAAATTACTTGCAACTTAATCATCAATAAAATTTCATTTCATAATAATTGGTATTGGGCATTATGATACACTGTGCATACTTCATTAGCGTTAATAAATTGAGGAGGGTAGAAGGACATCATGTTTAAAGGGTAGAAGGACATCAAAAAAATGTTATTGAACTATAAAATAATATCATATGTAATTTTATTAGTAATTAGAATGTAACGGCATATACATTGAACATAAAGTTGTCTCTCATTTATTTACACATCCAAAGACCAGAACAATACTAACCGTCATGAAAGATAAATTGAGACAGGTTCCCATGTAAATTAAGCTCCTAATTCTCCCTTGTACAATATTCTCCTATGAGCTTTAAAGTTGCTTAATTTTTATTTCGTATTATGCTTTTTTAAACGAAGACCTGGAGATGTTTTAAGATTAACACTTAGTGGATAGCATTGTAACATATCTTACTCTTGACATGTAATTTTAGTCTAAACCATTGCATTTTCTATTCTCTAGCAAGTTATAATTCCAGGTATGACAATCGGTATAAAGCAGTAACGTTTAAATTTGATTGATGTTCCTTTTCTTCATAAGATTCTCCCTTTGCATTTCCTAATGTAGATAAAATATATGCAGTCGTAAATTCACCCGAACTGCCACTCGACATTGATTCCTGCAGTAATCATCAAATTCTCTGCAGTCTGCACTTATCTTCCATAGCCGCCCGCTAAGATACATAACAAAAATATACATACTCATAAGACTGACTAAAGAGTACAAGTTTGTGAAGGATATTAAGTCGGTCCAACTTCGAGAAAACGTGTTCTACGGCTTCCTAGTTCTTTAGGCACTAGAAATACACAAAATTTGGCACGGCATTAATGAGTTGAAGCTATGAGATATCCCTTTTAGCAATATATGCAACCAAGCACTGCAACAATCCATTGCAACATTTCACTTAATCTGAGTTTTGCTGTCATCATCCATCAAGACTAACCTTCTCCATCACAAAGTTGTTCGCAGAGAAGCTGTACATAAAGCAATATCTGGCAATCAACCCAACAGTCATGTCGTGCAAAAGAGCAATTTTTTTGAAAATTAACATCATTTCACATAAGATTAAAATCTTTGAGACTCAGCCATGTTCAACATTAAATTCAGACTTCTTTTCTAATGTTCACAGTGCTTTTTAGCACAGGTAACTCTTGAGATGAAAGAAGCCTATCAAGCTGACTTGCTGATCAGCATGACAGGAGTGATTCATCCAGGTAAGCCTATTGAATCAATAAATGGGTTTTGATTGTCCATCTTTTTAATATATCTAAGGCATTCTCTAGACAATTCAAATTGAAACAATTGGATATCCAATTCAATTATACATGATATGACCAATCAACAAAAATACTCCACCTTTGTCATATACTCCCTACATCACATTAAATAAATATCATATTCATAAAATACGATTCATGTCTTGATGGTGAAACAGTAGACACGCAAGACTCAAAATCTCGTGCCAAACAGATATCATATTCATACAAGAAAGAGGCCAACCTATCATTTTTGAGATGTCTTGCTTCTTGATACTTTTACATGTCTTCCTTCCACAGATCATTTTTACCAGGTCAATACTGTACATCTTCTTTCAGCAATACGGCTCACATAGCAGTTTTAGTTTAGGGTTAAAGCTAGCTCAGAGTCATATTTCCATATAGGTGTACCCTTTCTGTGTTATGAAACTTTTCCTATTTTCAGGTGAATTTTTGACAACTTAGTTTGGCAACATGCAAACAATCACTTTATCTTTAGAGTCTGTAGCTTACCTCTTATCATAAATTTGCAAAAAGTAAGCAGCTTCTGCTTCTCCTTGAATCACTTAAATCCTGGCACAGGCCAACAGCATAGTGTATCTGGTGCTAGTATTATTTTGGCACTGTGGCATCTGAATCTGGCAAGATTTTGGTCATCTCACCAAAGTAAGGCCATTTTTCTTGGCTTTTAGAATCGGCCTTACATTCCTGTTCAGATCAAAAAGCCAATCACTGATCAGCAACTAAGGAAAATAAATGCAATGGCAACACACATGGATTTGCTCAATGCCCAAAGCCTGCCGAAAGTTTTTCTTTACTATTTAGTAAGCTTGCATTCTTATCTATTTCAATGTAATGATGTCTGCATCCACAGCCTAAAGCACTAGAACATTAACTACTTTATGAGGCTAAATGAGAAGCATAATCATCCCTCAAACTCCAACCCCACCTGACATGCACACAGATAGATGAAATGAAGAAAGGAAAAGACATCAACAAATAAAAATTAGAATCATGCATATGCAGCACTCTATACAATTTTAAGTAATCCTTCACCTCTTGGCATTCTTTTTTTTTTTTCTTTTTTTTTTATATCAACGATACTAGTGTATTTCATATAAAGAAATTTACATAACGTTGTCCAATGGCAATCGAAAACTTAGAGTTAATCACAATCGAAAACATAACGTTGCCCAATGACAATCACAAAATTTTTTTAATGAGTTAAGAGTCTCGAAGTGTGAACATGTTTATTTGTAACATCTGAAAATTGGAACACGGTCTTGAGAGTTCAGTTAAGCATTCTCTTGTTCGTAAAGCTAAAGGACATCATTATTTTAACTGACTAACAAGAGCTCAAAATATAAAAGATATCTGACAGTATTGTTCTCAAGTATCTAATATACACTCAAAAACAAGAGAACATATTTTTTAATGCTAACAACGACATATTTAATTAGAAGCTATAGGAATTCATTTTTAAGACAATAAATAAATATAACTATAGCATGGAAAAAGTATGTTTAATAAGAAGGATGATACTAAAATATACACTCTCCAAAAAAGGTCTTCACACAAGAAACCCTCATCTTTGGGGAAGGAATAGTTCCTATGCAATCTCAATCAAGCCTACCATTCCTTCATGCAAGGACATTCATACCCCTGGGCCCCTCCTAGTGCCCTAACTCATGACGCAAGAAAAGAAATGTGCATGATCCTGCAATAGTCAAACCATAATAAATTCTATCATCCAAAGTTTCTTTATGATGACCTATGTGGAAAGCCTATAAGCAAATGCTTTTATCTAAACGCATCTTAATACAGAAACAGATAAACTGAATCAATGAAAGCATAGTGAACAGCTCCCCATGGGCAGAGCAAGCCAGGAGGCCCAGGACAATGAGGCAGCGAAATGAGGAGGAAAATATATTTCAAACTTGAACTCCTATGGCACTATGGCTCGTCTGGTATGATAAATGACCACTTAAGACCATGCCAATTTCATTTGGGAAAGTTAATTCCTCAGGAAGGCACATTCCAAATAAATTTTAAAAGACTCTTTGAAAAACTCAAATTAGCAGAAGCCAACCCATGACTAACCAGAAGAAGAAAGAAATTTACCACAGCTCATATTTATCCCAAAAGGCATATGATAAAGAGTTAATCCAGACATAATGTGGTGGATAATAGAAAAGAAAGGGATAAAAGTAGCTTATATATTAGTTATAAGAAATACGTATAAAGATGTAACAACCCATATGCAGAAATAATAGACGAGCTTACTATCTGTAGAAAGTAATTTCTGAATATATGTTATTTGTAGACGATGTAGTTTTAATTGATACAAGAGGAGGGAATGCCGAGTTAGAAGTTTAGAGGGGGGTATTAGAATTGAAAGGTTTTAAAATAAGTAGAGTTAAAAACTAAATATATGGAGTGTCAATATAGTAATCATACGAGAAATAATTGGGTAAGTTAAGTTAATTAAATATATCTAAAAGTTTTAAATATTTAGGATCTATCCTCCAAAAACTGGAGAAATTGAGAAAGATATTAAACACAGAATTTGGGCAAGTTGGAACAAATGGAAAAAATGCAAACTATATGATAGTAAATACCACAGAAATTAAAAAGAAAATTTTATAAAACAGCCATAAAACTAGTGATGCTTTATAGATCAGAGTGCTGGACAACTATCTATGAACGTGACAAAAAATAAAGGTAGCAAAAATGAAAATGTTGAGAAAATGAGAGAAACACAATTAAGGTGGTTTGGATATGTGTGTGGGAGACCTTTAAATGCATCAGTATGGCTTGTAGAAAATAGATAATTATTAACTCAAATTAAAAGGAGAAGAAGAATAACTAAAAAGATTTGGAAAGAAATTATTACAGAAGACATGATATATCTAAACCTAAATGAAAATATGTATTTTAATAAACATCGGGTGAACTATGATCCACATAGCCAACCCTATACAGTGGGATAAAGGTTTTGTTGCTGTCGTTGTTTTTGTCACCATATTTATCCCAAAATAATGCACAAATAGCCTCTATGACTATCCTATATTCCTATTTTTAATCTATCAAATGTTATTCAGTTTCTGCATTTTAAGACCGTGCTTCTGGAGAAAAATCAGGTCAAGAATTTTCATTGTAGATCTCTTGCCATTTTGAATCTGAAGCATTAATGGGGCCATTCCAATTATCCTCAATCCAATCTATCTTGCAAGAATATGCCAATACTGATGAAAGAGCAAAAGGCCAAAACTGTCTCATTCAAAATCTGGGTCATCAATCTATTTTACTGGCCAAAAAGTTCACCAAACATTAAAAATGGACAAGTCTTGGTCATTCCATCGAAGTCTGTCCACTACAACTGGAAAGTCAATCACGCTAGGGGATGCTCGTGTTGTTTAGGATAAAGATATCCAAGACTTAACTTTATTTCTAAATATTTATCGTTCCCTTTTTACTTCTCCTTTTCATTTTCCTTTAGCTGGACACTAAAATTTGCCACCAGTAATACAGTACAACGGCAACCATTTCCAATTATCTTCACATGTAAACCTCACGAACCTAATACCAATTTCTCATACAAAACTCATTTGTTGGGGAAAAAAAATCCAGGATCCAAACTTCTTGGGTGGAAAATCACCACCCCAGGTGGTGGCTCTACCACATCTTCACCCAAGTCACCAACAAAGTCACAATGCATCACCAAAAGCATTCATGTGTAAGATGTAAAAACTCAACCCAAATCCCCGTTCAACATATCAAATTTCTCTAGCACAGTTAGAAGTAATGATAACTGATAAATAAATAACAAAAAAATTTTTGTAATGAACATGACCTCCTAAATGATATGGCTCCATTACATTATCGCTAAGCTAACAACTCGGCTTCATTTGTGCCCAGGTTTGCCAATGTCTTACCTCTTAATACTTGTGCAAAACCAATCAAATTGGTGTTCCCAAAATAATTAAAAAAGAAATCCAGCTCAAATCAAGAACCCCAAGTATCCTTTCTGCCCTAATTTTGCCGCAAGGTATAGAAATTTTTTGATCTAGGATGAATTTTGACCTGAACCTATTCTGCCATTTGTTTTCAGGCTATAATGGTTTGGAGGTGGGAGTTCTTCGCATGTTCCTCTTAGTTGGAGGGGCCAACTCATGAATCAGCTCATGGATTTCTAGCAAAGCAATATGATCTTTTCAGGCATTCTCTGTAAGCACAGTAATAGCAGGGTGATGGTAATGTTGGTGGTGGTGGCTACACCAATCGTGAAGGATGATGGCTTGTTTAGTTAAATAAGATTGGCTGTTCAGCAGTAATGTTGATAATCTCAGCTAATGGAGTCCATACAGATGCAGTATGGTGGTTGTCTTGGTGGTTATTTCCATAGTGGCAGGGGTGTGAGGATGTCATTACCCTCGAAAACACAAGCATGGCCCTCACGTGACTGACTTTCTATTCTATAAGACAGAATACCTTAACAGAATGACCATGACTCATCCACTTTTTAAATTTAGCAAGCTTCTTGGCTAATGAGATAGAATGATGACCAAAATCCAGATTTGAAAAGTTTATTGACCATTTTAACCTTTTTTTTTTTAATGCAATGCTATCAGGATTTCAAAAATACAAAGAAAAATTGAATCACCCAATTATGAACATTCAGAACTACAACTTTCCTTATGTTACTCCAAGAACCCAAAGGTATTTAAGTCAAATAGGCCAATATTTTCTGGAAAGAGTATTCAAAAACCACTAAAGGAATATATATACATTCCATTTGCACTCATGTTGCAACATTTGAATCCCTTTGAGAGAAACCCGTTCAAGATGTAAAGAAACCTGTTCAAGATGTAAAGGCCTTTACATTCCAGGTGGTTGCAGCAAACCAAACAATGTCCAAGGAAGCAAAGAAGATTAGGAACAGGATCAGACTAAACGATACATAGCCACATGACAAAGAAGCACCAAGTCAAACTTGTGCTCAGAAGACATCCATATTCCATGCAAGAAAAATCAAATATCAAAGCAGTAAACAAACATGAAGTTACCAGAAAGAATTTAAGTCATAATTTAAACGAACCTCATATTTCTGAACCAGGGATGTCCACAGAGACTTGCACTGTCCTGGGGTTCGACTGATTCCACAAGATGACAAATTTGAAGAAATTTCTTCCCAGAGAATCATTCGGCCCTTGAGGACTTGAAATCTGCTATGAAGTTCACGACGCATTTGAATTAGCTTTTTAATCTCTTCAGGTTTCCATTTGTTTTGCTTAGTTGGCTTGGAAGACTTATGTTTAGATTGTGATGGGACCGAATCAACCTCACTGCTGTTCTTTTCAGACTTGTACTTTTCCTCTGCTAACAGCAAGCCAAGGTTGCCTTCTTCCAATGAGTCATTAGTTGATGATTGCTGGAATGATTTCCAAAAATCATCTGAATCTGCAGTATCTAAAGACATCCGAGATGATGTAGAAACTGTGTTAGATTCATCCTCTGGTAGAAGTCTCTCAATATTCATCCCTTGATCTGCATTCATGAAAAATTGAAAACAAGTCAAGAAAATTTAGCAAGTCATTGGATAACTAAAACTGATCCATGTGGATTGTGCCTTCGTTGCTCAATTTCAAATTGCTAACTACATACATAAATATGCTAGCTGGGCCTGCTATGAAGTTTATTTACAAAAACACATTTACCACTATTCCTTACTAAGTTAAAAGAAACAGAATAGAAATGAAACCTTCTAATTCTTCCTCAGTGATGCTTCCCAGATGATCATGTCTAACATCGTCATCCTCTCGTGCCCCATTAAGGTGTCTCTTCCTTTCATGTCTATCAACTGCTTTTCGGAGTGCTGAAATGCCCGAACTGACATGCAACATTTCAGATAGCTTTCCACTGATATCATCAGCTAGGACTCCTGTTGGGTTTTCTATAGCAATTGCGATAACTTCAGGTCTTTTACTACTGTATTTTCTAACTACTTTTCTCAAAACTTCAGAGACAGTTCTTTCCATGTGTGCTAGAGGGGCATTTATGGGACAACTTGACAGTGCAGCATGTGCAGCTTTGTGAAGTGCATCTAACAGTTTTCCTTTGTCAAGCCATAAGCAGCGCGTAGTAATTCTTATCTTTCCTTTTAGTGTTTTTTCAGCTAGATCATTCATAGCCTGGGGCCGCAGAATTTCCATACTGAAAGTAAAATGAAAGTGTTATCAATCATTGAGGTGCGAGCTACAGAAACCTTTTACGCATCATACACAAAGTTACCTTATCACTATTATGCCATCTGATGCAATTCTAAGTCTCTCATCCACACAAAGCTCAGTAGCTGTACCAAATGCCTTGTCACCATCACTATACATCAACTGTATTTTAAAGCAAAGATCAGTAAAACTCAATTTTTAAAACATCTGGGGATACAAAGATTTGCAACTTTGTGTAAGATAAACTACCTGTAGGTTTTCTTTCCCCAAGGAAGCAAAACCATTAGATAGAACTCTTCTGTTCCTCAAGTGCGAGACCCCAAGCATCTCTCCATTCTTTATAACCTGGTTTGATCAAATAGCAATCAGAGAGCTTCAAAAGAAGATCTAGGTTCAACATTGAATCTAAACAGAACAGTTGAGGTGGAAAACAAGCTTCAATGCATCAGAAATTTACATACAATTATCTCATTAAACAGAAAGCTACATTCTGTTTGGAGAATGTTGTATCTTGATGCACCAAATGATCAAAGGAAAATGACAAAACATATGCAGATTGCAGTAGTTACTGGAATTTTCTTATTGCAAGAAATTGAGGGGGAAGGGGGGGAACCAAAAAAAAAAAAAAAAGAAGGCAATATGCAGAAGATAAAGAACACAAATTAAGTGACTACTTTGAAAGTTCTTGCTGTTATTGTAGTATCTATAAATAGTAACTAAGTAGAAGAATCCTTTTTATTGATATTGACATCATTCAACTAATTTTATTTGCAGTGCTAAGCAACATTATTCTCAATAAAATCAAAGAAAATTGACTCCTTACCACAGTGTGGCGAATTCCAGTTGATTTTCCCAATAATTCATGCTCTTTCAGGAACAAAAGCTCCCCATGGATGGGCAGAAAATGTTGTGGCTTCACAATTTTAAGCACTTCATCCTTCAATAGTCCAAACCAGTTTGTTTAGACAGCAATTCAATATGACATAAATTTTGACCAAATAACAAAAGGAATCCAGTAAAAAGAAAATTTCATTCACCATTGTTTCATAATCACCACTTTTTTTTCATAATTACATAAAAAGCAAAAGACCAACATAGTTTTACTACCACAAACTACTATCAATATAATGTATAATTACATGCAAAATACTCTTTTAAACCATCTTCAGTTCGTGATTTTCTCCTTAAACTAGCAATTGCAGCATTTAACCACCTCCTCCTATCAATTTGTAACAGATTGCACCAATTGAATTAATTTGGCAAAATGGATTCCACAAAAGGACACGAATCATACATAAGAACTCTTTCCCAAATACCCTTTTCCATATGTACAATCTCTACCTTCATTTCACTTTTTCCACCTTCTATAGCATTGCACCACCCAACTAATACCATGGCAACTGCTACCAAATACTCCAACATTGTCAAGTTCCATTTTGAAAAAGAAAACCCATTTATATCCATAACCATAAAAATGTCCAAAATAATAAAATACTGAAATCCAAAAAATCTAAACCAATCTTTAAATCACAAAGTCCCCACTGCAATTTTACCATATGCAAAACCAATCTCCAAAAAGAAGAAAAATCAAATAATTAAAAAAAAATAACTCCAGCATATACATGTACAAAAATCAAAACTTGGAGAGAGAGAGAAAGAGAGAGAGGACTAAGCGTTCTTCTGCCAGGATTGGAGCAAGTTGAAAGGTGGAGATGAGAGCACTTGGACAAGTCAATAGGTGATGAGATCATCAGGGAGTTGGGTTTAGGTAGTTTTATGAGAGGTGATAAAGTGGAGGGCACAATTGTGCATGGAAAAATAGAGTTGAATATGCGTGAGGCAGACTTGAAGGCACAAAGAAGAAAGAATAAGATGGGAAAATGGGGGAAGCGAGGTTTGGAACTTTAGGAGGGTGGCAAATAAAATGAAAAACTCTGTAAAGAGAGCAAAAAACAAAAAAACAAAAAAAAAGGTGTTCTACATAGTGGTCCAAAGGAGGAGAAATATTTTGTATGTAATCATGAAAATTTCTCAAAAAAAAATAGATATCATAAGGTACTGAAATGCTGAAATTGATAGCGTTGGGTAAATCACATCATGAAGGTAGTTCAGGAAGGTCTTTTGCATTTAACCCTATGACTATCTACAATACCAAATCAAGTACTGAAAGGATCTCAAGAAAGCCATTTTTTATTTATGGAACACGTGTACAACATCAAGACTCAGGTTCTCTAATTCAAATATTATTCAAGTCTGAGGTAAAAAAACATTTAAGTGGTCTCGTAACAAAGATCTTACCAATTCATCATGATGGCCATGACCAGATGAATGCAATAACTCATTCTTCCCCATCACTATAGTCGATCCTATTTCTGATATACGATTTAGCATTTTCATCACCCGAGTTTCATTCCCAGGTATCATCTGTAAATGTTGAATAAGTTTATCAAAAAAAAAAACAATTTTCATTAGTACTTTGCACCAAGGAATTAAAAAGAAAATAAAGTTTTTTTTCTGAAAACAAACAACTTCAATTCAGCCAAAATTTTAAAAGCACTTGACACCAGTATTGGAATCTAAATCTCATGTCTAAATTAAACAATTCTTCATGACATTGTTAATGATATAAGTTTAACTTCAACTGTAAAATTCTCATATGAGGGATGCAACCAAAAATAAATAAATAAATATAAAATAAAAACAAGACCTTGGAGTTCTTGTTGTCAGATAAATCCAGATAAATGCCCCATTGGTTCACAAACACAAGAGTTCAAGCTCGTTCAACCAGAGTTGTTCAATGAACAAATAGGAACATACACCTGAAGTGTTGGCTTCATACCATTAACTCAACTTAATTCACCCCATTGAACTTGTTCCCACTCAATTCCATCAATAGCTATCTAGAGAAGAAGGCCACCCCCATCCTATTACGCTAAAAGTAAAACCACAATAAAAATTTATTAATTTTTTCTCAAACAAATAATGATGTCCAAATTTAGTCCCCAATCAAACCCTGATCTTAACAATTTTAAGATACTTCCATCAATGAAGAAATGCATATTTTTAACAATATTAAAAACCCATCAACAAAGAAATGCATGTTTTTAACAATATTAAAAACCCCATTCTAACCCCATTCTAAGAGGCACAATTTTGTATGATCTTATAAGTATCCCCTAATACATTAGTTTTAGAGCCCCACTACACCAACTGGATTAAATTGTGCAGCACAACACATAAGCTGCTAAAATTGGAACTATATAATTCAATGAAATGTCCAAATTAGTGTTTATATATTCTATACCGATCAGAGAGAAACAAACAAAATAAAAGTTAGTACTCTTTGTCCAAGTCACATATACTAATGACTAAAAAGAGATTACTTTTACACCTACAGAAACATACGCTATCTGAATACTGAATGAACATCTCAAAGTTAGCTCAGAAGCAATGAGAAACATGACAAGTGGCTATCATAAAGGTAATTAGCGTTATAGCAGGGACATTAATACTACGCTGATAACCTTTAAGTAAGAGGCCAACTTCTCTTCAACAATATTCACTAAATTGGATAAAAAAATTGGTAAAAAAATGTACTAAGATACAAGTGTTAAAATGCCATTTCAAATCAATCTTTTCCCATAAAAACCTTAAAATTTTCCCCAAAAACAACCTTATTTGAGATCAAAACTAAGCCCTTTATGCTCAGGAATTGCTAGTCCAGCGATGGTTGCATGATACAGTGCAAATAACATCACTTTGTGAAATGCAGCTCAAACTAGGATGTCACAAATAAAGATTTCCCTAGGAGATATAATATGTTTACATCAACCTAGAAAACCTTGCAGCAGAAAAAAACTTCAACCTTTTTGAGTTAAACCTACAGTCATATTCACCAGCATTATCTCAAACAATATCAGAAGCAGGAATATCTTTTTTTTATCATAGCAACTTTAACAGTAACTTCTGTACCCAACATGTCAAGCATTCAAAACATTACCTTAGCAGAATACAAAATCAAATCTTCTTTATTTAGTTTGAGCGAATGGCTACTTCCATATGATGCAAGATTCAGTGCAGCCCGTGGTTCTGCCTGACACAACAGTGCACTTAGTTATAGGACACGCCCAACATTCAAAACCACAAATACCACTGAGAAAAGCAAATCAAACAACAAACCAAAGAGGAAGGAAGAATGGTGACAAAAGAAATTAACATTGCTTACTTGAGATCCAGTAGTGACTATAAGTAAATCTTTGGGTGAATAAGCATCAATATCTTCGACTTTCACCTGTCAATCAAACGTACATTAAAAAGGAGAAAAGGAGCTATAATTTCACACTGATAACTTAAATGAAAGTGAGACAGGGTGAGGTGACAGGTAGATAAGATAATGGAAGACAAAACACGTATCATCATATAAACTCCAAAAGCAGGAACATTCTTTAGGTAAAAAACACTACACCAAAAACAGGGGAAAGTGGGCAAACATAAGCTTGTAGGAGAAGAGAAACCAGCATAACCTGGAAACAATAAATATTTCAGTCAACACTGATCAAATAGAGTATTATCCCCACTTTTGGGGCACTAAGGATATGTTTGGATAGCCTTCATTTTAAGAAAAGTCAATTTTTCTCAGAAAAAAATAATAATAAAACATCCAAACAACTTTTCTTTTCATTTCATTTCAAAATTCAAATATAAAATTTAAAATTTCCACCAAAAATTTTCTCATATTATGTTAAAAAAATATCTCCCCCCAACACATTTTATTTTCCATCCAACACACTTTTTCTTACAAAAAATTCCCACCAAAACTTTCACACTTCCCAATAGAAACTCAAAAGAACTACTATCCAAACATAGATTAAAATAGGAAATCAAGTATTGAACCCAAAATATTCTTGGTTTGCTGGGTAGGTTGAAACCATCAACCAAAGGGCTGTTCGTTGGAGCATATTGAGAACTGTATTCATCAATCAGGAATGGTTGCGCATTTTCAACGTGATTATCAACAAAGCCAACATAATTTTTTGGAAGCACTGAAGTCTTAAGGATGAAATGTAGCCCTGAGCTTAATAGAATGATTTGCTTGATTATCAACAAAGCCAGTATAAGTTTTTTGGAAGAAGCAATGAAGTATAAGAATGAAATGTTGTCATAAGCATAATACAATTTTTATTACTTAAAGCCCAAAAAAAATAAAAAATCTTTTCACAGAAAGTGAATTTAAAACAGTATTACTTCAACAGGAAAATATGTGTATATATATTTTTGGTAAATTGAACTGCCAAAAATTTATTGCTCAAGAGAACAAATGCAAAGCAAACGAGCCTTTTGAAGTGGTTACCAAGGTGGATGGATCAATAGGTGCCTTTCCATCTTTCCATGCAGCATCAAGATATGTCCTCAGAGCCATCCCAACAAAAACCTGATTAAATCATGCCAATTATATCCAGAGATTAAAGTTATCAGCACAACTATGAAAAGATCTCAGAGATCTTACCAACTTTCTGCCAGTTGCATCAGCTGCAGCTTTGATGCTTCCAAGACGATGAATATTTGACGCAAATTGGGTGGTGATAACCCTACCTTTGGCAGCTGAAATATGCCGCAGCAATGCATCTGCTACAACAGTCTCACTCAGCGTCCTTCCTGGCGACAGTACATTTGTTGAATCGCTCATCATCTGAAAAATGAATTGATCCAGTTACAGAACTTAAAAAGAAACAGGCACTAAGTCATGTAGTCTATCCTGTTATCCAGCACCAATTATGTGGGGCTCACTTTGTATCAAAAGAATAGGCTTCATTCTGAACCCTTCAAACATGAATTTGAGCTTTAGTAACTAGTTTTTCAAATTTATTTCTTGGACCCAAATTCAATAATTATTTTAAGCAGAATACAAAAATTATTTTTTATTATTCAGTGGTTTCTCTAATTACTCAGAAACAAATCCAGAATCTTCAAATTCTGAAGTGGCATGAGTCAAGTGGTCCCCAGAAAACTGAAAGAGCCATAGGCAGCTAAAGATGCATGAGACCTTTTCTGTAGGTTTTGACACTTTGCAGGTTGGCAAGTTACAATGTTGGTTGTGGCAGCAGATGTGTTCTTGTATTTCCAAAAGTCTGCACTGTCACAACCAAACAGGCTGCAGTGTGTATAGCATACAAGATTGGAATTGACTGTACTGTTTGTTACAGTATTTGTGATGGGAACTAAGAATAGGGAAGAAGGAAGCAGAAGAAAGCACATATGGAGAATCATAAGGTGCTGCTACAGTGAGTCAACAAGGAATGACAAAGGAAAGATGGAAGAATAGAGAAGATGACACAGAAGAGTAGGGGAGATGGGAAGACAAGGGAATTAAAGGCATAAAGAGGTGATGGTGGTGAGTAGGAGGGTAGCCAAGCAAGCAGCAACATATAATGAGAGACAAGGGAATAAAAGGCATAAGGAGGTAATGTTGGTGAGTAGGAGGGTGGCCAAGCAAGCAGCAACATATAATGAAAGGACCATATCACAGGGAGGTGGAAAAACAAGAAGACAGGAAGAAAATGTGGGAAAAAACAGCAAGCAAATGAAGAAGAGATAATCTAGTTCACAGTTGAAAGAGTGAAAAATCAACGGACTGCCAAAAATATCCGAATTGATTTATCTTCAATTATCTATATTTTATTATTAGATTAAAATCTTAGAAAACATGTTTATCAGAAATTACTACCATACTTTTTTTTCATAGGGGAAAATTTTTTGATTCAACCAGTGGCAGCAGCAAATCTACCAACAAAGAGTACTTTGCTAAAGCATGAGCCACATTAATACATTGAATATTATTCATTAAGTGAAAATTGGATTGGCTTGCATTACATTTTAATTTTATTGTGTGACTTCAATGTTAGCAATTATGGTTTCTGTCCCCTAAATAAACTGAAAATCCTCTGATATGGTGTTAAATTTTAAAAGAATGAAATAAATTAGAAACATACGCAAACAAGTACCGAAAGATTATAACATGACTTGATGTTGGTTACTTGGATACTCATTAAGTAGTTATACAACTTGTCAAAAAGACAATAGTAATGGTAATAATACTTAAGTAGTATACTAAAAATTAGCACAATTACTTACTCAATACCAATAACTGGTTCAACAATATTTTAAAAAAGATTGACGATGCATCAAATGACTTGCAAAACCTCAGAAAACAAAAAAGATTACACCCATAGCCTGTGGGCTCCGAATTACAATAATTAATTTGAATTCTCTATAAGTAATTCTTGAACAACCAGCAAGAGAAATAGAAAATAAATCCCCAAAATTGGAATTGAAACTGACAAAGTATGAGAAAGTAACAATAAATATTTGAGAGCTTGAGGTCAAAAAAGAGCTAAGAACAAAAAAGAAACCAAAACAAATCGAAACATCACACCAAACTAGAAGTTTGATAAGCAATGCCAGATGAAAATAACTTAGACAAGTATACGAACGACATCAACTAAACATTTATCCCACCATGTCCAGTCGACTATATGGATCATATCTCATCATCGCTTTCTATTAAAACATAGATTTTTATTTAAATTTAGACAATTCAAGCCTTTTTTAATAGTTTCTTTCCACATATTTTTAGGTTTTCCTCTTCCCCTTTTAGTTTGAGTTAATAATTCTCTAATTTCTAGATGTCACACTAGCGCATCTACGGGTCTACTACGCACGTGTCAAAACTACCTTAAATGTGTTTCTCTCATTTTCTCATCTATTGGTACTACCCCCATTTTCTTTCTAATATATTCATTACTCACTCTAACTAGTCTAGTATGTCCACACATCCATCTCAACATTCTCATTTCTATAGTTCTCATTTTCTATTTATGTTCATAATTAGTGCCCCAACACTTTGATCCATAAAGCATAGCTGGTTTTATGGCTGTTTTATAAAATTTTCCTTTCGATTTCAATGATAATTCACAATCACAAAGTATAGAGGATGCACTTCTCCATTTATTCTAACCTGCCTGAATTCTATGTGCAACTTCTTTATCAATTCCCTCATCCTAACTACTTAACTTTAAAATATATCTAATTCATACCCACCAATTTTCACACTATTCTCATTGCTTATTCTATAATTACTAAAATGACACTCAAATGCATTCGGTTTTACCTCTGAGACACGTATGCCAGATTTATAAAAATAACATCACATGTACCCCAATAAATAAGTAACAATCAGAGATAAGGTATACCATCCAGGAAGACTCTAAGGTTGCTTATTGTTTTTGTTACTACAATCATATTATTGCAACAAATTTGCCAGCCAAAAAATCCAATGGTTTCTCTAATTATTCAATGAAAGAAATCCAGAATCTTCAAAGCAGTGTTATTAAACCCGGCTCGGACCGGCCGGTTCAACCGGTGAACCGGTGAACCGGACCTCAGACCGGTCCGAGTCAAGCCTTCCGGTCCGGGTTGCTCAAAACATCAAAACGGCGTCGTTCCGTGTTATTTTTTATCACAAATTTTTGAAGCCCGCATTCGTTTCTTCTTCTTCAGACTTCTGGCGTTTCTCTTCAAAGAAATTTCAGCTTTTCTTCGCCTTCGTTTCTTCTTCGTTCTTCTGCCGTTCGCTGCTCTTCGATCTTCAGCTTTGCTTCTTCGTTCTTTTGCACTTGGTTCTTCAGCTTTTCTCTTTCTTCTGTTCTTCAACCTTCAATCGCCCGAAGGCCCCTAAGCCCTAGTCTTCAAAATTGAAAATCAATTGGGACTTGGGACCTCAAATCCTTCCTTCTCCGGCCTTTCAACCAACAAAGGATTGAAAAACATTATAGTGGACCTAGTATTTGGGACACTTTCATTATAGTATGTTTGTTAAAGGTATGATTACTTGATTAGTCATAATTGTCATTGAAAAACTTTTTTTATTTTTCCCTTTTAATATTAGTTAGGTAATCCGTTGTTTTCACATCTATGCATCTATATTTCCAAATTGCCTATTCTGCATAAGGACAAATTAAGCAAAAACATAATGCTTGTTTTTCACTCTTTTTTTTCTTGATTCTACTTTAGTCCAGAAAAGACATCGAATTGGCATATGTGTTGTTTCTTGATTTTTTAGTCCTTTTTTCCTGATTTTTTGGCTGAAAACTAAAGTAGAATGGGACTATTTTTTTTGTTTTTTTTGGATTGAATTGAACTGAATTAGATGTCGATTGATTTGTAAGGTATTTTTTTGGTTTTTTTCTGGACTAAAATTGGCTAAAGTATTTCTCTATTTGTCTTTTTTGTTCATTTTGTGATTGGAACTGAATATGTAATCATTTTCTGGACTAAATTGGGCTGAAGATTAATGTCTTCCTCTGCTACACCATCAACGACTGGTTCTACGCCTGTTTCATCTCCTCCTACAAGTGCCGTTAGAGGAAAATCTGATCCAGCATGGGGACATTGCACTCAATCAATTTTAGAGAGTAAAAGGACAATAATATGTTTGTATTGTGGAAAAAAGATAAAAGGTGGTGGAATTAATCGGTTCAAACAACATTTAGCGTGGGTAAAGGGCCAAGCAGAGGCATGTAAAAAGGTACCCCCTGATGTTCGTTATGAAATGCAAAAAAGTATTGATGAACATGCTACAAAAAAGAGAAAGGCACAAGAACTGTTAGTAGAACATAATCCTTATACTCCAGAGCTTAGAGATTGTGAAGAGCGCATGTATATGGCAGAAGATGATAATGATGATGAAGTTGAAGAGATTCCAGCAACATCTATACCACCTCCTCATTCTAAAGGAAAGGGTATATCTACCACTGCTACTACTAGAGGAAGTCAAAGCAAAACAGGGAAGGAGAAAGCAAAAGGGATAGGGGCTTATTTCATGCCAAGAACAACTCCTGGAGCTCAACCTACTCTCAAGAGTGTTTTGCAAAGCAAACAAGCAATAGAGAAGTGTCATCTGACTATATCAAAATGGATGATTGATGCATCAATACCTTTCAATGCTGCGAACTCTTTGTATTATCAACATGCTATAGATGCTATAGCTAGCATGGGTCCTGGTTATAAAGGTCCAAATTTTCATGATCTTCGTGGCTTTTTATTGACAAAGAATGTTGAGGAGGCTAGAAATTTTGTTAAAGGCTTTCGTGCTATATGGAAGAAGACTGGTTGTACTATCATGGCTGATGGTTGGTCAGACCAGTGTAGGAGAACTCTTATTAATTTTTTAGTTTATTGTCCAAAAGGAACTGTGTTCTTGAAATCTGTTGATGCTTCTGATGCTTCAAAGACTGCAGAGATGTTGTACAAGTTATTTAGAGAAGTTGTAAACTTTGTTGGTCCTGAAAATGTAGTGCACATGGTCACTGATAATGCTGCCAATTATGCTGCTGCGGGTAGGCTATTGGAAAGAGAGTTTCGCACACTATATTGGTCTCCTTGTGCAGCCCATTGCATCAATTTAATGCTACAAGATATTGGGAAGTTGGATGAGGTTCGTTTTGTTGTCAATCAAGCTTCAAATATCACCAAGTATGTATACAATCACTGTTTTGCTTTGCATTTGATGAGGAAACATACCAATGGGCGTGAAATACTTCGCCCTGCTCCTACACGCTTTGCCACTAACTTTATTGCATTGCAAAGCTTATTAGCCCAAAAGGATGCCTTGAGGGCTATGGTGACATCTAAAGAATGGACACTTTCAGCATATGCTAAGGAGAGTAAGGCTAAAAAATTTGTTGATAATTTGTTGGACCGGCAATTTTGGAAAGAATGTGCAACTATTGTGCAGTTGACTGAGCCTCTTGTTCGTGTTTTGCGCATTGTTGATAGTGATGATAGGCCTGCAATGGGCTACTTGTATGAGGCTATTCATCAAGCACGAGCTGAGATGTTAAGAAGGTTTCAAAGGAATATGAAAAGAGTGGAGCCTTACATTCAAATCCTTGATGCTCGATGGGATTCTCAACTTTACAAAAATTTGCACGCTGCTGGTTATTGGTTGAATCCTCGTTACCATTACAAGGATGATTCAGGTCATACTGTTTCTGGAGTTATTGATGCTATTGAGAAGTATTCTAATGGAAATGAAGTTTTGCGAAGCAAGCTAACAAGTGAGATGAATATATATCGAAATGCTGAAGGAGACTTTGGACGAGTATCTGCAATATGTGATCGCAATGTGATGTGTCCTGGTATATCTATGCCCCCTCTTCATTTCTTTTATCTCTTTATATTTTATTTTTCTCTTTTTTTTATTGTTGTGATTATATGGGATTTAGAAGAACTAAACTTTTTTTGGATAATATATTTGTAGATGAATGGTGGTTAAATTATGGAAGTAATGCACCAACTCTCCAAACGTTGGCCATTCGTATTTTAAGCCAAACATGTAGTGCTTCGGGTTGTGAGCGTAATTGGAGTATATTTGAGCATATCCATTCTAAAAAAAGAAATAGATTAGAGCATCAAAGGCTCAATGATCTTGTATATGTCCATTATAATCTAAGGTTGCAACAGAGGTATTAATTATCCCTAGTTTTCTGTTTCTTTTTCTTTTTTTATAGCTTGTTTTTTCTTTGAAAATATATCATTGGTAACTGGAATGAGAATTTTCTGCAGGAATTTTTTCAAAGGTCGAAATTATGATCCCATTGATTTTGAAGAATTTATTTCTAATGCCGCGTGGATATTAGAGGATGAGCCTTCATCTTTAACAAGTGATGAAGTAGAGACATTTCGTCGTGAGCTAGGAGCATGTTCTATTCAAAACAACCAAAATGATGATAGTAATTTATTTTAATTGCTTTAGTTGTTTAATTTAAATGATTTAGCTCATATTATTTTATCTTGAAGTAATGTGCCATATATATTGAAAATATTGTAGATATCTTAAACATGGAAGAGCTTGAAATTGATAATGAAGAAGATGATAACAATGGGAATGAAAATAGAGACGAGGAAGGCACAGGATTTGGCAATGAAGCAAATGCTCATAGTAGAAGATATGAGGTTCCAGATTTTGGCCAAGATTGGGGTGCATGGAATATGTAGTAGGAGCAAGTAGGATGTGTGTTGTTTTTGTTTGTATTGAAACTTTTATTATTATATTTAAGCCAGTAGGATGAATGCTGTTCATTGTTTTTCTTATTATTTTACTTGGATGACTTTTTTATATCAATTCTTATGACTTATGAGTGTGGATTTTAGATTTTATTATGTTATTATAACAATATTATTTGTTTGGTTACTTATAAGTTAATATTTTATATTTTTTTATATTTTAATATTATTTTTATTTTTTATTAATTGTATAATTGACCCACCGGTTGAACCATTGACCCACTGGTTGAACCATTGACCCATTGACCCGAAGCCTCGACCGAGTCAATGACCGGGTCGAGTCTGATAACATTGCTTCAAAGTCTACGATGTAATTCAAGCAAGTAAAAAGAAAAAGAAAAAGAAAAAAAAAGGAGGTTTTGGTCTTTCCAGTAAAAACTAAAACTGAAAAAGAGCTTTAGGCAAATTCTGCACTTACCAATGTAACTCCTTCTTTAGAAAGTTCTTCCAGAGCTTCACGGTCAAATAATTTCCCATCCAATGGTGACTCATCAATCTGATGCATTTCAACAAAATCATTAACCCCCAAAAATGATTTGAAGGGAAAACAAGGAAAAATGACAACCGAACAAGTACCTTCCAGTCCCCTGTGTGAAGAATAGTACCATCAGCACATCGAAGAACCAATCCACAACAATCTGGGATTGAATGAGTGACCCTTATTGGTTCTACCTCAAACGGTCCAGCATTGAATCTCCTCCTCGTTTTGAATATCTTCAGTCTAGAGGGAATAAAAACCCCAAACTCCTTCAGCCTCTTCTTAATAAGCTGTTCGCAACCAAAAAAGAAAATACATGTCAAAATGCTATCGGTTTCCATCCTACCTTAGAGTAAAGTTGACAATTGTTTGAACACAAACAAAGTGAACCATGCTGCACGCCAAAGAGCAAATTTCTGGAATCAGCTTCAGGTTTTCTTAAAATAGTAATATATCTTTGTAGGAGTTTCTTTTGAAGACTTGATAAGAAAGGATAGATTGTCCCTAGAAGTCAGTAAGACCTGGGACTGCCCCTAACTGCCCTTGTTTGAGGTGCTGGGGGAGGATGAGGGGAGTAAGTAAAGAGAGGTACATTAAGTCTCCCTCAAGCTCTCAGTCTTGAGTTTGAGACTTGGGGGATGCATGATGATTGTGTGTTTAAAAGACAAATAAATAGATAAACAAACAATCCTTACCCTTGTTTCCAGCAGATAAGCAATAGAATATGAAGATAAGGTATATATGTTTCCAGACTGCACTAAAGTAGGGCAATTTAAGTCTTTTCTTGATTCATCCCAACAACCTGATATTGTAGGATAAAAAATTCTACCTCCTAACTAAGATTAAACTGTCTCATGTATGTGGAATACAATAATTTCATTTGAAGCAGCACTAAGTTTAGAACCCAACCAATATGGCTTAACCACAATTTCAATTATTCCATGGCTAAATTGAGCTCCAGGAATCTTTCTAAAATCCGATCATTTTCGTCATATCACTAGGCATCAAGGTACCTGAGCAAATAAACTATATGACAGTAATAAGGGGCAAATTTCATAGAGTTATAAAACCAAAATTACAAACCTCCATTGTGAAGGAGGACGCAAATATAGGTGTGCTTGTATCCAAAGCAGGAATCACCTGTTACAAAGTAAATGAAGTGAGAAAAGAATAAACATGTGCTGACATTTACAAAGTAAATGAAGTAGGATTCACCTGTTACAGAGTAAACGATGTGAGGAAAGAATAAACATGCGCTGACATTTAAATGGAAAAGTAAAGAAGCATGTATATATCATAGGTTCTTGTTACACAAGAAAAAGCAGAGAAGTATGTGGAAAAGGAAAATGATAATACAGCAAAATATTTCGAGAAAACTAAGCAAACTATGATTAAAGTACATTTTAGCAGACTGCCATTGAATCAGAGCATTAGATCCCTTCAATTCAGCAGGAAATAAACCTCAACAGATTCTCAAGTATTTGAATTTTATATTTCAACTTTTTCTACTTAAGTTTTAATGTACTCACTCAAAGAAGAAATGCAGAATGAAATACTTCAGAGTTCAGAACCATAAGCAGAATAAAATATACGATATAAAGTTTTTTAAAATAAAAATTAAAAAAGAAAAAGGAAGAAGTTGCTATGACCAGCTTAGAAGAGATCGATTGAATTATTGATGCCAGTGGGAGTGGCTACCTAATGCCTACCATATACACATTTTATTGCTTTTACATATCAGCATACTACTTTAGTACTTTTAATGTGAGATGTTGTGTAACTGCATGATGAACTACAAGCAGTTATCCAAACAGCCTCAACTGGTGAAAAGAAATGCATCTTCACAATGACCAAACAACAAAAGCAAATAGTGTTGCTTCACGATCTACTCAGACAAGCAGACTGAAGCCTTTTACTTAACCTATTCACAATACTAACCAACACTGAAAAATAACATTCGTTGAGCCAAGGCCTTAAGTGGCAAGAAGAAAGTAATTCACAAGCCATACCTACAGTCATAGTGGTTAAAGGCACGCCTCAGGCGCTCCTTTCGCAGGGCACAGCCTCCTGCGCCTTGCAGCCTAGAAGGCGGGCGATGTCCAGGAGGTGTGCGCTCAGACAGATTTCTAGGGTTTTTTATAACATAAAAAAAAGGAAGACAAAGACAGAAAAAGGTATGCTCTTCTTTTCTCCTCCTTTTCTTCTTCTCACCTGCTCTGTTCTGCCCTTTCTGCTCTCTCTTCTCCTTTTTTTCTTTTTTTCTTCTTTTCTTCTTCTTTTTCTTCCTGCACCCTCTTATTTTTTTTGGTATTATTTGAACTCTTAAGTATGGAAAGTAGCAGTGGTCATAGTTCTAAAAAGGATCCTTGTTGGAAGTATGTTCGTTTGCATAATTGAAATAACAAAAATGATATAGTTTGTAATTTCTTTGAGAAAGTAACAAAAGGTGGAATTTATTGAGCAAAGCAGCATATTATTGGAGGATTTCGAAATACCACAATGTGCAAGAAATGTCCTTCCCATGTATGTGAAGAAATCAAAAGTTATATGGCATAGAAGGTTGCAACACAAAATATTGACTTTGATGATGATGAGACTTGTGGTGATGATGAGGAAGAGGATGATGTTGTAAAGAGGATGAACTTGTGTTTGAAGATGATGATTTAACATGGAGTACGGTTGCTAGAGCAGCTGGAGTTGAAGAGAATGCATATAATACTAGAGGAGAATGAGGAGGATCAAAAGGCAAAAATGTCATGTATACATCTACTCCAAGTGCTAGGTCCAAAGATAAAACAAAAGCACCATCTTCTAATTTGAGAGGAGGCTTGACTCCTTTCACACTTAGAGATGAGGATGATGAGGAGCTTGATTTTGAAGACTATAATAAGGAGGATGAAGAAGAGAACCTTGAAGATGAATATGATGATGATGATGACAATGATGGTGATGGTGATGGTGATGATGATGGAGATGATACTACTCTTGATGTGGAGTAGATTTTAGTGGATTTAGGATTATATTGACACTTTTAAGTTTTGATACTTTTAGTTGGCTTTTTTTGAACTTCAAAACTAAGTATGTTGATGGTTTATGACTTTTTTTTTATGTTATTAGTATTATTAGAAATTTAGAATTTTTAAGTAGTTTATTTCAGGAAGTATGAATGACTAAAACATTATTTGAAAGTATTTTTTTCATAGTGCACCTCATATCACTCAGGCGCGCCCCTGTGCCTTGCGCCTAAGCTCCAAGACCCCTGTGCGCCTAAGTGCGCCTTCCGCCTTTAATAACTAGGCCTACAGTCAATCAATTTTATTCAATTCATAGCCCAGTTTAAGTAGACTAATCCACAAAATGAGTGACAGAAAAGAATTTTGAACAATCAAAAATGCTCGTAAATTCATACTACCAACAAATTGAAAAATAATCAAAGGAACAGAACAGAAGCTTTACCCAAGGCAACGCACCAATGTGGTCTTCATGACCATGGGTAATGACCACTGCTTCAATTTTGTGGCTCCATTTTTTGATAAACATGGTATCAGGAATGATTTTCTGGACACCAAGTTCATCATAGCTGAGAAGTGTATGAGAAATATATATGTCAAGTCAATTAGTCAACAAATAGAAATAAAAGAACAACAAGAACAACAAAGCCTTTATCCCACCATATGAGGTCAGCTATATAGACCATATCTTGCCATCATTTTCTATTAAAACACATTTTTTCATTTAGATTTAGATAATTCATGTCAATTTAAATAGTTTTTTTCCAAGTTTTTTTAGGTCTTCCTGTTCCCCTTTGAGTTTGAGTTCATAATTCTCTAGTCTCTAAATGCTGTACTGGTGCATTTAAGGGTCTCCAGCGCACATGTCCAAACCACCTTAAATGTGTTTCCCTCATTTTCTCATCTATTGGAACTACTCCTACTCTCTTTCTAACACATTCATTACTTATTCTATCTAGTTTAGTATATCCATACATCTATTTTAACATTCTCATTTCTGCTACTCTCATTTTCTATTCATGTTCATAGATAGAAATAAAGGAACCAAACAGAAAAAATGAAAATGGGAGAAACAAAAAAGTCATAAAAGTGGGCAGAGTGCCAATATACAAAATGAAAAAACGGATAAGCTTTTCAACAAAAACTTCCATCTTTCACATTTTTAACACATTTTATGTGGTATGATTTGATTAAAAGCTCCCAGTTTTCATGTTGCGGAGACTTTCAAGAAATTGAAAAATGCAATTACATAGACAAGCTTCCCCACTAGGGCTAAAAGAAACAAATCTACAGCCAAAGGACTCAGCTCCATGCCATTACTAAATGAGTTCCTCAGATGAGTTCTCAAAAAGTTTTACAAAGACCAACTTATAACAACTTACCCAGGGAACATTACACCAGCATCAATCAAAATATAACGATTATAATTTCCAACCAGCATGCAATTCATCCCAATTTCTCCCAAACCACCAATGGGAAGAACCCGTAATGGTGGGCCATCAGAGCCTTCATAGAATTGTTCCATCTTACGTTGCACAGAATCTTCCATACTTTTTCCAGGTCCTTCTTTTCTTACTCGAGATCTTCTACGAGGCCCTTTTGTCCCACCTGTACCTAAAACACACGAAAGTATTAAAACCTTCTCTCCACAATCCAAAAATGGTGCAATTCTAGATTATCAAGTCTTTTTCTTAATCTCAATTATTCCACTTGACTTCAAAATAGAACAAACAGCTTTCAGTTCTTCAATTTTAACCAATAAGCGATGAAGCAAAATTTCTCCCTTACTTCATTCTTTCAAACATTACCGAAATTACCAAAACAGAAAAATGTAATAACATATAATACCAACTAAATAGAAAACAAAATTTCAACTAGACATTAATCACTAAGAATAACGAAGAAAACATAAAACAGGGGGCGGTATCTAAAAGCAAAATCAAAACACAACACTTCCCTACAAGTTCTACCCAAATATGAGCCCTATTTTCCAATCCATTCACGAGCAGAAACCTTCAAACAAACTTGAAACACTTCAGTGCATATAATTTCACTGTATACCTATAGACGGTGGAGAAGGAGAAGGAGAAGGAGAAGGAGAAGGAAAAGGAGAAGGCCCACAGCAAGAAACGTATCGCTTGTTAGTGTTCACGCCAGCTGAACACAAGGGCTTGTACGGATAAAGAGAAACAGCATTGAAACTTACAGCAGCCATTACTCCCAAAAATAATCCCAACTTCAAAATTCGGAAGCCGAGAATCTGAATATATACGCGGGCATTAATAGTTCATTGAGATTCGATTATGGGGAAATTTTCAGAAATTGGAACCTGGAAGAGATGGCTAGCACTCAGATTGTTGAATGGCTCAAGAGGGGCGGGAAATGCACAAGGAAGAGTAATCTCAGTCATGTGGGAGTTGGTGTGTGTGGGAAATATCTTTCCTTATCATTTTGGGCAACCAATGGAATTATGGAAAAAGGTTTAGAGATATCTAGCTGTTATATATATAAAATAATGTCACCCCGTGATACTATATAATTTTAGTTAATCTAACAAAATTACTTGTCAAATTATATTATTATTCTAAATTATATTACGTGTAAATTAGGCCTCGTTTGGACAGGGAATTTATATTTGTAAATAAGAAAATTATTAAATAAAAATAAACTATCCAAACACATTTTTATTTCAAAATTTAAAATTCAAAATTTCCCACTCAAATTCCTCTTGCATAATTTTTTTAAAAAATTACTCTTATTTTTCCCTCCAAAATACTTTTTCTATCAAAAAATACCCACCAAAATTTTCACACATTCTAATACAACTTTTCTCAAATAAAAACAATCCAAACAATGCCTAGTTTCCTAACGTAATATAATCGTCCAAATAGTACTTAAATAAAATCAAATTATAGTTCAAATTATATTATCTATTAATATTTTAATTCAAATTTTAATTCTTATCTCTTTATCTTTTAATTCAAATCTTAATGATTTTGAATTAAATTTTTACTATATTTGGTATCTCAATTTATCCTAATCTCTTCAATTAATATTTTTTGTGGACCAACTAATAAGTTCAAAAAAATACAAAATATAGTCATTGTGTGAGTAAATAATACAATACAAACATAGCTAATTTTTTGGTGTTTAGTAATTTAGTACAACTAAAATGCAAATTACGTGGTACCATATATATGATTTGTAATTGTTTTAAAGTATGCATATATTTTTTAGATAGTGCACAACTAATTTTTTGGTGTTTAGTAATTTAGTCCTACTAAAATGTAAATTACCAAATACTATATATATGATTTATAATCGTTTAAGGTATGCATATATATAATATTTTATTTAATTTGAATATTATAAATGAGTATGTCACATCTTTTCCCTTTTTAACCATTTCTGAGCAAGCTCGCTAATACTTTGCAAGTTTGAAAAATTAGAGCTAGACCTCACATCATAAATATAATTCTCAAGTTGTTCTTCAAGAGAAATAAGTTTGTTGGCATCAAAGTCCGAAAGATAAAATCTTGTAAATTCACATAATTTAAAATTATTATATACTGAGAAACAGTGATGCGAGTCAAGACATGCCATGGATGAAGGCAACTTTACATTAACATCGTTGAAACGATCCCTCAATTCTTGAAGTTGACTATCTATCAGTGCATAAAAAATTTCAACTTTAAAATGATGAAGATGTGTTACACGCCCAACTCTACACTTTTCTTTTCCTTGAACCTTAGGTTGGCTTTCCATATTCGGAATATCCACATCATGTTTAGCACAAAATTCACAAGTTTTTTCAAACAAAGTATCCCACCCCTCATCTCCTAACTTTTGTAATCTTAATTTTGATATCTCCATTAGAACTATGACATTTGGGAGATCTTGATCTTTTCTTTACAATGCTTGTGACAATTCATTTGTAATTCCCAACACTTTGGTCATGAGGTGCAAGAACAATATGTAATTCAAAAGTTTGCATAAGTGTGTAAAGGCCAAATGCTTCCGATCTCTTTTCCCGTATTGGATGCTCTACTCTTAGAATTCCTAATACATCAAGAATAGAACCAAACAAAGTGGTAAACTCAACAAAGTCCAATAATGAGACCCCCAATGCATATCTCCTAGTCTTGTTAAAGCTATTTCTTGATTTAAACCTCGACCACTTTGCATTTCACCACTCGTAATACCTTCCACTACTTGCTCAAACTGTTTGATTCTCAATAACTCTTTCCTTTTGCAAGAAGCTCCAATTGCATTACATATTAAAGTAACATGTTCAAAAAAGGAGTTAAGTAACTCAACTTTTCTTACACAAGCAACTAAAGCTAATTGTAGTTGATGAGCAAAACAATGAACATAGAAAGCACACTTATTTTCTGCCAAAATCAAGCTCTTAAGACCATTGAACTCACCTTGCATGTTGCTTGCTTCATTGTAACCTTGACCACGAACCTTTTTAAGCTCAAACCATGTTTGCTAAGCATTAACACAATGGCCTTTTTGAGCGTTGTAGCTACAGTGTCTGGAACATGAACAATTCTAAGAAAACATTCAATGATGCACCCTTTTTTATCTATATATCGCAAAGCAATAGCCATTTGTTCTTTAGTTGATATATCCCGAGCTTCATCAACTAATAATGAAAAGAAATCATCTCCAATACTTGCAACAATGGCTTGAGTGGTCAAATAAGCTGCAGCATTAGCAATGTCTTTTTGAAATGAGGGTGCAATCATATGATGATTTTTAGGAGCATTATTTAAAGAGACTCGATTAATAGCTTCATTGTTTTTGCAAAGAAATTTCAATAGCTCAAGAAAATTTTCTTGATTCACAGTGGAATCTGGCTCATCGTGTCCTCGAAAAGTCAACCCTTAACACAAAAGAAATCTTATATAGTCAATCGACGCATTCAAACGGATGCGATAGTCAATCTTGGCTTGCTCAGAAATAGCATAAACTATAATATCAATGTGTTGCTTACGGTTCATTAAATCTTGAGTAGCACTATAACACATATTATGAATACTCTCGACTTTTCCAACATGTTCACGCAATTTTTCTTTTTTCTTCCAATTTGTGAACCCTCACTAACAAATGCATCATGACCAGAACTCCTATCACCATACTCACAACTAAATAAATAGCAATATAAGCAAAACGCTGCATCCCTGGATTCACTATACTCAATCCAATTGAATTTTGTATACCAATGTTGATTAAATTTTCACATTTTTCCTCCAATCAGTCTTTGAGGAAATTTATCAAGCATTGGTTGCGTAGGGTCGTTAATCAGGTATACCCTTCGCAAGTTTTCTATCTCTTTACTACTCTTAGTAGCACTAAAAATAGAATGCCTTTTACCCATATCAGTAATAAATAGATTACTATCAAATCCCATTTTCATCTTTACTTTGTGAGGGTTCTGAATGAGCACTTTCATTTTTCTTTCCATTAGACATTTCTTTTCTGAAATCATCTGAAGAAGGTTCTGATCGAAGACGTTTAGATGCACTAGGCTTCTTTAAAAAAAAATTCCAAATTCTTTTGCACCCTATTAAAAATTTACAATATATTTTTTACTAAAAATAATTAGAACAAAGAGACAATAAAATTTCATGATTCATACTCAATAATTAGCTAAAAATCAACAATAATTACTCCTTAACTATTATCATAAACACACACCCATAAACAAGCACAAATAGAAAAGATTCTAAAAAATTGGAAAAGAAAAAAAGAAATAAAAGACATACCTTTAAGTGAAAAAATTAGAGAAGAATAGGAGTTGATTCCATTGCTGCTGATCTATGCCACTGTAGAAAAAAGAGAATGTTATCAATGAGAAATGAACATGTGCATCAATTCCAAAGACAATACATTGAGAAAAAACATTTAATAATTTGAGAAATTCATATAAGAATTGGAAAGGAAGGACCAAATCCGTAGGTAGGCTCTTCAAGTCATTAATTACTCCTAAACATGTCGAGAATAGGATACTAAAATCTAAAATTATATATAATTTCAACTTAAAATAGATTATCATTGCCATCAAGTTAAGCTTATTGTATATACTAGAGGATCAAACTTTTAGGGGGTAAATAAGAAAAATGGGGCAAGCAAAGAGAACTAACAAAGTACATAACAGTCATATGCCCTGCAAGAAATTCTTTCCAATGTGAAAATGCTACCCCTCAGAAGTTTAAAATAGCATTATGCTGCAATTATGAGAGATCAATAGCCTACTACAATTCCTCCCATTAAACATTCCTCAAGACATGCAAGAGGTGTGTATGTAGAATCACCCAAAATTTTGACCAAGTGAAAAGGACTTGGAATTTGCAATAAAACTCTACTAGCTTCATAGGGAAATTCTCAAATTCCCCATGAAGGGGAAATCAAAATAGTATGATACTCACCATTATCCTAACACTAAAACTAAATAGCAACATCACATGGCAATATATAAAAATGGCAAATCATGTAAAAATGCAACACCAAGTTACATTTACCAACTAGTTAAACTCGAAGAAATAGCTCATGCTAAAAAGGCTATTGGCCTTGTCTTCTATCTATCACAAAAGACATTTCACACAATTTTTTTTCTAATTTTCTATCATTAACATCAAAAAAAAATAAATCATGCAATTATAGAGTTTAACTCTCACATGAGGGCCCACATTGATAACCTCCAGTAATGAACCTACTCAAATACTGACAACTGACAACTGACAATTACCACAATTCAATTCCACCTCCCCACCCCTGCTTCTCAATTCTTGACTACATCACGATGAGTAAGAATTGCGTTATTGTTAAGATTGATTTAAGTATTTATATCAATGGCATATCTGTACACAACTCCAATATTTGGGGTCAAAGTCTAAATCGTTAAAAAAATTGGAAAAGATAATAAGAGATAAAAGACATACCTTTAAGCAAAAAAAATTGGAAAAAAATAGGAGTTGATTGATTCCAGTGCTTGTGATGATCGCTGATCTAAAGGATCAAAAGGAGGAAAATATGGGTGTGTTTATGATTTAATTTAAGAAAGTGGAAAAGGTGAAAAGGAGAAAGGTGAGTGATTTAATTGAAGAAAGTGAGAAAGTTAAAAAGGAAAAAAAAGAGATGAAGTGAGGACGCAGGGCCGCAGGGGATTTTTGTTGGATGTTGTGATGGATGCAGGGGAGAAAAAGAATAAAAAAAAGAAAAGAAAAAAAGGAAGGTTGTTTTAAAAAAGGGATTTTTATTTGAAAGGCAAAAGTTGTCTTCAAATTTTTTTTTATTAAATATTTTTTAATTTTTTAGAATTGTGATTAATTAAAATTCAAATAAATTTTCTTAAAAATTGTATATATCAATAGATTTAATAAATAGAATTTTTTTTCTAAATAAGTGTAGGGGCAAGTTTTTAGAATATAAAGTGAAACTTTCTGAATTCAATTTTTAATACTACTATTAACTTTTTTTTATACAATTGGGGGGGGGGGGGGGTCACTTGCCCCCCCTGAACCCTAAAGACGTCCGCCCTTGCTTGTATCTAGATATCTTTTGGATATAGACTCTCAATCGTTACGGAACAGATGATTGATCATTAACCATACCAACTAATACTTTGGAATCACATTCTTCTCCACCCCATTCAAGCCAAATAAACTACAAAGTGCCACTCCTAGTAGAAGAGAATGACATTTAACCCTCGTAGTTGATTTAGGTCCGAAAAAATCAGAGTAAGCAAATATAAGCTGACCCCACATGTCACGCACCACTCCACTTCCAAAAGATTCACTCCCATTGTCAATGGAGCTGTCATCAGTATTCAGCTTATAATTGGTGGTATGTAGAAAACGCCACCAAAGATGTAATATATGTCAACTTAGATGAGTCTTGGCAACAATATCCAAAAAATTATCCATGTCTCACCTCGAATCTTCCAATGGAGAAATTGCAGCCCAACTTTCTCCATCAACAAAAACTCCACCTCTCTAATTATGGCCCAAATAGTGAGCCTCTTGTGCTGATGATGATACAAATTTCTCGCCTTCCAAATCACCCAACATGCAGTTGTGAAAGAATACCCAAAGTTGTTTTCAAAACTCGAGGGGTACAAGAGGTATTTCATAGCTGCATGCATTTATAATAAATCGGCTTAATGCCACTTGCAATACCAATTTGTTGCTCAAAATACAGCCAAACACCCAAATCCAACTCACCCATGGAGAACACATGATCAATGTCCTCGACCTGAGGATGCTTACAACATAAGCATTTGGAAGGTCTCACAACCCCAAATTTGTAAAGGATACATCCACAGGTATATGAAACTGAAATATTAGAGACATAAACCAAGCTATGGAATCACCCACATGCTTTGACCATAAGAGTCGATCAAAAAAGAAACTTGAGCCAATGTTTCGTACCATCTCATATGCCGATTTCACCGTAAACTCCCCTGAAGACTCAGGCTACCATATGATTTGATCATCATCTCTATCTACCAATTCAATCAGCATAGTCATAACTTTTTCCACCAAATCATTTGGCAAAATCTCCTATAACATCGACCTATTCCACCTAGCCAAGCCAATAAAGTCATACACTTTTCAATCTTTTTCTATATCAATATAATCCTCAATGACCCCTTCTCCTAACCAATTATCATTGATGAAAGAGACCTGTCCATCCATTATATCCCATGTAATATGTTCCTCCATCATATCCCTCACTCGAAGCATGTGCTTCCAAACAGAATAATCTATTATCGACAGATACACTAACACCAGATAGCCTTCTCCCACGCAATTCAGTCACATATAATGAGCCCAAAGAGAATTTTGCTACCAGAAGTGCCACCATAACTTATAGTCAAAAGCCACGGCAAAAGACTCTAAGGAATGAAACCAAATCCTCCTTCCTCCTTTGGCACACAAAAGTTTGCCCAATATCTCTAATGATATTTGTGTCCATATTTTGAATCACCCCAAAAAAATCATGAAAAAAGCCTTTCCAAGTCATTAATCACCCTTTTTGATGGATGAAACACAAATAATAAATGAATAGGTATCGAAGTCAAGACATGCCTCACTAGAATGGCCCTACTCTCAATAGAAAGGACTTTTTTTTACCATTCTAATAACCTCTTCCAAACCTTATCTATCAACTGTGTAAACAATTTTTTTAACTTTCGACCAATATACAAAGGGCTCCCCAAATACTGGAATGGAAGTACCTTGGGCATGAAACCCATGACTTCAGCAACCATCTTCGCTTGTCTGCTCCCATCACCTTCACCCACTACAAAAAAAGACTTTGCAATGCTAACTAGTTGACTAGAGACATACTCATAATTATGGATTACCTCCATCACTTTTTGTTACGACCTTCGATCTGCTGAAGAAAAGATAATAATATCATTAGTGTACGCCAAATAAGTTAATAATGGGTAGCCCGCTAACACTTTATAAGGTTTGAAAAACCCATCCTCGAGAAAAGTATTTAGAGATCAAGAAAAAGCCTCAACCATCAACACAAACAATAGGGGAGATAGAGGACACCTTTGCCGAATCTCTCTAGATGATGCAAAATCTCCATGAGGTACCCCATTTATTAAAACTAAGAAATGACACCCTAAAATTAACCTCCACACCATGTCAATCATGTTCTTCGAAAAACTAAACTTCCACATGACTGCAAGCAAAAACATCCAAGACACTTGGTCATATGCCTTTGCCATGTCCAGTTTCAATACTACATTCCCTCCCCTTGACTTTCTGTTCAAGTTAACCATCATTCTTGTGCCAATAAAATATTGTCCACAATGAGGCGACCCTTCACAAAACTAGTTTATTAAGGAGAAAGCAAACTATGCAACACCCATTGCAACCTTGTTGCAAACAGTTTAGAGATCACCTTATAGACAAAATTGCACAAGCTAATAGGACGAAACTTTGCAAATGATGAAGGACTATCCTTTTTCGGAAGTAAACCAACTAGGGCGCTGGAGAACTCTTTAGGCAACAAAGAACCGTAAAAAACACTCCTGGATAGCCTTAACCATATCGTCCCCCATAATCTCCCAACACCTTTGAATTTTATTTTTTTATTTTTTGGAAAAACCATCCTCTCCTAGAGAACTATCACCATTTATCTCGAAAACAGCCAACTGGATTTCCCTCTTTATCGGCATCTTCACCAACATCCCATTCTCCCCATCCATTACCAAAGTAGGGATAACCTCAAGGCATTGTCCATCCTAACATTATATGAGTCATCATAATTCATCAGTTAACAATTTTCTGAAAAATTCCACCCCTTGAACTGCAATGATACCTTGATTCTCAATCGAACTCCTCTAATCATCCTTTTATATAGTGAATGAACATCTTAGCTCACTTGGCCTATAGCATATTATTGAAAAAATTGGTATTAGCCTCCCCCTATCCCAACCACTTGACCCTTGCCTTTTACCTCCAAAACTCCATTTCCCTATTGAGATTCACTATATGTTCAGTTCTAACTTTGTTCAACTCAATTTGCCTTGAAGTTGAAAACGTGGTGCCCAATTCTTTATCAAGTTCCACCAATTTAGCCTCAGAAATCTAAGTCCTCTTAAATATATTTTCGAAACTCTCTCTACTCCATTTACTTAAAGCACTCCTAACATTTCGAAGTTTGGTCCCCCAACATGTACATAGGTGAGGCCAAATACTTCAACTTCCAGACTTCCGTCATCATATTTTTAACTTTGACTGTAGTATCCAAGAGTTTAAAAAGCTAAAAGCCCTTCTCCCATGGATGCAAACCAATGAGCCTCTATTAAAATAGGGCAATGATCAGAATCCACCCTATCTAAATGCTAAACTGATGCCTGCAATCTTTTATAACAACCTGGTTTACAACAACCCAGGTTACAACAACCTGTATCCGCCCCAGGGTTTACAACAACCTGTCCAATCTTTTATAAATATAGACACTTCCTGCTCGGTTATTACACCAAATGAAAGGAAAATCTATAAAACCAACATCAACGAACTCCACAAAATCCATCATCTCACCTGTATCAAAAGGCTGGCCTCCTTGTTTTTCATTTGCTAATAAGATAGTATTACAATCACCGTAGATAAAACACACCAGATGCCTCAAAAAAAGAATCAATTTCATATAAGGTACATTCATTTGTTTAGTATTTATAAGGTACAATAAACACCTAATGCACTATTAAATACATAATTTTATACTTTTATTCTTATTTTTAAGTATGAACCATATATAATCATTATTAGTGAAACTAATATAAGAATTTATTTTGAAAGTAATTTTTTTCACAAACAAAAGTTCTGAAAATGATTTTTTTTTAAAAAAACATGAGAAAGTAGTAGAATAATCAACATGGTGAGGATTGAAAAATATGGTGGAATGAAGTCATGCAATATTATCCTAATTTACTTTATGCTAATAGTGTCCCATTATTGAAACTAAGTAGTCTTGCAATGTTCTTAGCATCATTGCCCATCTTTTATTGGCATCATCTCTCATTAGCTTAAGCCAATTTGCTTTTTCTTCATATTGGATCTCTTGTTATACTTTTTGTATGTCATTCTATGTTACATTCTAATAAATTTTGGCAAAAATCTTGCAAATTATACTAGTATGTATTATTAAAATCCACTTTCATCCTAGTTAATTTGAATATTAAATTTTCTTTTTTTGTATTACCCAACATTTTAATAAAATTTTTTAGTCTTTTATGATTTTTCTACAATAAAAATTTAATCTAAATAACAAAAGAATAAACTAGCATTACAATTTAGTATAATGAAAATAAATAGTAATATAAATAACAAGATTTATGCTAAGTTATTGGAGTGTATAATATAAAGTGACATACCAAAAGTGTAACAAGAGTTCCTTTGTGCTTTTTTTTTTTTTTTTTTGTTTCGCTTACAATTCAAAACAAAAGAAGAAAGTCATCTTCTATCTCTCCTCCTTAATGTTTCTTTTCTTTTTCTTTTCTTTTCTTCTTCTTTCATGTGCTCTGAATAATATTCATAAATATGAATATTTTTTTTGTAAGTTTTTTGTAGGGGTGGCAATAGGTCATGTTTCGGGTTTACGGGTCATGTTTTGATATGAATATTACAAATTAATTATGAATCCAAACAGGACCCACGAACTTTACTTGTTTTCATTTTTGTGTCGAGTTTTTGTGTTAGGTTCGGGTTGCATTTTGTGTGATAATTTCGTGTCGTATTTTCGTGTTGTGTTGGAAATTGCCACCTCTAGTTTTTTGGATGTGTGCTTAGAAATTTAGGGTTTAAAGCATGATTTAAGTTTATTAATATCAATTTCTAATAGAATACATGAATTTGAGAATATGCAATAAAAGCAAATGAAGGAAATCGATAGAGTTTAAATAGTAAAAAAAAAATCTAAAAAAATTACTACCATTAGCACAATTACATAAATCACCTAAAAAAACATTTGTATTCCTTCAATCAATTTAAGGAAAGGGTTTTAGGATTTATATCTCTTCTATGATCTCGATTTATGTCTCTTCTCTTTCTATTGTTATTGTTTTTCTCTCGATCAGTTAAAAGGAAAATAGATTAGGTTGTTCCCATTTTATTATTGAAAACTACATAATTTTTGTAATGGGACACTATAAATACAAAATAGTTGGAAAAATGATCTACTAAATCAGAGTGCATGAAATCTCCTATACCATTTATTATGTACTAATATATCAATGATATTGGGGGGAGCATGAAAAAACTCAACCTTAAACCTGAACACTAAACAGTAAAATTTATACCCTTATCCTAGTTTATGAGAAACCTCAATCGTAACCCTACCCTACCCCATTTTTGTGGGTTAGGGTATAAAATAAGCTTATAATTTTTTAATATATTTTAAAATTAAATGAATTTGATTAAATAAAAACTTTTTTTCTCTTCAATAATATACCAGTGCGAGATTCCAATGCAAGGCACAGGGATGTCCAATAATTTTGTTGATAATTTATTAAATATATACTACTAAAAATTTAGGGGGGAAAACAAAATTAAAAAATGTTAAAGAGAAATTGTCAAACAATTAATATTAATAAAAGTATGAAATAATATTTGTTGAATAAAAGTAATAAATTTATAGATTTTAGTGAGAAAATTATTTTAAAATAAAGCTACTAAATAATGATTATAATTTTAAAAAAATAGTATAAAATGTTAAAGTCTAAATTATAAACTCTTTGCACATAAATCATAAAACTAATTGCATATATATATTTCACTAATATCTTTTGAAACACTATATGCAGATAAAGTGAATTATTAATCCATATAAATAAAAATATCAAGCGATTAAAAAAATCATAAAATAAAAGATTCAAACTCTTATAAATAAGTATGAGATGATCTTACAAAAGTACAATTTATAGTACCCTCAAAACTCAAAAGGCACAAAAAGACATGTCAAATTGGAGGGAAAAGTAGATAAGGTCAAAAAAGAAGAAAGAAAGAGTAATAATATTTTAATTAATGATATAGATACTATTGCCAATGTTCTTCTATAATTACTACAAAAAAGTAAAGTAATTAATTAACTATGGAAAACCATACTAATGAAAATTAAAATTTTAAGATGTTTAGCATAATATTTCTATAATTTGTTGTTTTTGAACAATTCAAAGTGTCGGAATTTGTAATTGAATAAAAAACTTGAATATGGAAAAAGAAAAGAATAATAATAAGCTAATTGGTGAATAAATAAGTACCATAATATATGGATAAAAAAGAATGAAATTATAGATGACAATGAACACATCAATTCTAATTGTTCTGTAATAGCAATTTTGATAATCGTAAATTAGGTGTGGCCAATAATTCTAGTCTCATCTAAGTGCTGCATACATACCAGTTAATCAAATTCATATTTTTTCTTCATGGTATATGCTAATAAATATAGAATTTATAAGATATTAACTAATAAATTAAGTGAGAATTTAGAAGATCAAAAGATGTAAAATTTATTAGTAATTTTTACATATTTCCTTTTAAATTCTAATAATTGATAAAAAGATTTTCTTAAAAAATTATTATTCTAGATTTTATGGAGTATAGTTTTCATTTCTAATTTTGATGTATTTTCTATAATCAATGAAATAATTATTTTAATCACATAGATAGCGACAAAGAAAACATAAAAAATGCCAAATAAAAGGAAATAATCACACAACATAAGTAACACAATTCAAAATTTAATCGCGAATATGTAAAATTCCAACAATTTAAGAAAATAAAAGTTATTATCTAAAGTTTTTAAATTATTTTCTTGTCCCACATTTTTGTTGCAATAGATCTTGAAAATTAAAACAATTTTTTTCAACTAATTGAAAATAAAATAAAATAAAAACTTATACAAAACCTCTTTTTATTTATAATCATGTGCCTTTATTCTCTATTATATCTAATTAATTTGAGTTCCTTATAATTAGTACATATGTAGATTCAATGGATGATGTTGTCTATTATTAATCCCTCAGTGAGTTTTATTTCTAGCAAATATATATTTCAGTTTATAACATATATTTATGTTACTTAAGATATCAAAAATTGTTATCGCAAATAATTAGATAATTTTCTAATTCACCTCTTTTTTCGCAATTGACCTAAGAATTAAAATATTTTTATCAACCAATTGAGAGGAAAAAAAGTCAAGTCTTACACAAAAAATGTAGGATAAGAAACATACAATTTCAGTAGGGAAAAAGAGGAAAAAAGCACTATTGAATTTATAAATTTATCTTTCATTGGCTAAATAGTTTAGCTTCAAAAAATATTTAAAGGGAAAAAAATTTACTATATAAACACAATGCACCAAAAAATATATATCCATATATATATATATATATTTGATAAGAGGTATAATTGCATATTTATTAGGTCAATTTCCTTGTGTTTAAGTGATTAAAATGCTTATTTATATGAATATTAAGTGTTTTTATTATTGATGGCTAGATTGGAGCTTTGTAGGAAAAATTTGACAAATAAAGCAAAATATAATTTTCTTGGCAAAAGCTTCAAGGTTTCTTTGTGCGGTAGTATTGATGCTTAAAATGTTTGCTGGATGGGCTTCTCTGTTTTGATTTCACTATATTCTTTATTGAAAGACCTTTCTTTCTATGGTCTTCGGATCATTGCTAGAGCCAGGAATTTTTGAGCTGAAGAATTCTAAAGCCACAAACAAACAAAGAAGCAAGAAAGGACAAAACAAATGTGGGTCAAAACAAAAGAAAAGCAATTTGCATGCATTCCATCTTTGCACTTTGACATTCAATTCTGGCGGCTGGCTGCACAATTGAAGACTCCTGCTGCGAAACTCCTACAAACCGAGTTGAAGAAGAAAAATCTCCTTCAGCTACAACAAACAACCGAAAGCTGCATGAAAGAAGACTTCTTGAACAAGAAGGAACTAGCTGCGGCTGTGCTGCAACTTAAAACCAGAAATTAAAGAATCTCCTTCGGCTACAATTTGGAAGAAAAACCCGAGCTGAAGTAGGAAACAAAATCAGCCAAAGGAAAGAAGGAGCTAGACACTGAAAACAACAAGAAGACAAGAAACAGTGCTGAAGAGAACGCCAAAGACAAAAGGGAAGCAAGCAAATGAATTGGGAAACAAAGGCCGAAGAAAACAAGACCAAAAGCTGAATTTGGAAACAAAGAAGTCGGCAACTGAATTTGGGAAAAAAAAGTTGTAAGCTGCACAACGGAAAACAAAAAGGAGACTTTCTTAACATTAAGCTGCAGCAAAGTGGAAGTAGAAGACAACCGCAGAAAGGAAAGCTTAGCGCAAATAAGAAACAAAAGTCTGCTACACTTCGGGCAAGAAAGAAAGAAACCGAGCTGCAAAACTAATTTGGAAACAACATATGGTTGGAATTTGGAAACAAAAGAAACTAAGTTAAAGTTGAAGACAAAGAGCAAAGCAAAGAAGGAATCGGGTTTGCAAGATTTAGAAAGAAACAACCAACCTTTGGCTCTATATAAAGAAGACAACCGAGAACAACAAAAGGAACCCATTCTTCGGTCCTTTGTCTTGTTTTTCTTTCTTTCATTAGTTAGGAGTAGCAGCCTTCCTCGGTTTTTCTGCAGCAAATTTTCAGCCATCCTTTTGTTGTTTTCTTCAGTCTTTCTTCGTTGTTTTGTTCTTGTTGGTTGCAGTAGTTTAGCAAATAGAAACAGCCGCCAAGCTTGACTTGCAAAAGCAAGCAGCAGAAATTTTTTCTTTCCTCTAGAAGCTTCGGGTGAAGCAAACAAAGCAGGAGCAATTTCTTCCCTCACATATTTTATGCTATTTTTTTGTCATCTTCTTGTTTTCTTTAGTTTATTTTAGTTATCAATTTTAGCTTTCTTTTATTGTTTTAGTTTTTAGTTTTATTTAGCAATTTTAGTAATTTAAGTTTTGTATTTTGTCATGAAATTTTTGGCTAAGTATTATTTTTAAGTACCAATCATCTACGGCTTTTGTTGGATTTTATCTTTTATTTTTCTTTTCAATCATGTTTTAATTTTTTGTGATTTTCTTTTATATTAAAATGAAGTAAATTCTTTTTCTAGGGTTTCATGTAGCCTAACTATGAAGTCTTAATATTTTTCTATTAATATAATTTGATTTAATTTTCTATGGTTGAGTATTTATCTTTGTGCTTAATGCTTCTAATTACTTGATCACTAATTAGATGATTTGTTAATCATACGAATCTGGAAGGGAGTTATGTGTCAAGTTCATTGAGATAAATGCCATGAATTGCATGTAGGATAGGAATATACCTGCATGGTTTGTGTAGTCGCTACATGAGAATCCATAGAAATTAATGACTTCATAATTGTTGTAATTCACATAGGAATATGATGAATTAGCAATTAGGAGGATTTTTATTAGATCTCGGGAGGGACTAATAAATAAATTAGGGAGTCTCGACTATCAACCAGGAAATTAAATTAGATTATAGAAATAGATTAATGTTAGGATGGATTAGTTAAGGTGAAATCGAAAACCCTAGATCTTTCGTCAATTTAATCCATTAATTTGCTTTGTTTAGTTTTTAATTTTAGTTTTAATTAAGTTTTAAGATTACTTTTAATTTAGCTTATTCATAAAATATTTTTTTTCTTCAAATAAAGTTAGAACTATTTTAATTTCGGTATTTAATAATTCACTAGTCTCTGTGGGAATGATAAATTATATTCATTCTATATTACTTGTTAACGATCACGTGCACTTGCGTGTAAAATTTGTAACAATATTTACACACATATATACGACTTGGTTTTATTAAAAGAAATAAGAATTTTAGCCATTTTCAAATTACTAAAAATTAATGGACTATAAATAGATCATCTTTTTAAGAGTTTGTAAGATTTAGAATTTTAATCATTTTCTAATTGCTAAATATTAATATTAATATTAATATTATAGGATAATAAAAATATAATTTAATCTTTAATCTTTATAATAATTACATTGAAATTGACTAACAAATTTTTTCTTTTATATAATAAAGATTACTCCCTCCATCCCTAAAAAAAGTATAGTTTTAGTTTTGTTTTTGTCCTAAAAAAAAGAGTCTATTTTTGAATAAAATTTTTATACTAACATTACTACTAATAATAATGCATGATCTAAAATTAAAAAAAAAAGAATAATAATATAAAATTTTACATTTAATAGTGCATTAAATGTATTGAATTTTAAAACATATTATACTCTATAAAAGGTGGACTTCTTTGGGGGGATTGAGGGAGTGCCATTTAAAACAAAATAATTTAAATATTTAAAGTAGATATTTTCATTTATGAATGAACGTAAGCCTAATAATAAAATTAAATATAAAAATATAAAATCAAATTTATATGAAGTCACAAATTGAATCATAAATCATAATTTCTAGAATAACATATTTCTTTAGTCTCATAAACGACAAAATAACCATTTCATTGCAAAATTAATAATAAATATAACATAAATTTAAATGCAAGTCTACAATAACTGTAATTAAATTATCTTGAAATACTCTTGTAATTAGGACAAATGATGATATAACAACAATAACAACAACTCAGTACAAATTATCCAAAAATATGATCAAATCAAAAGTTAATTTCTTTTAAACTAAGTGAATTTCATATAAGTGATAGTTAAAAATGTTAGCAAAGAGTTTATTAGCTAACTTATAGATTTCTACTTAAATATTATAAGAGTAAGATTCATTATCCAATTATTAGTTTTACAAGAAATACCCCATACTATATGATTTGAATACATAACCTATGTTATAAACTATTAGTTCTAAATTTTTTTTACCTTACCTATCTCACGGAGAATTGCAATTTATTCTTATTTTACCCCATTATACAAGATCAAAGTAGGGTAGAAGTTTCGATTCATTTACTCAATCCTATAAAATAACATTGTTTTATTTATAACTTAAGTAAAATTGCATAGTTTTATGGTAGTAGGACACCACTAATAGAAATTAAGTCTATAGGCATTAATATAAAGTAAGGTTACAAAAGTTTTGGTCAATGGACATCATTATTGTAATAAATATATTAGATATCATTCTCTATTGATTTGTCCAAAATAACAATTAAAGCATTTAAAATAATTTACATTCACTTTTAAAGATATAACATTTGAAATGACATCATTATGATAAAACAAGCTTTACCGTTGTACTTATGTATAACTTTGATATATTAAAAATAAATTTAATTATTTTAGATAAAAATTAAATAATAACATCTTATTTTAAAAATATATTAAAAAGAAGGGAAATTTTTTGTAACTATTTAATATATTACACTTTTTTCAAAAAAACATTTCAACTACTTAAAAACTGAAAAGATAAGTCTTGAGAATAATAGTATGACTTCAACACTAAAAATACTTTTCTTTAAAAAATATTATTTAAAATTGAGTAAGATATAAGGATAGCTCATAGTAAATTTACTAAAATATAGGATTGAAAATTTGAATATTTTGTTAAAAAGAAAACAATTAGGTTCATTATGTATTTTTTTATTCATTCATAAAATTTCAAATTTCTAAAAAAATTAATTGAAGTACCTTTTTTACTTATTTATTTACACACATCCTCCGGACTATCTAATTTGATCTAACTCAAACTTATATGTGATAAAGAATATAGATGATAATGGAAAAGATAAAGAATTTAAAATTTTAGAAGATCATATGGAAGTGAATAACAAATTAGAGAGTAACAAATTCAATCCACTTAAGACATTATTGAGTGGTAAGTGAAGAGAAAATTTTGTTATCCATTATATAGCTATAGCATTTATATGCATATATAAATATAAAAGTTCACAATGCAGTTAAATTTAAATTTAAAGTAAATTATGTGGAATTCTTATGGGTATATAGTTGAACAAACATGTGAAAATGGTAATAAAATATTAAAGTAAATATAGTGTTACAAATTTCAAATATGTTGATATATAAATATTCTAAATGAATGAATAATTAAAGATTATAAGACTTTATAAGTGAAAAGTTTAAAATCATTTATAAATAAGGTTAGAAAGAATAAATATTACAAAAAATTTGGAGCAAAAGAGAAATTTAAAAATTAAAGTTTTAATTACAAAAACAAAATGATCAATTTAAAATTTTGATTTAACCAAGTTTTGGTTGGGTTGGATTGATTATTAACAATAGGTATTTTGAACTAATCGAATCAAACTTATAGTTGATTCGATTTTAATATGCCTAAAAACGTAGTCTAATGCAAATTTCAAAACACTAGTATTTAGGTCTTGTTTGGTTAGGTTAATTTCTATTTTTTATTTTGATGAAGGTGGAAAGAATTCTTACTGACCAAATTTGTTTTGGTGGGAATATAAATTGTTAGGTATGCTAAATTTTTAAAATGTGTTTTTCTTGAAATTTGGATGGAGTGTATGAGACCCATTTTCTCTTTACAGATAAAATTATGAAAAACATTTTTTTTCTTCTTTTTTTTTGAATATGAAATCGAAATTCATAATTAATAACAAAAAAAATATAAATTAATATTATATCAATCTTAATAATATTACAAAATATTCATCACGTTTCACATTTTATATCTACAACAAACCAACAACATCATAATAATAAAATACATATTACAACATACGTATTAAGGTATAGATGATGGTCGGCAATTACATTTACCTATTATAAGTATGTTGTAATTTTACCTTGTACTTCATTCGACTCAACTACTCCTTCAACAGAAATATTCAAATTAATGATCAATGGTAAATAATCACAATCCATAATCATTTCTTCATTTGGGTGTTCTAAAAAATATGCATCATTAGGTAATTATTCCCTAATAAATTATGTAGTATATAACATGCAATTACTATTGATGTTTGCTAGCCATCCTATATTTTTGCATTGGCCTTTTCAATAGTGGATATCTTTTTTCTTTTTTTTTTGAGGACACTAAAAGTTCACTTAATTATATTTATCATTGATAAGTGACAGTGGTTGAATAGTTATTTTAATACTCTAAAGCCTTTACCACTTCCATGAAAATTTTGCAAATGATATTTTTGATTAGGATTAGAGGCAAAACAGTCAGGAATGTTTTTATATCCCAAGTCAACAACACCATTTTCACTTTAAAATTTCATTTCTCAATTGGATAGGAATAGGAAAATACACACACACACACACAACGTCTATAATAACTATATAACAAAGAAGTTAATTAGTTCTATTATGTGGGCTATTCATTAGCACATTTTCCCTTTTACTCATTTTAGATGTAGTCTCATAAAGTTAATGTTAAGCTAGCCTATATAATTAAACTAGTTTTAATTAATTCAACATTTATGACATAATTTTTTTAGTATCACAATATATATGTAATTTGCATATAATACAATCATTAGTAAATAATATGACTATTGTTATAAGTAAATTAATTGTTACTTTGAGGAGGAAAAGGAAAGTTATTTCTTGTCTCACGCATGCATCCGTAAAACACAAGTATCATGTGCGCTGTCTTTCCATTTAGTGTGGACAAAAATGAATAGCATGTCATGGTCACATGTTATCAAGACATTTTGTGAAATTTCTACCATGCAACTGGAAAATGCAGTTCTCTTCTCACTTAGAATGTAAGCAAAAATTGTAATCTTGTCAATTGCACTGATACAATACTAAATACATGTCATAAAACAAGCATATAATAAGTATGAATTATTCTAAATTTACTTAAAATAAGTATATAATAAGTATATTATAACGAGACACACAAACATCAATCACCTACCTTGAACCATGAATAGTGCATTATTTAAAATTTGTGGTTGTATATTTTGTTAATTTCTCGGTCAAATTACTACCCAAGCCAATTCAATCCTAGTTGTCCATGGTGCTAATGTTGCTAATGATCAAGTTAAATTTAAAAAATAATTAGTCCTTATTTACACAATTTTCACACTACAGGGCATATTGCTAGAAACGAGATTTCAAGATTTTTAACTCAGATAAATTTACTTTGAAATGCACCTCCAAATCATTGACTGTCCAAACTTGCTAAGTCCCAACTAATATAATCCGTTTTTCTCCAATTTTTTTTGTAGTTGAACATGAATTCTAGAACTATTTTGAGATAAAAAATTGAAAATTAGTAAATGTTGAGATTTCCAACCATTAAAAACATAGAAGAGAAACTAAAACAACAAAGAAGAATTATCAAATCAAATGATAAAAAGAGTGCATTGGATCTTATCTAACATTATTACTCATACATCATTTTCATATGCTATTTTCACTTGTGCATCTTCTGTTTCAACATAGTAAGCAATGAATATTTAATATGTCAATACACTCTTTGCCAATTAATTTTACAACTCTCTTTGATAACTTTTGAACTAAAGCTTTTTAATACCCATAGATGCATCCTTTTCACCCAAAAAAAATGAATATAATACCACCAATCCAATGCTTGTTAGAAAAGTAGATTTAATGCTAAACAACCTTGACTAGAACTCAAGGTCAAACTTTAATGTCCTTAATTTGTTTAAAGCAAAATAAGCCATTTTAAGCAAGTTTTTGCTTCTCTTTGGATCAGTTATACTATCCTTACCCTCCAATAAATAAAAAAATGATATATATTGCATCATCTCCTTTTGAAAATTGATTAAAATGTCATTAAAATAGGAGAAAGAATTGAAAATATTATCCCAATGCTCACATTAATCATGATAATCATCATTAAATAGTTGGCAAGGATCATCACAAGCTCCAAGGGATTTTAGAAAATGCTTTTCAATGAATTCCAAATTTGTCCAAAAAAAGTGATGGATATTCTATAGTAGTTGTAAGGTACCTAAGCATTTGAAAAGACCTTTGGTTAAATAGGCACTATAAATCTTGCTTTTCTTTTTTCCCCATTTTTCTTCATTCATCTCATACGTAAGCATACTAATGAGAATGCAAACACATCCCTTAAGTGAACTCTAAAACTAGGAGTTTTACATCATTTGTTGAGTTAAATAGGCACCAATATAGTGTTTCCATGTTTTTTTGTAGATAAAAATATTTAATGAGCATAGAAAAGTCAAAGAAAAGACCAATTTGAGAAAATTCCATCAATTGTGCAACTTGGAGGGAAATAGTGCTTGAACAAGCAAATGGGCTGCAAAAGGTTAGATTTCAACAAGGTGTATCTCCTATTCTATAAGGCCTAATGAGGAGATCTTTGATGTTAAGGAAAGGTCTTTGGATGCACTTTAATGTTGATATTTTAAGTCTCTCTTAAATCAGCTAGAATCTAGATTGAATTCAAGGTTGAAGTGACAATGCATCTCAACCGACTGACAACTGACATATTTTGGAAAAATTGCCATATCTAGAGCTACATAAGTCCAAATTCATTGATTCTTGAACCATTAGAAAGCTATGAGGAAGAGCTACAATATGAAGAAGTTAAGCCTAATTATATTGAGAAAAGTTTCAAAACATCAACCAAAGACATAAAACCTTGGGCAAAGCTTTCACGAGACGAGCAAGGAAGATCTTACCCTCAACTCCAATAAAGGAATCAGATAGCAAGATGAAGTATCTGTGATCATTCTATGACATTTTCAATCTCAATATCGATAGAGAAATCTCGATAAGAAAGAGCTTTCTCTTTGGACTAGCCTTGCCATTACTTATTTAGTATTCCAGAAGCTCTCTACTACACATTGAGACAATAAGCCTATCCCAGAGTTTTATAAAATAAAGAGGACCATTGGCGCCAACTCTTGATACGAATCTTCTACCTAAGTATTGAATTCGCAACAAATACCAGAGTGTAGATTTTAGTATCGTCCTCTAGGTTGAACTAATTCTTCCATTGAGCAAGACACCAACTCCAAGTTATGAAGGAAGACGGTTGCTACTGTCCTCTTGACACTCGAAGGATATTCCTCAACACTTGTTCGTGGAAAAGGCTGTCCTTTGGAACTAAGAAGTAAGCTCAAATTGTTAAGGGAAAGAAAACTCAGCAAGATAGCTTAAAAACCTGAACCTAAGAGACTACCCTCAAGCCTCGAAACTAGTTCTGATCCAGAACTAAAAGAAAAGCAATATGCTCTTTGGTTTGTATTAATCAAAAATTTTGTCCTTCTTCATATGTCCGATGGCCTTAATATAGAGTTTAACAATGTGTGGCAAGGAAAGATGCCATCCCCTAGAAGGATTAGAATCCCTTGCTTCATAGGAAACTAAATGTAATAAGGAAACTACTACTAAAATATTCCTACTCTAAGAAATGAAAATGTAGACTAAACTAAATCCAAATACAGAAAGGATTTTTTTAAAAGAAAGCATCCACATGTATTCGGCCGAACAAGAACCTTCCTCCTTTGAATTTGGATCACACACTTGGTTCATCTTTTATGACACTAAGTAGAATGATATATCGTGGACTAGGGTCGCCGGCCTTCATTGCTTCCTTAGTTTGACAATCGGTTAATTCAGTTATGATCGATGTTAAGGTAGCTTGTATTTTCTTTGTTCTTGACCAATTCATAGGACCACCAATTCCTTGTAATAGATCAGGTTGTGGATGTCTTCGTGTAGATGAATGCTCTTCTTCACGTTACTCGTTACGTCCACCGTGTTCACTAGGGTAGGAGTCTGGTTTCGGCCCTCATATTTTCATTAGTCATTCTTTCTTTGAAAGGACTCGCCCTCGAGTCCATAAAGTCATCATCCAACTCAAACAAGGAAAGGTCAGAAACATTAAGCATAGCACTAACTCCATAATCACCTAGAAGGTCGAGTTTGTACGCATTCTTGCCCACACGTGCAATAATTTGGAAAGGACCATTTTCTCACTGATGAAGCTTAATTCTTCATTGAATGGGAAACCTTTCTTTGTGCATGTGAATCCACACCTAGTCCTCAGGTTGAAAGCTTACTTGCTTTCGCCCTCTATTGGCAACTTGAGCATAATGTTCGTTCTTCTTGAGGATTCAAAGATGTACATTCTCATGTAAGTCTTGAACAAACTTAGCATTTGTTGCACCATCAAGATTTACTTGCTCATTGCTTGGCAATGGCACTAAGTCAAGAGAGGTTAACGAATTAAATCCATAAATAATCTCAAGCGGGGAATAACCAGTGGTAGAATTGACAGTTCTATTATAAGCAAATTCGGCAATTGGAATGCATTCTTCCCAACCTTTAAGATTCTTTTTGATCAATGCACGCGATAAAGTACCAAGAGTACGATTAGTTACCTTTGTCTGCTCGTCGGTTTGTGGATGGCCAATTGTTGAAAATAACAACTTCGTGCCCAACTTTCCCTACAGAGTTTTCCTAAAATAACTCAAGAATTTGACATCGTGGTTGAAACAATGGTTCGTGGAACCCCATGCAAACGAATGACTTCTTTATGTCATCTACCTATCCAATGTTTTAGGTGTTTAGGCCGAGGACATGTAGCTTCTCAATGCCCAAACTCTCGAACCATGACTATCTTAGAAAATGGAGCCTATAAAAGTGAAAGTGAGGAGGAGTCAAGCAATCAAGATGAAGACCTAGCCGCAAGCTATGAATATTGGGGTCAAGAAGAGAATCAACCAACTGGAGAATGTTTGGTTACAATAAGAGCTTTGATCACCGATACAAGGCTTTTCTCTCGCTTTTTCTGTAGTGATTGGGTTGTTGAGTGGGTTTACTCACACTCAATTACTTTTCTAATAGTTCTAACTCAGATAAGCTTCAAGGTTCACAAGAAGTAGACAATCAGATTCATATCAAAGCAAGAAACGAAAACATAAGAGGTCAAAACAACGATGAACAAATAAGGCTGAATTGTTTGAACAAAAGAAATAGTGTTTAATGGCAGGAATAATATGCAAAGTGTTTCTTAAAGGATTCTTGGTTGAGTATGTTTCATGAGTCTGAAGTTACAATGGATCGACCTAACACAGGTCAAGTAAACAATTTATAATCTTGGATCAAATTTGATTCCAGTCAGGATTTGGTTTCTTCTGAAAATTTCTTTCACAACAAGGCACAAAATTTCTAACAGCCAATTTCACAACTTGTAACACAACTTTGATAGCAAAATTCAATAAGTCAAAGCCTTCTTAATCAATCAATATTCAGAATCGAATTGATAAAACATGGAAACATGCAGAATCGATTTTTCTTTGAGAATTCTTTCGCGACAAGTCTAAAAAATTTCCAGCAGTGGGTTTCACAATTTGGTAAGACATTTTTGGTAACAAAGTTCAACAAGTCAAATTCTTTCTAATTCAGATAATATTCACTCCGATAAATCGAACACAGAACAAGATGTTTTTAAGCATAAAGATAGGCGGCGAATTAAAGCAGAATTCACGACGCTAAAATAGCAAACACGAACTCAAATAGACAGCGAATTGATGAAGAATTCAAGACACTAAGAGAATTCATGGGATTGAACAAGAACTTAGGATCACAAGAACAGTAATTTGAAAGAAAACAAAGCAAGTAAAAAAAACAGAAGGGATATGAACAACAGAAAGGAGCAACCCAAAGGCAGTTCTAATACCAAATTGATACAAATCTTCTACCTAAGTATTGAATTAGTAACAAATACCAGAGTGTAGGTCCTAGTATCATACTCTAGGTTGAACTAATTCTTTCATTGAGCAAGACACCAACTCCAAATTGTGAAGGAGGACCGTTGCTATTGTCCTCTTGACACCCGAAGGATATTTCTCAATACTCGTTCGTGGAAAGGCTGTCTCTTGGAACTAAGAAGCACGCTCAAATTGTTGAGGGAAAGAAAACTTAACAAGATAGCTTAAAAAACTAAACCTAAGAGACTACCCTCAAGCTCTGAAACTAGTTCTAATCCAGAACTAAAACAAAAGCAATATGCTCTTTGGTTTGTATTAATCAAAATTTTTGTCCTTTTTCATATGGCCAATGGCCATAATATAGAGTTTGACAATATGCGGCAAGGGAAGATGCCATCCCCTAGAAGGATTAGTATCCCTTGCCTCATAGGAAACTAAATGTAATAAGAAAACTATTACTAAAACGTTCCTACTCTAAGAAAAGAAAATACTGCCTAAACTAAATCCAAATGCAGAAAGGAATTTTTGAGAGAAAGCATCCACATGTATTCGGTCGAGTAAGAACCTTCCTCCTTCGAATTTGGATTACACACTTGGTTCACCTTTTATGGCACTAAGTAGAATGATATATCGTGGACTAGGGTTGCCAGCTTTCATTGCTTCCTTAGTTTGACAATTGGTTAATTCAGTTATGATCGATGTTAAGGCAGCTTGTATTCTCTCAGTTTTTGACTGGGTCATAAAACCATCAATTCCTTGCAATGGATCAGCTTGTGGACGTCTTTGTGTAGATGAATTGTCCTCTTCACGTCACTCGTTACGTTCACTGTGTTCACTAGGGTAGGAGTCGGACTCTTCATGTTGTGGGTGGTTTCGGCTCTAATGTTTCCATCAATTCTCCTTCATGGAGGAGGAGGTTAGTTTCTACATATTCTGACTGTGGCTATGCCAAGAAGTAGAAAGCCAAAGATCATCAACGTTTATTTTTACTAGTGCACAAAACTGAGAACACAGAAAGCAAAGGGAAAGTTGGGTTTGGTTGTGCTGCTAGTGCAACTAGGTCTCATGGCGGCATGACCCCATTTCTTATGTATGACCTTATGATATTTTTGTCCTCCATATTTGAAATTAATATTTTTGGTTCACATTTTGTAAATTAAACCTTTTTTATTAACCAAAAATGAACTATCTAACCAGTGAATGTAAGCATACATAACATAGATGTAATTTAAGAGCATATTATATTTAGATTATGATCTCTTTTTGTAAACATTTTTTATTTTCAATTATCAAAACAAATGAAGTGATTGGGCAACCATTTTTTGTGCATTTATTGTTTTCTTCTCAATAAGTTTTAGGTAGCCAGCTTTCTCTACATAAATCTAACTTTTTCAAACTTGGTACTTGGGTCTTTGGCTTTGCTTTAGGAATATTGTCTAGTTTAATTCTTTGTATCTGGATAGATGCAAAAGAATTGAAATTTCTATAGATTCAATTTATTTCATTTTCTGAAACTTATTTGCACAATATAATAGATTCACACATATTTATACGTGTGACATTAGTGACTCTAAATAGAGTATTCTTAAACTTAATAGAATATCTTTAATGAAACTCATAGTTGCACTACTTTATGTACTCTCTTTGAACTCTCCATATATCAATGACATAAAATAATTCAATTAAATGTTTCATTTTGTGACTTTGAATAGGGAAGTTGCTTGACCCCATTATGTATGAGAAGATCTCTATTTACATAATATATACTAGAAAATATATTCTACTCCTATTAACATTAATATAGATAAATTAACCAATGATATTATTTTTTAGAATAACAAGGAAATAACAATGTCAAAATTATATACCATAAATGAGAAATTAGTTTCAATCTATATATATTTATCTTTATTCAAAACCAAAAAGTTGTCACATTTACACTTCATTCACAAGATTTGTCAATCATTAGAAAAATTTCACACATACTAAATTAGCACCAACGATAATGAGCTATCAAATTCATTCCAAAAAAATTAATACCTTCCATGTGGTATCAAACAGGTGTTTGAAAATGTGGTAAGTTCATACATATGTTTGATACTATAAAATTTAGATATACAATAATAGATTATCATAAACGTGATTTCTTAGTAGGTGTAACCACACATGGCCAATAATCCTCAAGTCAAATCACATCTATTAGTGAATAATAGTCTAATCATAGTAGAAAAACACAATCTTAAATGCTTTTATTTCCCAGGTTTTATATCGTTTCTTGAAGTAAGATGGATTCTAACATCATGTTTTATGTTGTTTATAGGTATATAATATCCCATGAACAAAAATTAGGCGATATAATATCTAATGTGGTGTGGATTAAAATAAAAAATGCAACACAAATACCACTACTAATCAAATAATAATTAATCTAAATCTACAAAATTAAGTACAATTATACACTTGTTGCACTGTAGAAGTAGGGTCAATTTTTAAAGGATGTTATTAATTTGATAGACATTCTTTGCTTAGATGCCAGGTAGAAATTTAAATAATTAAAAGGTACAATTTTACTAAATTCAAGTAGAAAAAATTGAGTAAAATTAACAATGGAATAATAAGAAGAAACTTAAATTTTTAATGATGGACTAATCCCTAAGAAGCAATTAGAGTTGTCTCTATTTCTCCCTAATTATGTGATTTAGCTAAGGGATCATACATTTAAAGAGGCGATTATCTTTTTCACTTTAACTTCTATTCCTATTCACTAGAATAGAATAGTATGGCTCTTATTCTAGTCTACCATACCATTTAATAAAGCACATTGGTAATATAGAGTTTATCAATTCCCTCTACATATTTCCATGTTAGGAGTATTTTGGTTCCAATAATAAAGGTCTAAATTTAGTGAAAATCAAATGATCAAACACAAATACCAATACATACGACTCATGAGGCCTATATAAATTGTATGATTTTTAAATGAAAACTTGCTATAAGACATTAATATGAATTATCCATAACATAAATCAACACAATATGGAAAAATAAACAATCCATCATCAATTATTAGAGATTATAAGAGTTTAATATACATAGTAATGAAAAGACAGACCAAATTGAATAGGTCAAACACAAGGTTAATGTTTAAAGTAACAAAAACTCCCCTTTACAAGAAAAAACCTAGTGTCACACTTAATCTTTAAGCCCAAGCCCTAGTTTCTTCCAGTATGGAGTCTTTTTTTTTTTTTTTCAAACCCTAGTTTAAAGATGATTTTTTACACAAAATCATAGAACTATTGTGGAGACTGGGTTCCAAGCCTTTTTAAAGTCTAGCCTCTCTTTTAAAGACCTAAAGATGAGTTTTTATTGGAGTTAGACCAATTGGACTCATTATAAGTGGTAAAAACCAAGAAAATATTTAAAAGGTGTTAAAGGATAATAGTCGGGTATGATCATGTGGGCCGCAAGAGACTAAACCTAGCTCTCCTTTTGCACTATCTGTTCTCTGTTCTATGCACTAGTCCTGATTTCAATTGATATTTTGAGCCTTTTATCAATAGAATTAGGTTTTGACTTTTTACAGAAATTTTAACTCTTTATGTTATCTTTCCAGTGGTTCAAGAATCATTGAATTTAGACTTTTGTAGCTCAATTTATTTCCATTTTCCAAAAATATATTAGCTGTCAACTAGTTGAATTGCATTAGCATTTTGACCTCAATTTTAACCTAGATATAGGCTGATTTAGAAAAAACTAAAAAATTGATAACTTTGTTGCACCAAACAATTATGCTAATGTGTATGTGACAAATATATGTAATATTCTCTCCAATAAAATCACTAAGTACTTGGTACAATAGCCATATTTTCTAAGTGACCATCTAACAAATAGAAAAAAGGAAAATTAAATATTGGTCTATATCTTATGACAATTATAATTGATAAAGTGAATATTAGCAACTTGCTCCAAGATAAATTGTTTTTGGACTTTTCAACCAGAAGTAAGCTTACAAAATAGGTCTCGGATTGTTCTTGGGGTAAACACTCCGATACTTAAGTTAGTTTTTAGGGTTATAAGGTAGCCGAAAACTTAAGGTGCAAGAATTATTTCTCCCCTTTACGTGATACGATCATGTTATATTTATACTTGGGGTTTGAGATCAGGGCAACATGTTTTGAAAGGAGTTTGGAGCTAGTAGCACATCTTTTGATACACTTATTGTTCTCAGAACCCTCCATGGGCCTTATTATCTTGTCCCTATATGCTAGGTTGAGGTCTAGTACTCATCATAATTAAACCCCCATGCCTTAGTGTGACTAGTCAGGCTACCACGTTAAGGCCTCATTAATGCCACAAACATCAAGCAACATAATTGAGATGCCGATTAAAGAATGATAAAAAAGGGGGTCATATTTGCCGTTTATAGTTAATGAACACACATAATCCAAAGGAACGCGACCCTTTTTCAAGGTACAACACGCAGCTAAATAAAAAATTGAAAAGACGGAGCGGGTGCCTTTCAAATCAAAAAGCCGATGATTGTCAATTTGCCCATTTCAATTGTAATACATGAAAATTTGTTTCATAATTCATTTTAGCAGTTAAAGAGAGAGGAAGGAAAAACCCACAAAGAGTACAGAACAACCGAATCAACAGTTGGTGACAAAGCTCTACATTTCATAGTTATCCAATGATGACAAACTTAAACAAGTATGTCCACTTCTGACTCATTATCTCAAAGTTTTTCAAAATTAAGAAATAGGTTGGATTGATATTTTGGCAAGGTGTTGAAAAATGAGGTAGATACCGTATTATTAAGGCTTGTTAGTGGCGAAGAGAGAGAGAGGAGAGAAGGATTTAGGGACTGGGTAAAAAAAGGTCTAGAGTAGAGATTAAGGTAGAAGGAGAAAAGCCAGAATAAGCATAAAGTAGGCAAAAACCCTAGGCTGATTTATCACCAGCGGAAGGTAGCAGTGGCGAAAGTGAGATGGAAGCTTTAATCCCTAGGCTGCTAGTCACCTATCCAGAAAAATACACCCTATGGCTAAGACCTTAGTTTCCACCTTAGGGTAAGTCAAGGCCAGAAGCCTTAGGAGAAAATATCACATACCTAGGAAGTATGAGGTATGAGCCACAAGGTCGAAATAAAGAGCTTACCACCCTCTTGTGAGATATGAAGCAATATACAAGGATCAGTTTAAAACAAGTTTGAGGTTCCTCTATGTTGCCTGATGTTCAATATATTGATCTATTATCATAGATCTTTTGTGCAATTGCAAAATTCAGTAAGAACAATAATAGGATTTGAGGTGTTATGCCAAAAAGGGATCCAAAGTTTGATGAACATTTTTAGGTACTTCTATTATATGAAGAAATCTGCAAATTTGGTAGAATACTTTGCATTCTTTTTGAGGTTAGGCAGTAAGGTGGAGAAACGTAGTACCCACCATGATTGGAAACAAAGATTCTTTTTTTTAAGGATTGGCTCTATGAGGTTGAGATAGAGTGGTACTATAGGGAGGCTAACGATACCTTTAAGAACCGAAAGAAACATAGTCCCTTAGGTTGAGAGTATACAAAGCTCTGTGAAAGAATAATTAAGAAATTCACTAAGAGGAGATAGTAAGGTATGAGCTAAGTCCAGTTGCGGTTGAAGTCGGACATCAAGCCCTGGGGCTAGCCACAATGATTAAAAAAAGAAGACAAAGGGTAGGGTTTCTATAATTGTTATGAATATACTTTGTTAATAATATGTAGTGTGATTGAGTTGTGAACTTCTCTCTTGCTATGGTTAGGTTTGGTGTTGACTTTGATAGGAAGAAAGTTGCAGTCCCTCCCCTGTATGTTGACCTCAAGAAGGGGTTCTCATCATCCATAGGTCAATAAGTAGTAGGAAAGAGTCAGAAAGGGTTGTCGAGATGAGGAAGCCAACCCCCCTAAAGAAAAAAAAGTAAAAATGGCTAGAAGCAAAGAAAAAGCTACCAAGAAGGTTGCCAAGGTCAACAGCTCAGAAAAAGTCTTCTATTTTCATCACCTAAGAGAATACTCTCCAGGGGTAGAGGTCTAGGGGATGGAGGAGCAACTGGAGAGGATAGGTGATATGCTCATCTCGACATTATACACAACAGGTTCCTCAGTCATCAGTTAGGTGAGATAGGAAATCCTTGGCAGCTTGGGATCTTATGAAAGATTCGTTAAGTCATTAATTCATTGAAAAATCATGATAGGCATTAGCTGTGTTGGGGGAGTACATGTCGAGGGTCAACCGTCTAGAATAGGAGGCCATAAAGTATGAGGCTGAGGACTTCAAACTTAAGGAGTTTGAAACCTTGTACTATAGCTCACTATTTGAGGTGCAAGATACATAGAGAAAAGTACAATCTGAAAATGAAAAAATACACCAAGAAGTTGAAGCCCTTCAAGCCGAGAATGAGTGGCTGGAAGGAATTAACCAAGATGAATCCATGAAAGTGCTGGTGAAAAAGCTATTTTACACCTATGATTTTGGCACCTTTGCTATCCATTTCAGTGAGGTAGTGGTTGGGATTTGAGGGCATTAGGCGGTTGTTGACATCCCAAAAAAAAAAAATTTGAGTTGAGATTAGAGGATTTGCTTAGGTATGACCTTGAAGTTTTAGCTAAAACTAACAGGGCAAATATAGAAGTAATGAAGGATTACAAAGGATTTTTCACCCTGCTAGATCATCTATTATCTCTGAATTCTACAATGATTGTAGATGAGTTTCGAGAATGTTGGTGGATGAGGATTCAGATTTAAGGACTGTGGATGGGGAGGGAGAACTATAGGACAAGAATCTAGAATTTGAGGCCTCACCTCATATGGGGGAAATAGACAAAGAGGCTAGTACTTAAGCCTTTTGTTGTATATTTTTTATTCACTTTTTGTGTTTATTTTTTTTATGTACTTAAACCCCAATTGGTAATAGACAATCTTTTATTATACATTCTTTCAAAATTTTACTTTTCCTTTGACTTCTATACCTCCAAGGGAGCAAAAGAATATGGAATCTCTAAACGCTACAATCAAAACTTCACAGAGGACCATAGATAGACTAGAAGTGACAAACGACAAACTTAGAGCTTTAACCTCTTCTTATAAACAATTAATATGATCAATTGATAAAGAGAAAGGAAGATAGAGGGGCGTAATAGATGTTTTGAAACACTAAGAGGGTGTTCTCCATTTACAAATAGAAATGTGTGAAAAAAGGATATCAAAATTTACTGTGAGGCCTTGCGGTTGAACTTGAGATAAACATCTAGACAATTTCATTGAAACCTTCACTAGATAATTTTAGGAGAGGCAAAATGAGCTCTAAGATCTCTAGGAGTTTGTAGAAACACTGAAGAAGAAGACATATGAATTGAAGTTTGAACGCAAAACTTGGAAACAAAAATTAGAGAAGGTGGAGATAAAGCTACAAGGTCAAAGCTTGAAGTTAATCTCAGAACTTGAAGGCCCCATGGACAAAATGATCATTGAACTAGAGTTGTTTGCTCAACAAGGCAAACAACACAATGACCAATATAAGAGAAAAGAAGCTATGTTAGATATGTACATAAAGGGTATGATTCGATATGCAAAGAATAAAAGAAATAAACAGTAATTGTAAATGTATGATGAATGTCATATTATATGCATAATAATGGAATTTTGCACATGTTTGCCTTTTATCGAATCTTCCACCGATAGGATGTTTTTCTTTAATAAATTCGTTTCTCCACTCAAGATGTTTAGGATCTCACCATTCCTTAGAATGTTTGTGGATTTGCAGGTTGCAGCTTTACATAATCTAAAATGTTTTCATATGTAATTTATCTCCTTTTCGAACAATTGATAAAATTTTGATTGTTTTATTATCTTATTCAATAAGTGATGAGATGAATAAGATAATAAAACAATCAAAATTTTATCAATTGTTCGAAAAGGAGATAAATTACATATGAAAACATTTTAGATTATTAACATGCCATATACAATGTAGTAAATCTCCATCCATGGTGGACAGCTTGTAGCCTCCTAACTTGGATGTATCATGACCTTGTACGGACCTTTCCAATTGGCTTCTAATTCATTTTGCTTTTCAACTCAGCTAACTTTATTTTTCTTGAGTACAAGGTCTCTTGGTTTATATTCGCTCATTTTCATCCTTCCATTGTATTATTTGGCCATGGCTTGTTTATATTGAATCTCTGTGATCTTGCATTCTTCCAACAAGTCAAGATTTAGCTACATCTTGGGAGTTGAGTTGAAAGCTATCAGACTTGGTCTCGAGAGCCCAATTTAACTGAGATGATGGCTTCGGACTCGATACCAAACTATAAAAAGTTTCCTTTGTGGCTATTCAAGATGTAGTTCAAAATGCCTAGAGGACATCAGGGAGATGCTCTACTGAGTCCCCTTTTGCTCTATTTAAACAAGCTTTCAACCCCTGGAGTAGTGTGCAATTCATGATCTCGACATGGTTATTAGCCTTAGGATGTGCAATGAAATGAAATTCTACTTTATGTTTAACACCTTGCACCAAGATTGGAATGGATCATTTATAACCTGCTCATATAGCTGATGCACTTTTGGATGAACTATGTGCATCTCAAAATATAGTTGGCCAATATTATTCCCACCTGATAAATTTTTTTATTAATATTTGAGATCCTACATGGCTTTCACAAGATCCCAAGTTTACTTCCTAAGAACATAATTTGCTTGTTGGGGTCCTATACACCTTAGTAATGGTTAGAGAGAGGATTGTTTATATAGTATACCATCTTGCAGATCATACCGAGGTGCTTTTGTTGTTAGTTTTTGGGCCTCGTTTTACTGACCTTGTTATAGGTATTGACAAATAAAAGTCATCCGATTATCTCCCCATTCTTCAATATTAATTATAGCCTGGTCCCCATGCTTCAACATGTCAGCATTTCAACTAACACCATTTTGTTCAAGTGGTAGAAGGCTAACAAGGCCAGCTTACTCAATGCATCGGCTCTTTTGTTCTTAGACTTTGGTATGTATTCAATAGTGAAACTCTTGAAACTCTGGCTAAGTTGTGGCACCTTGTCAAGATACCTTTTCATCTGTCATTGCTTGGCTTCATATGTTTCTTTCACCTTGTTGACTATGATTTGGGAGCCATTGGAGGACTTAATGTCATCTATCTTCATCTGTCAAGCTAGCTTTAGTCCTATGATTAACGTTTCATACTTTGTTTCATCATAAGTTGCTTTGAAGTCGAAGTGTAAAACATATATAACTTTGACTCCTTTAGGACTTCAAAGGAGCAAGTTAGCTCCACTATTTGAAACCTCATCAACATACAATGTCCAAGAGTTCACCTGTTCGTTGCTTACTGATAATGAGTTTGATGTGCCGAGGCTAATCATTGGACCTCTTTCAGTGGGCATCTCTACTATAAAATCTACTAAGGCTTGCTTTTTGTTGACATCTCAAAACTGATACTTCACTTTATGCTCTTCTAGTTTGATGACCCATTTTGCTAACCTCCCCAAGGCTCAGGTTTGAGGACTATCTACTTGATACGTTAATCTGTTAACACACAAATGGAGTGGGCTTGGAAGTTAGACCTCAGTTTTATAGAGGTGTTAACTAAGGCCAAAACTAACTTTTCAACTAGAAAGTAATAGGTCTCAAATCTATGTAGGGCCCTATTGATGTAATACACCATTTTTTGGATGTCCTCTTCATCTTGTAAGACCATTGCACTGACGGCATTGTTGTAGGTTGCCAAGTTTAAGAATAACACTTATTCTAGTAAGGGACAATTTTGTCCTTCAATTCCTTGAAACCTTTCTAGCATTTTCTTCAGTCCATTTTAAAGTTCTTGATATTACAGAGTATTTGGAAAAAATGATAGGTGATGATCCGCGATTTTAGCACAATTAAACATCCCATCAACCTCTAAACATCTTTCATTGTGCACGGAGGTGTCATTTCAGCAATAGCTCTTATTTTTTCAGAGTTAGCCTTAATACTCTACTTGAAAACCACATACCCCAGAAATTCTTCTAAATTGACTCCAAAAGTGCATTTTTTGGGGTTTAGTCACATGCATGTCGCCTTCAAAATGTAGGATTTCCTTCAAGTCTATCGGCGCATCTTAGACTTTTTTACTTTTAATCACCATATCGTCAACGTATACTTCTATATTACGACTGATCTGCTTAGAAAAAATACGACAACCAACCTCTGATATGTGGCATAGGTGTTTATCACCATTTCCTCGTTGATAATTGTATATATTTTCGGGGCAAAGTTCCTCTTGTTTTTCTAGAAGGGCTTCACTATGAGATTGATGTTTAGCTTATGAGTCATCATGTAGGAGGTATTCTAGGTATGTCATCTATACTCTAATTACATACTTCCTTATAGATATGAATTAAGTTAATGATATTTTTTCTTCATTTTGGCCAATCTGGGTGCTCATTATCAATTAGGACCTGCCAGACTTCATCAATTATTTCTTGCACTTCTTGCACCTCATCTATTTGTAGGTGTCTAGACATTCCCGAGATGTGACCTCAGAATTGCCAAAGCCTGGTTATTTCATTTATTCCCCAATGAGTTCATTTTCTCGAGGTGTTATCTTATGATCAATTTCCCCTTCGCTTATCATTTGGATTGAATGCGCACCTCTTGTTTAAGATGTTTTCCATTTTAAGGTGACTCGCTTGCATTTGCACACCATATATTGGTCACCTTGTACAGAAACCACCCTGTATTTTGTTAGGAATTTTAATACTAGATCATATGGGGACCATATAGCTTTGGTTTTGTTTATCTAGAGTCTACTGAATATGGCGTTGAAAGACAAGTGTGCGTCTTCTACTTAGAAGTCTATCATAATTGTTTTATCTTGAGGGTTAGTCATTCATTATGACGACCAACATAATAATCCTCATAAAGTCCATCACCTCATGACCAAAAGTGACCAACGACATGCTTGTGCGCCTTAGAGATCAAAAGCCAATGCCTAACTTCTGAAAATAGTCTATGTACATAACGTCCACAGTATTCTCATCATCAACATATACTCTGTGTACTTATTTGTTTGCGATTATGACCTTAATCACTATGGTGTCATTGTGCTGGTAGATATGAAGTACATCTTCCTTAGAAAAGATAATGACCTTAGATGGTTTAAACCACTTCTAGATTGGCTCTTGGAGGATAAGGATTCTCCTAGCATTAGCCTTTATGACAGCTTGTGATTGTTCTTCTAGATATCTCCTAAAAATGGCATGGATTATGCCGGCAATATTCGTGTTATTTAGGGGGTTGTGCTGTTTTTATTTTTATTGTTGGGAATTTGTCTGAGGCTAATTTTTTGAATGGGTTCTCACCTTTGTCTTTATTCGTTTAGGTCCAAGGAGCACCTCGTTCACTTTGATATTGGCCTCCAAAGTTATACCCACCTCCCCAGCTTTCCTGTTGAGGCTGGGGTCTATCATAACGAAATTGCAACTTTTAATATATTGCTGTAACATACCATTTTTAATATAATATTTAATTTCCTTTTTCAAATCATTATAATCCTTAGTGTTATGACCATGATCATTGTGAAAAGAGCACCACAACTGATGAGGTCGCTTGTGCAGAGTTGTAGTTAATAGTACCAGAGGTCCCAAAATATCTTTATGGATGGTTAAGATTTCAATACAGGTTATCGTCAAAAGCATCAAGTTTCTATTCTGAATATAGGGTTTCATCCTACCTCAATTATAGTTAAGCCTGTTAAATGCACTTTTGGTCCTACTCTAACTATTCCTACTCTTAGAATTCTCTTGTTGCTTTTCTTCTCATTTTTCTCGTTCACCCTCTTTCACCTAGTAGTTTTTTCTCCTTTGGTATAGTTTTGGACCATTTGTCAGAGAGTATAGACATTGGTGGGAGTATCTCGAACCAGTTGGGTCTAGAAATGGCCTAAGTTCAACTCGTTCATGAAAGTCAAGATTACTACTTGATTAGTGTTGATTTTTACTTGCAGACATTCATCGTTGAACTTCTACACATATAATTTCAACCACTCATCCTTTTCCTGTTTGATGTTCATTAAATCTGCAGTTGTCTGATCAAATTTCTTCCTTTAGAAGAAACGAGTATAGAAAAGTTGTGCCTACTGCTTAAAGAATGAGATTCTATAATGAGAACCAAGATGCCGACAAGCCAACTTGCCAAACATTTGATCCATTAAGGTATATCACGGGGCCGATGATGAGAGTTAGAGTTAAACAAGTTCAAGAAACCTTAAGTCGTTTAATACATGACCTCCATGCTTATCAAACATGTGGCCAGGACTTTCAAATCATTAATTTATTGCAAGTCCAATTTGAAAAACACTAGTCTTGCATTGGCCGAATTCTAGTATGATAATAGGCCAAGTTATTTGCTTAGTTTTTGTAGTTTTATTTGTAATTCTTGAAGGTCAAAATTAGGTAATGATGCCCTAATTTTGCAACCTTATTTTTAGGAAAATTCTGGCCGAATTTGTCTTCAATTTTAGTAGCCAAATTTGTAAATTTGAAAGAAGCCTTAAAGGGCCAAATTTCCAAGTTTAATTAGATTCAGGGTTTTTATTTCCTTTTTGTTTTAAGGCTAGTTGGCCGCCCCTTTAGGAATTAGATTAGGACTAAGATTTAGTTGTTTTCTTGTCAAGACAAATCTATAGCTTATTTAAAGGCCATTCGGCCATGAGAATCAATACACATAACTTGAAGAATTTGACATTACGTCCTTGAGAGTTTGAGCGAACAATCTCTTCATTCTTTCAAAAAACAATGGGCTTATCTGATGAAAATATGAGAACCGAGATTGAAACAATCAACCATCCAACTGAGACAACTAAACCAAATTCAAGAGAGACAAATCTAAGAGCACAAGTTGGATGTTTAGTTGAGAATTCACTTACAAAGAGACATCCACATATTGATCCATTGCAAGGCATTGAAGGGCCTATGACTAGGTCACGAATTAAGAGAATGCAAGCTTCCTTAATATCTCTTATACTTAAATTAATTGAAATTCAAGTCAAGGCAACAAGGAAAGCAAGAAGATTTTCGATCCTAGTGATTCTTATGTCATTCTACTTAGTTTCATCAATGAAGGATCAAGAATGAAGGATCGAGTGTGGCTAATTTTCACACGTGTAATCAAGATCCTTAGGCCACTTCTCATCACAATCCAAGTTCGAATTTAGAAGGTTCTAATTCGGTGAGAAGCAAAACAAGTTCAGCTGCCATTCACTTCTCTAACCCAAACCACACTTGGATTCAACTTTAGGCAATATTATTTCTTCTTCATGAACAAAATTAGAAGCTTCCAAGACCAAAGCCATGATGTTTAGAGAAGCTTCCAAATCCATAGCCATGATGAATTAAAGAAGCTTCCTAATTTGAATGAAGAAGCTCTTCAAGCTCGGCCAAACACAATCCAAACCAACCTTGGATTAGTTTTAGGCAACTTAATGTTTTATTTCTTTTTCTTAGATTAGAAGTCTTTTAGTAATTAGCTTCTTAAAAGGCAAGGAATTCTAATCCTTTTAGAGGATAGATTTCTTATTAGTCGCGCATTGTTTTATCTATAAATAAAGGCCATTCGACTACATGTAAAGACAAATTTGATTACTTACAAACCAAAGAGGTTTATTACTTTTATTTGAGTTCTAGTTTAGAACTTGCTTTGAGTCTTTGAGGATAGTCTCTTAGGTTCATATTTAAACTATTTTGTTGATTTTCTTTTCCTCAACAATTTGAGTGTGTCAATTGGTTCCAAAGATAGTCCAATTCACCAATTTGAGTTTTGGATAATTCATTCAGGTATCAAGTGGACAAAAGCAAGGTCCTTCTTCAATCTTGGAGTTGGTGTCTTGCTAAAGGAAGAGTTAGTTCAACCTAGAGGACGATACTAGGGCCAACACTCTAGTATTTGTCTTGAATTTTAATCCTTGGTTAAGATTTGTATCATTATCAAACTTGATTAGTTTGTGACGCTTTTGAGTTTATCAATCTAGTAGAACCCTAGGTTGTGGTGACACTTCATCTATCGGTCTCAATTCTACCAATTCTAGTAATTTCGCAAGTTAAGTCTTGGGTTTTGTTCGCTTGTTATGCATTGCTGGTTTTTTATAGCCATGAGGTGCACATCAATTTGAAATTACATCCCTGAGAATTTAACACCATTGCCATTTGAGTTTTCAATTCTTGATGGTAAGAAGAAAGCTGACATGATAAAAAAGTTGCTTGAAAGAGTCCACTAATAGATCAAGAAGAGGATGCACCAATATGCCATTCAAGCTAACAAAGGTCGCAAACATGTTATCTTTGAGCTTGGTGATTGGGTCTGGGTACATATGCGCAAAGAGTGATTTCTCTTCAAAGGCATATTAAGCTTCATCCAAGAGGAGATGGACCATTTCAAGTGGTTGAACGCATCAACAATAATGCCTATAAATTAGATTTGCCTGGTTAGTATCAAGTTAGTGCCACGTTCAATGTGACTGATCTTTCCCCTTTTGATATAGGTAATAAGTTCGATTCAAGGACGAATCCTTTCGAAAAGAGGGGGATTGATGAGAGCCAAGAAGCGGACAAGCCAACTCGCCAAGCATTTGATCCATTAAGGCATATTACGGGGGCGATGACGAGAGTTAGAGTTAAACGAGCTCAAGAAATCTTAAGTGGTTTAATCCATGACCTCCAAGCTCATCAAGCATGCGGCTAAGACTTGCAAATCATTAACTTATTGCAAGTCCAATTTGAAGAATACTAGTCTTGCCTTGGCCGAATTCTAGTGTGATGATAGGTGATGAGAATCAAATATTCATAAACTTAGATATGTGTTTTTCATGCTTTAGCATAGATTTCATTGAGATATGCCATGTTTATTAGATAAATCACATTATATTTGTGATTCTCATATTTTATGTGTTTTGTAGGAAAAAGGGATAAAAACCACTTATCTTCTAAAGTTCATAACTTTTGATGCAAATGTCCAAATGAGATGAATGAAGGTGATATGGAAAGATGAGAAAGAGATAGAAAACTTTTATGAACAAAGGTTTCTCAAATTCCGAAAGCAAATGGACCAAAACTGGGCAAAAGCAGAACAAGGCAGAACCGAAGAAGAGGAAAACAGGGAGAAAAATCAGCCATCTTCCGGAGGCCATAACTCTTGATTAAGACGTCCAAATGAGATGATTCAAGATGCTATGGAAAGCTGCGAAAGAGAGGAAAAACTTTTATTCAGAGAGTTTTGTCAAATTCCGGACGAAAATGGACCAAAATGGGACGAAATCAGTACGACGCCTGAATCCTGAAATTTGCAAATTTCGTCCCTAATGTTTTGGAAGCTTTACATTTTCTCCCCAACGCCCCTAGCTGTATTAATATCCCATTTTCTGCAGAAAAACACAAGTAGGAAGTAGTAGGACAAAGTTAGAGTAGGTTAGGGTTAGTTTTTACATATTTGCATTTGTTCCCCAACTCACACCCGTGAGTGTCATTTGGCCCTTGTGGCTCATGCAAACTTCAATCTTTGGTGTTGTTTTGGCTTGTAAGGTGTTTGGATTTGGTTGGAATCATCACTCTTTTGATTAAGGGAAGTATTTTCTTTCAATTCCTTGTGCTTTTAATGGCTATATCTCCTTGTGATTGTTGTTTGTTTGAAGCCATGAGAGGCTAATTATCTTGGGTGATTCTTGGTGTTTGATGTATGGGTTAGGTTTATTTTGATTCCTTGTTGGTTGTAGAGTGATGGGCTTGCATTAATTGAAGTTTTCCTACTTGTATTTAATGAATTGACATGCATTGAATGGTGGCCACATTTAGTGTGTGTTCTTGGTGTTGGTGTGTGTTTTAGAATATACATGAACTTAGACCAAAAGTAGGAAGAACTACCTAGCATTCTCTAGATTTAGGTGTTTGAGACAAGAAACAACTACCATATGAATTTAATTGTGCACTAAAATTGTGTGGAAGCCATAGGTTTTAGTGTGCAAAGGTAGAAGTGAGACCGAAAGGAGATCTTCTATTCTTTAATTCCATTGAGACCGAAAGGAGATGTGGAGTGAAAAATAGGTGGTTTTCTTAGATTAAATACTTGAACTAGGGAGTGTGAAGTAGTTGGCTAAAACATCTAGGGCTAGAATTGTGCATTAGAGTTGTGTGGAAGCCATAGGCGCTAATGTGCTCTAGGTGGGGATGAGACCGAAAGGAGATTCCTCATTCTATAATTTCGATGAGACCGAAAGGAGATTCGGAGTGAATGGATGTAGTCACTTAGTTAAGATGCCCTACACTCGGTTGCCTTTAGGAGTCAAAATAGCCGACCTTTGCATTTAACCCAAGGATCACCCTCCTTCATCATTTGTGTGTTTCTCTTTGTTTCAATGGTGTTGTTTTAGTTATTTAAATTTCACTTTCTAAATCATTGCTTTAAGACACATAGATAGCAAATAATTAGTTGCACTTAAATTTTGGTTTTGTCCCCTTCCCTGTGGAAAATGATCCCTATGCTTTACTACAATTGATTAAGTGAGGTTTAGGTGTATATTTGTGTGAGTTTGAGCTTTATTTTGACGCACTTTTGCACAAACCGATTTCGCTCACCAAATTTTAGGCCATTTGCGGGAAGAACAACGGAACTAGTTTTTTTAAGTGTTCTAGTTGTTTGTTAGTTTTATGTTTTTGTATATATTTAGAAAGAGTTGTTTGTGTTGTATATATTTTCATTTTTAACTTTCAATGGCGAGGAAAACAAAGAGAACGGTTGTTTGGGGAATTTTTAGAGCCTAATTTCAATGATTATGCATTAGAGCCATGGTTCAACAACCGTATAAGTGCTTACCCAGTTGAAGCTAAGAGCTATCAAGAAGGGGGATTCGTAGAGTTTGATATTGGCTCAAACATTAGTGCTCAATTGGCTGCATTAACCGATAGGATGAATTCATGGGAGGCGAGGATGAACTGGAATCTGGTCTTAATATGTGGACTTTGCCAAGGAGACCACCATACGGATCAATGTGGTGGGCAGACTGAACCCCTCAACTTCATGAATAATTTTGGGCAGCAAGAAAATTTCAACCAAAACTGGGGCAACAATGGCAGCTACCAAGCAGAAAATCAAGGTTGGAACAACCAAGGAGGTGGTCAAAATTGGAATAATCAAAGCAATCAAACTTGGGACAATTTTGGGCCATCGTTTTCTAACACATCATGGCAAACTCCAGGATTTGGGAATCAAATGAATAATCCCATGGACAGAAACCCAAATTTTGAAGAACTAATGATAAAAAAGATGGAAGAAATGCAGCTTAAGATGGAAGAAATGCAGCTTGGGATGAGAAGTTCCACAAAGCTTTTAGAAGACCATTCCATGAGGTTGAACTTGCACGAGACCATGATGAATGATGTGAATGATGCCATGAATTATCCAAGAGAGAATCTAGACTACTTCCGAGAAGATATGGTAGATGAATGTATTGGTGAAACTGTGAAGGAGGAGTGGTATCTTGAATCTCAAACAATGAAGGCGATTATTCCATCCAAAGTTCCCCTTGAATTTGATGAAGAAGATAATAGAATAGATGGACAACTTCGTGAGATGGTTAAAAATTGTTTTGTAGATGAGTCCATTTATGAAATAATATGGGAAGACTTTGAAGTGGTTGAAATCGACCAAGTGTTGCCGGTGGTCAGTGGTAAAGATAAGCTAAAACCGTCCGTCGATGAGCCACCCAAGCTTGAGTTGAAGCCCTTACTCCCTCGGTTGGAACATGCATTTTTGGAAGAGCATGAAATGTTGCCTGTGTTAATATCATCTCCTTTGGAATCTAAACAAGAAGAAAAGCTTTTGGGGTTAAGCATTCTTAAAGAAGCCATTGGGTGTACCCTTGAGGATATTAAGGGTATTAGTCCCTTGTTTGGCATGAAAAAAATGTTGTTGGAAGAGAAGGCCAAACATGTGAGGAAAAGAATAAAGAAAGGAATAGGATGAAATGGATTGAGTCGAGCCGGCGACGTTAAAACCAAGCGCTTCTTGGGAGGCAACCCAAGCGTATCCTTTTGTTTTAGTTTAGTCCATTTTGTTTCATTTTGTTTTGTGTTGGTTTGTTTTGGTTTTGGTTTTGGTTTTGGTTTTGGTTTTGGTTTGTGTTGTTTTGTTTCTTGTTTTTGTTTTGTTTTGTTTGTTTTGTTTCTTGTGGATGTAGAGGTTGATGCATGTAGTTTGCATGTTTGCTAAGACAAGGGATGAAATGTAAAAAAAAAAAAAAAAAAAAAATTCCAAACCCGAAACTTTTAACTGGCCATGTCTTTTAACTTGTGGCCAGTCCTCATGAGCAGTACACTTGTGATCTTTTCTAACCGCCGCGGCGGTCTCTTTGGCGCAGCAACGGTCTTTTGGCGCATTTTAGGCGCATTTTTGGCGCACTTATCATTTTTTTTCATTTCTTACCTTTGTTTTTGCAATTTTCTCTCAAAACCTTTCATCCACATTTTGCATTTTACATTCTTCTTCAAGTCCAATCCATCTTAAGTGATCCAAACACCTTGTAAGCACATTTCCACCATCAAATTCATCCAAGAATCCAAGGTATGTATGGTTGAACCTTTCAAATTTCATTACAATGATGATTTTGAATTTCTTTAAATATGATTTCTATGGATGATATTTGATGAAATATTGTGTAATTGGGATTGTTTGGGCTGTTTGTTAAATTTTTAGGCTAGGGTGCTTGCTAATTTTGTGAAATTTCAAGTTTTTCACCATGCACATCATGTGTTTGACAAAATGCCTCAATGAGTTATTTTGGATGAATTGTCAACTTTTTTGTATTCATTTGAAATCCTAGAAATTCATTGATGAATCTTAACATGATGTTGCATATAAAACTGAGTTTTAAAAAAAAAAAAAAAAAAAAAAACTTGATGAGTTTTTGAAGCCTAGCATCATGCACACATTGAGTAATCAAATGTCAATGCCTAAACCATTGTGTGCAATTTTCTCATGTGGCATTATCTTCTTAAGTGCAATCCTTAGTTTAGATGTTTTGACACTTGAGTTGAGTTTGGACGACGTGAAGTTTGTAAATATTCTCTTTTCTATTTTATGTTATTGCATTTAGGTTTAAAGTTTATTTTCTGCATTTTGTTAATTTATTTTCTTTAATTAGTTTTGGTAAATTATGCCTATCACACACTTGCACCCCTAGTTTTAGTGCTTAACATGCAACATATCTTAAGTTTGGGGAGGTGTGAATACGCAATCATGCAACATGCTTTAAGTTATTTCACAATTTTGCAACCAAAAACATGTATTTCTTCTTTCCCACCCGCCCCACCCTTCATGCATGCATTCTTGAAGCATTGAGGGCAATGCTCATCTTAAGTTTGGGGGTGGAAGCTTAAAGCTTTTGATGTAACCTAAGTTTGGGGGTGTTTATAGGAAGAAAATACATGAGATTTCATGGGTGAAATTGGCTTAAAGTGAGGCTTTTATTGAAATATTCAAGATGTTGCTTGTTTTGTTTTTTTTGGAACTTTTGAATGGTTGGCAAGTAATGGCTGAAATATGCACCACTTAAGAAACATTTTACCGAATAAATGCATGCGAGAAATATGAAATGAAAGCATTAGTCGATGATGAAAAATGTTGGACTGAATAGGCATGGAATTTGTAATGCATGTCTTTTGATTCCTTGTATTTGGAGGAAAGTTTTGCATATTAAATGGTGTTATTACTGGCACGTCAAAGAGGAGTGTTTGTGAGATGTAGTGTATTGATTATGATGCGGTTGCGAGTAAACGTAGTGCCCCAAGTCCACCCTAAAGTTATAGCATTTCACTTCACAAACTTGGAAGATGACTTAGGCTTGTTATTTGTTTTGCTTATGAGATTTACAGTTTTGTTGAATAATTGCCACTCCGCTATGAGAATGCTCTTAGGGGATGTCCCTTAAGTGAACTCATATGAGTGGTAGAAGTATAAAAAGCCGAAAAAAACTCTTGGCAAAAAGCAAAAAAAAAAAAAAAAAAAAAATTGTAAATGAGTGAGGAAGTACCCTAAGTATAATGTCATGATGGTTGCTTAAATGTGATGAAAATTGCCTAGATGGTAGCATGACAACTTAGGGGAAAGAGGGAATAAAGAGTCTTGAGGATTTCAAGGAAGTGAAATTTTTCTATGCAACTTTAGGGCACACTAGTGGCACGATTTCGTGACCTCTACTCAGTTCTTGCATTGCATTGTTCATGAACATTTACCTCCATCACACACACACACACATCATTTAATGTGTGAAGATTAGTACAGAAAAACAAGAAAGAAAAAGGTCATGCATTGCATTAGTACGTGCTGAAAATTGTCTAACCTAGAGACATTAAGATGTTTTCATTTCTTAAAATTCTCAATATGCATTGTTCGGTAGAATGGGGCGACGAGTGGTTGCCTAATTAAGTTAGTACTTGCCATTATCAAAAAAATAAAAATATATATATATAAAAAAAAATTTAGATGAGAATCTGAATATGCATGTCTCAATCAATACATTCCACATATTGTTGCTATACGTAGAAAATTGCTTGGGGACAAGCAATGGTTTAAGTTTGGGGGTATTTGATGAGAATCAAATATTCATAAACTTAGATATGTGTTTTTCATGCTTTAGCATAGATTTCATTGAGATATGCCATGTTTATTAGATAAATCACATTATATTTGTGATTCTCATATTTTATGTGTTTTGTAGGAAAAAGGGATAAAAACCACTTATCTTCTAAAGTTCATAACTTTTGATGCAAATGTCCAAATGAGATGAATGAAGGTGATATGGAAAGATGAGAAAGAGATAGAAAACTTTTATGAACAAAGGTTTCTCAAATTCCGAAAGCAAATGGACCAAAACTGGGCAAAAGCAGAACAAGGCAGAACCGAAGAAGAGGAAAACAGGGAGAAAAATCAGCCATCTTCCGGAGGCCATAACTCTTGATTAAGACGTCAAAATGAGATGATTCAAGATGCTATGGAAAGCTGAGAAAGAGAGGAAAAACTGTTATTCAGAGAGTTTTGTCAAATTCCGGACGAAAATGGACCAAAATGGGACGAAATCAGTACGACGCCTGAATCCTGAAATTTGCAAATTTCGTCCCTAATGTTTTGGAAGCTTTACATTTTCTCCCCAACGCCCCTAGCTGTATTAATATCCCATTTTCTGCAGAAAAACACAAGTAGGAAGTAGTAGGACAAAGTTAGAGTAGGTTAGGGTTAGTTTTTACATATTTGCATTTGTTCCCCAACTCACACCCGTGAGTGTCATTTGGCCCTTGTGGCTCATGCAAACTTCAATCTTTGGTGTTGTTTTGGCTTGTAAGGTGTTTGGATTTGGTTGGAATCATCACTCTTTTGATTAAGGGAAGTATTTTCTTTCAATTCCTTGTGCTTTTAATGGCTATATCTCCTTGTGATTGTTGTTTGTTTGAAGCCATGAGAGGCTAATTATCTTGGGTGATTCTTGGTGTTTGATGTATGGGTTAGGTTTATTTTGATTCCTTGTTGGTTGTAGAGTGATGGGCTTGCATTAATTGAAGTTTTCCTACTTGTATTTAATGAATTGACATGCATTGAATGGTGGCCACATTTAGTGTGTGTTCTTGGTGTTGGTGTGTGTTTTAGAATATACATGAACTTAGACCAAAAGTAGGAAGAACTACCTAGCATTCTCTAGATTTAGGTGTTTGAGACAAGAAACAACTACCATATGAATTTAATTGTGAACTAAAATTGTGTGGAAGCCATAGGTTTTAGTGTGCAAAGGTAGAAGTGAGACCGAAAGGAGATCTTCTATTCTTTAATTCCATTGAGACCGAAAGGAGATGTGGAGTGAAAAATAGGTGGTTTTCTTAGATTAAATACTTGAACTAGGGAGTGTGAAGTAGTTGGCTAAAACATCTAGGGCTAGAATTGTGCATTAGAGTTGTGTGGAAGCCATAGGCGCTAATGTGCTCTAGGTGGGGATGAGACCGAAAGGAGATTCCTCATTCTATAATTTCGATGAGACCGAAAGGAGATTCGGAGTGAATGGATGTAGTCACTTAGTTAAGATGCCCTACACTCGGTTGCCTTTAGGAGTCAAAATAGCCGACCTTTGCATTTAACCCAAGGATCACCCTCCTTCATCATTTGTGTGTTTTTCTCTTTGTTTCAATGGTGTTGTTTTAGTTATTTAAATTTCACTTTCTAAATCATTGCTTTAAGACACATAGATAGCAAATAATTAGTTGCACTTAAATTTTGGTTTTGTCCCCTTCCCTGTGGAAAATGATCCCTATGCTTTACTACAATTGATTAAGTGAGGTTTAGGTGTATATTTGTGTGAGTTTGAGCTTTATTTTGACGCACTTTTGCACACACCGATTTCGCTCACCAATAGGCCAAGTTATTTATTTAATTTTGAAGTTTTATTTTTAATTCTTGAAGGCCAAAATTAGATAGTGATGGCCGAATTTTGCACCCTTATTTTTAGGAAAATTCTAGCCGAATTTGTCTTCAATTTTAGTAGCCAAATTTGTATGTTTAAAGGAAGCCTTAAAAGGCCAAACTTCCAAGTCCAATTGACTTTAAGGTTTTTATTTCTTTTTTGTTTTAAGACTAGTTGGCCGCCCCTTTAGGAATTAGATTAGGACTAGGATTTAATTGTTTCCTTGTCAAGACAAACTTGTAGCTTATTTAAAGGCCATTCGGCCATGAGAATCAATGCACACGACTTGAAGAATTTGACATTATGTCATTGAGTATTTGAGTAAATCAATCTTTTCGTTCTTTCAAAAGAACAACTGGCTTATCAAACTTGACCAGTTTGTGGCACATTTGAGTCTTATCAATCTAGTAGAGCCCTAGATTGTGGTGATGCTTCATTTATCAGTTTCAATTTCACCGATTCTAGTAATTTCGAAAGTTAAGTCATGGGTCTTGGGTCTTGTTCGCTTGTTGTGTATTGTTGGTTTTTTATAGCCGTGAGGTGCATATCATTCTAACTCGAGGTAAGTATCAATCCATACACAAGCCTTGTCCTTCAAGTAGATAGGAAACATCTTACACATTATCTCTATTGGGGAGTTCTTGAATTTCATCACATACTTAAAGTTGGACAAAATGTCCAACGGGGTCATAATCCTCATATTATACTTCTACCCCTTTGACAATTTAAAACCCGTTGCATTATATGACGTGTCAATGGTGAATTTTGGATGTTATCACATACTTGCTTACTAATCTCAAGAAAATTATTGGTGTTATGCCCTTTGACGTTGTCTTGTGTTTCTGCACTTAGACAGCCATTCACAATTTAAAACCCGTTACATAGTGATGCCACTTTCATCGTCTAGCCCGAGCAAATTTTGGATGTTATCTCAGACTTGCTTACTAATCTCAAGAAAATTATTGGTGTTATGCCCTTTGATGTTATCTTGTGTTTCTGCACTTAGACAGCCACCACGATAGTTGTCGTTGCCAAGTGACTCATATTGCTCTTTCCACACGTCACTCTTTGATCCTCGAGCTTATCTTCATCCTTATGTTCCTAATCATCTGTCATGACTTTTTTTTTGTTTTGTCTTGTCTTTTTGAACTCTTTGAATTGAGTTCGATTTTGTTCGAGAATCGCACGCTTGTCGTCATTGTAATACCTTTCCATCTATGCCAATCATAGTTATCTAAAATGCAGTGCTTCAGTTGGTCTTTTCTTTATGAGTTGGAACTCGTTTGTTGGCTTCAGCGGGCCAAAATGGTGAGGTCCATCTTCCTGATGACTAATGTCAGCAACTTGCTTGCAGTTGTAGGAATTGGTATCAACAATGTTGTTAAGATTGGGATTTCAAGTAGTAAAAAGGGAAACAAATAAGCAAATACACATTTTGAATATTAACAACCGATTAAAAAAAAAGAGTTTTCCATAAACAGTGCTGCTTGATGAAGTGAATATTCGCAACCTACTTTAAGATGAATTGCTATTGAACTTTTTAATCGGAAGTAAACCTGTAAAACATATCCGAAATTGTTTTAGGGTAAACACTCCGATATTGAATTTAGTTTGTAAGGTTACTAGATGGCTGAGAAAGTTTAAGGTGCAAGAATTAGGATTTCTCCTATTTAGCTGGCGCAATCATGTTGTATTCATACTTAAGATCCAAGATCATAGGAATGTGTTTTTGGAAAGAGTTTGAAAATACTAACACATCTTTTGATACACTTATCATTCTTAGAACCTTTCATGGGTCTCACTATCTGAGCCCTATATATTGAATCGAGATCCAATACTCAACAATAATAATAAAAAAAGTTATAATTCTACTTTTACATTACTCAAATTGTATAATTTTATCATATTTAGCAATTACTACAAAAAATATTTACTCCGGCATAATAAAGTAAATATTACATTAAACTAAAAAATAACGGTATTTTATGGTACAATACAACCTATGTAACTTAAAGGTAAAAATTTATTTTCCTTATAAATATTTATCACAATAATGGAGTAAAATTTTGTACTCTTTAATTTCTTAATTTGTTTCATCACTAATCAATATGTAATGTATCGATCCTAAAAATGAATTTATTGAAAAACTACTTATTATGAATGATGAATTACAACAAATCTAATATTTTTACTAATAATAATTATGTATCATCGTAATTATTAATAATTATGATGAATCTATTAAAATACTGCTTATTAATTACTTTCTTTGTTGTAAAGAAAGACTCCACTTTTAAATTCTTTTGTCAAAAAAAAAAAGCCCACTATTAAAATAAAATTTCTCTAATATCTTTCCTAATGATAATTTTGTATCATCATAATAAAAAATAGTAATAAAGATATAAAATTATATATTTAATAATATATTAAATATAATATTTAATAACTAAAAAAAATTACATCTAATTAAAAATGGACTCTTTTTGTTTTAAAGATAGAAGTAGTACTCCCTCCATTTAAAAAAGAAAGTATACTTTAATTTTTTTTTTATGTCAAAGAAAAGGTTCACTTTTAAAATAAAATTTGTCTAATATTCTTATTAATAATATTGTGGCTACAATTAAAAAATAAGTATATATATATATATATATATATATAGAATGGTGTATTTAATAATATATTAAATTTGTTATCTTTAATAGTTAAAGAAATTATATTTAATTCAAAAATGAATGTTTTTAATCAAAGAGTACATATAATGTTCTTTTTAAATTATAAACAATACATATTATAGAAATTTCATTTGAAAATAAATCATTTTATTTACGAAGAAAAAAGATAAGAACTCGAGTGACTGATGGTGATCTAGTCGACGTAACATATCACCCATGTTCATAGCGGCCACGAGTATGATGCCGTCACAAATTTGTCCCGCAAGCCCGGAGTCTACCAGCGTACAACTGCACAAGTGTTGCATGTTTGCCACGTATCACACCTTGCAATGGCTCACCTCCCCACTCGCCACCGCTTCATAACACACTATATATTTCTGCTTTTTCTCCAATTTAAATCTCCAAATTGATGAAAAATTCATCCTTAATTCCGGCAAACAGAACGTGGAATCCCACTTCAATAATGGGAAAGAAGTGTCTCTCCTCCACAGCCGTCGATGTTATCAGCCGTTGTGCCAAGTTATTTTCTTCTCCTTCCCTTGTTTTTTACATGGAGGAGTGCGCTTTTTTTTTTTTTTAACCTTTCTTTCTTTCTTTTTCCATTTCTTTTCCTTTTATATTTGTCCAAGTTTGATGTGGGTTTGCGCAATCTCTTTGTTTTTCTAAATAAAATTATCGGACTGAATTTGTTTCTCTGAAAATCGAGACATGGAACCGTGATATCTACAGTCTATAACTCTCGTGTGTGTGCGCTACGTGAACAGAAGCTTGGTCATTTAGTACAAGGATACAAGCTTCTGAATTCGAGTTCATGGTTCCCCAGAGTAAATACTATAGATTTATACGACTAGAATTTTATGTAATATAGAATATTTCTAAATGGATTCTAGAGTGATGGATGGCCATTAGAATGAATGATTCCTGAGTGATGAATCCCAAACTATGGTCATGCCAATTCATCCCAGTGTATTGACAACTGATCATACTATGGTCATAGTATGAGGGCGGTTGTACACTACGGAGCTCAGACACACTTGTAGAATATTTTTGGGTGGCGTAGGATTTGTGTATGAATACTTTGATGTTATAAATTTTTGATTTACTTTAGGCAAAATACACATGCCTGCATTTTGTCATGCATACCTTATTGGTTTCTGCGTGAAACAATTCCTCTTGATATTAGTACAGTTGGAAGAAATCATAATGTAGAATCAGAGATATGGAACTATGAGTTCCACAAAACATTGACGAGCAAAAGCCTAGCTTATGAGAATAATTTGTTTCAGGGAGCTGGAAACATCAGTTGATGAGTTAATAAAAGAGTTTGAGCCGGAATGGGAGCCAGCAATAGGTGAATATTCACGGAAATTGTTGGAATATTGCTGCTCAAAGGCTCTTAAAAACTTGTGCAGCAACTTGCAAGAAAAAATTAGTGATGGTTCCTTTGGTCGACACACATTTAATATGATGCTTGCTTGGGAGATGCCAAACTCAGCTGCTGAAGAAGATTCATACACTGTGAGTAACTATTGCTTCTAGTTACATAGAATCATTTTGTATTTGCTCCAAAATTCAACCGATGACGACAATATGCATGCCTATAATGTGATACATTATCCAGGGCCTCAAAAACAATGATTTATTGGGTTGCTGCTAGGTTGATTTGCCATTTTTCAGTTCTGCACTAAAACAATGTCTTATTAAGAGAGGGAAGTGCATGTTAACTTGAGTAGTTCTACTATCGGAGGTGAACAACTATGAGAACATACTTGGTTGACATGGATAAGAGAGATGATTTTAGTTAATTCCATCTTCTAACTGCAATCTCAATACTGAAATGCCGTAGAGAATCTTCTTATGTTAGTAGTTAATATTATATCAATTGTGACTAATTTTTATTTCAATGTTAGCTAGAAGTTCATGTTCGAAGAAACAGGATTTAGCAATTTCACAAATAGTTGTACTAGCAGGGTCTCCAACTAGTAGAACCATCTCGGACCAGTCCTATTTGTAGGCAAGCATTTAATTGATGGTGAAGGCTCCAAATTTACCTTAAATCATGCAGAAAATGAAGTTAGGAAATGAGGATGGAGATAATGGAAATTTGTGGATAGCAGAACAAACAAAGGATGACATGTTTCAGAAGCATGACTTAAGGGGCTCATACAAATGTAGGCTCTTCCAACCAAGAATCTCGAAAAGAGAAGGAAAGGTGGGGTTGGGGTAGTTGAAGGCAAAAGGGAAAAAATGCTACACAGTAAAGCTAAGACAACTGAAAGAGAATGATCAGAAATTAGTAGTGAGGCTTTAATCTTCATCTATCTTTACTGTATAAATTGATTCCTATTGTGTCGAGGACTGGCATCAAATCAGGACAAATGCAGAGTATTGCACCTAAGATGTCACTGAAGTGGTCTAACAGGGAAAATTTTTACACCCAGGCCTTTCATGAATGGAAAGCTTAATACCTGCAGTCATTTTGCTTCTGTACAATAGAATGAAGGTGTTATGGAATTTCTAAATTTCCCTTTTTTTTAAAAAAAAAAAATTTAAGTTAGAACTTCCCTTTTAAGTTTTAAAATGGAAATACATATGGTTTCTAAAATTTCAGTTTTTCTCATGAACTTTCTTTTCTGGTTTCTAGGAGTGTATGGCCAAAGAAAAAGAGGACAGGAAAGTGTATGCAAAAACAACTGAAGAACAGGATGAAACTCCTCTTTTCTATTCAGATATTATGCCACTTCTTGTAAGGAGACTCTGGCTTTTGATTACTTTCGTTTCTGTTAATGAATTATGCTCTTGCAATTTTGTGAAATGGTAAATTGAAATATTATTAAAAGAATTTGTTTCTTGCTTGATGACATAGATTTCCTTTTCCTCGGTCAGTAAAATTTCTGAGAAAAATATGAATGTATGAAATGTTCTATTGCTTTATTTCCAGCTTCCTTTGAATTTGACAGTCGCTTGTCTTGACAGGTTGATAATGGCCCAAGTGCTAATGAAGATGCGTTTGTGTGGCTGGCAGCACTTGCTCCTGTAGTGGCTGATGTTGTAAATGCAAGATTTACCTTTGAGGCTCTTACTGCTCCTACAGGGAACCAACTTTATTTTCCTGCTCATGATAAATTGGTGAAAGAAATTGACAAGTAATCAATCCTATACAGCTTTTCTTGTTTACCATCAGATTATTATTATTAATTTTATAAAATGATATGATTTGTATGACAGATTATTTCCACATTTTATCCATATGTTTGGTTAATTAGTCGTAGTAGTTCCCAAAACATGGCGACTGGCATATATGTGAACAGTCATCCCTATATTTCAAGATGAAATGTACTTCCCATGGCTTGAAGACAGCAACACTTGCTGTCAGCTGATTCTCTGCTCACTATGTACATTTGTATATCCACTTTACATTCAGTTTACTGGTGCCTTTCCTTTGTTCTGGATTACCTTGAGCAGGTAAAAAAATGTTGGTGACCTTCCATGGGAATCAATTTCACCAAGAAATGACCCAAAATTTAATCTTGGTTTATTTGAGATTGTTACTTTTAATTGTAAATGAGGATTTTTTTTCTTGTCTCTCGTTTCTTTTCTGAACAAATCAAGGAAATTGGGATCAGCTGCCTTTTTTAAAGGAAGGTTTCCCATATTGATTGTGATTCTTACTGAACACAAAGCCAATGGTACAAGTGGTCGAGCCTAACAGGTTTTTTGGCATTTTAAATTCTTTAGAATGCTGGTGTGGAGGTTTTCATCAAAATATAGCATAAAACAATTTCTTTGTGCGATAAGTAGTATCTCCCTATCAAAGCAGAGTTTGCATATTCTCCTCTTCTGGTGGTTTTTTTCCTAATGATTACATAAATGATTGCCTAGATGTGTGAAGAATTTGCAAAACAATGCGACACCATCAGGGGTAGAGCTTGCAGATGATGAGTTTATACTGCATGTTGAGGGGACCGCAAGTACACCAAGAGTAGTGCGCCATATTGGAGTAACAAATTGGCCTGGTTTGTCAAAAGTTTTCTGATAGATAAATTTTCTGTACTCTGGTAAGGCAGACTAAACTATTTATGCTTTTTAGGCAGGCTTACGCTAACGAACTATGCCCTCTACTTTGAGCCGTCTGGAATTGTGTCTTATGAAGATGCATTTAAAATCGACCTTTCTAAAGCAACTGATCTAAGTGTTAAACCAGCTGCTACTGGTCCGTGGGGTGCTCCTCTTTTTGACAAGGCTATCGTAATCGAGTCCTCGGAGTTGTGAGTGTATTAATTGTTACAAATTCTTATGTTATGATGCTCTGTTCATCCTTAGGTATGTAGCTCATTTCGATTCTTATCGAAAGTTTGTATATAAGAAAATTGGTCTTGGTGTGTAGTAGCATGTTTGGATAAAAGTAGTATGTAAAAAGGAGATTGAATCCTCGGAGTTGTGAGTAGTATGTAAGAAAATTGGTCTTGGTTTTTTTTTTTTTTTTTTTTCTGAAAAAAAAAAATCTGCCAATTTTACACAGTTGCAAAGCTCTTTGTCTACATATTTTGTTGGCTTCTAATAATGATTGGTCATTGCTTCCTGGGTTGACCTTTGAATACATACAATTCTGCACTGAACAAATTTCTTTCTAACTTCTGCTTGTCAAATTCACAGGCAAGAAGCTGTAATCTTAGAATTTCCAGAACTGACGAGCTCAACCAGACGTGATCTTTGGCTTGCCTTAGTGAAGGAGATTTTATTATTGCATCAGTTTTTGTTGAAGTTTAAGATGGGATCAAAGATAGAAGCATGGGAGTTGCATGCTAGGACCATATTGGGGATTATAAGACTTCATGCGGCTAGAGAAATGCTTAGAATGTCACCACCAATTCCAAGAAACTTTTTAATTTTTGCATTATGTGATGAATTGCCAAAGGGAGATTATGTAATAGAAGAGCTCGCCACAAGTCTGAAGAAGCTTCATATGGGGCATCCATGCAGTGCTAGCACTATCCTCAGGAGTTTGAATGTATCCCAAACCGTCCCTAGCGTAGACATCAAAGAATTGAGTGGCACTACTGAAATTGTCGACACTGAAAAGTTCTCATCACTAGATAGTACTATCAATCAAGCAAGAGAGGAAGCAAGAGAAATGCGCACTGCCAGAGTAACTGTAAAGGAACTGAAAGAGGAAGGGATCATTGACAGTGCTAGGATTCTTTTGGTAAGTAAAAGAAACTGTATTAAGCTTTGTTTATTTCTGCATATGCATTAGTTCCATTTGGTTGCTAGAGTGCTTATTCTGAACTGGAAGAAGAATGTGAAACAATAATGTAGTTTATACAAGTGTATCAGGATTAAGGATCCTTATTGGTCTTCAGATTAAGTATTTCGTTTTCATGCAATTAACTACTTGGGCCATGGTGTGTGATTGAAAGGAGGATAAATAAACTATCTATTCTTAGACAAAAGCAAGGCTATTGTTTTTAAAGTATCTAAATCACAATCACTGTAAGTCTGGCCTTCTCGGTTTCCATAATTCATGGCTGTAGGACAGACAACAAGCTAACACGACTATTCCACCAGAATGAATTTTAAGAGCTGGCTTTAAACATTCTATTGGTGAGAGAGAGACATATTGATCTCATAGATTACCGTTAAAGTGTAAAGCATCATAAGAGAAAAGGAAAAGTGATGCTTTGCCTCTTGCTACGAGTACATGATAGATTAAATTCAAATATGTTGCACTTCATGCAATCTTCTGTTGATGTCTTTGCACAGGCACTACTCGAACCAGTTAAAAGTATGATATCTTGGTCTCAACATATAATTAGATGGGAAAGTCCAGAAGTCAACATGGTTGTCATTGCATTGTTGCTTATAGTAATTTACAAGTAAGTTACCGGATATGTTTCAATTTCTGCAAGCATATGTACCAATTGCCAGCTACAAATGTGACCCATAGTTTCTCCAATTTTGTTGGGTAGAGAGTGGGTTGGCAAAGCGATAGCAGTTTTCCTGCTCTGTCTGGTGGCTAAGATGTTCTGGATGAGGAGGAGGAGGAGGAAGATTCAAGTCTCTTATGACAAAATCGTAATCTGCACTGCATCTGACCAATCAACGATGGAAAGTATTGTTTCCGCTCAACAGGGACTGAGAACCGTACACGAGGTGATGCAGGAAACAAATGTAGCACTTCTGAAGCTCTGGTCAGTACTGACGGCAAAATCTTCTAAGGTACCAATTTATGTCTCACAAAAGCAATTGAACTCACAGGGAAATACATTCTCTTCACCTTGCATCGGACATTGTAAGGTGTTGTCTGCTGCATATTGTATACATCTAAATTGTAATCTTTTGCTTTCTTTAATGCCGTGATATTTCCTGGAGTATAACCTTCCTTTTGATATCTTCTACAGCACACAGATATGGTGGTGATAATATTTATCACGTTTGCTATTATACTAGCGATCATTCCTTTGAAATATCTCCTTATAGCCATGACACTCCATGGCTTCTTGGTCACATCCAAGTTGGGAAAGCATATGGTAAACGAACAAGGTAATCGAAGACTGAAGGAATGGTGGGAATCCATTCCCGTCCCCACTGTTGAATTTACAGACAAATCTCCAGATTGCACAACGAAATTTCCAATGATGACTGATTGAGGTTTAGTCCCAGAACATTACTTGCTTCTCAATCCAGAGTGTTATTTCTTATTATCAGTTGTTTGCTAATATAACTTGTAACGTGTTTCATGGTCATTCAGGTTGATGAGCATTGGTCTACAACTCTTCAATTCGTGGAGATCAATGAATGAGCAAGCGAGGGATGTGTCACACTTTATATGCTATTAAGACATATCGTAGAATTATATAAAAAGCTCCTGTCATCCACAACCACACAACGTGAATGAAACCCCATTTCGTGTCTACCGGCTCTTCATCTGAGCACTTGCATACTATTGTCGAATTTTTCCTCGGATTGGTTTTCATCTTTTGAAAATAGTTACAATTTTTTGGGTAGTAATATTAGCACACTTGGCATCTGTATGAATAATCTTTTAATTTTTTTTTTTGCTTTTTAATATATATATATATTTTAATTTTTAATATATTTTTTATTTCAGAATTTCAAAAAATGTAAAAAAATATTGTCCATCTTATTATTGGTACCTTCAGTGGCAGACTTGACGGACTTATGTATCTTTTGTGGCAGATAAGGGGTGCCCAAGGGAAAAGTTTTTTGAGTGTCAATTATTATTTTTGCGTGTATTTCGTCTTCTCATGTTAAATAAATAAATTAAGAGTAATGATATTTTAGTGACTAATTATAATAATTTTTTATAGTAATTTATGTGATAAATATAAAAAGATAAAATTCACTCATCACACTCATTAAAAGATACAATCATTAAAAGATATAAAATAATAAGGGATGATGTTGTCTTTTCATATTCATCATATTAATTATTATAAAAAATTATTGTAAATATTATTATAAATAAATTAATCACTGAAATTAGATTGAATTAATGTAAATATGATTGGACCTGTTTTTTGATGGGGATTTTGAATTCATGAATGAAAAAAAGAGACGGAGAAATTTAGGCAAGCCTAGTATCATCTATACTATAAATTAAGCCAGGTGTAGTATTATGTATTATTGAAAGTGATTGCAAGACATTTGTATTTTACAATTTGTTACATGTATTTTACAAATTATTTTTATTACATGTATTTTACAAATTATTATGTATATAGTTTGTTAAGTACAAGAGATACAATTTGTTACATGTATTTTACAAATTATTTTTATTACATGTATTTTACAAATTATTATGTATATAGTTTGTTAAATACAAGAGATACAAATGTCTTGCAATCACTTGCAGTAATACATAATACTCTCTTCATTGGAAAAAAAAAGGTTCACTTTCAATTTTTTTTTGTTTAAAAAAAGAGTCTTGCTTTTAAATTAAATTTCTAAAATAACTTTACTAATAGAATTGTGTATACTCATAATGAAAAACTAAGTATAAAAATGTAAAATTGTACATATAGTTAGTGCATTAAATGTTTGCATTTGATAACTAATAAAAAATTATAACTAAATCAAAGTGAATTTTTTTTTTTGAAACTTAGAAAGTACTAGACTTGCCTAAATTTACGATAATATATAATACATAATACTATTATTGTATTTGACAAATTATTACAATAATAATATATTCTTTGGGATGAAGTAGCCATTTATATAGATTACTTTTGGGGAAAATATTCTATTAGGGCATATCAAATTGACCTTTCGGGTAACTTTGATGTGCCGCAAGTATAGAGGGAGAAGTACCGATTCTCCTTATAGTCGTAAGGGCATAAACGGTAGTTCTTGGCCTCAGCCAAACCACAACCAGCCACATTAGTGCCATATCAGTGACACATCAGTTCACAGCCAAGTTAGTACTATTCATGCAGCCATCATAAAAAAATGACTCACGCTAGTTGGCTTGGCCTGCATTATTCACGAAGCCATTATTAATTTTTTTACATTAATAATACAATTTTAATAATTTTTTGGGCTATTATTAAAAACATTTTTTGGCAAATAAATTTACATTACATTAAAAACTTAAATTTTAATAATATACTTAAAATATGAAAATAAATACTCTACATTAAATATGAAATACGTAAAATAAATAATGGAAAATAATTATATATTACGGTAAAATTAAAATTTAATAAAAATAAATGAAAATAAATACTCTAAATTAAATATGAAATATGGAAAATAAATAATGGAAAATAATTATACATTACATTAAAATTCAAATTTAATAAAAACATGAAAATAAATACTCTTAATTAAATATGAAATACGTAAAACAATTAATGGAAAAAAATTTACATTACACTAAAATTAAAATTTAATAATATACTTGAAACATTCGGATAAATATGATAAATTAAATATAAAATTTTTAATAGCATGAATAATTTTTTTATGATGGCTATGTGAATAGTAAAGGCCAAGCTATTGTTTCAAGGCCTGGCCTTCATTATTTAAACAGCCATTATCAAAAAATTTTATATTAATAATACAATTTAAAATTTTAATTATCATACATTATATATTTAAAAACAATTAATGGAAAATTTTTCATTATATTAAAATTAAAAATTAATAATACACTTAAAACATGAAAATAAATACTCTAAATTAAATATAAAATACGTAAAACAATTAATGAAAAATAAATTTACATTACATTAAAACTAAAAATTAATAATAAACTTAAAACATAAAAATAAATACTCTAAATTAAATATGAAATACTTAAAACAATTAATGAAAAATAAATTTACATTACATTAAAACTAAAAATTAATAATACATTTAAAACATAAAAATAAATACTCTAAATTAAATATGAAATACTTAAAACAATTAATGAAAAATAAATTTACATTACATTAAAACTAAAAATTAATAATACATTTAAAACATAAAAATAAATACTCTAAATTAAATATGAAATACCTAAAACAATGAATGGAAAATAAAAATATCATATTTTGCTCTAAAAATAGGCAAAGTGCATGTTAATTTGTATAGAAAAATATTTCTTATTTTTTGGTAAATTTTGTTTTTTTTTTTTAAAAAAAAATAGCATTTTGACTATTGCAAACCAATGGGTGGTTTGCAACGGTCTAGCCACGTGGCGTGCGCCCAATCGTCTGACATGCTGACCCACGCGGTCAGCGTGCTAGTGCATGGCCCAAAACGGCGTCGTTTTGCATTAAAAAAAGGGCCTAAGCGGGAGCCAAAGCGGTTCGAGCTGGCACCCAAAGAAAATGCCGACTAAGGCTGCTCCCAAAGGCGGCGGACAAAAAAGGGCCGTTGTTGCTCTAAGGTAATATTTCTATTTTAACAAAATTTATATAAATATAAAGTTCCGAAGTTGGTAGTCTTATTGGTTTGCAAATTCAATCAAAATTCACTACAAAAATAAACTTTATATTTTTGTTTAGTCTTATAAGTAAATTTAGTTTCTTTTAAAGTGATCCGTTTTTACCACTTGCTTCCTTAGTTATTTTTTTCCTGTTGCTTGTTGAGTCTATATGGAGGGTTTGGTGACGTTAGTACAAGCATGTAAAAATAAATCACTACAAAAAAATAGGCTTTTAGTGACGGAACATCTAATGATGAAAAAAAATCTTGTCACCAAATATCCCCTTTAGTGACAAAAAATGTTGTCGTCACTAATTTTGCGGCTACTTCCCAACTTTAGTGACGAGTCTCTGGAAGTTATTACCAGTTAGTCACTAAAGAGTGTGACGGGAAAGTGTCCCGCCAATTGGTCACAATTAGTGATGAGAAATTGGTGACGACATTCATTATCGTCACTAAAATCATAAAGTTTATTCATTGGTGACAAAATTTTTGTCGTCACCAATTTTTTTTTAACCAAATGTCAAGAAGTATATTAACTGCATCAGTTAACTCATAAAACAATGTCCGAACTTCGGACTCTCCTTAACCCACTCGGAGGCTAAGACATACTAAACCACTCCCAACATAACACAGTTCCCATAAAATAGCACCCCACAAATCTAAGGGATACTCGAACCATAATTACAGGAAAATAAAACCTACCCCAAAATTCATAGCAATGCTCATCCGCAAATCGACACTCAACATCTCACAGACACTACATTCGTATTTACATGACAAGCTTCCTCCCATTCTTGTAATGCCCTATACACCACCACCACCTCCTCCCACCACTAACATTTAAATACCCACGCATTCCTCCACTTCCAGATCATCCACAATAGATAGACTATGAGTTGGATCAGCTCTTTCCAAAATGCAACACTCGAATATTCACAAAGAAAAACCACCAACCCTTAAAAGAAACCCCCGGCCGACCTAAATGATCCCACTGAACGAGAGCCAACCTCCCCGAGGACAATGGAAAAAAAATGCTCCAAATCTTCCTCCTCAAGGCTACACATGACACAAATAGGATCCACATCCATCTTCTAATATAACAACCACCTTTGAAGTGGCAAGATATCATGCCAGCACCGCCAGACAAAATGACGCAATTTCTCCTTAATATGCAATTTGAATGTCTTTTAGTGACGAATCTTTGTCGTCACCAATTTGAATGTTTTTTAGTGACGATTTTTTGTCGTCACCAAATTCTTAATTTTATGGATATATGTGAAATATCATTAATTCAAAAATAGAAATTTTTTCTTTAGTGTATTATAAAATGAATTTTCTGGTTCAAAGGAAAATTTATTTAGTAAAATAGGCACAATAAAAATGAAAATAATTATAATATTTTAATTCATATTTTTATACATATATAGTTTCAGTGTATAATATTATTAAATATGGAGATATAAAATATTTATTTTAGTGTATAAGAAACTAAATATTATAAATTTTAAGAAGAATACATGTGTTAAGCCAATTAATTTGGGATAGAGTAGATAAAATGAATTGGGCTGAAAAAAATCTTCCAAATTGTTTTTTCACACCTTTTAGTAGGTGTGAGTTTTAGGTTTCTCTCTTAGTTGAGGAGAAGGTTAGTTGTTTTCTCTTAGGTGGGGAGAAAAAAGGGGTCCTTAAACTAAGTATTTAAATATGTTAATTGATACTTAGATTAGGGTTAATAATGACAGGGACTGATTGGACATGTCTCAAAAAGTGATAGAGTCTGTCTGAAGGAAAATGGCTGTTTGATACAACGGTAACATTGGTGTCCCCTAAGACCAAACATAAGACCAAATTAGGCAGATAGTGCTAATCTAGGTTACTTAAGCCAATAATCCGGATCTTCCTTCTGCATCTAACATACTGGGGTAACAATTTCTTCACAGCAATTACGAACGCCATCACCAAGGGAGATCAAAGCTGGGAACTGAGTTAGTAATGGACAGAGGGGATGCCTTCACCGGAACAAAGAAGGTAGAGGAGCTTGTGCGAAAGTTGAAACTTAATAAGGATGAAGAAGGCGGAGTGGCGTTGCTGGCAGGGAATATCATAAGAGGTAAAGAAGAAAGTCTGAGAAGTTTGATTGGTAAGATACACGGCAAGAAAAAAGTAAACTTTTTAGGAATGAAAAATACAATGCAAGTGATATGGCCGATATCAAAGCCAATAAAGGTTAGGGAAATTGAAGTCAACTTCTTCCAGTTTGTGTTCACAAATTAGGAGGATAAATAGAGGATACTGAAAGGAAGATGCTGGACCTTTGACCAACAGTATCTAATTCTGAGGGAATGGACATAAGAGATCAATAAGCAAGATAGAGAGTTCCAGCAAGTGGATATTTGGATGCAAGTCTGGAATCTGCCCAACCATTGGATAACTAAGCAGATAGCGACTTGAATAGGCACACTGTTTTCATGAGTTCAAGATATCATCATCCCAGAGAGTGGTAGTGCAAAAGGCAAGCATTTCAAAATGTTGGTAACGATGGATTTGGAGAAACCATTGCTGAGAGGTACTAAAGTGAGACTAGAGAGTAAATCATGTTGGGCATTTTTTCAATATAAACAACTGGCAGGCTTTTGTCATTACTGTGGAAAGGTAGGCCATCCAGAGAAAAATTGCAGTACAAGGCAAGAGGATCAAAGGGAATGGACTCTGCAAGAGGGACAGTACAGTGATTAGATTAAAGGGAAGGATTTAAAAGGGAGAAGAGTGAAAAATGGCAAACCGGGAGGTTAGAGAAAAGAAATATGAATGGTACTATTACCAAAACCGTATCTAATGGAGTAGCAATGGATGAACTGCAAGTAATGGCAAAAGGGAAGAATATTGTGTAGAGTGAAATAAGAGACACAAGGGAGGATCGAGAGGAAGACTCGAGACAAAACAGGGTGTGCACTAAGGTAGGACAAAGAGAATAGGAAGACAGAGGGAAGAGAGCACAAATAGATGAGGAAAAGGAACTAAAACTAGAGGCAAAGGCGGGTATCTCAGCCACGAAAGAGCAGCAAGATTCACAAGTGATTGGTATGGAGGAAGATTTGAGCAAGGAGTATAAAACTAACATATTTCATAGTACGGGGGAAGATGCGTTGGTGAATGTACCAATAGACAAAACAGAAGCAGGAAATTGTAGCGGAAGGCAAAGCAATAGAAAAAGTAAGAATCTAGCAGAAATTGGAGAAAAAGCTGAGAATAGAAGGGCAACTTGGAAGCGTACAGAAAGACAGACAGCCCAGACAAATGATAAAGAGAAGTGGAACCTCAAAGGGGTATTAAGACTAGGGGACAAAAGGGGGACAAGAAGAGAAATCTGAATGCGATGATGCTAATTAGAAACAAGAAAATGAAAGGTGAGAAACAGGAAGCAGACAGATTGGTAAAGGTGGGAGAGGCCAGCCACAATTGGCCTCTAAAGGAGCAATGAGAGTATGTGTGTGGAATTGTAGAGGTTTGGGAGGAGAACCATTGAACGGTGGGCAGTATTCGTTTATGCAAGTACAGAAATGGAAAGAAGGAAAGAACAGTGATAGTATCTGGAAAATGAAAAAAAAATGGGGAGATTGGTAGTTTATGGTAGGAGATTTTAATGATATAACTAGTCCAGAGGAGAAAGAGGGAGGAAGAAGGAGATCAGTGACTGGTTGGCATTTCAATGAATTTGTTAAAACAATGGAAATGGTTGATATGGGATTTGTTAGACACAAATACACTTGGGCAAACAATAGAGAGGGAGAGGGGTATGTGAAGGAGAGACTTGACAGATTCTTTGCACCACCTCATTGGATGTTAAAGTTCCAAAATGCTAAAGTATATCATAAGGAAAAACAAGCATCCGACCATAAGTTATTAGTGTTGGATACTGAACCATAGACGCAGAAGGTGAAGAAAAGATTCATTTTTGAAAAAAAATGAATCAAGGAGGAAGGAATTATGGAAAGAGTAGGAGCAAGCTGACAGCAAATATAGGAGGGACCAAAGATGTACCAAGTGTGTGCAAGAATTCATCAATGCCAAAAAGACTCGATAGACTGGAACAAACAATATGGCCAGAATGCAGCTAAGCAAATTATGCAGTTCAAGGAGAGGATGGAGCAACTGAGTAGGAGAGGGGGAACAAGAGATTAGGTACTCTAGGAAAGATTAGGAGAGATCTGAATACTGCGGATAGAGAGGAAGAAATTTGCTGGCTGCAAAAGTCCATATTGCAATGGCTTAAGGAGGGGGATAAGAATACTAAATTCTTCCATGCAAGCACTGTACAGAGAAGGTAACACAATGGAATCTACAAAATAGTGACTAAGTAGAGAGCTGTTAGGGAATAAAAAGAGGAAATTAAGAAGGAGATCACAGACTAGTTTGCTAAGTTATTTACATCCAATAACTCCCAGAGAAGCCAAGATGGAATGGAAGGCATCCCTACATCGGTTACTCAAACTATGAATTTGAATTTGATCAAACCAGTGGAGGATGAAGAAATCAAAGCAGCATTGTTCCAAATGAATCCTAATAAAGCTTTAGGTTCGGATGGTATGACTTCTTTATTTTTTCAGAAATTTTGGAATGTGGTTGGAATTGATATTTGTGAAGATTTTTTTAGAAGAGGAAGAATGCTTAGGCAACTAAATCACACTTTAATTACATTAGTCCCGAAGGTGCAAATCCTACCTTTATATCCCAATATAGGCCAATTAGTTTTTGCAATGTGGTGTATAAAATCAGTTCAAAAATATTAGCTGAAAGATTTAAGATTTGCCTACATAAGTGCATTAGTCCTAATCAATCTGCCTTTCTTCTAGGAAGACAAATTTATGACAATGTGGTAGTTACACATGAATGTGTTCACACCCTTCACTCAATGAGAAAAAGGAAGAAAGGATATATGGCATTAAAAATTGATATGACTAAAGCATATGATCGTGTAGAATGGGATTTTCTAAAAAAAGTTATGAGGCGAATGGGTTTTGCAAGAACTTTTATTGAGTGGATAATGCAATATGTGAGTACTGTATCTATGTCTGTCAATATAAATGGAGAAAAGTGTGGATATTTTAAAACTTCTAGGGGACTTAGGCAAGGTGATCCATTATCGTCATATCTATTTCTAATCGTATTTGAGGCCCTATCAAATTTAATCAAACAAGCAAGTCTAAGAGAGGATTATAACGGAATGAGAGTGAGCAGAAATGGTCCAATGATTACACACTTATTTTTTGCAGACGATTCTTTACTCCTTTGTGAAGCTAACATGGAACAGGTACACAAATTGAAAGCCATGCTGGAGAAGTATAGTAGACACTTAGGATAAACTGTTAACATGGAGAAGTCGTCTATATTTTTTAGTAGTAATGTGCCTATGAATCTAAAGAATCTAATTTGCAAAGATCTAGAGGGAGTGAAGGAGCTAAGTAAAGCTAAATACTTAGGATTGCCAATGTTGATAGGGAGATCGAAAAGAGAAGTCGTCAACTATGTGGTGGAGAAAGTGACACAAAGAATTCAAGATTGGAAGACACGATTCCTCAACCTAGCAGGTAAGGAAGTTCTGATTAAATCTGTACTTAATGCATTACTAGTTTATATTATGTGATGTTTTAAGCTTCCTTTGGCAGTATGCAAAGAGATAGGAAGTATTACAGCTAAGTTCTGGTGAGGAGACAATGAGGAAGGCAAGAAAAAAGTCCATTGGAAGGCCTGGAAAAGTCTTACAGAACCAAAATGCAAGAGAGGACTGGGCTTTCAGGATATCCAAAGGTTCAATGACTCATTATTGACAAAACAGTTGTGAAGGGTGGTCACTCAACCGCATCTTCTCATGAGTAAAGTACTAAAAGTAAAATGCTTCCCCAAAGGAGGTTTGATGAAGGTGAACTCGAAGGGGAACAGCTCACGGCTATGGAAAGGTTGGTTAGGGGCTAGATATCTGCTAGAAAAAGGAGCAAGATACAAAGTGGGAGATAAAAAATCAATTCAAGTTTGGGACTATCCATGGATTCCAAATAGAAAAGGCTTTAAGCCGAAGCAAAATAACCCAAACAAGAACAAGGTAATGCGGGTAAATGAACTTATGCTGAAAGAAAGTCAAGGTTGGAACAAAGAGATGATTTCATATCTATTTGAACACCAAGAGGTAGCTGCAATTCTGCACTTACCAAATGGACCAGCAGGCAGTAAAGATCAGTTAATATGGCAACTCAGTTCTACAGGATGCTTCACAGTAAAATCCGCATATCAACACATAATGAAGGAGCAACTACAACAGTAGGACAGAGTTGAATCCAGCAGCAGTGAAAGCTCAAGGAAATTAATGTGGCAATTTAGTTGGAATTTAGATATTAAAACCAAACTGAAACACTTCATGTGGAGGTGCTGTTACAACATACTACCGACAAAGAAAGCGCTTCAAAGGAGGAAGATGATAAGAGACACAACATGCCATATATGTGATGAAGGAGACAAGAGCCTATAACATATTTTCTTTAATTGTTCTAGAGCAAAAACAGTTTGGCGACTTACTCCACTACAATGGCACAGCATTGAAACAGAAGTGCTGAGTTTTCAAGGATGGTGGGAACAAGTAGGTAGAATCAACAAGAACTATCTTGGGCAGGAAAGGAGCCAACTAACTATCTACCTATTGTGGATGCTATGCAAATCCAGGAATGTATGGATATTTATGGGGGAATGGATAATGGAGAAGACAGTAGTTGATCTCGCTATGGAAGAATGGATAGAATTTACTAAAGTAAGGCTAATAGAAAGGAGTTGTAACTAGGACCGCATATAGTTGTTTGGTCAGTGGTTACGGTAGAATATAGGATGGAATCTATAAAGGGAATAGAGTGGATATAGTAACCTTTATCAATTCAGGAAGGTTATTGTAGCCACTAATTGCCTAGATGGATCTTTTGGGGAAATTAGAGTATATTGATGTAGTAGTTAAAGAGAAAGTGCTAAGCCTTGGCCAATTCATGGAGTCAAGGAGGGTTCAAAATATTAGAACCATTGTTGTATCAGTTAACTTGTTCTATTCACAAAGTTAATAAATTGAAGTTATTTTGAAGAAAAAAAAAACAACTTATATAATGATTAGATTTGTTTGATTAAGGATAATGATTGGGCTATGTAATTTATTTATTGGGCCAAAGTCAACTTTTTAAATTTATAATTCTTAATTTATAATAATTGCACTAAGACATCCTAATTGGTAACGAGAAATGATAGTTATCAGACTTGGACCGGCTCGGCCGGTTCAACCGATGAACCGGTCCCTAGATCGGTCCGAGTCATTCATTAGACCAATAATGCCAAATTGTCTTTTTTACCCCAATTTTAACCTAAAATTCAATTCATTTTATTTTAATTGTTTTTAATGGTAGTAATTTATTTTAATTGCTTCAGTTGTTTAATTGAAATGATTTAGGAGAAGCAAGTAGGATGTGTGTTGTTCATTGTTTTTTTTTTTTATTATTTTACTTAGATGACGTTTTTATATCAATTTTATGAGTGTAGATTTTAAATTTTATTATGCTATTATGACAATATCAATTGTTTGGTTGCTTGTAAGTTAATATTTTATATTTTCTCTATATTTTGATATTATTTTTATTTTTTATTAATTTTATAATTAACCCACCGGTTAAACCATTGACCCATTGACCCGAAACCTCGGTCGAGTCAATGACTAGTCTAAGTCTGATAACTATGAGAAATATTCTCGTCACTAAAATGGTAAAGTTTATTTATTGGTGACGAAGTTATTGTCGTTACCAATTTGGATGCTTTTCAATGACGATTTTTGTCATCACTAATTTCTTATTATATATGTAACTTATACTACTTATATTTGATTATCAATCACATTTTTAATTATATGGATATATGTGAAATATTATTAATTCAAATATTGAAAATTTTTTTGTTAGTGCATTATAAAATTGAATTCTTTGGTTTAAAAGAAAATTTAATTAGTAAAATAGTTACAATAAAAATGAAAATAGTTATAATCTTTTAATTCATATATATATATAGTTTTAATGTATAATATTATTAAATATAGAGATGTAAAATATTTGTTTTAGCGTGTAATAAAACTAAATATTGTAAATTTTAATAACAAAATATGTATTAGGCCATATAATTTGGGATAGATTAAATAAAATGTTTTGGGCTAAATTGATTGGCCCACAACTTATATAATGATTGGATTTGTTTGGTTGAAAATAATAATTGGACTATGTAAGCTATTCATTGGGCCAAAGTTAACTTTTTAAATTTATGGCTTTTAATTTCTTAATTTCTAATAATTGCACTAAAACACCATAATATGTATGAACTTGCCGACATTATTTTACTTCAAGCATAGAGTCTTTTTTTAAATACACTATCACTTAATTATAATTGGATTTTTTTGGCTATGAATAATGATTGGATTAAGCATATTTTTCCTTATGTCAAACTTAGCTTACCTGTATTATAACTCTTAATTTCTAATAATTATACTAGGACACCCTAACCTTTTTGTTTGTTCATATAATTGTATTTTAATCACATAGTCCTTTTAGTATTACAATACACTATTGATTAGTACTACTTGGCTTCTTTTTGGTTAAGAATAACAATTAGACTAAGTATATTATTCATTAGGCTGATCTTTATTGGCTTATTTATGTTATAGTTCTTAATTTAAAATAATTATACTAGAACACCTTCAGATTTATGAATTTGCACACATAAGTTTAATTACTTTAAGCACATAATTTTGTTAATATTAAAATACACTATTGATTAATGATAATCAAAAGTTTTGATATTTATTATGAACTATATATCTTCATAAGAAAATCATGAATAAAAATATATAGTTTCAAAGTAAATACAGTCACTAATGTAATGTTATAACATAAGTAGTGGTTAACACATGTATATATGTAGTTAGACGTACAATGTATAACATAAGTAATAAATGCTTATACTCTTTCTGTCCCAAAAATGAGTTCAGTTTCACAAATGTACAATTTTTTATTTTTTGTCAACCAAGTAGAGGTACAACTCAGATTATATTTGAGATCTATTAGATTATATTGTAATTTTGTATCAGTTGTATTGATTTCTTCATTTAAATAAAATATTTCATTTGATTTTTAAAAAATACATATAATCTATATTAACTTAAATATATAATATACATAATTTTTTCAATCTTAATATGAAAATATAAATAATATTTTTTCCTAAATTATTTTAGAACAATTTTATTTTGGTCATTTAATAACTAATTAGCCTTTCAAAATTTAAAATTTTATATAAGAATTTCTTTAAACCAATATAGCACTATAAAGTAAAAAAAATTGATAACTGGTTAAAAGAAAGTAAAGATCTTTTTATAGTTAATAATTAAATAAAAAATTTGAATGCTTAACAAAAAAAAAAAAGTGGGAAAATGGGTGGGCAGATAAAAAATGAAAGGCACTCAATCAATTGAAAACATTTTTTTTCTTTTGCCAACACTTTAAACAAATTTTCACTTTTGCGGTCAGCACCCCTCAGAATGCATTATGGAGCTTGTGATACCTTAACAATTTTTTCTCAATCGGCTGCCTCCTTTTCTCCCTTTCCAGTTTTTGCCCTTTCCCAAGTTTCCCTAATAGGCTAATTGTCAGGCGCCTCCCTCTCACCACCGTGCTTTCCGCTGCCTCTCTCTCATCGCCAGTTTCATTTGTCGCCCAAGCTGTCACTGCAAGCTTTGCCTCTTGGCAAAACTGTTGAGCCCTCTCATCACTCTAAGCTTGATTACTGCCGCTCTTTCGCTGTCTGAAGCTCCTCCATAGAGCTCCTCTCACCGCTGCAAGCTCGTTGTCATCATAAAAAGGCCGCTCTGTCGCATCTGCACTACTGATTCAAGCTCGAAGCATATGCTCTGTCTCAGAGTCCAAAGCCTTGCTTTTTGTCGGTTGAGCTCGACTCGCAGCAAAATAGCTTGGCAAGAATGGTAGAAAGTCTACCCACAAGCTCTCCGATATTGGGTTGTTGGGAATGGACAATCTAATGAACTTATTTGAATTTAATTTGGCAATTTGAACAAAGATGGGCATATAATTGTGAGACTAATTCTGATCTTTGGGGCCCTTCTCAAATTCCTTCAAAGGGTGGTGTAAGATACATGTTAACATTCATTGATGATTATTCAAGGAAGGTATGGGTGTATTTTCTTAAATACAAAGATGAAGTCTTTGTGGCGTTCAAGCGTTGGAAGACCATGATTGAAAAGCAGACTGGTAAGAAGATTAAGCGTTTTAGAATGGATAATGGCATGAAATTCTGTAAAGAGGAATTCAATGAGTTCTGCAAGGATGAGGGGATTGTGAGACACCGCACAGTCACATATACACCACAACAGAATGGAGTTGCAGAATGGATGAATAGAACTATTCTGAAAAAAGTTAGGTGTATACTTTCTAATGCTCGATTAACCAAGGAATTTTGGGCTGAAGCTGCAAACACAGCTTGTTACTTGGTAAATCGGTCTCTATCCATAGCAATTAATTGTCAGACTCCTGAAGAAAGATGGTCAGGTTCCCCTGCAAATTACTCTAAATTGAGAGTATTTGGTTGTCTTACATATGCTCTTGTTAAGGATGGTAAGCTTGAGCCAAGGGCAAGGAAGTGTATATTTCTAGGGTATGCAGATGGAGTGAAGGGTTATCGATTGTGATGTTTTGATGACAAGTCATCCAAGTTTTTTTATCAGCAGGGATGTTACCTTTGATGAGTCTGCTTTATTAACAAAGAATGAGGAGAAGACTGACATTGATAAAGACAAGAGCATTGAGAAGCAGGTGGAGTTTGAGGTTAAAACTTTTGAAAAAGTTCCCCAAATAACTCCAGAAGAGTCCATTGAAAACATGATAGATCTTTCATATGCCGTAAGTGTTGTGAGTAGATTCATGCATTGCCCTGAAAAAACTCACTAGGAAGTTGTGAAATGGATTTTAAAGTATCTCAAAGGAACCGCAGATATTGGCTTAGTATATGAACGAGATCGTAGACTTGGCAAACTTGTTGGTTATGTGGATTCGGATTATGCAGGAGACTTGGACAAAAAAAGATCTTTGACAGGTTATATGTTCACACTTTGCGGTTGTACTATCAGTTGGAAGGCTACGTTACAATCAACTGTTGCTTTGTCTACAACTGAGGCAGAGTACATGGCTTTGGCGGAGGCTATGAAAGAAGCTATTTGGTTAAATGGTTTGGTTGGAAAATTGAGTATGGAGTTAAAGCAAAACATTATCTATTGTGATAGTCAAAGTGCTATACACTTGACGAAGAACCAAATATACCATGAGAGGACCAAGCATATTGATGTTAAACATCATTTTGTTCGAGAAATTTTGTCTCAAGGGTTAATCTCTGTAAAGAAGATTGGGACTGCAGATAATCCGGCAGATAGGATGACTAAGTCCATTACATCGACAAAGTTCAAGCATTGCTTGGATTTGGTCAATGTGTGCAGTTTGAGATAGGAATGTTTTGGATGGGCAAAGACGTCATGATGGGAAACAAGTCAAGGTGGAGATTGTTGGATTATGCTTTGTTTCCAAACTGGAATGGGATTAGACAATTTTATCTAATATTCTAATTTGTTGTTTTTCATAATTCAATTAGAATTTGGAACCTTTATGTAATCCTACTGTGTTTTGTAACACTAATCTAAATGAGATTAGATTGAATCTCTATCATATTAGAATTGGGTTCCTACTTGGTGTCTATAAATATAGATGTAGTAGAGGTTTTTTTTCATAGAGAAATTGAGAGAGATTTCAAAGAAAGCATTAAGAGCTTTTGTGAGAGGTGGGGTGTTTCTAAGGGTTTGGAAAATCCTTGTAATCTCCGTGTTTGTTATTAATATCATCATCTTCTTTGTCGTGGATGTAGGCTTGAATTGTCGAGCAGAACTACGTTAATTTGTGTGTTTCAATTTATTCTTTGTTCTTATTTTTCTATTCTTGAACAATTTGGAGAATAATCACAACACTTGTTTGATATGGTGGCTGTAAAACCATACTGATACTGCCATCTACTATTTTATCATTTAGCTTTGTATGTATTTGGAGTACTGGAGCTGATTGGTCTATAATCATTTGAAGTCACTCCTATCCAATTTTGTGCAGGAAACCTGTTTTCTCCCTCTGTTTGTCCAGTACTAGAATAGTAAATTTCCTGCATCATATATGCACAGGTGTAGTTTCCATGTCTTGCAACTTGAAAGTTTCCCATTGAACTTTGGATGGTCCTCCACCATATCTGCAAATTTCTACACTCTTACCATTAAAGTATTAAACCAACCAACCTGAAAGAACAATCAAAAAAACCGTTGGTGCAGAATTAATGTCGGTGAAAGTTGGTTTTTATTCAAGAACTATTATAGCCAGGGATGTCTTGTTTTTTCATAAGTTCTAAACATGAAGTTCAATTTGGAAAGAGGTTAGACAAAGGCATCAGGTTGAAATCACGTAAATTAGTGTCCAAGTAAAACTTGACAATATTTGTATCTAATCGTCTTTTTGAAATGGTCATGCCCTTATCGCTTTCTATGTTAACTATCCTCACCAGATGAGTAAATGTTTTGTACAAGATGTTTACTGCAATGTCTCAGATTTTTTCCATTAGAATGCATGCTTATTTTAGCATGATACCTTTGTCTTGGAATCATGCATCATTCTTAACTTTGTCTCGGGATCTTACAAATTTAGATCATTATGTGTCCTTGCTTTCATATTTGTCTTTTAATGGATCTTAGTTCAGGAGTAGTTGTCTTGAATCCTTAGATTGAATACTTGTATGTGATCGATTTCAGTTTTAGTGTCTATACATGATTTCAGTTTGCTGCAATATCCGGCTTTTGTTTTCTATCCTATTAGGACTGTTTTTAATATTCCATTGATCAGCAATCACTTATCTTCATTGCATAAATATATATAGCTTTACGGCTGGTTCTCCAAAACCATGCTTTTATTGGTAATCATGGTTGAGTTGTTTCTGCTTATGTGATCATTCTCTTTGTGATCTTTGGCAGTTAATAGTAGTCACACATTCTGTTAATGCGGTTTTTCTATAGTTTGTCCATGAACAATGAATTTCTTTCCCTGGAAATTTTAATCTTCTTATGATATTGTTGATCATATTGCTTTACTAGATTATAGAAATTAACAACTTTTTTCCGCCTTAGCTTATGTCTCTTCGTCATGCTCTTTCATCCGGACACTCAACTTTATTTATGTTAGATTTGAAGTCGACCATGGTCCTAGCGTGATTTAGATTTGAACTTTAATTCATTACCACAAATTGTATCCCGGATATATTGATTGTATTGTATTGGTACTGGATGTAAGAGATTTAACCAGCCATAGTTGCGCAGAAACATGTTTCCGAGGGGCCTGTATAGTGCATGCAACCTGAAATACTGTAAATGTGTCAGCTAAATAAGCTGTTTGCGTCTTGTAACGAAGTGCTTGGCTTCAGGGAAAGAATGCACGGAGGCTGTGCTCTTTCATTACTCATTATGGGCCGTCCACGGCTACTGATGGCATTGAAGGTGTACACTTGCCGTTTCTTATCAAGCCCCATCATTTTTTTCGTTTGTGTGTTCAGTGTTAGTTCTTCTAGCTAATGGGCCATTGCTGCTTATACCAGGTTTTGTTGGTTCGTGACTACGGGAATTCAGTTAGTGGCTTTTATTCTATTATTTATTATAGATGTTAGTAAATTTTAGTTGTATTTAACATTTTAATTTATATATAATTAGTAAATTTTAATTATATTTGAATTTTCAATTTACATGTAATTTTTTAATATCCAAATAAAGAATTTAGAATTATAAATGAATTTTACGTGGATTCAAGTAATTTGTCAAACAAAAAAATTCTAATATAATAAATTCAATTTTACATAATTACAATTCCAATTCAATTCTAATGTCAAGATACCAAATGGAGTCTAAGAAAATTATGTGTATAAATTGTTTTTTTAAATTGCATTGCTACACTTCTTAATACAATTTTACATTTTTAATATATTTTCTATCTCACACTCAATATTCATTGTACCAACCAACAACTCATCATTGATATATTACTGAAAGACATCATGCGTCCAAGGCTTCCATTTCCATCTAATAAGGAAGTGACGTAAAAGTGGTGTTTTTATGGTGGCTAAATTGGCTTTGTTACGTGTGAATCCCAATCCAAAATAGAGGCCTCCCATGAAGCAAGTTTCTGACCAGTTTTTGACGCAAAGGCCGTGTCTGCAGAGCATGTTTCTTTCCATCACATCTGGCCAACTTCCTGCTCTTCAATTGTAACATTTTCTAAGTTTTGCATTGTTCAGTAATCTCTGTATTGCGATAGCACTTAACTGTTTCTCCGAAACTATTCAATCCTTTCCAGCATGTGTATACTTGTTTTCATCTGCCTTATGTGAGACGACAGCTTATGAGGTGTTACTGCAGAATAGGAGATACGAAAGAGATTCATCAATGTTGTGAAGTTTGTACCCAGCACAGCAGTGTTCAAAATAAGTCTGCAATGATTTGCATTGGATGAACAAACAAAAATCAAATGCTGTATATATTCTAAACATGTCGCTGTGGTTTCTCTACATCTATTATAAACATACAAATAATGACATTACGGAAAAGACGAAGCCACAAGCTACCAATTTTCCTGTGTTGCTAAGAATTTAATCAATATAATGCAAAATTATTGTTGAACTTTTATTTTTTATATTTTCTCTAGTGGTGAGATACGTGATCCTTTTCCAGTGTTTGAGGATGAACATGAAGGATTTATAAGGACCAAACTATCCTAACCCAAATTCTTATAAAGGGCATATGTCTTAATATTCAAGGTTCTTATAAAGTCTAAAATTTTGATTTTTTTTTTCTTATTTTGGATTTTTTTCAGGGTGTTCGTTCAATATGTCGCTAATATTTATTAAGTTCTAATCTGAATACGTGTAATGATCATCGCTAAAGATTTACTTCATACATAAGAATTTTAAAACTTGATATTTCTTTCTTTTTTTAAAAAAAAAATCACTTTTAAAACTGATATTCCAGCTGGAAGAGACTCAGAAACTTATGCTAAGGGTTAAAGAGCGAATCAAATGGAGAATACAAAATTCAAAGATTTTTATCCGTTCCTACCAATCTATGATCATTTTCTATCATTCACTAATTTTATAACATTCATTCGATTTTCTGATGCCGAGGATAATTATTTTCTGTCATTGGTTAAATCAAATTAATTAGTACATTTTTTTTGACATTTGTCAAAAAATTTCTCTCTTAAATCAATCTTTCTTTTGGGAAAAAAAAAAATCAATTATGCACTTCTAAAATATGCTTGCATAATCGACTCACACTACAAGAAAATGGGCTTTAGTGACAACCTGAATATATCGTCACTAAAAGTCGCTTTTTCGTCACAAAAACCAGTTAGTGACGAAAAAATGGTTCGTCACTAGGTCGTCACTAATGCTCCGTCACTAAAGGGTTTTAGTGACCGAAACAAAAAAGTCGTCACTAAATGAGTGGCATTAGTGACGACTTGAAGATGTGACGAAAATTAGTGACGGAAAAAAGTCGTCACAAAAAGGGAAAAAAATAGTCACTAAAAGTTAAGAATCGTCACTAATTAAGCACGTTTAGTGACGAAATTTAGTGACAAAAAATTTTCGTCACTGAAACTATTTCGGTCAGTTGGGCAGTTGTGACGATTTAGTGACGGAAAAAAAGTCGTCACTAAAAAGAACCTTGGTCAACTCTTTCTGTGACGAACTAGTGACGATATGTTTTGTCGTCACTAAATGATTAGTGACGACTTTATATTTGTCACAAAAATTTTATTGTCACTAAATGGTTAGTGACGACTTTAAATTTGTCACAGAAAATTTGTTGGCGAATGCAATTTTGTGACGAAAAATTTTGACGTCCTTTTGCATTAGTGACCGAAAAATCTCGTCACTAAAAATTCATTCACAAATGAAATTAGTGACGAAAAAAATCTGTCACTAAATAGTGTTATTAGTGACAATTTTAACCGAAGCTATAACATTGTATATTTCAATATTTGATCACTAATAATATTAATATATTGATTGTGACATTATTTATCCTTTTAATAAAAACATCGTCGACGTCGAAAATGTAACAAAAGCAATCATACTAATCATTCAATATTCACAACCTATATGAAGAAAGACACAAAAGATAAACTTGTGCATTGCAAAAGATAATATTTTCCTTTCCCAACATACAAGAAAATTAAAGTCAAATATCCCAGTTGTACCATTAGAATAAAACATTATTCAAACACCTTACACCTCACAAAATAGTAATGTACACATAATTCCCTTGGCATTCTAAAAAAAAAGAGGCAAAAGGAATGACTTAGACCTCGATAGGCCATTTGGTGATGCCTTTAATCTATGGATGCTTGGCTATATGTGGTGGTGGTTGCGTCACTGTGACAAGAAAAGAAAAAGCACTCAATGTTATAAATTCAATCCAATCCAATTGTAAATATGACTAGCTACGAAAACAACACCCCATAACTATATATCTCATAACATAGTACAATTCATCGTAATGAATGATAATCATCATACTACATTTTCCACCAATCACATTTAACGGAAATAACCACGCAATCCATCACGTGACATAATACAAAACCACAAATCGAAAATCATACTCATAAACCGCAATCTACTTTGGTCCAGAAACTTCAGTCTAGGAAAACTAGTCGCATTCTACTTCAATCTCAAAAATTAGAAAACATAACCAAAAATAACTCACAACTCACAACACTTGATCTAGAAAACTTAGAAAAACACCCCAAAATTAGTTTAGAAAACCACAAAATGAGCGAAAAACAAAACACTCATACAACCGGAAAATGAACACTAAAAACACAGAGATAAATGCTTGTGCCAATTCAATCCAGAAATAACCAAAAGAAAAATCACAACATCTACTTCAGTCAATACTCAATTCAATCCAGAAAAAGCGAAAGCGTTTGTCGCATTCTATTGCGATCCAGTTCAACCAAGAAAATATCGTAAAAGGCTAAAAATCAGTCACAACACTTCGCCAATTCGATTCATTAAAAAACCAAAAACACCAAAACAATCCGAAACAAGCAAAAGAAGTCAAATGCTAAAGCCAATCCAAATCGAGAAAAAGCCAAAAATAATTGAAGATTCATGCGAAAAACCAAATGCTTCAAGCCAATCCGATCGAAAAGCCGGAAAAATCGGTTGCCATCTACTTGTGAGTTCACCCAATTCAAATTCGCATTTAACACCCAAAAATCAATCTCATTCAATCATTCTACTTTGATCCGTAAAAATCGAACAAAATCAAGAAATCGATCGCAATATTTCATCCGGAAAAATAAGAAAAAATCAGAAAACCCATAAAATCAATCTAGACACAATCTAAAATTAACCAGAAAGACACATAGCAACATGCTTGTGCCAATTCACCCGAAAAAACCAAAAAAAACTAAGAAATTAGTCGACATCTACATCAAGTTGAGCCAATTCAATCGAGAAAAAACCAAAAATTAGTCACATTATACTTCATACTTGATCCAGAATTCAGCCAAAAGTGATATAAAGATTACAATCTGGTCATTTGTTTCCAATCTTGAAAATAATCAAGAATTGGTACCCTAAAGTTGTTGCCACTTATCCTTCTACACAATTTTCAAAGCCAATCTTCAATTGCATTATTCATAGTTTTGGATCAAATGACGTTTCAAGTGATTCTCTTCTATTTTTAAGGTCACGAAGCTGAAAATTTTCCATAAAATGATCAAACACCTCTATGACAAAGGTACATATGAAAAAAACCATTAAGTGCATAAATAACCCAATTTAAGCATAACCCATTAATATCAATAAACGCATATAAAAATCCCACAAATTCACAACTTCAATCCACTTTAAAAACAAGAATAAACCCAAAACAGAAAGGAACTTTTACTATACAACAATTTGCCTTATATTCGAGTCCATACAATGTAAATGCAATTTTATTTCATCCAAACACAAAAAGATGGCTAATTTTCATTACCTCTTATCCACATAGTCAGTTTTATTTCCAACAAGGACAATGATGACCATTAGTAGTGTTTAATTTGATTATTTACGTTAATTTGAGTAATTATAAGTATCATGACTAATTCTTCACAAATTAAGGGATAAGTTAAATTTTGATGCCTATCTTTACTCATTAATGTCTATGTATATGATCCACAATTCCACGGTTGTGGCCAATGTTCATTTGCACGTTTGCAAGCACATACTCCATATACGGCATGATGTTTTAAAGGTATGTAGCACACATGCGGGCATGAACTTTCAATCTTTATGTCATGATCAAAATGCAAATTGGGCACATACCAAAGCCCAAAATACATCATCCCCAGGTTTCACTTGTGGTAAATAATAGCTGGGCACAGGGTGTCTTCATATGATTAATCAACTTCATCCAATTAAGAAGCTGGGACTAACATGTTATGGATTGAGAAATTTTGCAAGATATCAATATCTTTGTGCGTGGCTGTTATTTTGCTTATGTTGCACGACTCTTGGAGGTAAAATGGAGCCTAGAATTACCACTTTTTCAACATTTTTCTTTTGAGGAGCATTGAATAAAGAAATATATATTCCATAAAGCTAAAGCAAAGTTTATGTCCATCCTTGATAATTAAGTCACATACATATAATTCAATGTAAGCTTGACTATACTTAAACTTTAATATGCAACTTTTTACTCTAGAAATACATACAATCATTTTTTCTCACTACCAATTAGTGTTGTATTCATGCACCCTAATTTTCCTAGCTTTCCTTTTCTAAAGGAAAAACAAAACTTTTGGAAATTTTTGAGAAGATGGGGAGGAAGGAAGAGGACTGTTAGTGCCATTAAGAGGGGTAATTATGAAGATAAATGCAAGAGTTTTTGGTGGGGCTGTGTGGGACATGAAACCATGGAGCCATTTGGTTGTGGATTCTCCAACAAAAACATCCCACGCTTCCAAAGCTAAACAATACCCTCTCCACCAGGCCGCACTAAAAAAGGATTACTTGTGCTACCTCCTTTATTTTTTTTCTTCTCTTTTTCTATATTTTTTTTAAAGGAAAAACCCACAAACCAATATAAAAGCCAGGCAAAAGTAGGGAATCCATGCTCTCACGTGACCCTCCAATATTTTATCATACATTACCACCCACTTTGTTAGACTTTTATCCCATTCCAACTTTATTTCCCCCTTATTTAATCACTCAACATAAGCCGAACATGGTACTATCAGGAGTAGCAGTTTATTCACCAAATTCAGGTGCCACAAGATAAATAGCTTTAAAATCTCAACCAACAAGTTTCAGCAGGTCTCCAAAATCAAACAGAAAGAGCAGTGATTCCAGTTGTCATGATAAATTCGAATTAGAAAAAGAAACCTTTCAATAAGTAATCTCTCGCATATATACCTTATTAAATGTCCAAGATGCAATTGTAAAGTCGACGGAATGTCCAATACAAGTCGGTACAAACAAACTTATCCATGGGCTTAAAAACAGAGTCTAACCACCATCAAATGAGTTCCTGTGTGTGCTTAAAACTATGAAAAGAAAACTGAAAGAGATTAACAAATTAGGAAAATCGGTAAACCCTTTTCACCGCAGATCAAGACACCAAATAAATTATCAAACACAAGGGAACTAGAAGAAAAGCGAAGGACTGCGGCATTGCCCACGCAGACGGCCTTAGTCAATGGCGGCAAGAACCCTTCCATAAGTGAGCAATGCTTCCTCTCACAGAGAAATGCCAAAACTATAATTCTACTCTACATCCAAGATCTTCAGAAACCATGGCACATGACGGTAGTAACATGCGTTTTCTATGCTATCATAATAGTAACAAATCACGAGAGCGAAGACATAATTAACTTGTAAAACAAGTATAGAGCTTTTAACATTTATCTCCTAGAGCTTGTCAAGGACGATTCTTTAGTTTCGAATCTTTGTCACAATCGAGGGATTCGCAGCAAGATTTGAGACAACAACATCTATTTTTCCATATTTTTGCAATTGAATAATATTGAGAACTAATGAAAAGTTAGATTTGAGTCAAGAACTGCAATTGGATTCAAATGAAATTTTTAGACTAAACAGATGACTTAGCTTCACGAAATAAAATAAGAAAAAGAAAGAAAAGCACAACTAAATTCTTGATTCATAATTTCATTAAGATACTTCATTCACACAATAACACCAAGATATAAGTTCAGCCCAACAACATTCTTAACAGAGACTACCATCTCTAGATTCTCTAATGTGGTGCATTCTAAGCATTCAAAAACTTTTGGATATGCTATATTTTGCTGGAGCTTGGAGGTGGGTATTACATTGGAAAACTCATAAGGAGAGGCCAAACATATAAATGATTTCTCACTTAATATATGCAGATTACATAACAAAGCTTATAGCAAGTAGGAAATTCCATCCGATTGATGAAACCAATTAACCTCTCAAGTTGGAAGTATCAAAATGATATTAACATATGGAAGCATAAGAAATAAGTCATGGTAGCACATAATAATGTAACAAACAACCATGCTCTTTTGACCTCACCTCCAAAGTAAACTGCTATTTTTATTTTTCTCTGGGCATATCCTTTTTTCCATCATCAAGAGTATTAAAATAAAACTGCATAAGATTAATAATGTTGCTTCACCAAGGGTCCAGTCAATTAGATTCTTCCTCTACTGCATTTGACACATGACATACTAGTCCATAAACCTCAATTCCTCTCGCCTTAAGTTTTTCCACAGCTTCATCAACATTCACCTGCAAAATACTCAGGGATCATCGTAAAAGAAGCAAAATTAGAAATCCCAGTAACATATATAATCAAACAAAGTTAACTAAAAAATAAAAAATCAGTTTTTTATTCCTTTGAGCAAATCCCACAAAGTCTATCCAACATCTTACAAAAACCCATATAAGGAACTGGCAGAAAACAAAAGGGATACCAAAAACTTCCCAAATCAAATCCCAAAAAAATGCAAAACACAGCCGCAAAAAACAAGACTAACCTGTTGGCGAGAAGAAATGACAACAAAGGCACCTTCTAATCCCAAGCACTCGGCGATAGCGAAACCAATCCCCTGAATCAAAGCTGAGACAACCACCACTTTCCCTTGAAATCTCTTCCCAATCTTCTCCATTGGTTTCGACAAAATTTTGCACTTCGATTTTCAGTTTCAGACACCAACAATATGCTATGTTATGTCAGAAGGAAGAAGAGAAGCCCCTTACGGATAGCGGCAATGGCCTTGCGAGACCAGAACCAAGCGTCGACCTTGAGCTTTCTCTTTCCGGTGGCTTCATCGGTGATGAGCTGGAAATCAAGGTTCAAATGCTTGAAATTGTGGACAAGCTTTCTCTCGCTGCTTCTGTTTTAAGAAAGAGGGAAGAGGGATTTTCAGAGAGGACCAAGTGTTCGATTGAAAATTTGTTTTAGCGCCTCCGGCTTTTCCCTCTTCCCCAAATTCATTTTCCCCCGTTTTGGTGTTTTAAGCATTCAACTTTTTATTTAATTATAAATTATTAAAAAATTTTACTTGTAAGCAGTAATCAATTTTTCACTCTATAATACTATATTAATTTAATAAAATTCTGATTTGAATTTTTTTTAAATTAAATTTTAAAATATTAATTTGTTATTAAATGGCTAAAAAAATTATTTTTTAAAATAATTTTTTTAAAAAAATAATATTTACATTTCCATGTTGAGTTTAAAGAAATTATGTATATTAAACGTATATGTATATATGTACTAAACTACTTATGCTCTGTAATAATTACTTTTATTATAATTACATAACTATTATATATATGTATTAACTTTATAGATTTTAATCCTAACTATATATATACTCACTCTATACCAAAAGAAGAATCCAATTTCAAAACAAATTTTTTTTCTCAAAAAAGAGTATAGTTTCAAAAGTCAAAGCTAATTTTTTAACAAAAATTCCAAAAATACCTTAATGAGATAGAATACATTAAAAGGTGTATTGATGTCTAATACCATTAATGAGGAAATTAATGATATAAAATTAGTTATACCTCTATTTGGTTGACTATAAATAAAAAGTTGTATATTGGTAAAACCGAACTCTTTTTGGGACAAATAGAGTATAATTGTATAAGTATTTACTACTTTTTTATACATTATACATCTAACTATATATATATATATATATATATATATATGTATGTATGTATTAACCACTACGTGATTATAATATTATATTAGTGACGATAACTAGTTTGAAACTATATATTTTTTATTGTTTATTTGCTTATAAAGAAATATAGTTGTAATAAATGTCAAAAAATTTTTATTACCATTACTTGATAGTGTATCTAAAAAAAAAGACTCAATTCTTGAAGTAAAATAATGTAGGCAAATTCATATATATTAGAGTGTCTTAGTGTAATTAATAAAAATTAAGAGGCATAAATTTAAAAAGTTAAATTTAGCCCAATGGATAAATTAAATAATCCAATCATTATCCTTAGCCCAATTAATTCAATCATTATCCTTAACCCAATTAGTCCAATCATTATCCTTAACCCAATTAGTCCAATCATTATATAAGTTGTGGACAATCAATGTAGGCTAAAATATTTTATTTCATCAAATCCCTACTTATATGGGCCAATACATATCTTGTTTTTAAAATTTATAATGAGATTTTTGTTCGTTACAGTGTTTTCCTTCACTAAAAGTCAAATTTTTTTTGTAGTGTTAGTACTAATCAATAATGTATTGTAATACTAAAAAGACTCTGCGATTAATGTACATTTATATGGACAAACAAAAAAATTAGGGTGTCCTATTACAATTATTAGAAATTAAAAGTTATAATATAAGTAAGCTAAATTTGGCGTAAGGAAAAATAAATTTAATTATTTTTAGCCAAATAAATCCAATTATAATTAATTTATAGTGTATTTAAAAAAGTTTCTATGTTTGAAGTATAATAATGTAAGCTTATTCATATATATTAGGGTGTATTTGTGTAATTATTAAAAATTAAGAGCCATAAATTAAAAAAGTTAAGTTTGGCCCAATGAATAAATTACATAGCCCAATTATTATCTTTAGCCAAACAATTCGAATCATTATATAAGTGGTGGCAATCAAAGAAGGGTTTTTTTTTTTTTGTTAGTGTAAAATTATGTGGACAAATTCATAAGTATTATGTGTCTTAGTAAAATTATTAAAAATTACGAGTCATAACACAAATTAGCTAACTTCGGTCTAGTGAATAAATTGTGTAACCCAATCATAATTCTTGATCAAAGAAGGCTATTAGTTAATAGTGTATTTTAATGCTAAATGATTATGTACTTTAGGTAAAATTATATAGCAAATATATAACTATTAGGGTGTCAACATACAATTAATGAAAATTAAGTGTCATAATACAAATTAGCTAAGTTTGACTCAATAAAATATTTGTTTAGCCCAAACCTTATTTCTTATAACATAAGCCCAATTAATATAAAGTTAGGTCCAATCATACTAATTTGTTTGTCCAATCATAGGTCCATTTGTAAGCCCAATTAATTTGTAAGCCAAATCAACACAAGCCCAATGATAGATTAATTGTTAGCCTAATCATAACCTTTTAGTGACTACAAAACATTGTCACTAAAAATCATAAATTTAGTGACGATTTTTTTAGTCAACAAAACATATTTTGTAACTTTTTTGTGATAAATGGAATCGTCGTCACAAATACTGGTCATTAAATGTGGTCAACTTTTAGTTGTCTTTTTCACACTATAACAATTAGTGACCACGTAGTTACCATTTTTTTCTTTCTCGTCATTAAAGGATGTCATTTAGTGACCACTTGGTGATCACTTTTTTGCGTGGTCAAGAATGAATACATTTGTGACCAATTTTTTGTGACTACATTTTTCTCGTTGCCAAAAGCTACTTTTGTTGACCAAAAATATTGTTGTTATTGTCTTTTTGGTCACTAAAGACCAATTTTTTTCTTGTAGTGATATATGTATATATAGATACTCCATTTGTTCTAAAAAAAAGTGTTTGTCTCAAAACATATCCACTATTTCTGAAGTGCATACGATTATTCAATAAAATATCCAAAATACTCTTAAAGAAATAGATTACATAAAAGGGTGTATGACATACAATACCTTTAATGAGGAAATTAGTTGCACTTGCATTTTGTTGACTAACAAGAAAAAGTTGTACATTAGCAAAACCGAACTCCTTTTTGGAACAAATGAGTATAATCAGTATAAGTATCTACTACTTTTGTTATACATTATACGTCTCACTATATATGTACATGTATTAATCACTACTTGTGTTGTTATATTACATTAATGGCTATAATTAGTTTGAAACTATATATGTCCCAATGCATATGTTGTTATTAAAATTTATAATATTCAATTTCGTTGTATACCAAAGCAAATATTTTATATCTCCATAGTTAATAATATTATACACTAAAATACAATTTTGAGCCATTTCTTGTTAGTTAAATGGCAGAGCAATATTGTTCTTGTGAGGCTTTGGCACTGTGGTTTGAGCTAAATTTAATTAAAATAGTGAAAATATTTTACATTTTCTCCTCTCTCTCCATCTGCTAAAAATGGCTAATTTAGTAAAACATCTTATTAGTTATAAACTATGAATACAACAAACATAATTAATAATATTATTAAATCTTTGTAAGTCAAACTAGTAAACTAATGGGTTCTTGAGGTGCTTATTACTACTAACAAAATTATATATTTAAAGTTATTAAACTTATATGTGCAAATTCATCTAATGTAGTCAAATTCATATATATGTACATTCTCGAGTTGATAGTGTATCTACAAACAAATACTCTATTAAATGCGTCAACTAATGTCAGCAAATGTATATATATTTGGGTGTTTTAATACAATTATTAAAAATTAAGAATTATATTTTTCAAAAGTTAACTTCAAATAAGTAAATTACATAGCTCAATTCTTAAGTAAACAAAAATTAAGGCCAATCCTTATATCAATTGTGGCCCAAGTAATTTAGCCAAAACAAGCGCAATCCGTATATAAGTTGTGGCCCAAACAATTTAGCACAAAACAAGCCCAATGCATTATAAGTTGTGGGCCAAGTAATTTAGCCCAAAACATTTTATCTACTCTATCCCAAATTAATTAGCTTAACACATATATTTTTCATCAAATTTATAATATTATGTTTTATTATACACTAAAATAAATTTTTCTATCTCCATATGTAATCATATTACACACTTCAACCCTATGTATAAAAAAATGAATTAATAGATTACAACTATTTTCTTTTCATTGTCACATAACCTACTAATTAAATTTTCTTTTACACCAAAAATTATATTTATAATGCACTAAAAAATTTCTATTTTTAATTACTGATATTTCACACATATACATATAATCAAAAATTTAATTAAAAATTATATATCAAGTAGTAGGTTTAGGCCTTAACCAATCCTTATCAAGTTAGGTACTTTGTGTTAACGCAAGTCTATTTAAACTTAGTATTTTTATGGACACTAATGTAATGTGTTAATTGGGGATTTCTACTTTAGTACAATTAGTTTGGTTTGGAAAGATAAAAAGCAATTAGTGTCGTAACAATTGCGTCACTAAAACATAATTCCATTTGTGACGAAAAAGATATCGTCACTAAAAGGAATTACAACTTAGTGACGGTAAAATTTCGTCACAATGATTATTTTAGTGACGATAATAAATGTCGCCACTGAAATCTAAATCACTAATTATGACTATTTTAGCGGAAAGTTTCCGCCACACTCTTTAGTAATGACTTTTTGTGATTCGTCACTAAAAATTTGGAGTAGACATTAAGATAGTGACGATATAAGTTTTGGACACTAAAGGTGATATTTAGTGACGATATTTTTTTTCGTCACTACAAATCCCGTCACTAAAGCGCATTATTCTTATAGTGACGTGATCTCCTCTAAAAAGAATTTATTATTATTATATTCACACTAAAAAAAGTTTAGTTTTTTAAGATTTTTCTTGTCCAAAAAAAAATTCACTTTTGATTCGAAATTCTTGTATTACCTTTACTAATAATAATAATGTATAAACCAAAATAAAAAATAAGGATAAAATGTAAAAATATACATTTAATAGTATATTAATTGTGTTGTACTTTGTAACTTAAATGTTTTTGTATCAAATTAAAAGTGAATTTTTTTTAAGCGAAAATAATATTATTTTTTCTTATAAGTACTATATAGGGGGGACTGAATGGCCACCATTCCAAATTATTCTTGCAGATTCAGAAGGTTGCCCATTACAAAGACTTCATGAAGCAAGTCCTTGGCCTGAACTCTTGGCTAGCCAGGCTTCGATGAAGAAAATCTCCATCGAGGATATTGATTGATTAAAACATAAAATGGGAAATTTTCTTGTCAGAATATAGTAGGGAATCAAGCATTTGGTGACGAAATTTTGTCCAAGTCTTTAGTCCCAGTAGAAAATAACGAAAAAGCTTTTTGTAAAGCATGCAATGGGTAAACATGCTGGGCTTTCACAAGGATACAACATATCACAAGAACTAAATATGGCAAAGATGAAAATAACTTGAAAAATCCTTTCAGCCACATACGACATTGTCATCTAGAAGACTTGAGTTAGTCCACACTCCACAGCCATCCCATCCCAGAAGACTTCATTGACATAATTAAATGATGCCTTTGGTCACGAAATTTTTTCCAAGTCTTTAGTCCCAGTAGAAATATCCTTTCAGCCACATATGACATTGTCATTCAGAAGACTTGAGTTAGTCCACAGCCTTCCAGTCCTAGAAGACTTCATAAAGCAAGTCTGCACCGTCTAGGGTGACTAGGCTTCGGCGACGATTAGGATAATTAATTGATGCCGTGAGTTGAAAATTCTCTTCTCTAATGCCGTTTGAATCACCATTTGTGAAGACTTTTTGGCATAAGTTTTTTTGGCTTGGATAGATAGGGCATTTAGTACATATTATTTCTAAACTCCGAGGAGAATATGTTCCATAGAATAATGTCTTAAATGTATTAATGCATCCCCAAGGTTTAGGCCTATTTTTTACTGGTCAATGAAATAATTATGCTCAAAATCGCAATTCAGGTACCTATTTAGTTGGTACCTCAATGAACGTTGGCTATCAATCTTTAACCTATAAATCTTTTGTAGGCATCACCTCCTCAAGAAAATCTCACTTTTAAAATGTTTTTTTAAAAAAAAAGCCAAAAAGGTAAAATTTATTATTAGATATTAAGAGCAAAGTTTACAATAAAAAAGACAGTAAATGAAGAATGGCATAATAGCAATCTTACAGACTACTATACAAGCAGGAAATAGAGACTTGCACTTATTATCTCTCTTAAAATGTTAGTATGCTTCGATTATGATTCATTTGAGAAACTTTTCATTGAAATATGTAAAAATTTTGGTGGGAATTTTTTGTGAAAAAAAAATGTGTTCCGGAGGGACAATAAATTTTTAAAATTATGTGAGGAGAATTTAGGAAAATTTTGAATTTTAAATTTAAATGTTAAAATGAAATAAAAATATTTTTGGATGTTTTATTTCTTTTATAAGAAAATTTAACTTTTTGCAAGTGAGACTCAATCCAAATGAAGCCTGTTCACAGTTTTTCCCAAATGTAACACAATTGTTAAAAACTTAGAAAACAGTAGAATAGACAAAAAATTTAATACAAAAGTGGCGTGTTTGCATTTGTTAAATGTGAACTTGGTTTTGGGTCATATTTGCCAAATACGAACCCGGTGACTCGGCGAGCCTTGGGTTGCATTTGCCAAATATCAAAACAATTTGTTTGGCTAAAAACTCAGCTATTCGGGGTTCTATTGATGACATAATAGTTCTTCCATTGATAAATTAACTTAATTAAACATAATTGAATTTTAATTTATTTAAAATTTATTTATTTGAGATTCTTTGTCCACGATCTTTGTTATATCTCTAAACACAATTTCAAATAGTCCTGCAATCACGTTTTATAGATACTTTTCTCAAATTATAGTGATACTATTGTTAAATATTTAGATGGGCTTTATTGATCATATTGATTTGTTAAATACTATTTAGATAATATTTTACAATATTATTAGTAATAATGTACTATCCACGGTGTAGATCCACATCATCTCACCTCAATCCAATTATCTCTTTTCTATCATTTGTTTCAAAATCTAATCTTTCTACCAGTAAACCTCACAGATCTAGTTACTTTGACTTTCTTGAGAAATGGATCTGAGCCTCTTGACGCATTGGATCTGATCAAAATCTGGGATTTCTAGCTCCCAAGCCGTTTTCTTTAAAGACCCAGAAATCAAATCCACCTTAACAACAGAAATGCTGCTCTTCTCCTTGGAAGATGAAAGAAAACCACATGACCCCCACCAACTCCACCTCCTGCTCCTCCACTAGGGCCACCACCTGCACCACCACCAAGTCCTCCACCTTCACCACCTCCTAAACCTCCACCACCACCAAGTCCTCCACCAGCTCTACCGAAACCTCCACCAAGACCACCACCAGTAACCCGTCCTTCTCCATAATCAGAGCTTCATTTTGTTTGAAACTTTGAAGCATCAAAAAGTTAACATGTCGCACGGGAGTCGTTCTACAGTGTACGGTCGGCACGGCAAGCGGTTCCAACGACAACACTATACAGTCAGACAAGAAATGCAGTCAAGGAGGTCCTCTTTTTTCTCCATCTTTGTCAGTAATCTGAGTTCGAGAGTCCCAAAAGAAGCTTTGAGGGACATTTTTAGTGCTTTCGGTGTTGTTAGAGATGTTTACATTCAAAAACACTTCAAAGGGCAACGGACCTATGCCTTCATCGATTCGATGCATGGCGGAGATGCGAGGCGAACAAGTTTGGCACCCGCCGCAGGATCGACGGAGTCATTATCTATGTCAAAGAAGCTTTTGGGGTTCAGTCCAAGGACGGTCCTTCTGATCAAGGAAAATCATTTTATAGGAGGCCCCGTTTGATTAATAGGGGGTCCTTCAGAGATGGTAGATTATATAATGAAGTCGTCCTCTCCGCCGGAGATCGCCACTCTAATGCTTTGAAGCTTAATGGCAATTTAGAGGCTTATCAGTCGTTTGAAGTCGTACCTGATCCAAAGGAAGAGGTGGTTCCGGATTCTCTTGAAGCAGAGCAAGATGGAAGACAGTTTCAGATGGTGCAGAAGTTGCCAGATGAGCTCACCAAGTTAATATCCTTCGGTCCTAGAAGCAACACAGTTCCAACAAGGGAAGATCTCACCTCCTCGGAGCAGCTTGGAGAAGATGAAAATGGTAGAAAAGTTCGGATGCAACCTGACGAATTCAGCTGGACAATGTCTAGCGGTCTTAGGAGTAACCCAGCACAAGAAAGGAATGATCTTTCCTCCTTGGAACAGGCGGGGGCAGTAATGTTGGTCCCGAAAGTATATCTGCCAAACACAATGCTGTCAGTCGAAGAGGTGGAGCAGAGAGAGTTTATAGGCTGTAGGGATTCAGGAGATTGTGTGCTGAAAGGGCCAGGCAGTGATCTTTCCCCTTTGGAGCTTGCAGGTTGTGAGACGGCAAGGCTGCAGGGGAGTACACCAACCATTTTGATGCTAGTTACTGAAGATGGACAGAGAGAGAATACGGACAGTGGGTCGGGTAGGAGCACCTTTGGGTTGGATGAGGTTGGGCTTCATTCAGGTGGCTCAATCGGACAGGAAGGCTTCATGGAAAGCATTTGTGGCCAGAGAGATTGTGTGGGTAGAGAGGAGACATTGGCAAATGGGCCGGGTGATGTAGAGTTAGAAAAGGGCCTTTCCAACCATGATGTGCCGAATGGGCCTGGTGATGAAGGGCTGGCTGTGGGTTTAACTTTCAAGCAGCCTTCAAATGAGAAGCTATTTCATGATGGGCCAAATGATGATCTTGGGCCAGTGACGGATTCCCAAACACCCAAAAAGGCCCTCAAGTTGGTTCCTTTAGAAGATTTGGTTGGTAGAGCAAGCCCTTCCATCTCTGCTTCCCAGTCCAAATTTGAAGCTGCGCATAGACTAAAGAAAGGGAAATCCAGCGACTTTTGCTCCAGAGCACGCAAGATCAGTGATCCAACCGATTTGGATGACTTCATTCTTTCAGATGAGGATATTGCGTTTCATAATAAAATTCTCAGGGAGGCTGAATCAACTTGGGAGGTGAGTTCTCAATTGGGAATTGTTTTTAAATTACATCGTGAAGCAATGTTGGAACATTTTACTGGAATGGAGAAGGAGAAAAGGGTTTCAAGAGGAGGAGAGCTTTAAGCTTTTCTTCCTCTTTTCTCTATAAAGTGTTTAAAGTTGTTGGAATAATGAAGATTCTTTCTTGGAATGTAAGAGGTTTAGGGGCAAGGGAGAAAAGGAGGGCTGTTAGAAAGCTTGTGTTAAGACATAAATTTGGGTTGGGTTTTTTCCAAGAATCAAAATTGGAACATTTTGATGCTCGTGGGGCTGATTCTATTTGGAGAGGGTATGATTTCAGCTTTGAGTGGACCCCTTCTTTGGGGAGTGCGGGTGGTCTAATTTCAGTTTGGAACGAAGAATTTTTTCATTGTGCCGAGGTTGTGATAGAGCGATACATATTGCTTCGTGGAAAACTACTGGGTTCCAATTTTGAGTGTGCTTTCTGTAATGTATACGCCCCGAACTGTGACATTGAAAGGAGAGCACTGCAGGCGAGCTAATTAACAGAGCGGCGACCTGGCAATTGCCGTGGTGTTTTGGAGGAGATTTCAATGTTACGCGATCTCCAGAGGAAAGAAGCGGGCACACAGGTAATCTTTATGCCATGAATGACTTTAATGATTTTATTGATAATTTACAACTGGTAGACTTGCCCATGATAGGCGGGCAATTCACTTGGGGCAATAACCGGTTTACTCCTGTTAGAAGTAGATTGGATAGATTTTTGCTTTCATGTGACTTTCTTGCAAAGTTTCCCTCTTTAGTCCAACGTGTGCTGCCACGGTCTTTGTCTGATCACCATCCCATCTTCGTGAATACTGAGGAGGTTAATTGGGGGCCGAGACCTTTCAAGTTTTTTAACCACTGGCTTGAAAATGAAAGCTTTAATATTTTGGTTCGAAATGAATGGAATGGTACTATGCCTCAATCGATCAATAAGGCGAGTATTTCGCTAAGGTTAAAGAGGCTAAAACCTCTCATCAAACAGTGGAGGCTCCAGAATGGCGGCGGACCCTAATTATATCCAAGGATTGGAAGAGGAGATTGACAGATGGATAAGTTGGACATTACTAATCAATTGCCGATCGACAAAAGAATTGAGTTGGCAAACAAGAGGGCTCGACTATGGAGTTTGTATAGGCGTAAGAAAGAGCATGGATGCGTAAGTCCGGATGTAAGTGGCTTCGGGGATCGGGACAGGAACACCAAGTATTTCCATATGCTAGCATCTTCACGAAGAAGGGTAAACCTTATCAGTGATCTGGTTATCGAAGGAAGGAGAGTGTCGCAGCCAAAGGAGTTGAAAGATGCAGTTGCTAAGTATTATGCTAGCCTCTACAATAAGGTCTCGGCCATTGGTGTCTCGGAATTACATTGTCACTTTAAGAGTATCTCAGAAGCTCAAAGGGATAGTCTAGAAGTTCCTTTCTCCGAAACTGAAGTTTGGGATGCAATCAAACAGTGTGACGGGAATAAGGCTCCGGGGCCGGATGGTTTCAACATGAATTTCTTCAAGCACCACTGGGAATCTGTCAAAGCCGATATGATGTCTTTCTTAGAAGGCTTCTTTGAGTCTGAAACTTTTGATAAAGGTGTTAATGCTTCGTTCATCACCTTGGTGCCAAAAATGGACAACCCTGTTCATTTAAAGGACTATAGGCCCATCAGTTTGGTGGGGAGCATCTACAAAATTCTGGCCAAATGCTTAGCAACTCGGTTGAAAAGTGTGATTCATGAAGTGATCGGGAATAATCAGTTTGCATTCCTAAAAAACAGACAATTGTCCGATTGCTTCTTAATTGCTAATGAAGCTGTTGATTATCTAAGAAGGAATAACGGAAGTGGTATTTTGATGAAGGTGGACTTTGAAAAAGCTTTTGATAATGTTGATTGGGATTTCTTGGATTTTGTTATGCTGAAGATGAATTTCGGAAGAAAGTGGAGAAGTTGGATCCGCTTCTGTTTGGCCTCGGTATCAATGTCTATCTTGATAAATGGTTCTCCTTCGAAGCAGTTCGGTATCAAAAAGGGTCTTCGCCAGGGATGCCCTCTCTCACCAATGTTGTTTAATATCTTGGCTGAAGCATTTAGTGTTCTTATGCAAAAAGGAGAGTCCACCGGCCGTTTGAGGCTACTGAATTGGCCAAGGAAGCTTCAGACTAGCACACCTTCAATATGCCGACGACACTCTTGTCTTCATCAAATCTGAACTAGAGGGTGTTCTGAATGTGAAAAGAATTCTAAAATGCTTTGAGGTATGTTCGGGTTTAAAGATTAACTTTAATAAAAGCAGTTTGATTGGTGTTGGGGTGGAGGCAGGGATCTTGAATGCATGGGCCGAATCCCTATCCTGTAAGGTTGAAACCCTTCCGGTTAAATATCTTGGCCTCCCTTTGGGGGCCAATTCCGCTGGTGAAAGAATCTGGAGACCTGTATTGGAGAAAATGAGAGCAAAGCTTGTCGGCTGGCAAACCAGGTACCTTTCGATGGGTGGTAGAGTGGCCTTAATCAATTCTGTTTTGTCAAGTTTACCAATTTTTTACCTATCTGTTTTCAAGCTCCCGTGTGGAGTCAAAAATGACATGGACAAATTGATACGGAGATTCCTCTGGGGTAGTTCGGATCACCACCGTAGATTGCATTATGTGGACTGGCAAACAGTCAATGCCCCTAAGTGGCTTGGGGGCTTGGGTATGATTGATTTTCATCTAAAAAATTCTGCTTTATTGTCAAAATGGCTATGGAGGTTCTAAGCGAGGTGAATTCGCTATGGAGGAGCTTCATGGTGGAAAAATACGGCCTGGATAAGAATCGTCTACTCCCCCTACCTCGTAACAATAGATTAGTCTCAAATTCTTGGAAAGCTATCACTGCACCTCTTAATCCTTCTGATAAGCTCTATGATGCTATTTCATCAGGAATGAGGACCTTGCTCGGGAAAGGAGGCAATATTGTTTTCTGGTACGATGAGTGGATTGAAGGTATGATCTTAAAAATATGCTTTCCTCGTATTTTTGCATTGTGCATTAACAAAGATGGTTGTGTGGCCGAATTTGGTAGCTGGATAAACGGTCAATGGGTCTGGAAGATCGAGCTCCGTAGAAACACTCTTGATTGGGAAAATCAGCAGTGGGAAAGTTTTTGGATTACATTACAAGGACAATACCCTAGTCGCTCTTTCGATGACCGGATCATTTGGCGTTGGGTCCCGAGCGGTATTTATTCCACCTCCTCTTTCTGTAAAGCTGTGTTGCTACCCAGGAGGCAAGGGAGTGCAATTTGGAACTTAGTGTGGAATGGGTTTGCTCCACCTAAAGTGGAAGTCTTTGTTTGGCAGCTAATCCATCAAAAGCTTCCTGTTAGAAGCTGTTTGCTCAGAAGGGGTATCATTAGAGCCGAGCTAGCTGTTTGTCCTTTCTGCAACTCTGAGTTGGAATCTGTCCAGCATTTGTTTTTTAATTGCAGGTGTAGCTGGTTGGTGTGGACAAGATGTTTGGAAGTTTGGGGAATTTCATGGACCTGCCCTGGGAATCCGTCCACCTTCCTTGATAGTTGGCAGCACTCCTTCCCAGATTCCAATGGGCGGCAGCCTTGGATTTTGCTATTTTATGCCATTGCCTGGTCGATCTGGCTATGTCGCAATCAGGTTACTTTCAACAACAAAAGTTTTGAGCTATCACAACTCATGGATTTGATTTTCATTAGGTTTGCAACTTGGTTCAAAGCAAAGTGGCCTTCCTCATCAACATCCATTTCTGATATATTTCTTCAGCCGACTAATGCAAAAGTGAGGCAAGCTCATGAGTGTAAGAAAGCAAATGTCTCTTGGTCCCGTCCTCAACCGGGTAGAATGAAGTTTAATGTGGATGGTTCTGCTATTGGAAAACCAGGCATGGCAGGGATCGGGGGTATTCTTAGGGATGATCGAGGGTAGAACAAAGTAGTGTTCTCCAATCATGTTGGAATTCTTGATTCAAACCAGCTGAATACTATGCTATTCGTGAGGCCTTCCGAGTGTTCTCAGTGCGTGTGGAAAAGCTCTCATGTCTTTGGTAATAGAGAGTGACTCTGCTAATGCTATCACCTGGTTAATGTACCCCGAAAAAGCCCCCTGGCATCTCAAAAATGTTTCGAATCATATAGATCTATTGAAGGAGAAAATCAAGCAATGGGAGTGTCAGCATGTCCCAAGGGAGAAAAATAGTGTTGCCGACAGGTTGGCAAAATCCGGTGTCTCCAGAGTAGAGAATCTGTTGGCAGTTATTGAATAATTAGTATAGTTCTCAGTAGGTGAGTAGTATCTGGCATAGTCTTGATTTCTTATCTTTTAAAGGTACATTCATTTCCCTGTATTATCTGTTCTTATTTTCTAATAAAATAATTTGCCTTGTTGGCTTGTCAAAAAAAAAATGTACTATCCACAGTTTAAAAGTTTGAATAAAAGTAAAAATTGTACAATTAGTAATAAAAGAAATTATATTCATCTAAAGTAAACAAGTTTATTAGGACAGAGAGGTATTATCTTATTACTTTAGTGACAAATTAGTATGATAATTAGGGCAGAAAATAAATTGAAGGGGAAGTAGAGAAAAAGATTTATATTTAGAAAAGAAGTATGATAAGTAGCTACTTCATTTAATATAAACAGCTCCTTGGGTTCCTCTCTCTACACTACTTACATGGTTGTTCATCTATTGATTTTCACAATGTTAACTTTATGACTTTAATTATAAGTAACTGGAAAGAGCTATAGTAATTCACCATCTCCAAAAACAAAAATAATTATAAGGATTTCCTCGAGCACTATTGAGAAATAATGCCCTCATGCCAAATTTTATCCACACTGATTTTATGATCCACAGACATGAGTAGTACAAAGACTTGATAAAGCAAGTCTTGGCGTGAACTCTGGGCTAGAAACTAGAAAGGCTTCAATAATGGAAAACAAAAATGTACATCTGTGGTATTGATTGATTTACACGTCAAAATGGAAAATTTTCTTGTCCGAATAGAGAAGGCAATAACGGAGCATTTCAAAGCCTTTCGTCCGGGCAGAAAATAACCAGAAGTTTTAATGGTAATTAATCTTTTGAACTGCAACAATAATTTATTAGGCAAGAAAAATGAAGCGCACAGAAAAACCACGAAGTTGGAAGAATGCGTGGCTTCTCTTTTCATTTATTTGTTTAATTTTTTTGGTTCCAGTTATCCACTACTCGTAAATACTTTAATCATTTTCATCAAATCGATCCTTTAATCATTTTTTTTATAAAACAGAATCCAACCACATTTGTATCCATATTTATAATTCAAACAACATTTATTTTCAGTAAATGAGTGTGTCTATATCATTCCATAATCCATACGTTGAGAAATATCCTTTCAGCCAGGCATGCCCTTGTCATTTAAAATACTTTTTAATCCACAGCCTTCCAATCCTAGAAGACTTCGTAAAGGAAGTCTTCAACGACTGGGGATTATCAATGAAAGCCATGAGTTGAAAAGTCTCTGCCAGTGAACGTCAATGCCTTAATCTTTAGGCCTATAAATTCTTCAATATATCATTTAATGTACACAACACCTCCTCAACAAAAATTTACTTTCAAAATATTGCAATACATAAACTCATACATACATATATAGCTATAGTGAAAATGTTGCCCCTCGGCAACTCTCTCTCTTCGCATTATTCAGTGCTTGTATTTATCGCCATTGCAATTAGTGCTGCTTCTGAAACCACTTCATGCAAGCGCTGAAAACATGGTGCCAACAACACAAGTAGTATCAAATGAAGCGAAAGCCCTTCTAGCATGGAAAGCCACTCTTGGATTGCATTGGATTATCAAACAAAAATCAAATGCTGTATATATTCTAAACGTGCTGCTACGGTTTCTGTACATCTTTGATAAACATATATACAAATAATCCCATTACGGAGAAGACGAAGCCACACAAGCTATCAATTTCCTGTGTTGCTAAGAATTTAATCAAATTAATGCAAAATTATTCCTGAACTTTTATTTTGCATACATTCTTTAGTGGTGAGATACGCGTTCTTCCTTTTGTAGTGTTTGAGGACGAACATGAAGCATTTATAAGGACCAAACTAGCCTAACTCAAATTCTTATTAAGGGCATATGTCTTAATATTCAAAGTTCTTATGGAATCTAAAATTTTGAAGTTTTTAAGGGGTATTGAATATGTATCTAATATTTTATTAAGATCTAGTCTGAATTTTCAGCGACATGTAATGATCATCTCTGAAGACATGTAATGATCATCTCTAAAGATTTACTTCATTTATAAGAATTTTAAAACTTGATATTCCTTTCTAAAGAAAAAAATTTTTGAGTTAAGTATATTTTTTTAGTTATTAGAGATAATATATTTAACATATCATTAAATACGTAATTTTACATATGTGTTTTTACTTTTTAATTGTGAACTACATATAATTAATATTAATATTATAAGAATTTTCATTCAAAAGTGAGTTTCTTTTTTTTCCACAAACAAATTTTTTGAAAGTAAACTCTATTTTTTGTCGGGATACCTGTTCATGGTAACGTTATTCTGGTTTTTATTTTTTTTTCGATTGTTTTAAAACATCCTTGAAATCTAAATCCAGAAAAGGTCATTGAAAACAAAAAAGATGAAAGAACTTTAATTGTTTGATTCAGTAACCGATTAAATTGAAAATTAAGAATTATTCAATTGATAAATTAAACTTTTTTTTTAAGGCAGAGGAGTATTATTTTTTCTTACAAGTAATGCATAAGGAGGACTGAACGGCCACCACTCCAAATTATTCTGGCAGATTCAGAAAGGTTGCTCATTACAAAGACTTCATGAAGCAAGTCCTTGGCGTGAACTCTAGGCTAGCCAGGCTTGAATAAAGAAAATCTTCATCGAGGATATTGATTGATTAAAACATAAAATGGAAAATTTTTTCGCAAAATATAGTAGAGAATCAAGCATTTGGTCACGAAATTTTTTCCAAGTCTTTAGTCCCCGAAGAAAATAACGAAAAAGCTTTTTGTAAAGCATGCAATGGGTAAACGTGCTGGGCTTTCACCAAGATATAACATATCACAAGAATTAAATATGGCAAAGATGAAAATAACTTGAAAATCCTTTCAGCCACATACGACATTGTCATCTAGAAGACTTGAGTTAGTCCACAGCCATCCAATCCCAGAAGACTTCATTGAGATAATTAATTGATGCCATGAGTTGAAAATTCTCTCTCCAATGAACTTCCATGCAATCAATCTTTAGCCTATAAATTCTGCCATATATCTTCTATCGGCATCACCTCCTCATCAACAACTTTCTCTTAAAAATGTTGCAGTTGTTTGGATTGTGATTCATTTGAGAAACTTTTTATTAGTATGCATAAAAATTTTGGTAAATGTTTTTTGGAGAGAAAATAAAAAGTGTATTAGGGAAACAAATTTTAAATTATGTCCGGAAAATTTAGGAGAATTTTGAATTTTAAATTCAATTTTAAAAGAAAATAAAAAAGTCTTTAGATAGTTTATTTCTTTTTTAAAAAAATTAATTTTTTTGCAAGTGAGGCTCAATCCAAACGAAGCCTGTTTAGAGTTTTTTTTCCTAATGTAAGACAATTTTCAAAAAATTGGAAAACAGTACAATGGACAAAAAATTGAATGCAAAAGTGGCGTGTTCACATTTTTTTCCTCCAAAAAATGTGACGTGACAGTTCTTCCATTGATGATATGATAGTTCTTCCATTGACAAATTAACTTAATTAAACATAATTGAATTTTAATTTATTTAAAATTTATTTAAACGAGATTCTTTTGCCCGGATATTGTATATCTCTAAACACAACTTCATAGTACTCTTCCAATCATGTTTTATAGATACCTTTCTCAAATTATAATTAAGGATACTATTGTTAAATATTTAGATGGGCTTTATTGACCATATGGACGTTAAATACTATTTAAATAATATTTTAAAGTGTTATTATTAATAATAATTATATATAATTCATGGTTTAAAAGTTTGAATGAAAATAAAAATATATGAAGTGTACTTTATTATTAAAAGGAATTATATCCATCTAAAGTGAACAAGTTTATTAGGATAGAGAGGCATTATCTTATTAGATAATTAGGGTAGAAAATAAATTGTAGAGGAAGTAGAAAATGATTTATATTTAGAATAGAAGTATGATAAGAAGTACGTAGCTGCTTCATTCTATATAAACAGCTCCTTCGGCTCCTCTCTCCACGCTGCTTGCGTGGTGGTTCATCGATTGATATTCATAATGTTAAATTTATGACTCTTTAATTAAATGTAATTGGAGAGAGCTGTCGTAATTCGCCATGTCCAAACACAAAAATAATCATAAGGATTTCTTATTCTAGCAACCTTTGAGGATAATTTTCTCACAAAAACACATCTCTGCATAAATCTTAAAAGCAAAGGGTTTTTAATTTTTTTTTATTGTTTTAAAATTTTAAGAGTTCGGATTTTGATATTAGAATTATTGGGTAGGGTCTTTGGTTATGATTTAAAAATCTATAATAATAGTAATAAATTTTCCTCTGGATTTATTGAGAAATAATGTCCTCGTCCCAAATTTTATCCACATAGATTTTGTGATCCACAGATATTAGTACTACGAAGACTTGACCTAGCAAGTCTTGTCATGAACTCTGGGCTAGCAAGGCTTTAATAATGAAAAAACAAAAATGTACATCCGTGGTATTGATTGATTTAAACGACAAAATGGAAAATTTTCTTGTCAAAATACAGTAGGCAATAATGGAGCATTTGGTGACAAAATTTTTAAAGCCTTTCGTCCTCGCAGAAAATAACTGAGCTTTTGAGAGTAATGCGTGTGATGGTAATTAATCTTTTGAATTGAAACAATAATTTATGAGGGATCATCCTTTAAAATTTAAACGGCACGATATAAACTAATGCAGAAAAATCACGAAGTTGGAAGATTGCATGGCTTCTCTCTTCATTTATTTGTTTAATTTTTTTGGTCCTAGTTATCCACTACTCGTAAACACTTTAATCATTTTCATCAAATCCTTTAATCATCTAACAAAAAAAAAACTGAATCCAACCACATTGAATTGTATCTAGATTTATAATGCATAGTTGAGAAATATCCTTTCTGCCTTACATGCCCTTGTCATTTAGAATACTTTTCAATCCACAGCCTTCCAATCCTAGAAGACTTCATAAAGCAAGTCTTCAACGACTGGGGATTATCAATGAAAACCAAGAGTTGAAAAGTCTCTTGCCACTGAACGTCGATGCCTTAATATTTCGGCCTATAAATTCTTCCATATATCGTCTAATGTATGAAACACCTCCTAAACAAAAAATTAAAAAATATTGCAGTACATAAACTCATATATACATATGTAGCTATTGTGAAAATGCTGCCCCTCGGAAAATCTATCTCTCGGCATTATTTGGTGCTTGTATTCATCGCCATTGCAATCAGTGCTGCTTCTGAAATGCTTCATGCAAGCGATGGAAAATTCGTACCACCAACACAAGTAGTATCAAATGAAGCGAAAGCCCTTCTAGCATGGAAAGCTACTCTTGACAACCATAGTCAATCACTACTCTTGTCCAGCTGGCAGGCTTCTTCCAACACTTGCAGGAAATGGTTTGGAATTCGATGCAACAAGCTGGGAAGGATATCGGGGATTGACATCACTAGCTCTGGCATCAAAGGTACTCTCCATCATCTGAATTTCTCATCCCTACCCCATCTCACTTCCATTGATCTCTCCGATAATGAACTTTATGGGACTATTCCTGCAAACATTGGGAATCTTTCTAGTCTTGCTATTCTTTTGTTGTCTTGGAATCATTTCACTGGAGCAATTCCGCCTGAAATTGGCCGACTGACGAATCTTAAGGTCTTGAAACTTTTTAAAAACTCCTTTCACGGCTCTATCCCTCAAGATATTGGGTTTCTAAACTCTCTTGTTGATCTCCAATTGTCACATAACCAACTGACCAATGAGATTCCCCAATCAATTGGGAATTTAAGAAAGTTGACTACCTTGTACCTTCATTCTAATAATCTTTCAGGACCTATTCCTAAAGATATTGGAAATCTCACATCTCTTGTTGATTTCGAGCTGTCAAATAACCAACTGACCAATGAGATTCCCCAATCGATTGGGAATGTAAAAAAGTTGACTACCTTGTACCTTTATTCTAATAATCTTTCAGGACCTATTCCAAAAGAAATTGGGAATCTCACCTCTCTTGTTGATCTCGAATTGTCATATAACCAACTGACCAATGAGATTCCCCAATCAATTGGGAATTTAAGAAAGTTGACTTTCTTGAACCTTGATTCTAATAATCTTTTAAGACCTATTCCAAAAGAAATTGGGAATCTCACCTCTCTTGTTGATCTCTATTTGTCAAATAACCAATTGACCAAGGAGATTCCCCAATCAATTGGGAATTTAAGAAAGTTGACTACCTTGTACCTTTTTTCTAATCATCTTTCAGGACCTATTCCAAAAGAAATTGGGAATCTCACCTCTTTTGTTGATCTCAAATTGTCAAATAACCAACTGACCAATGAGATTCCCCAATCAATTGGGAATCTCACCTCTCTTGTTGATCTCGAATTGTCAAATAACCAACTGACCAATGAGATTCCCCAATCAATTGGGAATTTAAGAAAGTTGACTACCTTGTCCCTTTATTCTAATCATCTTTCAAGACCTATTCCAAAAGAAATTGGGAATCTCACCTCTCTTGTTCTTCTCGATTTGTCAAATAACCAATTGACCAAGGATATTCCCCAATCAATTGGGAATTTAAGAAAGTTGACTACCTTGCACCTTTTTTCTAATAATCTTTCAGGACCTATTCCAAAAGAAATTGGGAATCTCACCTCTCTTGAGAATCTACTGCTATCTGAAAACCATCTCACTGGTAAAATTCCTCAATCAATTGGAAACTTAAAGAAATTGGTTGATCTCCGTCTTTTCATGAACCAGCTACGTGGTGTGCTTCCTCTGTTATTCAACAATTTTACACAAATACAATCTTTCGAACTAGCTCACAACTTTCTCAGTGGTCATTTGCCCCATGGTGTTTGCAATGGTGGGCATCTGAAGTGGTTCACTGTAGGTTATAACCATTTTATTGGTGCCATTCCAAGAAGCTTGAGAAACTGTTCTAGTTTACAAGCTATCGGTATCCAAGGGAATCGGCTATCAGGAAACATATCTGCAGATTTTGGAGTGTATCCTAACTTGGAAATGATCAACTTAATGGATAATAAACTCTTTGGGGAATTGTCATGGGATTGGAAAAAATATCAAAGCTTGACCACCTTAGAGTTACCTAATAACAAAATATCTGGAAAAATACCAAATGTGCTTGGAGACGCATCTCAATTACATAGAATTGATCTCTCTTCAAATCTATTGGAAGGGAGTGTCCCTACAAGCTTGTCCAAGTTGACTTTACTTCTTTACCTGAAGTTGAATGACAATAACCTTTCAGGGGAAATACCAATAGAAATTGGTCAGCTGTCTAACCTTTTGAACCTGAGTTTGTCTGCGAACAATCTAAGTGGTCCAATTCCTGAACAAATTGGTGATTGCTTACAGTTGTTGGATTTGAATTTGAGCCAAAATGCACTTGCTGGAAGTATTCCCTCTCAATTGGGAAAACTACCCATGCTTGAAACTATTGATCTTAGCCAAAATTTGCTAGCAAACAATATGCCACCAGAGTTAGGTGAATTGAAAAGCATCGAGAGGATGAATCTTTCACATAATAAGATATCAGGCTCTATTCCCAGCAGTTTTGATCGTTGCTTCAGTTTGATTTCTATTGACATATCCTACAATCAATTGGAAGGTCCTCTACCCAACATTACTGCATTCCAGAATGCTTCGTACGATGTTTTACGAAACAACAAAGATTTATGTGGCAGCATTGTTGGCTTGAAACCCTGCAGTACTCAATCAACGGGAAAGAGGTTCATCAGCAACCATAAATCTCTGATGGTTTTTTCACTTCTAGGAACCTTATTTCTCTTGATTGTGCTGGTGGGAATTTTTGTTTTTGCAAGATCACAGAAAAGACACGATGCAAGTAGGCCAAGAGAATCAAATGGAAACATGTTCTCTATTTGGAGTTTTGATGGGAAAATGGCTTATGAGAACATTATTGAGGCAACGCAAAATTTTGATCCCAAGTATTGCATTGGAGTGGGAGGATTTGGAAGTGTTTTTAGAGTTGAGTTGTCAAACGGACAACTTTTTGCTGTGAAAAAGCTTCATGGAACTGATAGTGGAGTTTTGAGAAATCCAAAAAGTTTTGACAGTGAAATCCAAGCACTGACAAAAATTAGACATCGCAACATTGTAAAGCTCTACGGATATTGTTCGCATGTTTGGCATACATTCTTGGTTTATGAGTTCTTAGAAGGGGAAAGCTTAATGCAAATATTAAGCAATGATGAAACTGCTAGAAAGTTCGAATGGATCAAGAGGGTAAGCACTGTTAAAGATGTGAGCCATGCATTATCATACATGCATCACGATTGTTCACCTTCTATAATCCATCGAGACATATCCAGCAAAAACATCTTGTTTGATTCAAAATATCAAGCTCACATTTCTGATTTTGGCGCTGCAAAACTCATAAGCTCCAATTCATCTATTTGGACTTCATTTGTTGGAACTTATGGATATGCTGCTCCAGGTACTATTTACATATGCATTTTAAATTTCCTATTGATAAATTTCTTGTGCTTACTTTGCTTTCTTTGGATTATTTGTTGTGAAGTAATGATTGATTTGATTACCATACTTTGCAGAACTTGCTTACACAATGGAAGTGAATGAAAAATGTGATGTTTACAGCTTTGGAGTCCTTGCCCTTGAAGTGATTATGGGAAAACACCCAGGTGATTTCATTCTGTCAATGTTGCTAGAACCGTCATCATCATCATCACCACCAACATTCCATTTTATATTGTTGAAAGACATTGTGGATCCAAGAAATTCATCTCTATGTAAGGAAGAAGAAGAACAAGTGGTGTTGATCGCAAAATTAGCATTGCTATGTGTAGATCCCAATCCTAGAGTTAGGCCTACCATGGAACAAGTATCTGTTGAGTTATTGAAGAAAAGGCTATCTATGCAAAGCTTGTTTGATGTCGTCACGATTGGACAACTACTGGCACTTGAATTGTCTAAATTTTGAAGTTTTCTATCATTCAATAATTTTATGTCATAATAATTCCATCTTCTCCCTTGATGTTTTAGTTCATCAAATATGTACTCACAGTCTTTTAATCCTTTGTACTTTGTTTTACAAGTTAATAGACTATTGACAAGTTAAAATTGGTATGCTACAATAGAGTTTGCCAATGATATGAATCAACAACACATTTGCATAAATTATGACGTGATATTTTTTGGCAAATTTAAAATTTCATTATATTTGTTCATTGAAACAGTATCATCAAGTTTAATATAGTTTATTTAAACATATATTAGAAAGGGAATCAACTGGTATAAGAGAATATAATTTGGGATTAGACGTTGATTCAAAGTACCTTATTGATTTGGCATTTCCCTTTTTGATAGAATCAAATTAGAACAAATTTAACCACGTATAATTACGAAAATCCTTAACCAAATCTAAATTATTCCCCTAGTGGCATTATGAATTCCTTTTCTCTATGTTAGCCAAGCGTAGTTCCTATTTGCATACCAATTTTATTTAGCACTTGGTTGAAGTAACCAATTAAGTAGAAAGCATGAACTCATGTTAATCTTTATATGTTGTACTTAATATTTTTTTTCTCTCAACGAACAATGTTTACCCAAATAAATCCTCACTATTAAGTTTAAGAAAAGAAAACAAAACAGAAATTCTAAACAGGAAAAAAGAAATAAAATTACTTGAATTATATTGGCAACCACATTTTACTTACTAAAATCCAAAACTAATATTATTTATTCTAAAAATATATCTCAATTCATACTCACATAAATATGCAGAAAAAAGAAAAGTGAGTTTTATACTAGCCCAAAAATAAAAAAAAGATGAATGCAAGGATTTAATAGTTGCCAAACCCATCAGGGGTTAATAAAAATAATAATTAAAAAAACAACAAGAACTTAAAAATTAAAATCTTTTAGGAAAAAATAGGTGAGAGAAAACGAGGTTTAATATAGTTAGACCAAACTAGTATAGTTAAAATATGAAGTTCTATGTCAGGCTTGGCAAGGAGACAACGTCGCACAAGTAGCTGCATTAGTTAGTTAGCAAGTCACTTAACACTAGGGCGGTGGAAGTGGCTTATAAATATAGCCATGACTATTCAGATTGGGTGTGAAAGTTGTACTATTTTCTTGTTCTCCAAGTTTCATCAATCAGATCTCTTTCTCGGCTTCTCCATTTTTTTCTTTCTCTCATTTTCTCTGCATTCTTTCTTCTTCACTTAACTCAATTCTGATAATTTCCACGGTTTCAGTCAGGACTTCAGCTTAGTCTTGACATTTGGTATCAGAGCGGCAACAATACTCCTTGGGCAAGAGCAACCATGGCTGAAGGAACGCGCTTGAAGTCGTTAGAAGATCAACTCCGGAAGCAAGACAGTTGTTTCTCTGAATTTCAGGAGACAATGCAGAGGCAGATTTTAGAGATTCAGACCCAAACTTCGGGATTTTCAGACTTTCAGGCGTAGATCTTGGCAAATAATCGCAGAATCGATAGCAGTGTGGCCAATTTAGAAGCAAAATTTGACGCATTGGTCAAGCTTCTAAGGAAAGATCAACAACCAATAGAGGAGATGCAGATTGCTGTTGATCAAACTCCTATTCTTCCCACTCCTGATAGCAGCTTGCGATTGGGAGCTAAGGCGGCCATGACCAGAGATAAATGGGGTAAGGCCTTCAATCACTCTTAGTACTATTTCCCAAAGATCGAATTGCCTTTCTTCGAAGGAGAGAACCCTAGGGAGTGGGTAAGAAAATATGAGAAGTTTTTTGTGATAAATCAAGTTGAGGATCGAATTGATGAAACCTGATGTGGCTGAAATGTATCTAGAGGGAAAAGCGGATGTATGGTATCAAAGTCTTAAGTTGACAAAAGGAAGGGTAACATGGAGGGAATTGAGTGATCTGTTGATCAAAAGATTTTTTGGAAAATGGGTATTGGATGTAGTCGAAGAATTCAATAAACTTCAGCAGGTAGGTTCTGTAGTAGAATATCAGGAGTAATTTGAGCAATTGTCGACCCTAATGTTAGCTAGAGATCCTAGATTGTTTGAAAACAATTTTATTTCTAGCTTCATTAACGGCCTAAAAGATGAACTCAAGCCTATTGTAAAAATGCTGAAACCTAGCGCTCTACTGGAAACTTTTGAGAGAGCAGAATTACAAGAGCAGTCACTAGAAATGAATACCAGGAAACTGAAGAATAATGTCAGATGGGGGCAAGAAAGTGGCCTAACGGTAAGAAATAATTCAGAAGTGGTTCAAATGGGACCTACAAGTAGTAATGCAACATCAAAACCATTGGAATCCAACAGCTTGGAAACTAGACGCATTTCAGCTCAAGAAGTTCTAAGGAGGCGCAGTCTTGGGCTGTGTTTCAGGTGTGGTGACAAATTTGGCCTTGGACATGGATGTAAGATGAAGCAAGCTGTGTTTGTATTGACTAAAGAAGATGATCAGGAGTTTCTTGATGCCAAGGAATCACAAGAGGAAGTAGGAAATTTGACAAAGAATATAATGGATGTCTCGCTGCATGTGTTGTCAGGAAATTTGAAAAGAAAAACCATTACACTGCAAAGGGAGCTACAAGGGGAGTTGGTTAATATTCTAGTGGATACTAGCTAGCAGTACCTGCAGTTTTATACAATGGAGACTAGCTGAAAGAATGTCGTGGGAACATGAGGCAGCACTCTCTCTACATGTGACCATAGCCGATAGCACAAAGATCACAAGCTTTGGAGTCTGTCCTAGAGTAAAATGGAAGATTCAGAAACATCAATTCCAGCATGAATTACGAGTAATGGAATTGGGCAGATGAGATATTATTCTTGGGAGTGACTGGATGTACCAATACAGCCCTATCACGTTTGATTTTAAAAGGCTGCACATCTAGATAATTCAAAAAGGAAAGGAATTAGTCCTACATGGGAGGACAGACAATCCTAAGCCGAATTTGATCAAGGGGAAGGATATCTCAGCTTTCTTGAAGGATCAGGAGCAGGGCCATGGCAAAGTGACATTGTCTGCTATCAATGACATATTGGATTCCAACATAAATGATCAAAGCACAAGATTCCTTTGGAAGGCTGAAGTTGGAGATCGGCAAATTCCAACTGTCAGAACTCAATTCAAGCTTGTTTCAAGGAACTATGGACCTTTTGAAGTACTAAAACTTATGGGAATTGAATGGCTGTATCATTACAACCCTATTACTTTTGATTTTAAGAAGTTGGCTATTCATATAGACGAGGGAGACAAAATGATGTTACAAGGTTGTGTGGGGCATCTGATAATGACAATTGTGAAGGGAAAGGTTGTACAAACTTTTGCAGCTGAAAGAAAGGCTCAAATTGCTAGACTTTATCTTATAACAATAGCTCAGGCCGCAGCTAAAGATGAGCAATGATTTTTAGTACTCAGGAATCATCTAAGTGAAGGCCAAGGGATGATGAAGTACTTTACTGACAAAAAGAGAACTGAAGGGGATGGTGGCGTGAACCCTTGGATAACTTGTTCCAAAACTCACTACACAAGTTCTTCCTCCTGGATCAACCCATGAAATCTTTCCTTGGAGATGGTATGTTTCTTGAAGGTGGAATAGCTCCTCAACCCCTAGATAACTGATCTAGAAACCTTGGAATCAATGGATGGATGGAATCCGAATTTCCTAGGGAACAAATCTAGGAAATCAAGAACAACAAACACACAAATTCGAATTTGTGTAATTTGCAAGTAATTACGAAACTAGAGAGCAATTCTCTCAAGCTTGTAATGTCAAGAACCAAATTTTCATTCATCAAAATCTGCCTTCAAGAATGGCCACTATAAAGATACAAGCTAGGGTTCCTAATTAGGGTTGCTCAAGCTAGGGTTTCTTTAAGGCTAAATGGGCTACATAACTCTTTGGGCTACATGACTCAAATTACCATATAATTAAGACTAAGCCCAATGTTCCTAAGGGGTTCTAAGAAAAATAATAGTCAAGCCAAACCCATTATGGTTACAACTTGGAATTTGGCTCCAAAGTCTAATTAACAAGACCCAATTACACTTAGTACATTAATAAACATGGTCTTGTCAATCTTGGTCTTCTCCCCATCCTTTCGTTTGGATGAGTCCATTCAAGGCTTCCTTCATTTTCTTTGTTCTAGCCCTTGTCATCATGCTTGAGTTCAAGTCTCTTCAATGCTTGTTGGATTCATATCAGTCCCCCCTTCTTCGAGAGGATTCGTCCTCGAATCCAGATCGTCATAATCTGCAATGTCAAAAGGAAACAAATCAGCAACATTGAAGGTAGTACTTACATTGTACTTACCAGAAAGGTCGATCTTGTAAGCGTTGTCATTGATTTTCGCGACAACTTGAAAAGGTCCATCTCCACATGGATGCAATTTTGTCGATCTTTGTACTGGAAACCTTTCGTCGCGCATATGAACCCACACCCAATCTCCTGGTTCAAAAGTGACTTTCTTTTGACCCTTGTTTGCATTTCGAGCATAGGATTCATTCCTCTTCTCAATATTCAGTCGAACCTGCTCATGTAACTTCTGGACAAAGTCAGCCTTGCGCTTGCCATCTAAATTAAGCTGCTCTTTGGTCTCTTGAGTTGGACCGATATCTTTGATGCTTGGTATGTTTGTGATGAAATCAATTGGATGTTCAATTCCTCTTTTGGTAATCCACGGTAGTTCGTCAGAAATACATCTCGAATCCTGCAATATGTTAGAAATCTCAACCGTAGGTTGGATGGCAAGTCAACACTAAGTAGAACATTAGATTCACAACACTTAGGAAGAAACAAAACACGATTAGTATGCACAATTATCAACATGTCGGACATTTGCATAAAAATTTGGTTGTTTCTTATTTACTTGAGTCACTCTCTTTCTCTCATTGTGTTCTACTTCATTTAACTCATATTGCTTAGGCTTAGAATTTTCAAATTTTCCTTCTTTTCTCACGGGTAGTGCAATTCAATTTCATCATTTGCTGAAATTCGGCCTTTAAATGTAATTGAGATTCGAAACTTGAGTAGCGACAAAGCGAAGTAGTTTTTCTACCATTAACAAAGAAAGTGTACCTATTAGAAGCATCCTCAAATTGCCAAGGTCTACCAAGCAATAGGTGACCAAATTGCATGAGAGCCACATCACACAAAATTTCATCTTTGTATTTGTTGGTGAAAAATTTACCAAGACTTGTTTTGTGACTTTCACTTCTCACTCTCATTGAACCATTGCAACGTGTATGGATGTGGATGCGAAGTGTGGGCAATTTTAGTTTATCTACAAGCAAAGTCGAAGCAATGTTAGTACAACTACCATCAATAACAAGTATACATACCTTCTCATTGATGGTGCACTTAGTGTGGAAGATATTCCGGCGTTGAACATTGTTCTCCTCTTTAATCAATATTTAAAGCTCGCATAGTCACCAAAGATGGTCCTTCATCGGGGCCAAAACATCTTCATCAGATTCTCCATTTTCTACAAGTGGTGGCATATCTTCATAGTCACTTTCATGTTCACTCTCACTTTCGACCGTGCCCTCACCTCTGCCCACCATAATTCCATCATTAGGCGACCCTCGTGTATAATGTCCTTTGCCCTGGCACTTAAAGCATGTAACCTCCTGGTTTTCTCATTTCACTCGATTTACGAGTGTTTGGAACCACGGTTGGAGTAGTGTTTGAGGTACTAGGAGTTGCGGACTTTTGAAATCGGTGCTTAAATCCTTCTTAGGCCATGTAGACTTCAAAGTGTTTGAATTTGAAGTCTGGGGTTGAAAAGGTTCGGTACCCCTCTCCTTAAGCTCTCTTTCATTGCCTTGTGATACATCTCATTGAGATCTTCATACTCTTGCATCTCTACAATGTGGGCAATATCCTTCCTTAGTCCTCCTAGGAATCGAGCCATAGTAGCTTCACTGCCTTCTTGAATGTTGACTCGAAGCATCGTAGTCTCCAACTCTTGGTAATAATCCTCACACCTATTTCCTTGGGTGATCTTTTGTAACTTGTTGAACATCTCCTGTAGTATTGGTGTGGAACAAATCGCTTTCATGACTTCTTTAATTCATCCCAAGTACGAAGCAGGCCTTCTTCATCACGCCTCCTTTCGGCTGAATTTTAGTCCACGATTCTGAGCGTATCCCGCAAATTCAACCACAACTAGCTTGACCTTCTTTTCCTCCGAATAGTTGTGCCTTTGTAAAAATACTTTCAATTTTATCGCACCATTCAAAGAAAGCTTCAGGATCTTGCTTACCAAAAATTGAGGAATTTTCATTTTAATACATCCTAAATTGGAATCAATTCTAGAGTACAGTATTGACTTCAAATGCTTGAAGGCTTCATCATCATTATCATGGCCATATGTGGTCTTTGTAGATCGAGAGGATTCGGCTCTCTCGCTTTGAGCTCCTTGACTTCTGTTGCAAACTGAAACCAAAGTGTAAAATTTTGCTAACATCTCCTCATAGGATTCTTTAGAACCCGGTGGTGGTGGCGGTTGTCTCTCCATTATAGTCAGAAGGTTAGCAAAGAAAATAAAGCAGTTTATAAGTCCTCACTTCCTTCCCAATTTCCCAAATTCACTCACCAAGTGTTTGAGTACTCTCGGGTTTGTATAAGTGAAGGGCATTCACACCACTCAATTTGCTCTTCCGTTTCTATTCTTACTCAAACAATGTTACACAAAGGAATTTACAACAAGTTGATGCAATTTGGACAATGAGATTAGAATGAATTCTAAGGAACCAATGAAAAGTACCAAAGTCAATGAAAGCTAAAAATACAAGAATTCAATTTTTTTGGTAAGGAATTTGTACAAACTGAATGCAAAAACAGAATGTACACGAAAAATCAGTGAGACACACAAAATTTCAGAATTTTTGGACCACAACTCAATATTACACAAAGGAATTTACAACAAGGTAATGTAAGTGGACAATGAGATTAGAATGAATCTAAGGAATACAATGAAAACAGTACCAAAACACAAGAATTGAATTTTTTGGTAAGGAATTAGGACAAACTGATTGCAAAATCAGAATCTACGAAAAATCAGTGAAACACACAAAATTTCAGAATTTTGGATCACAATTCAAGACACTTGAAGAACTCAAGCACTTGAAGAACAAGAAATTTGGACAAAGCGGCTTGTATATTGGTGGTCGGGCCACTTTCCAAATTCGAATTGGTCAAGAATGTTTCTGGGTTCAAGGTGTGGTGGGAAGGATGTATATGGATAAGTAGAAGGTATATGGATAAGTAGAAGGCTAATCACAAACTGCAAACAATCCAAAGTACAATCGGAAAAAAGGCAAATCTGTTTTTAAAATCGTAAATTTTACTAGTTTGGCATGGTAACTTCAAAAGGTCATAACTTTCTACTCCGATATCGGATTTTGCTCGTAAGTACTCAAATCAAGCTCTTGGAGAGATCTACAAGCAGACGCCAAAAATGACGCTAAGACCACCTACTGTCCGCCTCAAGTTTTCTACTCAAGTTCCAAAAAAAATTCCAGCAATTTTCTTCTTCTCTCTTTTCTCTCTTTTTTTTTTTTGTTATCTCCTTTTTTTTTTTCTTCAACTTCAGCAAGGCATAAACAACAATAATATATGGAAATAACAGAAGTAAGGCCGCAAGGGTATGGATTTATCAAGAGAGCAAAGATATGGATTTATCAAAACAAAAGCCGAAACCAACACATGAATAAGAACAGAATTTCAGCAAGGCATAAACAACAATTGGATAAGCAAAGGTACGGATTTGTCTAAGATGGAAGCAAGCCGAAACCAACACATCAATACAAGAACAGAATTTGCTTCATCAATACAAGAACATACCAATGATGATGATATTCAAAACAACAAGAAGATTGAGGAGATAAAGAACATACCAATGATGATGATTTTTTTTTGTTCGGTAAAGAAAGATATGAACGACTTGGGAACCAAGATCGCTCGATACCAAAAATGGCGTGAACCCTTGGATAACTTGTTCCAAAACTCACTACACAAGTTCTTCCTTGGATCAACCCAGAAATCTTTCCTTGGAGATGGTATGTTGCTTGAAGGTGGAATAGCTCCTCAACCCCTAGATAACCTGTACCTAGAAACCTTGGAATCAATGGATGGATGGAATCCGTATTTCCTAGGGAACAAAACTAGGTAATCAAGAACAACAAACACACAAATTCGAATTTGTGTAATTTGCAAGTAATTACAAACTAGAGAGCAATTCTCTCAAGCTTGTAATGTCAAGAACCAAATTTTCATTCATCAAAATCTGCCTTCAAGAATGGCCGACGGCCACTATAAAGATACAAGCTAGGGTTCCTAATTAGGGTTGCTCAAGCTAGGGTTTCTTTAAGGCTAAATGGGCTACATAACTCTTTGGGCTACATGACTCAAATTACCATATAATTAAGACTAAGCCCAATGTTCCTAAGGGGTTCTAAGAAAAATAATAGTCAAGCCAAACCCATTATGGTTACAACTTGGAATTTGGCTCCAAAGTCTAATTAACAAGACCCAATTACACTTAGTACATTAATAAACATGGTCTTGTCAATCTTGGTCTTCTCCCCATCCTTTCGTTTGGATGAGTCCATTCAAGGCTTCCTTCATTTTCTTTGTTCTAGCCCTTGTCATCATGCTTCGAGTTCGAAGTCTCTTCAATGCTTGTTGGATTCATATCGATGGTATGTGGGAGACGGGATTTTTCCAAAGCTGTGAAACTACAAGCAACAAAGTGTAGCTATCGGGTCATATCTCAAGCTACATTCCAAGTGCTATGATTCTTGCTTGACTTTGGGAAAAGTTAGCCAAGTGACTTATAAAATTCAGCTACCTTTAGGAACTAAATGTCACCCCATTTCTCATGTCTCGTGGTTGCAAAAGAGGATAGGTGATGATCAAATGGTAACTAATGCCATACCTGAAGTTAATGAAGAAGATATATGTCCTATCCAAACCATAGCTAGTTTGCAGGGTCGGGTTGTGTTTCGTGATAACCATCCTGTGACCCAGTGGCTTGTACAGTGGAAGGATCTCAGCAAAGAAGAAGTTATATGGGAAGAGCCAATATTCATTAAACAACAGTTTTCTCACTTCCAGTCTTGAGGAGAAGACTGAATTAATCCAGGGGCGTTTGTCAGGCTTAGCAAGGAGACAACATCGCACAAGCAGCTGCATTAGTTAGTTAGGAAGTCAGTAAACACTAGGGCGGTGGAAGTGGCTTATAAATATAGCCATGACTATTCAGATTGGGTGTGAATGTTGTACTATTTTCTTGTTCTCCAAGTTTCATCAATCAGATCTCTTTCTGGGCTTCTCCATTTCTTTCTTTCTCTCATTTTCTCTGCATTCTTTCTTCTTCACTTAACTCAATTCTGATAATTCCTACGGTGTCAGTCAGGACTTCAGCTTAGTCCTAACATAACGAATTTGGAATTGGTTAATGCCTACAAAGACTCGGTATTTAGAATCCACAGACCGTAGCCCAAGGGTTTCTATTAATTGTTACCCATTGTTGTCATGGGCAGTCCAATGGATTCTTAAGCCGAAAAAATAGGGCAGCGTCATTGATTTGGGTTTGCCCTCAAGTTCGCCAATTGCCTTAACCTGCTTTTGGGTTCAATTTTGAACCATAATCTATCAGCCAATTTCAACAAATATTGTTAATGAGAATAAAATATTTACTCCTCAGGCAAGTTCTAAAAAAATATTTTTTTGACTTTACTTTTGGTTTTTGTAAAGATAACGAACTGGAAAAAAAAAAAAAAAGTCTCACATGATTTTGCATGAATAAATGCCTGTCTTTTTTATTAAAAAAAAAAAATCCCTGAATCATCTTTAATTTCTTCCTAAGTTTTGCTCTCAAATTTTGCCTATGTTTGTAGTCAATATTTAGAAGCCAAGGAAACGCAAGACTTAATTACAAACAATTGGCCGACAATATTGGCAGTCCACTTTATGTTATTGGTACTTTTTTGTTCTTAAAAATTACAATTAGTGATCTAACTTTATATTTTTAGTGATTAATAAGGTGTCAGTAATAAAAATCTGAAGTGATAACAAATTTTGTGTTACTATTTTCATTAAACCTAATCCTATATGTTTAAGAATAATCATGGCGTTTACAAGTACCAAGAAAGCATTGTTTAAGAAAATTCATCATTACATGAAACCTTAATATATATTCCACAAAAGTGATCATGATGAACTTGAGTATGCATGATCTTGCTAAACTAGCGTTCTATGTACTTGAGATTGATTCCATATTTTATTGTTAAGACAATGCTTGTGGGAATTCGATCCGATTTTCCTAACTCAAGTGTTTTATCATTTCCTATGTTTCCTGCATGTGATATCCCCTGCTGGTTTTGTGAGCCCTTATTTCTCCTATGTGTATGATTGCATGCAAAGCCACATTTTCCATTTTGGGGTTCAAATTTTGCTATAAATTTCGGACATTGTGGGCAGGGCTTTACTTTTTAACAATGTGTCAAGACTACAACTGTAGTCCTGATATGCAAGTAACCAATTTATCAAAATAGAAAAGCGATAGAACATATGAGAAAGAAGAGATCAGAACTTCGGAAAGATAAAGGAGGAAACAGAGAGATAGTTGAGAAGAAGAAGAAAGAAATAGTAAGAGAGAATTGATCTTATTCCAGCCTAAGGCAAATCAATAGATGCTAATACATTTATAAGCTCGTTCCTAACAAACTAACTGTCAATAGTTAGGATTAACAGCCTAACTGGTAACTAACTTTTCTTTCTAACTCTTTAACCTAACTGCTTCAGACGATACCATTCTCATAAGTCTTCAAATGGTGTCGTTCTCCTTGGATGCTTGACAAATGCCCCTTGATGAATATAGTCTTGACCTCAAAACTGGAAATGAGGGAACTGATTTTTGATGAATGCGGGATCCTCCCAAGTAGCTTCCTCCTTGCTTAAGTCTTGCCATTTAATCAACCACTAAGTCACAGGATGGTCGTCTCTCATGATGGTGCGTCTTTGCAGCACTGCACATGGTTGTATAAGGCAGGCATCTTCTTCATTCAATTGCGGAGTGCTATAGGTGTCACTAGCTTATCTCGTACTTTCCTCTTCAGTAAAGAAACATGGAAAACTGGATGCACTTTAGCTGTGTTAGGTAGCTGCAACTTGTAAGCAACGTTCCCTATCTTCTCCAAAACCTTGAAAGGGCCATAATATTTGGAAGATAGCTTGAGGCAAGTTCTGACTGCTGCTGTTTGCTATCAATATGGTTGTAACTTCGGTATGTCCTGTGCTTATTAGCAAACACTTTGGTTTGGTTTTGAGCTTTCTGTAGATGCTCCTTGAGGCTCTGAAAGATGGTTGTCCGCTGCTGAATCATGTCCGTGACTGCGGGCATGATTGTGTCTCTATATGAACCCAGGGGTAGGGGATTCAGTTTTGTCCCATAGAGGGCTTCAAATGGCATCATATTGAGGCTGGAATACCAACTGGTGTTGTACCACCATTCAGCCATAGATAGCCAATTGCTCCAAGTTGAAGGTTTCTCATATGAGAAGCAACTAAAATAGGCTTCAAGGCATTGATTCACCCATTCAGTTTGCCCATCCGTTTGTGGGTGGTATGATATGCTGCAACTCAATGTGATTCCCAACATAGTGAATATGGTCTTCCAAAAGTAGCTGGTAAAGAGGCGGTCTCTATCACTAATAATATTGGCAAGTAATCCATAAAGTCTAAAATCTGGTCCAGGAAAACTTGTGCTACTTTTTCTGCATGAAAAGGATGAGTTGGAGCTATAAAGTGTGCAAATTTGGTTAGGCGATCCATTACCACCATGATTGTATCTTTGTCATTAGACATAGGTAATTTTTCAATAAAATCCATAGTCATACAGCTCCATGCTTCTTGAGGAATCTCCAATGGTTGTAGAAGGCTAGGGTAAGGAACATGTTCCCCTTTATTTCGTTGGCAAAGCTCACACTCCTAAATTGCCTTGACAACACCTTCTTGTAGGTTTGGCCAATAAAATATGAGCTTCAACCTCTGAATACAAGCTTTCTGGCCTGAATGACCTCCAAGCAATGTGTTATGCAAATTTTGAATAATCTGCTGCCTAAGAGTCTTGGAATTTCCCACAAATATCTTTCCTTTCCTCCTTAGGATCCCTCCTTTATATTGAAAATCAAGTATGGCTTCGGGATTGATCAGTAGAGCATTGATGATATGTTGACATTTTGAATCTCCTTCATAACTAGCTTCTATTTCAGTCATCCAAACTGGTTTCATTGCTGATATAGCCATAGCCGACTATATATCCTCCCCTTATTCTCCTTGTAAATCCCTTCTAGACAATTAAAGCATCAGCCCTCACATTCTCTACACCTTTCTTGTATTGAATAGAATAGTCCATTCCCATAAGTTTAGTGAGCCACTTATGTTGAAGAGGTGTAGTGAGTTTCTGTTACAGCAAGTATTTGAGTGCTTGATGATCTATTTTTACAATGAAATGGTGACTCACCAGATAGTGGTGCCACTTAGTTACTGCCATCACCAATGCAAGAAGTTCCATTTCATAGATTGATAGTCCTTGGTTCTTGGAGTTGAAGGCTTTACTCATATAAGCTATAGGTTGCTTATCTTGCATCAGGGCTGCCCCCATTCCCTTGTTACATGCAACAATCTCTATGATAAAGGATTGTGAGAAGTCTTGAAGTCGAAGCACAGGTGCACTGCTTAGGGCTGCTTTGAGTTCTTGGAAAGCCAATTCAGCTTCTACTGTCAATATAAATCCTTCCTTTTTTAGCATGTTTGTTAATGGTTTGGTGATCACTCCATAGCCCTTGATGAACCTGCGATAGTACCCAGTCAACCCTAAAAAACCCTTTAATACTTTGATATTTTTTGGAATTGGCCACTCCTGTACACATTTCACCTTATTCATATCCATGCTTACTCCATTTTCAGATATGATATAACCAAGGTATTCAACTTGCTGCTGAGAAAATGAGCATTTGGACATCTTAGCAAAGAGCTGATGATCCCTAAGAATTTTTAACACATTTTTAAGATGTATTTTATGCTCCTCTAGTGTGGTTCATTAAGGCTTGGAATGTGGCTGGGGCATTGGTGAGGCCAAAGGGCCTAACAAGGAACTCATAGTGGCTGAGATGAGCTTGAAATGCTGTTTTGGGAACATCTTCTAACTAGACTCTTATCTGGTGATATCCTGACCTAAGATCAATTTTGGAGAAAAATTTTGCTCCCAAAAGCTCATCAACGTTGGGTATAGGATATTTGTCCTTGATGGTTTAATCATTTAGGTATCTATAATCAACCCAAAATCTCCATGTATTGTCTTTCTTTTTGACCAACAATACAGGAGATGCAAATGGACTATTGTTGTGTTGTATAATACCATTTTGCAGCATCTCAGCAACTTGTTTTTCAATTGCATCTGTTGGGCATGAGGGTATCTATATGGTTTTAATTTGAAAGGTTGGGCATTGGTTTTCAAGGGTATGTGATGGTCTAATGATCTATTTAGGGGTAGGTTTTTGGGAGTTTCAAAGACTTCAGAAAATTGTATCAATAATTCAGAAACATCATCAAAATTCTTTACCACCTTGTCCTGAATTGACTCATTGATTGCAGCAAGTTTTACCTTCCTATGGCTTTGTTGCTGCTCCTTCAAGAAGGTAGAAATTTCTTTTCCTTTGACTAGCATCATCTTTGGATTGTTTGCCTTTCCATGCATAATCAGTTCCTCCCTTTCTTGTATCATTTGGATGTATAGCTATTTGAAGTCAAAGGTGATAGGGTTGTACTGGTACATCCAGTCGACCCCTAGAATGATATCCTATCCTCCCAACTCTATTACCCTCAAGTCAAGTTGAAATTGGTTGTTCTGTATTTTTCACTTTACACTTGGACAAATGCCATAGCTCACAATCTCTGGGCCATCAGCTATGGTCACTTGTAAATGAGGTGCTGCTTCATGTGCTAGTGCTACCCTCTTAGCCAATTTCCATTGTATAAAACTGCTGGAGCTACCCGTGTCTATTAGTATATTCACCAATTTTCCTTGCAACTCCCCTTGCAGAGTTATGGTTTTTCTTTTCAGATTTTTTGATAACACATGTAAGGAAACATCCATTACATTGCCTGTCTCATTTTCCTCTTTCTCTTGGAATTCCTTAGCATCAAGATATTCCGGTTTATCGTCCTCTTCAGTCAACACAAATACTGCTTGTCTCATTTTACATTCGTGTCCCAAGCCAAAATTTTCACCACACTTGAAACATAACCCCAGATTTCGCCTTCTCTGAATTCCTTGGGGGGATATTCTCTTGTTTTCCCCACCCCTGTGTTCATAGGTTTTCCACCTGCATTCACAACAGGACTAGAGTGTTCAGTAACAGCCACTCCTGGTTTGTGGTTACTAGAAGCAACATTCGAATATGTTCTAGGCAGCATTTTGTACTTTCTCGCATTTACTTCCAACAATTTTCCCTGCAACAGGGTTGTTTCAAAAGCTTCAATCAAAGAGTTGGGTTTTCTCATTTTTACTGCCAATTTGATTCATCGTTCAGTCCTCTTATAAAACTCGACATGAAGTAACTTTCAGGCAGTCTAGGATCACGGGCCAAAACCAAAGTTTTTAATTACTCAAAGCTCTCTTTTTATTTATTCACTGTATTTGCTTGTCTCAGCCTATTGAATTCCTCCACTTCATCCGTAATTCCCTTCCCTCCAAATTGACGCAACGTTCAGTGTAGAGAGATATTTGGGGAAAATCAATTCTGAAAAAACTGAATAATAATAATGAATTGTATCTGTCAAAGAAATCCTAAACAACCTTATATAGGCCTAAAACACAACTCGACTATGGTTAGGATACTAAAACATAATTCTACTAAGTTTAGGATACTAAAACACAATTCTGCTAGATTTAGGATAGTCCAAATAAAAATCCTAAAATATATTAAAAATAAAAAAGAATAAGAAAATACTAAAAACTAGAAAAGTCCAGGTAAACGATCCTCATCATTCTCCTCCACTTGAAGAAAACTCGTCCTCGAGTTAGAAGCAAAATCTGGATACATCGATTCTGTGGACTCATGGAACGGCGACAAATCAGCAACATTGAAAGTGTTGGAAATGCCCATGCTACGTGGGAGGTCAATCACATAAGCATTGTCATTAATCTTCTTGCTGACAGTGTAAGGTCCATACTTCTTTGGCTGCAATTTGCTGTAAGATCCCACTGGGAACCACTCCTTTCGAAGAAATACCATAACCTGACCCCCCACTCCAAATACTTGCTTTCGACGGTGCTTATCCGTGGCTGTTTTATACTTTTTATTAGCCTCTTCTAGCTTCTGTTTGATTTCATGATGCACCTCTACGACCATATGATCGGCTGTTATACTCTTGTCCGTTTGTTTAGGCAATTGTACCAAATCCAGAGTATGTTGAGGCACCTTTTATACACAACAGAAAAAGGCGACATACCAGTAGAACTATGAACCGCATTATTATAAGCAAACTCTGCCTGCGATAAAGCCACGTCTCACTGCTTTGGCTTATCCTTGCAAATACACCGAATTAAGTTGCCCAGAGTTCTATTGACCACCTTCTTCTGGCCATCAGTTTGTGGGTGAGCTGTACTACTGAAATTCAAAGACGAATCAAACAGCTTCCACAAAGTCCGCCAAAAATGTCCTAGGAATTTGCTATCCCTATTAGAAGTAATAGATTTAGGAACGCCATGCAAGCGAACCACCTCCTTAAAGAACAATCTGGCCACACTTAAGGCATCAGAAGTCTTCTTACAAGGAATGAAATGTGCTATCTTGGAAAACCTATCAACTACAACGAAAACCGAATCTACTCCTCGTTGGGTCCTTGGCAAACCAAGCACAAAATCCATGGATAGATCTTCCCATATATTGTCAGGAACAGGTAAAGGCATATATAAACCTGTATTATTAGATTGCCCCTTAGCAGTCTGGCAAATATAACACTTCTGCACATACCTGCTGACATCTCTACGTAACTGAGGCCAATAGAATCGCTCTCCCAATAAAGATAGTTTTGTCACGGCCCAGATGTGCAGCTAGTCCTCCCTCATGTAAATCACGAACTACCTTTTCTCTCAACGAGGTCTGAGGAAGGCAAAGCTGATTGCCACCCATCAAATCCCCATCCTGCACATAAAATTCTCGCACAGGTTGACCAGCAACACATGACTCCCAAATTTGTCCAAAGTCAGCATCACCTGCATAACATTCTTTTATTCGCTCAAACCCCAGAATGTCTTGGCTCAAGGTAGTTAATAATCCAGCTCTCCTGCTCAACGCATTAGCCACCACATTATGCACACCTGATTTGTGCTGTAATCTGAAAGGAAACTTCTGCAAAAATTGACACCAACGTGCATGCATATCTTTGCTAATTCTCTTCTGGCTATTCAGATATTTCAAAGCTTCATGATCCGAATATAGCACAAACTCCTTTCCAATCAGATAATGTTCCCATGTCTTTAAAGTCCTTACAATAGAATAAAATTCCTTGTCATAAGTACTCCATTTTTGCCTGGCGTCACTAAGCTTCTCACTGAAATAGCAAATAGGCCTACGCTCCTGAGACAAAACAGCCCCTATGCCCACACACTAGCATCACAATCAACCTCAAACAGTTTATCAAAGTCTGGTAATGCAAGAACAGGTGCAGTACATAACTTCTCTTTTAATATAGCAAAGCTATTCGCTGCTTCTTCCCCCCATAAAAATTTACCTTTCTTCAGGCACTCGGTAATTGGGGCGGCGATAGTACTGAAATTTTTAATAAAAACGCCTATAAAAAGTAGCCAACCCGTGGAAGCTCCTAACTTCAGAAACAGTTTTAAGGGTCGGCCAATCTCTTATTGCTCTTACCTTTGCCTCATCCACCTCTATTCCCTCAGCAGTAATAATAAACCCCAAGAAAAGCAGCTTATTGGTTAGAAAACTGCACTTTTTAAGATTTATATATAGCTTATTATTCTGCAAGGCTGTCAACACCTCTGTTAAGTGCATTAAATGATCCTCCTCAGTTTTGCTATAAATTAGGATATCGTCAAAATAAACGACAACGAATTTGCCAATGAAAGATTTTAGAACCTGATTCATAAGCCTCATGAAGGTGCTTGGAACATTCGAAAGCCCGAACGACATCACCAACCACTCGTACAGTCCCTCCTTTGTCTTGAAAGCCGTCTTCCACTTGTCTCCGGGTCGTATGCGAATTTGATGATATCCATTCTTCAAATCTAACTTTGTAAACCATTTAGCTCCATACAACCTATCCAGCATATCATCCAATCTAGGAATTGGAAATTTGTAGCCCACGGTTATCTTATTAATGGCTCTACTATCCACGAACATCCTCCAACTCCCGTTTTTCTTAGGAGTTAATAGCGTCGGAATAGCACAAGGACTCATGCTATTCTGAACGTGCCCCTTTCGCAACAACTCCTCCATCTTTTCTTTTAGGATCTCGCTCTCCTTAGGACTCATCCTATAGTGCGGGAGATTGGGCAAACTAGCACCAGGAATTAAATCTATATGGTGCTGAATATTACGCATGGGAGGCAATCCATCTGGAATCTCGTCGGGCATCAACTCTTTAAATTCCTCTAACAAAGGCTTAACAGATTCAGGATACTCCTCCACTTGTAATTTAGCCCCAGCCTCTATGGTTTGCTTCACAATCAATACGTGAATTTGTCGAGTATCTGCAACTTCCGTTTCAAACTTTCGTGTGAGAGTAATGAAATTATCACTCGCGGCTTGCTTACTTTTATTCTTTAAGGGCAGCAAGGTATATCTCACCCTATCTTTCACGAGGCTATACTGATTGACCCTTCCTGAATGCTGAGCATCTACATCAAATTGCCACAGCCTCCCAAACAACATGTGACAGACATCCATATCCACTATATCACAATATATCTCATCACGATACTTACCAATGGAGAATGGTATTTTGCACCGCTCGGTCACCTGGATACTCTCCACCCCAGATTTAATCCACCCTAACGTGTAGGGATTGGGATGTTTCTCCACAGGTATCCCTAACTTCTTTACTATCTCCTTCCCGATAATATTCTCCATGCTTCCACTATCAATAACCACAGCAAAGATCTCACCTAAAATAGTGCATCGGGTTCGGAATAATTGATGATGCTGTGACTCATCCTCGCATTTTGGAGATAACATCATACGGCGCACTACAAAATTCTGTTCCCCTTCTTCCTCTTCTTCAAAATTTTCGGCCACACCATCTGGCTCACAGCAATATTCATCTTCATCATCTTCTCTCGCTGCCATGTTCATAGTTTTCCTTTGAGGGCACTCATTAGATCGATGCCCTGGCTGATTGCACTGATAACATTTAAACCCCGTCAGTTTAGCATACGGGTTGGGATTGACAGATTTTTGTGCCTGCACCCTTTTCACCTCAGTCATAGGAAGCTTTTTCACCGCCTTGTCTTCTTGATTTCGCCCTGCATTATAGCGATTGTTAGACCCGCTCTTCTCTATAGGACCAACCGAACTGCTACCTCTATAATTCTCGTAGCCTCTTTTATTCCACTCTTGCTGCATCAATTCGGCCTTCATAGCCATATTCTTCGCTTCAGAGAGATTTCGCAAAAATTGTACTCAGATTTTGTCTCTGATGAAAGGCTTCAGTCCCTCAAGATACCTCGCCACCTGCTGTCCCTCTGTTTCTGACAGATTATTCCGTTCAGCCAACCTCATGAATTCGCTGTATATTCATGTACAATCCGAGTACCTTGTTGACAGCGTTGGTATTGTTGGAACATAATCTGCTCATAATCTGGTGGAAGGAATTCCTGTTTCAACAACCTCTTCATCCTATCCCAAGTCCGAACTCTCTCCTTTCCTTCTCGCTCCCTCCTATTCTGCAATCTTTCCCACCATGAAGACGCACCCCCCTTTAGTCTACGGGCTACTAATGGCGCATTTTTCTTACTTGGGGTCTCCATGTAATCAAAGAATTTATCTATATCGGCAACCCAATCTAGAAACTCTTCTATTCCTAGACTTTCATTAAAATAAGGAATATCGACTTTTAATTTAAAGTCGTTACCTTTATAATCTCCCTGGCGCCAACGTTCGTTTCTTCCACCACGTCCCCTTCGAAATCCTCCATGATGATTTCTGTCGCCACTTTCGTCATTGGAAAATTCGCTTTCTTCCGAACTTTCTAAAAAAATCGAGTTATTCTGCCTGCGAACAGGAACAGGTATATCGACAAGTTCACCGCGAGCAACATATGCACCCGGTCTTCTGCGGTTCCGCCGATTCCAGTTCACATCAACGCCAAGATCCTGAAACCGATCTGCTAGTTCACCGAGTCGCTTTTCAATACGATGAAGGCCCTGATCAATTCGCTGATCAATGCGTTCCATTAAACGCTGCTCCATTCGTTGCAGCGCGTCGTCCCCAATGATTGGGGCTCCAGTCTCCTGAACATCGTCACGAAGACCACTGCCAGTTGCCATGGGCTCTGATACCAACTGACGCAGCGTTCAGTGTAGAGAGATATTTGGGGAAAATCAATTCAAAAAAAAAACTGAATAATAATAATGAATTGTATCTGTCAAAGAAATCCTAAACAACCTTATATAGGCCTAAAACACAACTCGACTATGGTTAGGATACTAAAACATAATTCTACTAAGTTTAGGATACTAAAACACAATTCTGCTAGATTTAGGATACTCCAAATAAAAATCCTAAAATATATTAAAAATAAAAAAGAATAAGAAAATACTAAAAACTAGAAAAGTTCAGGTAAACGATCCTCATCACAAATCTTCTATACATCAATTCACAGAATTTCTCCCAAGAAACCTTACCTTTCATGAGCTTCACACTCTGGAACCAAACATCCACTTTCCCAGTCAAATACATTTCAGCCACCTCTACTTTCTGATATTCTTCTACTTGATGTATCAAGAATAGTTTGTCACATTTTCTAATCTATTCCCTCGGGTTGTTTTCCTCAAAGAAGGGCAGCTCTATCTTCGGGTGCACCCAGTTATTGCCATAGGTCGTTCTGCTTCCCTTCTCTTTTAGAGTGATAAGGGTTTTCTCTTCCACCTCAAGTCTTGTGCTAACATCTGGCGTAGAAAGTAGCGGCGTTTTATTTACTAGCACCATCGTGTCCTCCAAGGGTTTATCCCTCATTACGAATTTCATCATCGCTTCAAATTGGACCTTAAGGCTTCATTTGCTGTTTTTTGTTACCTGGAGCTGGAATTCAGAGTTTCTGGTTTGCATCTCCAGAATTTGCCTCTGAATATTGTTATTCCATTCAGCAAATGAGCTTCCTGTTTCTTGAAATATTCATCCATCGCTTTCCCCCTCATTCCGTCCGCCATCCACCTCCCGATCGCCCACTCTAATACCAAATGTCAAGACTACAACTGTAGTCCTGATATGCAAGTAACCAATTTATCAAAATAGAAAAGCAATAGAACAGATGAGAAAGAAGAGATTAGAACTTCGGAAAGAAAAAGGAGGAAACAGAGAGATAGTTGAGAAGAAAAAGAAAGAAATAGTAAGAGAGAATTGATCTTATTCCAGCCTAAGGCAAATTAGTAGCGGCTAATACATTTATAAGCTCGTTCCTAACAAACTAACTATCAATTAGTTAGGATTAACCGCCTAACGGCTAACTTTTATAACCCAAAAAAAAAATTCAATTTTAAACTTGGCCCAAAATATGACGAGAGAAATGTACCCAAGTACAATCCTAATGGATCTCTGGTCTTATGTTGTCCAATGTCCAAGGTACACTACACACACACACACATATATGTACATTCTAACTTATTGATTCTTATCTATTACTATATCTAAAACAAAAATCCAGTAAGGTGCTAGAATATTTTGTTCATTTTGTGGTTAAAATTTCATTTCAGATAGTTCGAGGCTTCTTTTTATTAGAGAGGTTAGGAGTAACATAGCAATCACTAATTAACAAAATCAAAAACCTAAATAACAAAAAAAAAATGAAATCTTATTTCACCAAACGTTAAGCACATTAGTAATCAGTTTCCTTACTATATATATTATTGTGGACCCTAACGAGTGAAACCTTCTTCTTCTTCTTCTTTCTTTTTTAAATTGTAGAATTATAGGTAAACTTCATTAAAATAAAGCGCAAAAAACGCAATTAACCTTTCAACGTGACACCTTGGTTTGATTTGATCTCTCATATTCAAAAAAATTTCAATTTAATCCTTTAATTTATAATGTCAATTCTAATTAGTTCTTTTAATGAAATTAAGACAAATGGAACTTAATATCTTCGGTCACATGAGTCACATATATTTAAGGTAAAAGGTAGTGGAAGAAACTAAAATAAAAAGAGTGAATCGTGAATAATTACTCCAAACTTTTACTCTTTCGCAAACTATTCCTTAAAATTTTTATTTCTTATTTTATCGCATCCAACTGTGTAATTTTCACAAAATATATCAATTTTTATTGTCAAAAATATATTATGAACAGATAAAATTATCCTTTAACTGTCTAAATTGCAAAATGTCAAAATTAAAATTGATTTAAATAATTAGAAACACAATTTAAATAAAAAACTTTATAAATTGTGCAAGTTGATAATTGAATGCATCAAGTTTAGTTTGGTTTAATTCTATTGCAAGACCAATTAGAACCAGATTTACAAGTTAAAAAACTAAATTGAAACTTTTTGTAAAAGATGGACAAAATCCAACTAACATCCCCAGTTAAAAAACGAACAATACTATTTATTTTAAAATAAATTATCTCATATAATAAAGAGATAATATACTCATTAATAAAAACTAATACATTAAAAAATGAAAGGAGAAGGGAATAGTCTTAAAAGGAGAGATTAGGATAAGAGAATGCAATCCATTGTTTTGTTAGCAGCAAAGAAATTGTCATCTTTTAGCAAAAGATTTTTCATCGTTCGTTTCTTGCAATGATTAACTATTGCAAAAGAATAAGTAGGGATGGCAACAGGGCGGGATTGGGGCAGGGGAAACTCCACCCGCCATGCACCCTATTTGGTACCACCCCGTCCCACCACTTGCCACCCGTTTCGCCCCGCTCCATTTTCCTCTCGGGTGCCCAATGGGGTCCCATTTTTAAATAAAATATATATAAATTAAAATTTTAATATTTTGAAATTATAAAATAATAATTAAAATCAAACCAAAACTAGGTAAAAAATTACCATAATTCTAATATAACAATTAACACATTATAAAGTCCAAATCCAAGCATACAAATCAAATATAACAAAAGGTTTTAAAATATTATAACATACAAATGTCAAATATAGTTTGGATTAAAATAATAAATCATAACATAAAAATGTGATAATAATAAAAAATTCTAACTAATATTAATAACATAATATATATAATTATATAAGTAATATATTTACTAATATACACAAATAATATATTTATTAAAATTCATATATAATATATATTAATATATTTAAAAAATTAATGCAGATAAATGGGGCAAATTCCCCTACCACCTACTCTACCCGCTCCACAAGGGTTAAAAATGATAGGTACTTGCTGGTGACGGATACATTTGTCATCCCTAAAAATAAAAACTATCTTTCTCTTAATTTCTTTTACCATTTTAAAGTGTCATTAATTTGCACTCGAGTTTTGTAATTTTGATCCTTTCTCTTCTCATAATTAGCAAAATATTGTAGCAAATGAAGCTGTCATCCTAGAAGATAGCTATACAAATTCCAATACCAGAGATCCATGTTGTGCTTTCACCATTGGTGCATAGTCTACTAATGTTAACATTAGTAGAAAGAGTGGTGAACCTTTCTATTGTCATATTCAAGCCTACTTAATTAGGCAATGGATCTATTTAGACAATTGATTGAAAACTGATGTATTATGTAAATGGTGTGTTGTTAAACCACCAAAAATAAATTCCAACTTTCAAACCTTCCGAAGTATAGCGTGAGTCAGGTCGTCTTCTCAGGGAATGGTGGATTTATCTCTCAATAAAATAATTTGGGGGTTGTTTTAGGACAATACTAAAAATACAAAAATGCAAAACAACAAATTAAGACTAAATATAATAATTAATGCAAAATTTAAAATAGTAAAATTCAATAATTAACAAGCTCTAGTTAAAGCAATAATTTTAGGATTGGTTCATTCAATTGGTCATTGACATAAGATTAATCTCATAGATCCACAAATAAATTGGTTAAAGTCACTTAGTACCACCACGCAACCAATTTCTCCTTCTTTTGTTGGCAATTAAGAGACCCTCATTAATTACTTCTCTTGTTGGTAAATAATCTAGGTACCATCATAGAATTCAATTTACCCACAGCATTAAGATTTAGAGAAACCCAATTCTAACAAACAAACTCATACCATGGTTGTTTTAATTAGATTGTTTATCCCTTGACAAAATTGAATCACTTACCAAGTAATAATCATGTCAATTGCTACTTCACTAAAACAATCAAACCTTGATGTTCTAGTTAGCAATAGATTATATTGTCAATCAAATAATGGTACCAATTATCTAATTCAACAACACAATCATCAATAATCAATCGCAGGAAATAAACAAATACCCATAAATTTATAAAAACATTAAAAACAATAAGTTTCACAATTGTTGTAGAACCATCCTTCAATTATCCTTCAACTAGAAGATGAATTTAGTTGCTTGACATGATTGATGAAAAACAAAGTAAAGAGGAGAAAAGAAAATAATGAAAGAAGAATGGGAGAGGAAAGAGATGTCTCTTGTGGCGGCTGCTCTCGTGTTGCTCATATGTTTCTTTTGTTGGGCCTCTAGGGTTTGCTTTTATAGCCCAAGTGATTGTCTAAAATTTGCTCAGACTTCAGTGCTTTAGTAGTGCCCACGCCTAAGCACTGATGGTCTTCTTGTTTTTGCTCTATCGAATTTAGCTTTTAAACACATTTTTCTTCAAACACCTACTTTCAACATCTACAACACTTAAAGTAACCAAATCCATTAAATTCATCATACAATTAACCAAATATCATGGAAATTATTAATAAAAGACATATATAAATTAAGCACTATCAAATCCCCCACACCTAAACTATGCTCATCCTTAAGCATACGATAGATCAATGTCTTCCTCTCTATTCCCTTTCCTTTTCCATACCTGATAGGATTTAATTTGTTACCATATAATAGGAGCAAAATTATGGTGTTAATGGTTTTATTGATATGAAATTGGCTAATTTGAAGTGTTTTTGTACAGGAAGCGAAATTGATGGACTAAGGTGAAAAGATGGAATTTAATGGAGATTTAGATGATTTTTGTAGAAGATCTTTTGGAGCCAAACAGAAGACTATTTTGGATAAAGCTTGCCTACGCCTTAAAGGATGAAGTCTTGGAGGTGAATTTCAAGAGAATGCACGTGACCACGTCTTGAGCTGAGATAAAGAGCTGATAACTTGAATTTCAAGATTTGAATTTGTCTTTTGATTTCAACTTTTGTAATTCAAGTTAGAATGGATTTGAAGACAATTGATAGGATTAGATAGGATTAGATATGATAGGTTGGTTGGTTAGGAATTTAAGGTTTAAAGACTTAGATTTGTTGGAGAGATTTTAGGAAGTTTTTAGAGAGGTTGTTAGAGAAGAAGGCTATAAATAGGAGGGTTAGTGAAATTGGAAGACACAAGTCTTTCCTTCAATTTTCTGCAGAATTTTTCCTTTCTTTTGTACTTCTCTTTCATCTTAGAATAAAGTTAGAATAGTTTTGCTACCATGAGTGGCTAAATTACTTCCATTCCGTTCCAAGGGGTGTTAATGCCAATATATTTAGTGAGGTTTTGTTCATAGTTTCATAATCTTTTGCATTCAAGTAATCGTTAGTTCTTGCATTATGTTTTTTTTATGGATTTTGAATGATAAATAAATTGACAACTTATTTTCATTTTTCCTCCTATAGCTATCTATTTGTTCTTGATCCGTAATTGTCCGGAATAATTAGTACAAGTAGCACTTAAATCTTTTTGCGTGTGTAAAGTGACAGTAATCATGCATTTATGATTTAAAGGGAATTAATGATACAAAGATTTTCAATTGCAGCTATCTCAATTGTTAATTTTTGTTTTAACTGTTTTCAAAGTTCTTAGTGCTACTATCAAATGATATGGAATGATATCACCCCCAGTCATTTGTTAGTAAGGTTTGTTGTGAATGCTAGGTTCAAACAAATAGAATAGGAAAATTCAAAATGTTGTCATGGCTATCCTGCAAAATTTTTGGTTAAATGCTTGAATGAAAAAGTGTCTTTAGAATCCTATGATCTAGATATATTTGGTACAAATATACTTCCTTGGATCGGAGCCTGGTAAGACTGAAGTATTTCTTTTACATATTTCTAGTAATTTCTTTTATAATTTTCTTTTATTTTTGGTACTAAATTTCTTCTTTTATTTTTCTTTTTATCTCAATTGCTAAGAAACCCCCTCAACACATAGCTCCCTGTGGGATTCAAACTGGTCCACTACTACTACAAATCAATTGTAGCTAATTTGAAGATCTGAATTAATTTTGGGGGCTTCGACAACCAGACCAAAATTTTGGCACTGTTGCCGGGGAGCTATTATTATTATTTTTTTTTTTAGCATTGTGATTTTTATTGCATGATCCGTGCTTCTCACAAAGGTGATCCTGTATTCATTTCAGAAATTGAGAAGGAAACACGGCGACTAAGGAAGGAAACAAGAAGGAGGCTACAATTTAATTCAACACCACTTGAGGAAGAAAGAATGGCTGCAAGAGATCGTACATTAAGAGAGCTTATTGCTCCAGTTTTAAATCAACAACCTCTTTGCATACAATTTCCAAATTTAGAAGTAGCATTTGAATTAAAATCTGGACTTATTCATTTGTTACCTATTTTTCGTGGAAATGCAGGTGAAGATCCACTCAAACATCTCAAGGAATTCCACGTGGTTTGCTCTAGTTTGAAACCACAAGGAGTGATAGAAGAACAAGTTAATTTGAGAGCTTTCCCTTTCTCCTTGGGAGATAAGGCGAAAGATTGGCATTATTATCTTCCTGCAGGTTCCATTACATCTTGGGAGGAAATGAAAAGGTTGTTTTTAGAGAAGTTTTTTCCTGCCTCATGAGCTGCAAATATTAGGAAGGAGATATGTGGTATTAGACAACTTGGTGGAGAATCATTATACGAATATTGGGAAAGATTTAACCAATTGTGTGCAAGTTGCCCGCATCACCAAATTTCAGACCAGCTTTTGATCCAATACTTTTATGGGGGGTTATTACCGATGGATCGCAGTATGGTTGATGCAGCTAGCGGAGGAGCCTTGGTGAACAAAACACCAACTGTAGTAAGGCAATTAATCTCTAACATGGCAGAGAATCGCAACAATTTGGTTCAAGATCTAAAGAGACTACTAAAAGGATTCATGAGGTAAGTACTTCTAGTATTCAAGACCAAATTTCTGATCTAACTACTCTAGTTCGTCAAATAGTTGTAGGACAATTGCAAAATGCAAAGGTGTGTGGAGTTTGCTGGATTCCTGGACATCCTACAGATTTGTGCCCAACTTTGCAAGAAGACATGACGCAACAAGCAAATGCAATTGGAGGATATCCCAATCAACCCCAAAGGAAATATGATCCTTATTCAAACCATTATAATCCTGGTTGGAGGGATCATCCAAATCTTAGTTATGGGAACCTAGGTGGGCAACCAAGATATCAATTTGCAAGCCAAAATAGGCCAGCACAACCACCACCACCAATGCAATCATCAAATTCAGGTATGCCTTTAGAAGATATTGTAAGGTCTTTGGTTAATAACACTCAACAATTTCAACACAATGTGCAAAAATTCCAACAGGAGACTGGAGCTAGTATCCGTAATTTAGAGAATCAAGTGTCTCAATTAGCTGCAGAAATGAGTGAATTAAAGCAAACAATCTCAAAAGGATAACCTTCTCAGACAGTGGTAAATCCAAGGGAAAATGTTAATGCAATGATGTTGAGAAGTGGTAAGGAACTTTAACCCACACCCACTTCCCCAAAGAAAATTGTTGAGGAGACCAAGGATAAGGAGGAAGAAAACCCAAAAGTAGTAAGACCTGATCCTCTATTATCTAATGATTCAAATACTAATGTTGCACCTTTTCCAAGCAGGTTAGCAAGATCAAAAAGAGAGGAGTATGAGCAAGGAATTTTGGAGACATTCAAAAAGGTAGAAATAAATATTCCTTTGATAGATGCAATCAAGCAAATTCCCAGGTATGCAAAGTTTTTGAAGGAATTATGCACCAATAAAAGAAGGCTAAAAGGTGATGAAACAATCAATGTTGGGCAAAATACATCTGCAGTAATTTTAAAAAAATTACATGATAAGTGTGAGGATTCAGGTATGATTTCAATTCCTTGTGTAATTGGAAATAAAATGATTGAACATGCCATGCTAGATTTAGGAGCATCTATCAATGTTATGCCATATTCTGTATATTGTGCACTAAATTTGGGACCAATGAAACCAACAAGGGTAATTATTAAGCTTGCTAATAGGTCTACTGCATATCCTGAAGGAGTTGTGGAAGATGTCTTAGTTCAAGTCAATAAATTGATTTTTTCGGTTGATTTTTATATCTTGAAAACTGAGGATGATGATATGGGAGAATCAGCCACTCTTTTGTTGGGGAGACCTTTTATGATGACAGCTAAAACTAACATAGATCTAGATGAGTGCACAATTTCTATAAAATTTGATGAACAAATTGTCAAGTTTAAAATTTTTGAAGCAATGAAACATCCAGTTGACACTCATTCCTTGTGTTCTATTGACATTGTGGATGCTATTGTGCAAGACGTTTTTGATGAAGAGAATGATGTTTTTTCTACAGACCTGAGTGCAAAGTTAGAAGGGGATGAGGATATAAGTGAAGAATATGCCTTGGAAATTCCTGCAAATCCTTTAAATTTGAAGGATTCATTTCAGATTTCTCATGAGCAATTATTGTCTTCTGTTTTGCAGGCTCCTAAGTTAGAATTGAACCCCTTGCCAAATCATCTAAAGTCAATAAAGAAAATGTAAGTGTGGTCCAAACAACTTGTAAAAATTTAATAACTTGAGAGAAAGAATGGTCGAGCATAATGACTTTAAACAATTGCGTTTTTGGGAGGCAACCCAAGGAATTTCTTGATTTTGTTTATTTTTATTTATTTATTTATTTATTTTTAATTTTCTTTTCTTTTCTTTTCTTTGTATAACTAATGATTTTTAATTGTTTATGCAATGCAAGTTTTATTTGTGAAGTTTTGTAAAAAAAAAAATGAAGAGAAAAAAACAGAAGACTAGAGCTCCTTAGGCATGCCCACGCTATAAGAATGATAGTCTTAGGAAGGAAATCCAGAAGACTTTAACACCTTAGGTGTGCCCACGCCTTAATATCTATCATCTTCTGGATTTTATTCGCGATGTGCAGCTGAAGATCCCTTTTCCTTAGGCGTGCCCATGCCTTATTTTATTTGGTCTTCTGTTTTTCTTTCATTCCAAAAAAAAAAAAAAATTGTTAAAAAAAAAAAGATGAAAAATTTTTATTTTTCAAAATAAGGGTTTTTAACAACCCAATTCTTCTCTTCTTCTCCACAATTGCAGCCGATTTTCTTCCCATTTTTTTAATAACCCAATTCTTCTCTTATTTTTTCCAATTACAGCCGACTCTCTTACTGTTATTTTAACAACCCAATTCTTTTCTTCTTCTCCAATTTTCAACCGACTCTCCTGTGGCAATTTCCAAGTCCAGTTTAGCCATCTCCGCCGCCGCACCACCACCAATCCAGCTGCCTCCAGTGCTCAGCCACCACCATATTTTGGGGGCGTCGTTGTCTACTTCTTTCTAGTTGCAATCTCCGACTTTCTCGGCAAGATAAGGTCACAGGTGTTCAAACGTGTCGCCGCTACGCCTTGCCGGCCACTTCTCTCCATAGCCGTCGCGAGTTCCATTGCTCAGCCATCACCGCCGCCGCTCTCCACCACTTCGCCTGGCTGATTTTGATTCTTGTTACCGATTTTCCTTCTCATTCGGTTTCAAATTTTCAATTTTTTTTCAAATTTCTGTTTCTGTTTTTCTTTATATTTCCATTGTTCTTTGTGTCATATCCATCTCTTTTCTTTTCTGTTATCTTCTATGAAGTGCTAGGGACTCATCCAAAATTTTTTTAGTACTTTATTTTTTTTTTCAGATTTTTCTGCAATTTCTATTTCTATTCGTGGCTACTGTGCTGTTATTGTACTGTTTTAAATCCTTGGCTTTTGTTCTTCACTGTTTGGTGCTACGTTGATCTTATTTGTTGTACTCTTGCAGTGGTAACTTTATTTGTTTGATCATGACATTGCCGAGTATTCTTTCTTACCCAAATAGTTATTCCCCATTAAGATTTAAGTTTCCTTTTTTGCGATTGAATAAGGGACTAATTGTAGAGATTGTGAATGGGTTAATGAGTTCTATTATTTTTATTTTCTAGTTTGAAAGAATGGGTTGAAATATATCTGTTAAACAATAGTGATATAGGTATGAAGAATTGAAACAATAATGGTTTGCAATGTATGAACTTCATTGAGAATGTGTTTTGACTGAAAGGACATAATGTTGTAGTGTGGCCAACTATGGCATGGTTTTGTGCATTTTCATTATAGTGTTTTTCAACTTTCACATAGTAGCATGTAGTGCACCATGTTATCATGTGCTAGAGATTTTGTTTCTATTCAATTTTTTCCTTTTGCCTAGTCTCATTTGTATTTTATTTCAACCACACTTTCATATTTTTCTTGATGTTTTGGTGTGTTGAACTTCTATTAACTCATTAATCTTTCAAACCCTTTTCAATTTTTCTTTGGATATGCAAATTATAGTAGATTATGATAATCTAAATAAAGAAAGTGATTTGGGCTATAGAGTGACTTTTATTTGGATTACATTGCTCTATCTTTGTGAACTTATACTGTCTCTATCCTAAGTCCTTTCTTATCCTATTTTATTACTATACTTTCTAATCGAGTTTCAAAGATTAAGTTTGGGAGTGTCATTTGCCTTATTATTGATTACTTTCTTTTATGATTTGTAGGTACCCATCGTTTGAGAAGAAGTATTTTTGATTTTCAATTTATGTTGACACTCTCAACCACATGAAAAGACAGCGCACCCTCCTTTCCCTTGGATGTCTTGTCTCATATGTTTGTAATTCAGGGAAGTTATTTTGCGCCCTTATCTTTCTATTTTCACTACTTTTTGTGAATGTGTGCCTATTCTTCATACATTGGGGACAATGTATGATTTAGGTGTGGGGGTGCTCTTGTGCTTTTGTGATTAGCTCATTGGTTTTGAATTATTTTGGTCAAATTTTTTGCAAAATCCCTCAAAGCATGTTTAAAAATTTGAATGACTTCCTTGAAATTCCCAACTCTTTGATACTTGTTTAGAATAACTCTTGGTTAACATGCATTAGTGATTGAGTTGGAAAGCATGAAAAGGGAGAGTATGATTAGCCTTGTTTTGAAAATTTTGTTTAAGCATCTCATTGGTTTTGATGATGGAATTGAATAAGAATATACAATGTTTGAACATTGAACCATTGTGAGTATTTGAGCCTATGAGCACTTTCTTTTTCTTCCTCACATGTTTCTTTGTTGAGTATTGACAAATATGGTATGTTTATTCTAGAACTTGCTTTGTTGTGCATGTCGAGATCACATTGTGGGTTTTTGCTTTGAAATGATAAGGGCGTTTAGGAGTAGCCAATTTTAACTTTCTAAAAAGCCATTCCATTATATATACCTTAGTCAACCAATTTTGAGCCTAAGCTTTTGTTTGTGATAACACCACATCATTAGCCTTAACCTGTTGTTGTTATTTACCATTGTTGAAACCTTTGTCAAGTGTATGTAGGAATGAGTTGCATGATTAAATTTTTATAGATTCCAAAGAAAAGAACCACTTGAAAAAAAAAGAAAAAGAAAAAAATTTTGATAAGAAAAATGAAAAAAATATTCCCTAAAAGGTTTGGACAAAGTAAATGTGCTCCATTGTTTACAAGATGTCCAACGATATGTTCATTAAAAAAAAAAAGAAAGAAAAATAATTAAAAGAAAGAAAAAAAAATAATAAAAAAGTGGTTCTAAAAATGTTACTTGTGTGCTTTTAAATCTTGCAAGAAACTTCCTACATATCTTGATTTGTTTAGCCTAAATTTCCCTTTTGTTTACCTACCATAACCCAAGCCCTATTATAACCCTTTTAAGTCCCTTTGATTTTTGCATAATTCATATTCATTAGTGGTGGAGATGTGATATATAAGCAAGCCTATGGTAATGACATGCTATGTTTGATTTGAGTGCAAAATGAATCCCTAAACACTTTGAGTGAATAGAGTGCAACCTATGAGAAGTTATCAAATGTTGTATATTTGAATTTGATAAAATTGTTGGGATTAATGAGATGCATGTGTTTTGTTTAGAAAATCGGGCTATGAATACTTATCCTTTGAATTGCCATTTCATTCTTGATTTCTAATGTGTTGTGATTTTGGGTTATTTGTGAATGGTATGAAAAATGGAAAGGAATAGAAAGGAAGATATTGATTTATTATATGCTTGAGGACAAGCATAGTTTAGGTGTGGGGATATTTGATAGGATTTAATTTGTTACCATATAATAGGAGCAAAATTATGGTGTTAATGGTTTTATTGGTATGAAATTGGCTAATTTGAAGTGTTTTTGTACAGGAAGCGAAATTGATGGACTAAGGTGAAAAGGTGGAATTTAATGGAGATTTAGATGATTTTTGTAGAAGATCTTTTGGAGCCAAATAGAAGACTATTTTGGATAAAGCTTGCCCACGCCTTAAAGGATGAAGTCTTGGAGGTGAATTTCAAGAGAATGCACGTGACCACGTTTTGAGCTGAGAGAAAGAGCTGATAACTTGAATTTCAAGATTTGAATTTGTCTTTTGATTTCAACTTTTGTAATTCAAGTTAGAATGGATTTGAAGACAATTGATAGGATTAGATAGGATTAGATAGGATAGGTTGGTTGGTTAGGAATTTAAGGTTTAAAGACTTAGATTTGTTGGAAAGATTTTAGGAAGTCTTTAGAGAGGTTGTTAGAGAAGAAAGCTATAAATAGGAGGGTTAGTGAAATTGGAAGACACGAGTCTTTCCTTCAATTTTCTGCAGAATTTTTCCTTTCTTTTGTACTTCTCTTTCATCTTAGAATAAAGTTAGAATAGTTTTGCTACCATGAGTGGCTAAATTACTTCCATTCCGTTCCAAGGGTTGTTAATGCCAATATATTTAGTGAGGTTTTGTTCATAGTTTCATAATCTTTTGCATTCAAGTAATCATTAGTTCTTGCATTATGGTTTTTTTATGGATTTTGAATGATAAATAAATTGACAACTTATTTTCATTTTTCCTCCTATAGCTATCTATTTGTTCTTGATCCGTAATTGTCCGGAATAATTAGTACAAGTAGCACTTAAATCTTTTTGCGTGTGTAAAGTGACAGTAATCATGCATTTATGATTTAAAGGGAATTAATGATACAAAGATTTTCAATTGCAGCTATCTCAATTGTTAATTTTTGTTTTAACTGTTTTCAAAGTTCTTAGTGCTACTATCAAATGATATGGAATTCTATCGCCCCCAGTCATTTGTTAGTAAGGTTTGTTGTGAATGCTAGGTTCAAACGAATAGAATAGGAAAATTCAAAATGTTGTAATGGCTATCCTGCGAAATTTTTGGTTAAATGCTTGAATGAAAAAGTGTCTTTAGAATCCTATGATCTAGATATATTTGGTACAAATACACTTCCTTAGATCGGAACCTGGTAAGACTGAAGTATTTCTTTTACATATTTCTAGTAATTTCTTTTATAATTTTCTTTTATTTTTGGTACTAAACTTCTTCTTTTATTTTTCTTTTTATCTCAATTGCTAAGAAACCCCCTCAACACATAGCTCCCTGTGGGATTCGAACTGGTCCACTACTACTACAAATCAATTGTAGCTAGTTTGAAAATTTGAATTAATTTTGGTGGCTTCGACAACCCGACCAATACCATTCACAAATAACCCAAAATCACAACACATTAGAAATCAAAATTGAAATGACAATTCAAAGGATAAGTATTCATAGCCCAATTTTTTAAACAAAACACATGCATCTCATTAATCCCAACAATTTTATCGAAATCATATATACAACATTTGATAACCTCTCACAAGTTGCACTCTATTCACTCAAAGTGTTTAGGGATTCATTTAGCACTCAAATCAAACATAGCATGTCATTACCATAGGCTTGCTTATATATCACATCTCTACTACTAAAGAATATGAATTTATGCAAAAATGAAAGGGACTTAAAAGGGTTGTAACGGGGTTTAGGTTAAGGTAGGTAAAAAGGAAAATTTAGGCTACACAAATCAAGATATGTAGGAACTTTCTTGCAAAATTTAAAGGAAACACAAGTAACATTTTAGAACCACTTTTTTATTCTCCTCTTTGTTTGTTTGTTTGTTTTTTTTTTTCTGAATATAGTTGGACATCTTGTAAACACTGGAGCACATTTACTTTGTCCAAACCTTTCAAGGAATACCTTTTTACTTCTTCCTTTTTTCCTTTTTTTTTCAAATGGTTCTTTTCTTTGGAATCAATAAGAATTCAATCATACAACTCATTCCTACATACACTTGACAAAGGTTCAATGATGGTAAACAACAACGGGTTGAGGCTAATGATGTGGTGTTATCACAAAGAAAAGCTTAGGCTCAAAATTGGTTGACTAGGATATATCTAATGGAATGGATTTTTAGTAAGTTTAAATTGGCTACTCCTAAATGCCCTTATCATTTCAAAGCATAAACCCACAATGTGATCTCGACATGCAACAACAAAGCAAGTTCTAGAATAAACATACCATATTTGTCCACACTTAACAAATAAATATGTGAGCAAGAAAAAGAAAATGCTCATAGGCTCAAATACTCACAATAGGTTCAAAAGCTCAAACATTGTATATCCTTTTTCAATTCCATCATCAAAACCAATGAGATGCTTAAACAAAATTTTCAAAACAAGGCTAATCATACTCTCCCTTTTCATGCTTTCCAACTTAATCACTAATGCATGTTAACCAAGAGTTATTCTAACCAAGTATCAAAGAGTTGGGAATTTCAAGGAAGTCATTCAAATTTTTAAACATGCTTTGAGGGATTTGAAAAAACTTTTACCAAAATAATTCAAAATCACAAAAGCACAATAACACCCCCCCATACCTAAATCATACATTGTCCCCTATGTGTGAAGAATATGCACACAATTCATAAAAGAAACATAAAAAGAAAGACAAGTAAACAAAACTCCTCTGAATTGCGGCACAAGCAACGGGCACTATGGTGTGAGAGGATAGGGCGGCATGATGGAGCACTGAAATGACAATCTTTACAAGGTAAAGTGCATCTTCAAAGGCAATAATCAAACTATCACAAAGATAAAGAAACAAATTCAGAAAAATGTATGAACTGCACTTTAAACCATATTATCATATTATAATCATATACTCCAATTATCAAAGGGTATTCATCCAGAGCTTAGCCTTGACATGTATGCTTGGTTAAAGTGATTGTTTCCAAATTCCACACAAATAATTCGTCAGAGTAGCACAAAAACCAGTCCTAAATATAACAATCCAGCAGCCGCAAACAAACAAACATTGTAGAAAAATTGAAAGAAAAATAAAGGAAAAGAAACTTGACGAGGCCGTAGCAATTCAAAAAAGACAAAAGAAAATAAAAGAATGCAACACAAAGGCAAAACAAAACACAAAAGGAAAACAAGAAAATAGCAGCAAAAATAGAAAACTAAACGTCGCAAAAGTTCAAACAAAGTTAGAATTGTTCAAATCCAATTTATAGTCATAGAAAAAGGGTAGCTGCACTTTCAACTCTAATGGCCACATAGGAAAGATGTCCGAAGGCCTCCAAATATTCTTCCTGAAGAAGGAGTCAGAGCCGCCGCAAAAACAAAAAGAAAAACGAGAAAGCCACATAGAATGGACTAGATAAATACTATAAGAAAAAAAACTAAAATATAAAGATAACAGAAAAAAAAATGAAACCGATGGGGAGAAGGAAAAATCTGCAAGAAGAAAAAAATGGCTGCCGTGGGAGGAGGCTGAACTTGCAGTGGCAATGGAGACAGCACAACGGAACTTGCGATGGAGAGGTGGAGTGGCTGAACTACGACGGCGGTGATGGCTATGATGCCGCGGCTAAGCGATGGAACTCACTGCGGCTATGATGCCGGAGCCAGAGAAGACCGATGGGTTGAGGAGTGGCAGGGTTGTTGTGGGCTTCGTTGGTGGTGCGGCGGCGACGATGCTGCTGGACTTGTACTTGGGAGTCAGTGAGAGGCGGCTGCAAATTGGAGAAGAAGAGAAATTATTGAAAAGAATTGGGTTTGTAAAACCCTTATTTGATTTAAATTTTTTTTTTGGAATGAAATCATGAACAAAAAAAAACAAAAAACTTGATAAAATAAGGCGTGGGCACGCCTAATAAAATGGATTCTTTGAGGACATAAGGAATAAAATGCAGAAGACTATGGATGTTAAGGCGTGGGCACGCTTAAGAAGGTGATGTCTTCTGGATTTTTCTCTTTTTTTATTTTATTTTTTATTTTTTTAACACATAAAACCTTCATTGCAAAAACAATTAAAATCATTAGTTATATAAAGAAAAGAAAGAAAAGAAAGAAAGATTGAGTTGCCTCCCAATAAGCGCCTCTCTTTGGTGTCTTTGGCTAGACATTGCCTTGGTTTCATTTGTTGTAATTTGGATGTACCAAGTTGACCTCCTCTTCATTAGACACTTCACAATTGTCAAGAAAAGGTTTGAACTGTGTCTATTAACTTTGAGAGTTTTGTTAGTCTCCAAATTTGCAATATCAAAAACACCATGAGGATAAACATTGGTTACCACATAAGGTCCAAACCATCTTGATTTTAGCTTACCTGGCATAAACTTCAACTTTGAATCAAAAAGTAGTAAATTTTGGCCCATGTAAAAGTCTTTACGTTGCAGAAGCTTGTCATGGAGTAGTTTTGTGCGCTCCTTATAAATCCTTGCATTGTCATAGGCCTCCAGACGGATCTCTTCTAACTCTTGGAGTTGTAACTTTTTTTCAATTCCAGCCTCATTAAGGTCCAAGTTGCAATGTTTAACTACCCAAAAAGAACGATGTTCAATTTCAACTGGTAAATGACAGAACTTACCGTATACCAACCGATAAGGCGACATGCCAATGGGAGTTTTGTATGCTGTGCGATAAGCCCATAATGCATCTTCCAAATGGATACTCCAATCTTTCCGATTTGGTTTAACCATTTTCTCCAAAATGTTCTTGATTTCTCAATTGGAGACTTCAGCTTGCCCATTTGTTTGTGGATGTTTGGCAACCGGATGTTGAACGCCATATTTGTGCATCAAAGCTTCAACATTGCGGTTACAAAAGTGTGTCCCTTGATCACTGATTATGGCTCGAGGAGTTCCAAACCTACTAAAGATGTTAGATTTGAGGAAGCCTACAACAACCTTAGAGTCATTAGTTCGGGTAGCTTTCGCTTCTACCCACTTAGAGACATAATCCACAGCCAACAAAATATAGTAAAAACCAAAAGAGTTAGGAAAAGGTCCCATAAAGTCCATACCCCACACATCAAAAATTTCACAAAACAAAACAAGAGTTTTTTTTTTTCGAAACGATAGAATTTTCATTGATTAAATAATCGGAACTGTACAAATCTTAGCCAGAAAGGCTAAAAATGATCTCCTTGGTCTAATGTATTAGCCAAGGAGGACAATGGAAAAATGGTTGGGATTACCACTATCCATTAGTTACAAAGGAGAGTTAGCCGAGTAATAGCTAACAATAAATCTAACCTATGCAATGTCAATAAACTATAATAACAAAAGGATTGCCTAAAGCTTAATGTGATGAGATATAGTGTAGAAAGCAAACTTCAACTAAATGACTAAATTTGGACACTATATCTGGAAACATCATTCGCAATCTAATCGCTCTACCTATTACAAAAGAGTATTCTAGCTAACATAACAAGGAACCGGCAACTTATGGGGCAAGCAATATGCTGCCATCTTCAAAAGGAGTTCAGCCCTGCCAAAATAGTTAGCCCAAACAAAGAAGGCAGTCGGCCCGGAAGAGAACGAAAGTCGCTAGCCAAATTCAGTCTTGCCTTGATGATCAATGCGAATAAAGCGAGGAAAGACACTTGATGGAGGTAAATAACCGATGATTTAAAGAAAGAACCAGCAGAACTTGCAGACCATTAGACAAAGATGATTGCTTGGCATCAAGTAAGTATGTAAAAGCTTGCGGAAACCATCATGGGTAATCAGCATAACAAGACTCCAGCTCAAAACAGAGACTTACTATTTTCCAACAACCGTTCTTTGATGTATCTTTAGTCAGGAGAAACAAACAAATCATGAGTAATCAAACAAACCCCCCAGGAAAAGACTCGACTATGACTTGAAGGGAACAATTAGCAAAACATAATGGGACAGAGAGCAATGTGTAGAAAAACACAAATACAGCCAAAGAATTTCGTAAAACCTTTGGATGCTATACTCAGATCCAGAAGGTGTATAGATAGATCTACTGCGACCTCCTAATGATGATTCCTCCTATCTTTTCTCCTCTCTCTCTTCTCTCTTTTTTTTTTCTTCTTTTTTTTTCCTTTTTTTTTCCTTTTTCTTCCATGTTTACATTTTCCTCTGTTTTCCTTTTTTTTCCCTTGTCTTGGTTTTTTTCCTCTTTTTTTTTCCCCTTTCCCCCCCCCTTTTTTTTCTCGCTCGTTAATATCCAATCAGCCAACTTAATAATGATGAGCACTATAGGGATCAGAAGATCTTGAATAGTACATTTACATATTAATGAAAAGAGAATAATCATAGAGGCATATAGTACTAGCTTTGCATATGTGTTAGCCATGTGGAATGAAGAAAGCTATTCAAAAAAGTGCAAGTCATCTACCACTTTAAACCAGGGATAACTACTTGAAGACAAGGTTAAGGTGGCTATGCTTACTTAACACCAAAGAGATATCCTAATGATCAATCTTTGAAGAGATGTTGAGTATGCAATTCAGTCTAGAGAAGAATATAACTATCCTATCTTTTTGTTGTATTTTGCTGTTTTTTTTCCCCCCTTTTTTTTGTGGTTTTTTTTCCCCTTGTTTTTTTTTTCCTTGTTTTTTTTTTCCCGGCCTTTCTTTTTTGCGGTCCATTCTTTTTCCTCTTCCAATTCTAGCAGAACAGAGTCCTTAAGGAAACAAGATGGCTTTATAGAACTTCCTTGCCATTACCAAATGTGACATGAAGGCAAACAACTTCTAATAATCCATGTTGACTCTCCTTTGGCATTTTGTAAAATCCAGATGATACAAATGGCAAGCTGTGAAATCCAAATGGCAAAGCCAATCCTTGAATTGGCAAAGTCAATTGCAATCTGTGAAAACACAACCACAAGTGACCAAGGCATGTAGCTTGACAACCCAATTTTCTTTGCAACAATTTATCAAACACGTTTAGTGCTTCCAAGACAGATTTTGGAGAAACCGGAGCCAAGAGTTAATGGGATCCCAGTACTCATCCAATCCAGCACTTCAGTAAGCCAATAACTAGTATTGATACTAGATAGTCCACGATCACCAATTAACAAGCAAAACAGCTTTTTCTCCATAAAAACAAAGACCCAAGGATAGCCAAGTAAATAGGAGACATGCTAATCTGGCAAGTAACGCGGATCACTATTTACCATGCACAAGCATTCCAAAAAACTCACTAAAACCAAGGTCATAAACATCCTCAGAGAAGCAAGAAAAAAAACCAAGATGCTTGACAAGTGACCAAGTGTGAAATCGCATCCACAAGTGTCCAAGGCAAGTAGCTTGACATCCCCCTTTTCTCTTCAACCTTTTATCAAACACTTTTAGTGCTTTCAAGACCGAGTTTGGAGCAACAGATCTAAAAATTACGGGATCCCAGTACTCACCAATCCAAAGACTTCAATAAACCAAAAAATAATATTTATACTAGATAGTCCACTAGACACTAATTAACAAGCAAAAGCCGCCGTATTTCCTCCAGAAATAATTAAAAACACAATGGTTGCCAAGAAAATAGAAGACATGCTAATCCGGCCACTAACCGCAGTACACTATTTACCATGCACAAATAAACCCAATACTCACTAAATACCAAGGTCAGAAACATCCCTAGAGAAGTAAGAAAAAAACCAAGATGCTTACCTAAGTTAGCCATGCTCCTCGGTCGGTGGGAGTTTTTCGCTTGATTGGATGAGGTCCAGATGGAACACTTTCTTCAAACTGTGCCCCGTGATTATCCTCGTCTGGAACATGTTGATTCCCTCTTCACATAATTAATCTTGCTTGAAGCCAAAAGTTATATCATGGCATGGGACTGCCAAGTAGCTTGTGAGGAGAGTAAACCTTGACTGCGGAAGAGACCTTAAGCAAATAGCTAATTGGGACCTTTTTAACTATCTTGACACATTTGGTTATAACCCTTGACCCGAATACAAGAAAGAAGGCAAACCCACCCTTAATTTTTTGGAGACCCCTAAAGCCTATCATGGAAGGGGAAGCACAAAGGGTGTCAAAAACTAGAGAAGAAATAGAACTCTAAGCATGAAGAAAGAAGACAGCACCGCGGCTTTATGAAGTGTTCCATTTCACGTAACCTCTGCATAATATGGGCATTGCCAATAGTTGGCGGAGCAGCCTCAAATGAGAAAACCATTGTGATCTCCTTTTGATTTTAAAATGATGATGATAATGCCACCACGTTGGAACCAATCGTTACTGACCACTGGGGTTGCCATTTTGTTGCATCTTTGCCTGAGAAGAGGAAGGCCAGTTGAAGTCAGACCTTGGGGCATGATACCAAAGCAAAATAACTCAAGGTTAAAGTATATACAGAATCAATGAGACCTCAAAAATTATGAAAAAAACAGTCATCAGGCGGCTCTAATAGCTAGCTGGACTTATGTACATTCTACAAAAACTAAAACTTCTGTATGCACCAGTGGGCAAATGGAGAAAACTTTCTAAGGACCTCTAAACTAATGAACAGAAGATATCTAAAAAATTTGAAGTATCCTTCCCTAGAATCTCCTGGTATTCCCGCCATTCCGACATTGCCTTGGATACCACTTCAATTGCCGGTTCACGGATTCCCTCAAATAACCAAAGATTACGTGTTTTCCATAACATCCAAAGGATGTATACAGAAAGAGTAATGCGGTCCTTATTGATAGAGTTATTCCTCAAAGCACTTAAAGCTTCCCACCAATACCGGAAACATGAGTGTTCTTGTCTTTACCCGTCTCAATTGACAGGGGAGAGTCTCCACACCATAGCTGCCCTATCGCACATAAAAAGGGCGTGCTCAATGGTTTCCTCATACAATCCACAGCAACCACAGATGGGATCTTGCAGGATTTGGCGTTTACTCAAAGCTTTTTTGGTAGGCAAAATTCCATGGCAGCAGCGCCATAAGAAAAGTTTCAATTTTCCTTTGACCTGAAGATTCCAAATTTTGCTCCACATACGGTTGGCTACATTCAAACTGGAGCTACTAGTTGCTGTATTTACATCTGCTTGCTCTCGATGTTGTTCCATGGCTACCTGATATGCCGAGTGAACCTTGAAAACACCTTTACTGTCATGTTGCCAAATTAGCTTATCTGGACCCGCCTCCCGGTTCAAGGGAATACTAGAAATTGCTTCTGCATCTTCTGGGTGGAAAATCTGATCAATCAGGGATTGGTTCCATTCTTTCCCTTCTTCCTTCATTAGTTGATGGCACCAAATGATGGACTCATCATTCTATACTTTTGGAAGTGGCCTAAAATTTGCTCTATGTGCCAACCATGGCGACTCCCATATTCTAATTTCTTTGCCGTCTCCAACTTGATATCTCATCCCCTTTTCTGATATATGTTTTGCTCCCATCCAACTTCTCCAAAGCCAAGATGCATTGTTGTGGACTTTGGCTTTCATCATTGTGCAGTGGGGATAGTATCTCGCCTTCATAACACGACTCAAAAGTAAATTGGGGGACTGGATTAACCGCCATAGCTGTTTTGCTAATAAGGAATCATTGAACACTTGTATATCCTGAAAATCAAGGCCACCCATCCCTTTCGGAAGTGTTAGTTTTGCCCAGGCTCTCCAATGAATTTTGTGTCCATTATTTACATTAGAGCCCCGCCAAAAATTTGCCGTCTCCTTTGCTCAAAGCTTTGCATATGCCAACTGGTAATTTAAAGCATGACATTACATAAATAGGTAAGGAATTAAGGACGGATTTGATGAGAATTTCTTTACCTGCTTGACTCAAGAATTGAGTTTTCCAGTTACCTATTCTTTTCTTAGCCGCATCAATGACGTACGCAAAGAACTCTTTTTTTGATTTGCCAATTCCCAAAGGCAACCCTAGGTATCTCGCACTTCTTTGTTCCTTTATCCCCTTAAAAATGTGAACAATGGCAGATTTCTCTTGACTGTCTAAATGCCTGCTGAAAATAACAGAGGATTTAGTAAGATTGACCTGCTGCCCGGATGCCTCACAGTACTTATCAATGATTAGTCTAATTTGCCGAGCTTATTCTACTGTAGCTTCCCCAAAAAGTAGGGAATCATCTGCAAAAAAGAGATGAGTGAGGAGTGGACTATTACGACATAATCTCATGCCCTTATAGGCCCCCTCATTAACTGCCTTTCTAATTAAAAAAGAGAACACTTCTGAAAGAATGATAAATAAGTAAGGAGATAACGGATCGCCTTGTCTAATGCCTCTTGAGGATTGCACATAGCCACTAACCTCTCCGTTTATGCTAAAGGAAAAGGATGAGGTACTAATGCAAGTTATGATCCAATCTATAAATTTTTGTGCATATCCCATCTGATGTAGAACTTGAGATAAAAAACCCCATTCCACTCGATCAAAGGCCTTTGTCATATCCAATTTTAAAGCCATGAAACTCCGTCCTGATTTTTTTAGGCTCTTGATGTAATGTATGCATTCATGCGCAATAACCACATTATCTGTGATTTGCCTTCCATGTACAAAAGCCGCTTAGCTTTCATGGATGCATACATTGAGGCAAGGTTTCATTCTTTCAGCTAGTATCTTAGAGATTATTTTGTACACAACATTGCATAGACTAATGGGCCTATATTGGGCTATGTGGGTTGGGCTCTGTATTTTGGGAATGAGTGTTATAAGTGTATGGTTGACACTTTTGAGCATTCTAGAGTGGACAAAAAAACTTTTGACAGCAAAAATAATATCATTTTGGACTACCTGCCAATAATGTTGAAAGAAAAGGGGGGTCATACCATCTGGGCCTGGAGACTTATTAGGATTCATACCGAACAAAGCATTACGGATTTCTACATCCTCAACTGGTCTGGTAAGTCTCCGGTTCATTGCACTTGAGATCGACGTTGGCATACCTAGCAAGAAAGCTGAATTAGTAATGGGAAGTGAAGTAGTAAAGAGTTTAGAGTAAAATTCTGATACTACCCTCCTGATTTCTTCTGGGTTAGTGCAAATCCTGCCATTATCTTCCACCAGTTGATCAATTGCATTCAATCTTCTTCGTTGCATTGTAGAGGCATGGAAATATTTAGTGTTCTTATCACCCTCTTTAAGCCATTGAATGCGGGCTTTTTTATGCCAATATTGTTCCTCTTCACTATAAGCCTTGTGCAATTCCTTTCTTAGCAACTTCCAAAGTTGCCAATCCCTTGTGTTTCCTTGCTGGCCCATCCATTCCATTTGCTCTTTGATCACCCTTATCTTCCTTGCCGCATTAATATTTTCATCATTGGCCCATTTTAACAACTCAATTCGGCACTGTTTGATTTTTGCTGTGATTTGGTACATTGGGGCACCACCTTGAGTCCGAGACCATGCTTGGACCACTATGTCTCCTGCTCCTTCTTTTTGAGTCCATCTTCTGTCAAAGTAGAATCTTCTTTTTTGTCTAGACACCTCCCTAGACGTATGCAATAAAAGTAAAGAATGATCTGATGTTTGTTTCTCCAAATGACTGACCATTGCAGTAGGATAGGTGAGCATCCACTCAGCTGAACCAAAGAAACGATCAAGTCGTTCTTCGACAAAACCCTCATGCTCCCTATTATTTGCCCATGTGTAGGGTCTTCCTAAAAACCCTAGATCCGCCATGCCCATGTTTGTGATGAAGTCCCTAAAGCACTGAAAACTGGACTCCGAACGGCATTGACCACCTCTTTTTTCTGTGTGATCCACAAGGTCATTGAAGTCTCCACCCATGACCCAGTTTTTCCCCCATTTATTTTTGGCTTGTAGTAGATATTCCCATTGGCGAGTTCGGACTCTTGGGTCCGTACTTGCATATTCAAAAATTATCCAAAAAAGCTCTTGATCTCCCTTTTTATGAGCTTGAACTTCAAAGCAAAAATCCGATGATAGGACTTGTTTTATTTCCATATTTTCACTCCAAAAAAGCAAAAGGCCTCCTCTTGTACCCAATGGATCCACAGCTTTCCAACGGCTTTGGATACGGGAGTTTTGTTTAGTTTCACTAATAAAAACTATGTCCGGGAGGTGGAATCTTAGAGTTTCCTTAAGTTGAGAAATGGTAGAGGGCCCTCCTAGACCTCTACAATTCCAGACACAAAATTTCATTGATCATCTTGGGGCCATTTTAGGCTGGCTTCCTCCACCTGCATTTCCCGAATGATGATGCCTTGTGACCGACGTTTCTGGCTTCTGGCTTGTCCTTTTTCATTATCTGTTTCATTCTCATTTTCAAAAATGGGCCCTTTTCTTTTGTCCCCTACCCGATTGTGAGATGGCACTAAAGATGGAATTCTCTTTAGGTTTTGGTTTCGGGACTCACTTGTGCGATGCCATTTCCTTGTTCTAATACCCGGGACATTGGCTACCCTAGCGGCTACACTTTGATTAGCTACTTGAGGATCTTGTGAGTCATTCGCTACGGGGGGCATTAATAACATAGGAACATTGATCAGGTTTTGTTCCATCTCCGCAATTTCAGCCTCCAAAGTCAAGTTTTCCTTTAGCACTTCAGTCTCCCTGTCAGGTTCCCTCACATTATCCTGCGGAACCCTATCCAAGTCCATTGTAGCCCCTTCCTTAGGAGGTGCCACTAGTAACACACTCTTTGCTACATTGGGCTCCAATAAGGGAGGTGTTGGGCTTGTTGTTTCCGCTTGTGGGATCAAATTTATGTTAGTGCCAATATTGGACGCTTGACCTCCTGACTGACCTTGTTTATTACCATTTTTGCTGTTTCCAATGCTGCTCCAGCCCTTAGTTGCCTCTGCTCTCATCCAATCTTCATATTGCTCCTCTTTTAGAGAATTGGTTTTGCAATCCTCAGTGCGATGCCAACATGATATCTCCGTATGGCCAATTTGGCCACAATAGAAGCAGAAGTTCAGCAGCTTCTCATATTTGAAGTATACCCAGCAGCTTTATTCTTGGAGTTTAATTATAGTACCTCTTGGTAGGGGGTGGTCCACCTGAATAGAAACGTAGAGCTTTAGGTAGTGACCATCTTTGCTGCCCGTTTCCGGAATCACCACATCCCACACCTTGTGGAATAATTTGCCCAATTTGAACCCGGCTTCCCGGGACATCCATTGGCTTGGGACGTTCCAAACCTGAATCCATAGATCAATGGTATTGAACTCCTCAGTTTTGATGTTCAGCTTAGGGCTCCATTCTTTCAGGATTAAGTACTGATTATCAAAGGTCCATTGCCTACCATTCAACACCTTTCTTTTATCTTCTTGGCTGGTAAAGACAAACTGAAACAGATTTGGACATCTCTCAATTACTGAAAAAACTTCCATTTATAGGCCATATTTTGCCCAGAGTAGTTTTTAGGGCCATAAAATTAGCCTTTTATCCCCAAAAATTTTACCCATTAAGCTCCGTTCACATCTTTCCTTGTTTAGTGTAACATCTTCATTTTGTAGCTCTATTCCTAGCTCTTCGGCAGCAGAAAGCTTACATTTTTGAAGTTTAGCAAGAATTTCTTCCTCCATTTGCAAAACTGGTCAGCGTTCCCGTACTGTAGACTTTGATAGGGCGAAACCCAAAACAGCAGCAATGGGACTGAAACCGCAGCTCTACTGGTCGCCTCTTCGTGCGCTGCACCGTAGTGAAGGACAGCTGAGAAGAACAGCTTGAATGTAGGTACTTAGTGGCTATACAATCATCAAGGTAAAGCACCTCCCCGCTTGTGTCAATGTAGGGTGAACTGAACTTCCACTCGAAGAGCACAACTGATCGATTGGAGCTTCCTAAAACGTAGGTATTTTTTGATATATTTCTGTCTTCAGTGACTCACTGTAATTTGTTCGACAAAGGTTAAGTGGGTTCTTTATGATAGGTATTCACTAGAGAAAACATGATCTGAAATGGATGGGCTTAATGTGATCAAGATAACCCCATCTAGAGGACAGTGTTCTTCAAGGAAGAAGAGAAGGGCACTCTACAGGAGAGAAGGGCACTCTACGGGAGAGAAGTCCGAACTTTTCTTTTGAAAAAGAGAAAGTATAACAAAACAGGAGTTTGAGGCATTTCATTTCTACGCGATAAACCCATCCTTTGACATCTTTGACAACTCTTGCAAAAATGAAAAGCATCTTTAAACAATGTTTGCCAATAAGTACCGCTATCAACAATTTTCCTAGCAGTCTTTTTGGGGCCAAAATGTCCACCACATGCATGATTATGACAATAAGCAAGTATGGAATGAATCTCCTCATTAGACACACATCTACGGATGATTTGGTCTGAACCTATTTTCCATAAATAAGGATCATCCCATATATAATATTTAGAGTCACTTTTAAGTTTAACCCTAACCCTTTTAGCCCTACTTTTATCATTCGACAGTTTACCCATGACAATAAAATTCACAATATCTGCATACCATGGTTCATTACCTCCTAGCTGAAATAGGTGTTCATCAGGAAATACCTCAGAAATTGATAATGGCTCTTGTTCACGCACCAATCTGCTCAAATGATCAGCTACAGAATTATCTACTCCTTTGCGATCCTTGATCTCCCAATCAAACTCTTGGAGCAGCAAAATCCAGCGAATGAGTCTTGGTTTGGACTCCTTTTTTGACGAGAGATATTTAAGAGCTGCATGGTTAGAGTAAACAATAACTTTAGATACTAATAAATAAGACCTAAACTTATCAAAAGCAAAGACAATGGCCAGAAGCTCCTTTTTAGTGGTGGAGTAATTGCATTGTGCAGGGTTCAAAGTCCTCGATGTATAATAGATCACATGGCTACTCTTTCCATCCCTTTGACCTAGAACAGCCCCTACAGTATATTGACTTGCATCACACATGAGTTCAAATGGTAAATTCCAATTAGGTGGTTGTATGATTGGTGCAAAAGTGAGCAACGCCTTCAATTTGTCAAAAGCCAATCGACAATTTTCCCCAAATTCAAATGAAACATCTTGTTGCAGAAGTCTTGACAATGGTTGTGCAATTTTTGAAAAATCCTTGATGAACCTCCTATAAAAACCTGTATGACCAAGAAAGCTACGAATCACCCTTACATTAGTGGAGTAAGATAAACTAGTAATTAAATCAATCTTTGCCTTATCTACTTCAATGCCTTTATAGGAAACTACATTACCTAAAACTACCCCTTCTTTAACCATAAAATGACATTTTTCATAGTTAAGAACCAAGTGCGCCTCAATGCAACGTTTCAACACCTTGGTTAAATGATCCAAACATTGATCAAAGAATTGCCATAAACAGTAAAATTATCAATAAAAATCTCAATGCAATTCTCAATCAAAACAGAGAAAATGCCCATCATACATCTTTGAAATGTACCTGGTGCATTGCACAGTCCAAAAGGCATATGACGATAAACAAAAGCTCCAAATGGACAAGTAAAAGTTGTTTTTTCTTGGTCCTCTTGAGCTACCACAATTTGATGATATCCAGAATAACCATCCAAGAAACAAAAGAAAACTTTACCTGCCAATCTTTCTAGCATCTCATCAATGAAAGGAAGTGGAATATGATCTTTCCTTGTGGCTGAATTCAATTTCCTAAAATCAATGCACATCCTCCACCCATTTTGGAGTCTCATGGGCACTAGCTCATTCTTCTCATTTTGAACGAGTGAAATTTCCGTCTTCTTGAGTACTCATGCACCGGGCTAACCATCGGCTATCAGAAATTGGGTAGATGATGCCCAATTCTAGCAACTTGAGAATTTCTTTCTTGACGACTTCCTTCATGGCTGGATTGAGTTTACATTGCATTTCCCTTATAGGCTTGGCATCAGGCTCTAACAAAATACGATGCATGCAAATTGAAGGACTAATTCCTTTTATGTCTGCCAAAGTTCATCTAATGGCTATTTTAAATTCTCTTAAAACTCACAAGAGCTTTTCTTCTTGGACCTTGGTTAAATCCTTTGCAATTATCACTGGTAAAGTCTCATCTGCTCCCAAATACACATACTTCAAATGTTTGGGGAGAGACTTCAATTCTAACTTTGGAGCCTGTTCAATAGAAGGGAAAATTTTCTCATCAGAAGCTGGTAATGGTAAAAAGGAATTCTCAAACCTGTTAGGGACTTCTGGAACTCAGTACAATGACATGATTGCTTCTTGAATCTCCTCATTACTCTCCAGTGTCGCATCACTATCCATGTTCCCATTTTGCAACACAAAGTCTAATCATCTTTCACAAAATTCGGCTCAAAATTAGCTTGTACAATAGAGTCAACAATTCTGATATGACAAACAGATTTAGTATCCATTGGATATTTCATTGCTTCCATAATGTTAAATATAGCTACTTCACCATCAAACTCAAGAGACAATGTACCCCTATGCACATCTATCTTAGTTCGCGCAATGCTCATGAATGGTCAACCAAATAAAATAATACCAGAATTTGTAGAATGATCATCATCCATGTCAACAATGTAAAAATCAGCAGGGAAAACAAAATCATTTACCCTAATTAAGACATCTCCAACAAGACCTTCAGGATAAATATTGGACCTATCAGCTAATTGAATTATCACCCTTGTTTCTTTTAAAGGTCCTAAATTAAGAGATCTAAAAATGGACGAAGGCATAACATTTATGGATGCACCTAGATCAAGCATACTTTTTTCTATCTTATGATTGCCTATTATGCAATGTATAGTGAACATACCCGGATCTTTGCACTTTTGAGGTAATTTTCTTTGAAGAACTGCCGAAACATTCTCACCAACCCTTATTTTCTCATTAGTCTTTAATTTATTCCGGTTGGTGCATAATCTTTTCAGAAATTTGGCATACTTCGATATTTGCTTAATTGCATCGATTAGTGGTATGTTGATCTCTACCCTTTGAAAAGTATCCAGAATCTCTTCCTCAGTGCCTTCTTTCTTCAACCTTGCTAACTTGCTAGGAAAAGGAGGAGCAATCACAATTTTGGATTTAGGTTCATGAATTTTACTATTTACCTCTTTGATTGGTGGTTGGAATTTTTCAATGTTCTCTTCCAATTGTTTCTCTTTAGCTTTAACATCCACTTGTGGTGATGTATTTTGCAATTCTTTTCCACTTCTAAGAGTCATGGCACTAGCATTCTCTCGTGGGTTGATCACAACTTGTGTTGGGAGCTTCCCTTTATTTCCTTCAACATTACTTGAAGAAACTGCCATTTGAGATATCTGAGATTCTAAATTCCGAATACTTGCCCTCATTTCTTGTTGGGATCTTTGAAATTCCTATTGAAGACATATCACTGAATTAGAAAAGGTTTTCAAATTATCCTCAAGAAATGCCCCTTGTTTGGATGTTGATGGTTGTGAATGTGATGGGTGTCTCGCTTGATATGGTTGTTGAAACCCAGATGGCTTGGATGAATAACTCAAGTTTGGATGATCCCTCCACCCCGGATTGTACGTGTTTGAGTAAGGATCATATCTCTGTTGGGGTGAGCCTGGAAATCCCCCAGTAGCATTCACAAATTCACTTGTGTCTTCTTGAAGAGTTGGGCATAAATCAGTTGAATGCCCAAGAATAGCACATATTCCACAAGTTTTGACTTGTTGATTTTGGCCTGAAACCAACTTTTCAAGGAGAGTAGTTATAACCTCAAGTTTTCTATCAGAACTAGAAGTGCTCACCTCATTTACTTTCATTGGGAAATTATCTTGTTGATTCCCAAATTGTTGTGCATTTGTTGCCATATTTGATATCAGATTTCTTGCTTCAGCAGGAGTCTTGTTCACTAGAGCACCTCCACTTGCAGCATCCATCATATTTCGGTCTATGATAGAAAGACCTTCATAGAAATATGGTATCAGAAATTGCTCAGGAATTTGGTGCTGAGGACAACTCGCACACATGAGTTTGACGAATTCCACAAATGTCCTTTATGATAGTCACGGCTCTTAAAGTATGGAAAAACTTCTCTTAAAATTGCCGCTTCAGCTCATCCCATGTGGTGATTGAGTCAGAAGGCAGATAATATAACCAATCTTTAGCCTTGTCTGCCAAAGAAAACGAAAAAGCCCTTAACTTAATCTGCTCTTCGGATACCCCTTGTGGTTTCATGGTGGAGCATACCACATGAAATTCCTTCAGATGTTTGTGGGGGTCTTCACTTGCAAGGCCACGAAAACTGGAAGTAAATGTATCAATCCAGATTTTAGTTCAAATGCTACCTCAAGGTTAGGATATTGAATAGCAAGTGGCTGTTGTGTTACGTCAGGAGCTGCTAACTCCCGCAAAGTTCTTTCTGCAGTCATTGGTTCTTCTTCTTCACTATTTTTTTCCTCAAAATCTCTTGAGGTCTCAGCCAAATCAGTTGTTAAATTTAAACTTGGAAAAGACACTTGATGAGCTCGTTCTCTAGCTTCCTTTCATAATTGTTTGGCAATCTTCTCGATCTCTGGGTTGTATTGAAGTTGGCCTGTATGAGAAGAACAAGACATAAACTAGTACAAATGAAAGGAGATTAAAAGTGAAAGAAAAGAAAGAACAAAAAAATAAAAATTCAGAGAAACAAATCACAAATGACACCAGTCCCCGGCAACGGCGCCAAAATTTGGTGTGTCATTAAACCATCAAAAATAAATTCCAACTTTCAAACCTTCCGAAGTATAGCGTGAGTCGGGTTGTCTCCTCAGGGAATGGTGGATTTATCTCTCAACAAAATAATTTGGGGGTTGTTTTAGGACAATACTAAAAATGAAAAAATGCAAAAATTCAAAATAACAAATTAAGACTAAATATAATAATTAATGCAGAATTTAAAATAGTAAAATTCAATAATTAACAAGCTCTAGTTAAAGCAATAATTTTAGGATTGGTTCATTCAATTGGTCATTGACACAAGATTAATCTTATAGATCCACAAATAAATTGGTTAAAGTCACTTAGTACCACCACGCAACCAATTTCTCCTTATTTTGTTGGCAATTAAGAGACCATCATTAATTACTTCTCTTGTTGGTAAATAATTTAGGTACCACTATAGAATTCAATTTACCCACAGCATTAAGATTTAAAGAAACCCAATTCTAACAAACAAACTCATACCATGGTTGTTTTAATTAGATTGTTATCCCTTGACAAAATTGAATCACTTACCAAGTAATAATCATGTCAATTGCTGCTTCACTAAAACAATTAAACCTTGATGGTCTAGTTAGCAATAGATTATCTTTTCAATCAAATAATGGTACCAATTATCTAATTCAACAACACAATCATCAATAATCAATCGCAAGAAATAAACAAATACCCATGAATTTATAAAAACATTAAAAACAATAAGTCTCACAATTGTTGTAGAACCATCCTTCAATTATCCTTCAACTAGAAGATGAATTTAGTTGCTTGACATGATTAATGAAAAACAAAGTAAAGAGGAGAAAAGAAAAGAATGAAAGAAGAATGGGAGAGGAAAGAGATGTCTCTTGTGGCGGCTGCTCTCGTGTTGCTCATATGTTTCATTTGTTGGGCCTCTAGGGTTTGCTTTTACAGCCCAAGTAATTGCCTAAAATTTGCTCAGACTTCAGTGCCTTAGTAGTGCCCACGTCTAAGCACTGATGTTCTTCTGGTTTTTGCTTCACCAAATTTAGCTTTTAAACACATTTTTTTTTTCAAACACCTACTTTCAACATCTATAACACTTAAAGTAACCAAATCCATTAAATTCATCATAAAATTAACAAAATATCATAAAAATTATTAATAAAAAATGTATATAAATTAAGCTTTATCAGTCAATATCGTCTTCATATATTGTTAACCGATGTCCACCAATCTGCAACAAAATTGCGGATAATGATATCACAATGTTTCACACATAGATTCTATGGCAAGCAATATTTTGATTGGACATGTACATTATTTTCTAAATTTGTTAGTTAGAATTGTGCGTGTTCATATGTTTGTTTCTAAGTGTGTATGCTATGATGATCAACGATATTCTCAAAGAACTTGATTCGCTTTGCATAAACATCCAATGTGAGAAAAGTATAGCCGTGAAACTTTAATCCAAAATCCCCAAGGTAATATTAAAAGCAAAAATAATTCGGATGGCAACAACAAAACAGAGCCGCGAGGCTTTAAACCAGAATCCCCAAAATCAATATAGCCGTATGGCCTAAATTTTCAAACCAAGTTTGATAATCTCGTTAGACGTGAGCTTCGATGCGAAATGCTAGTCACCAATGGCCTAATTTTTGCTTCAATACAAAATTGGTGACTTGAAAATCTAGTCACAAAGATAAAATGAGTTTTTGATAGTTTTAATTCTAATGTACAGTAATTTTAGTTTTTAAAGTTTTTAAAGCGATAAAGTTATATTTATAGTTTAAATTTGTAATAATTTAAAAATAATAAATGAACAAATTTAATAATTTAATTGTTGGAACATATGATGTCAATATTTATATAATGTTTTTAACAATTTTAATGTTCAATATTTAAATATTTGATATTTTTAATTTCTAAATAATTTGTGCAAATTTTTTCTTTTAGAGTTTCAAGTTTACGAAACTCTAATTTAGAAATTGAGGACTAACATTGTTATTTTTATAGTTTCAAGTTTAAACAATGAAAAAAAAAATTAACCTTGTCACCTTATACGAACCAAAAGAGTAAATTAACAAACATTTTGTTTTTAATTTTTTAACTTGGTATCAATAGAAAAAAATGAAAATATGGAACAAAAATTTTACTTTTTTATTTTTTTTACACATGCTGATTTGAACAATAAAACAAATATTTGTCACTTTACTCTTCTTAATTTTCTTAAGCTAATGGGGCCATTTTTTAAATTTTCACAAATTGAAATTACATAAAGATTTGTTTACCTAAATTATTTGTAAACTAAAACCATTGAAAACTAAAACTATCAAAAACATTTTCTATCGGGACATAAAAAACATTGAGAGCCCTGTGATATCTCTTTAAAAAAAAAATCTGAATTTTCCTTTTCCCTGTGAATGACTTCAAATTAAAGATGATGTAAGAATTGTCCACCACCCATACTGTTGATTTTGTCGGCACCGAAGTCTCATAATTCAGAAGTAATTAGTCCACACCCTACATTCAAGAAAGACTTCATAAAGCAAGTCATCCCGCGTACGTTCAAGAAAGACTTCACAAAGCCCCCGCGGGATGGTTGCTTTCATAGAAAAAAATAAAATTGGAAATTTTCGGTGCGTATCGATTTTACCATGGGACTTTATAGTACCTATAAATTTACATGTGATTGTAGGGTAAGGTACTTATAAAAAGCCCCGAAATTAATACCTGACCAGAGAATCCGAATGATTATTGGGTACGAAAGTCTTTTTTTTTTTTTTTCCAAACGATAGCAATTTCATTAAATGAGGAGTAAAATCAGATGGATATTAGCCCAAAAGGCTAAAAGATCTCCTTGGTCCGACTTATTAGCCAAGGAGGAAAATAGAATAATGGGTTGTGATTGCCATTATCCTATTAGTTACAATGGAGATTGCAATATTGTAGATGCAATTTGCTAACTAAGCAATACATCTATCTAGTTATGGAATGGAAACAAAACTACCCTATCTAAAGGATTGCCTACCAAAAGATTGATTTTCTGAGATATAATGTCCAGCTAACTTCAACTCAATGACTAAGCTTGGGCAATATATCTTGAACATCAATTGCATTCCCTAAACACTATTTGTTTATCTATTACATAAAAGGAATCTCAAAGCCGAGTAAGGATAAGGTACCAATAAGAACAACATTATGCTATCCAACATCTTCTCCGAGCATGATCCCATTTTCGCCTTCAATGTAATTCATATCTAACAAAACAACTTAGTCCGACCGAATAAAGAGTCACTTGAGCAAGGAACACAAATTTCACCAAGCGGTCAATCATCATTGTACACTAAACAAATGACCTTGATAAAACTATTATGGATACATCGTAACCGAGTTTAAAATAACTAATCCTTCTAGCAACCTTTGTACCAATGAATCGTAACTCGATAGGTAAATTCTTCAAGCTAGCATTAGTCAAGCAAACTCGGAATTTTGAGAGTAGAAAAGGAGAGGAGTTAAAGTCTAAGAATTTGTGGAATGAGAGTCTTTGAAGTCTTGATATCCAGCAATGCATTACTCAAGATTGAGCCCAAGAAGGAACAAAGGTATTATAACCAGTAACCAACCTACCACTAACAAATCTAGGATTCGGGTGTTATCTCTAACACTTTTGTACAAGACAACTAACCTGGTGTATTTACAACTAAAACAGCAAATTGCTTCCTCTTTTTTTGTTTTTTTATTCACTTTTGTTTTTTTTTTTTTTTTTTTTTTTTTTTTTTATGTTTTTTTTTTTTATTTCTTTTTTTCTCCCTTTTTTCTTTCTTGTTTCCTCTTTTGTTTTTTGTTTCTTTTCTTTTTTTTTTCTTCACATCTTTTCTTTTCTTTCTTTTTTCCCTTTTTTTTCCTCTTTTTTCCTTTTATTATTTTTTCCTTTCTTTTGATTTATGCTTTGTTGGGTAAAGCTAGCATAGCCGACTAAATAAATCTTTGTGTCAAAGATAACATAGAGCTATTTACATACTATAACCAAAATGAAGAAGACATTTAAAGACCTAGAGTTCTCATACTTCCTACTACCCTAGCCTAAATTTCAAACATGGCAAAGTATTAAGTGTACCAACTTAGCATAGCAACAAAGGGGACCTTGGAAGACAACATTAGACAAGAAATTGGAAGAATGGAAATTGGGGACCTTGTATTAGCCAAAACTCCTAGTTGCCTCTCTTGTTTGATAATTTCTTCTTTTTTTTTTTTTCCCTCTTTTTTCCTCTTTTTTTGAATTGTTTTTTCCTCTTCTTTTTTTCTTTTCTTTTCTCTTTTTTTTCTTTTTTCCTTTTTTTTGTTTTTGTTTTTGTTGTTTTTGTTGATTTTTTTTTTATTTTTTTATTTTTAATTTTTCCTCACATTTTTTCCTCCCTTTTTCCGTACCTTGCATTGCAGCTACATTCTGTGTACCTCCTTTGTGCTGTCCTGATTTTTCCTTGAGTTGCAAAGATGGAGGCAAGCATCCGGCACTTAGGATCTTCAAAAAACCTCAACCAACAATAGCCCTTTTTAACCTAAATTGAGATAGCCACCTTTTTATGAACTTAGTGATCTTTGAGTCATTTTGTCAAATGTGTTATGTGCTTTCATTGCAAGGCATAGAAACACAAGAATCGTTAAGTATTATGAGCCCAAAATTCAGCAATTCAACCACAAAAACAAATAGAAAATCAGAATGCTATTCACATCCAAACGGTCTACTCCTTTCCCACAATTCAATGCAAAGAAAGTTTGAAGAAGGCTTACCCGAAATTGGAGAACTTGGCTGCTGGAATTTGATTTCCTTTTCCTGACTTTGGTGAAAATTTTGATTGCTTGGATTGGAAGAATCGTTGCTCATGTAGTCGGGTTAGGGAACAATTAGTTGAGGAATGACTTTCTTTTTTCCTTATCTCCAACTATAGAATCTAAAATGGGGTGAACCGACAATGGGTGGGATTTGATCTAATTCTCATGACCAACCTATATCTATTTGACCCAACTAAAAAAGTCAATCTTCCAACTTACCTTGAATAATAGGCTCTGACCGAAGATAAACAGAAATTGAGAGCTCTTCCTCTCGGTCTCCATGAAAACTACCTCTCCCCATTCTGATTATCAAGAGAATCATCATTTATGCCCTCTTAGCCCTTTTCATTGAGCATCCCTCCTTCTTACCCCTCGGACTTGCAATATACCTTCCAACTCTTTGTCCGGGGATTAAAGGGTATCGACTTGATATTTTCCTTTGCCCTGGGGATGGATATAGAACTCTCTGTCACTGTCTTACTTGGGATTTTATAACGTTGAAGAGTTGACGTCCAAATTGTGTCTTCTTATAGCCTGAAAAAATAAGAAGATAACTGCCTTTATTCTTTGTAAGAGGATGTTCAGTAATTATTAACAAGAGAATTACATGAGGCTAATTAGTGAGAAAAACAACAGACAGAGAAAGCTTTGGATGCTTCCTGAACAAGTGCAAGCATTTCTAAAAAACTGAAACTTGTTAAAACCGGGATGATAACATCGAGCGCCTCAGAAACCCAGATGCAAATAAGATCTTAACGTTGAATGGTTCCTGCAGCTTAAGTTAGCCTATCCTAGAGTCTCTTGGTATTCGCCCATTCCATCAAAGCTTTGTTAACCACTTCAATTGCTGTGTAACTTTTCCCCTCAAATAGCCAAAGATTACGTGTTTTCCATAACATCCAAAGGATGTATACGGAAAGCGTAATCCTGTCAATATTAATGAAGCTCTTCCTCAGGGCGCTTATTGATTCCCACCAGTGTCTAAAAAGTATTTGATCTTGCCTCAAATTTTCCCATTGAACCGGTGAGATTCGCCACACCATTGTTGCTCTCTCACAATTAAATAGGGCGTGCTCTAAGGTTTCCTCCTGCATACCGCAACAACTACAGATAGTATCTTGCAATACTTTGCGTTTATGCAGCTCTGTTTTGGTTGGCAATATTCCTTGGCAGCATCGCCAAATAAAATGTTTCGCTTTGTTTTGACCGGAGCTTCCAAAGTCCGCTCCACATTTTGTTAGATGTCACAAACTTGAGCTACTGGTGGCAACATTCACATTTAGATTGGCTCTCTTCTGTTCCATTGCCCTTTGATAAGCCGAATGCACCGTATATTCTCCTTTGCTGTCATAATGCCATACTTTCTTGTCCGGTCCTGCCTCCCTATCTAAAGGAATTTTAGAAATTGCAGCTGCATCCTCCGTTGGAAAATTTGGTCAAGCAAGTTTTGATTCCACTTCATTCCTCCTCCATCATTAATTGGTGGCACCAAATCATGGACTCATCTGTCTGGATTTTTGTAATGGTCCAAATTTGTTCTATGAGCTAGCCATGGAGATTCCCAAATTCGTATTTCTTTGCCATTTCCTACTTGATATCTCCCCATTTCCAAGACTGCTTTGCTCCCATCCAACATCGCCAAAGCCAAGATGAACTGGAGTGGACTTTTGCTTGCATGAGTGAACATTTGGGGTAGTACTTCGCCATTACACGGCTTAGGAGCTTAGGCGATCGGATTAATCGCCATAATTGTTTAGCTAATAATGCATCGTTGAACACCAGATATCCCGAAAACCAAGACCACCCCGCCCCTTTGGCAATGTTAATTTTGACCATGATTTCAAAGTGTATTTTGTGTCCATTGGTTGCATTAGTACCCCACTGTAATTTTGTCAGAGCATCGCTCGCTTCTTTGCATATACCAACCTGTAATTTAAAGCAAGACATTACATAAATAGGTAAGGAATTAAGTACTGATTTTATAAGAATTTCTTTACGCTCGACTCAAAAATGAGTTTTCCAGTTACCTATTCTGTTCTTGACCGATTCAGTGACATATGCAAAAACCTCTTTTTTTGATTTGCCTATACCCAAAGGCAAGCCTAGGTATCTGGCGCTCCTTTGTTCCTTGATCCCATTTAAAATTTGAACAATGGCCTTTTTCTCCTGACTTGGAATATGCCTACTGAAAATGATTGAAGATTTGCTTAAATTAACTTGCTGCCCCGAAGCTCCACAATAAGCATCTATAATCATCATAATTTGCCGAGCTTGCTGTTCTGTGGCTTCCCCCAATAACAATGAGTCATCTGCAAAGAAGAGATGAGTGAGAAGTGGCCCTTTACGACACAATTTCAGTCCTCTATATGTACCATCCTGTACAGCCTTTTTAATTAAAAAGGAAAACACTTCAGAAAGGATGATAAACAGGTAGGGGGACAATGGATCTCCTTGTCTAATACCCCTAGTTGGTTGCACATACCCGCTTACCTCACCATTGATGTTAAAGGAGAAAGATGAAGTGCTAATACATGTAATAATCCAATCAACAAACTTGAGGGAGAATCCCATCTTTATTAGGACCTGTGATAAAAAACCCCATTCCACCCGATCAAATGCCTTTGTCATATCCAGTTTTAAAGCCATGAAATTCTTGCCTGGTCTGCTACGACTCTTAATGTAATGTATACATTCATGTGCTATGACCACATTATCTGTGATTTGTCTTTCAGGTACAAAAGCCGCTTGGCTTTCATTTATGCAGACATTTAGGCAAGGTTTCAATCTTTCCGCTAGGATCTTGGATATGATTTTATACACTACATTGCATAAACTAATAGGTCTATATTGTCCTATGTTTGTCGGGTTCATGACTTTCGGAATGAGGGTGATGAGAGTGTGGTTAACACTTTTTAACATTCTTGAATGTACAAAAAAACTTTTGACAGCAAAGATAATGTCCTTTTGAATTATTTGCCAGTAATTTTGGAAAAATAAAGGAGTCATACCATCTGGTCCCGGAGACTTGTTAGAGTTCATACCAAACAAAGCATTCCTTATCTCTGCCCTCAATCGCCTATCAAGCCGTCTGCTCATTGCACTTGTTATCTACGTGGTAGACCTAACAAAAAAGATTGGTCAGTGTTAGGTGTGGAAGTAGTAAAAAGCTGAGAATAATAAACAGAGATTTCCTCCCTTATTTCCTCGGGATTGGTACAGATCCGGCCATTGTTTTGCTCCAAACTTTCAATTGAGTTCGATCTTCTCCTTTGCACTGTTGAGGCATGAAAATATTTTGTATTTTTATCCCCTTCTTTAAGCCATTGAATGCGAGCTTTTTGGTGCCAATATTGTTCCTCATCACTATAGGCTTGGTGCAATTCACCTCTCAAGTTTCTCCAATGTTGCCAATCCATTATTTCCCCATCATGGCTCATCAATTCCATTTGTCCTTTGAGCTCCCTTATCTTTCTTGCCGCATTGGTCCCTCCCCCATTGGCCCACTTGAGCAGTTCGATGCGGCATTGCTTAATTTTGCCCATGACTTGGTACATTGGAACTCCCTCCTGAGGCTTGGACCACGCTTGTTCCACTATCTCTGTAACTCCTTCTTTTTGTACCCATCTTTTATCAAAGAAAAATCTTCTTTTTTGTCTAGCCCTGTCTCTCTCTGTATCCAAAAGTAGCAAGGAATGGTCCGAGGACTGTTTTTCCAAGTGTTTGACTACCCAGTTCGGAAATTTTAGCATCCATTGGGCTGACCCAAAGAAACGATCCAGTCTTTCTTCAACAAAACCCTCATATTCCCTATTGTTAGCCCAAGTAAATGGTCTCTCAGAAACCCCAACCGCCATACCCATGTCATTGATGAACTCCCTAAGATGTTTAAAACTTGATTCCGAACGAGGTTGTCCACCTCGTTGCTCTGCTTGCTCCACAAGGTCATTAAAGTCTCCTCCCATGACCCAAATTTGTCCCCATTTATTCTTGGCTCAGAAAGATATTCCCATTGCCGGAATCGACCCTAACATCCGTGCTAGCATAAACAAAAATTACCCAAAAAGCTCTTGATCCCCTTTTTATGTACTTGAACTTCTAAACAAAAGTCCGTTGATAGGACTTGCTTTATTACCACGGTCATTCCAAAAGAGCGTAAGACCTCCTCTAGTACCCACTGGATCAACAAGTTTCCAACTATCGTGGATACGTGCATGTCGACAAAAAGTTTGAATAAAAGGCCTCTTTTGTTTGGTTTCACTTAGAAAAACTATATCCGGGAGGTGGAACCTAAGGGTTTCTTGTGAGAAATTGTAGAGGCCCTCCTAGACCTCTACAATTCCAAGCACAAAATTTCATTTATCCTCCCGTGGCCATTTAAGGTCAAGCTTCCCCCACCTTCATGTCCCGAATTATGATTCCATGAGACTGTCTTTTTTGGCTTCTTTCTTGGCTTCCCTCTTTATCTTTTTCATTCTCATCTTCAAGTATTGGCCATTTTCTTTTTTCCCCTGCATTATTCTTGGCTTGTACCACATATGGGATCTCAATATGGTTCTGCCCTCTATTCACACTTGTTCGGTGCCATTTCCTAGTACGGATCCCCGACTCTTTGGCTACCATGTCAGGTATCATTTGGTCCGTTTTTTGATGATGTACTGATTTATGGGATGTTGTGGTCATAACCATCATGGGAACCGGGACCAAATTCTGCTCGATTTCTGTATTTTCCTCCTCCATGAGTGAATGTTCCAGCTTTTCTGTTATCTCCATAGCAGGTTCTCTTTCCATTTTTTGTGATAATTTTTCTCTTTCCAATGGAACCCCTACCTTCTCTTGTGTTGTTGTTGAAATTCTCGTTGTCTCAAACAGTTCCCCAAGTGCTGGACTTTGACTTTCTACTGTAGGGAGTGGAATCTGTGGTGTACTAGTACTAGTTTTCTCCATTTGGCCCCCTGTCTTATTTTGTAAGCTCATACTTCTTTCAATGCCTTCTCTGTTCACCCCCTGACTTGCTGCCACTCTTAGCCAGTCACCATATTGTCCATCCTTTAAAACATTGTTCTTGAGATCTTCTTTGCGACACCAACATGTTGCCTCCGTGTGGCCAATTCTTCCACAATAGAAACAAAAGTTCAGAAGTTTCTCATACTTAAAATAGATCCAGCTGGACTGGTCTTGGAGTTTAAGCTTTGTACCTCTTGGTAAGGGATGGTCCAAGTGGATTGTAGCATATATCTTGAGGTAGTGACCATCTTTACTTCCCGTTTCAGGAATCACCACATCCCACACTTTGTGGAATAGTTTGCCCAACTTTAGTCCTGTTTCTCTAGACATCCACTGGCTTGGGACATTCCAAACTTGAACCCATATATCGATAGTATTAAACTCCTCTGTTTTGGTGTTTAGACTAGGGCTCCATTCTTTCAGAATCAAATATTGATTGTTGAAGGTCCATTGCCTACTGTTCAGCACTTTCCTTTTTTCCTCTTGATTCTCAAAAACAAATTGAAACAAGTTAGGTCCTTTTTCAATAACTGAGAGAGCTCCCTTAATTGGCCAGATTTTGCTCAATGTAGTCTTCAGGGCCATAAAGCTTGCCTTTTTATCCCCATAAATTTTCCCCAAAAGGCTTCGTTCACATTTTTCCTTACTTATAAGGATGTCTTGTTGTTGAAGCTCTATTCCTGTTTCCTCAGCTGTGGAGAGCTTACATTTTTGTAACTTTTCCAGTATATCATCCTCCATTTTACAATGTTGGTCTTTTGATTAACCCCCTGCACTAACCACTGATTTTCGCCAGGCTACTGCACCCAATCTGCTAGAATATGACTGACCTTGTTTCAGAACTCTCCACCCGGTCTACACTACTCAACAATCGTGTAATGGTTGCTACCTGGATTCGAAACTTCTGGCTGCCATTCTTCACCCGTTTGGCGCAACTCAAATGTCGGGTCTGTCCTGCATTTTTTCTTGGAATATTTATCTAACCCCCTCTCCTATGACAACGACTGGATCTAGAAGATTGGTTAGTTGTATAGTCGTTTCCAATGTTAGATTTGTATGTTTCCGAATTTGGTGAAGAATGATTTTGCTTGGGTATAAAATTTCTAACGAGATTTGGCGAAGAAAGTGATGCTTTCAAATGTGATTTTGTTGAAAATGGTGAGTTCTGAGCTGTAAAGACTCTTCCTCAGCTTGAGGATGAAGGTCTTCAACGGTGAAGAAAGAACACTCTACAATGAGAGAGGGAGCACTCTACAGAGAGAGAGCCGAGCGTAATGGTTTTCAAACTGGGGTACGAAAGTCTTTGAGTCATAAAAAAATAAAAAAATAAAACCAAAGAAAGACTTCAAAAAGCAAGTCATCCATTCCAGCGTAACGATTGGGCCAACTTGCACGCGTGAAAAACGAACACCGCAAACTAAAACCACTTTGTAATCCGCACATGCTGCATTTAAAACAACTTTATAATAGTATGAAAAAACAAAGAAAAAAGATTCCCAAATGTATTGGATCTAGGAAAAAATGGAGTTATACTTAACATTACCTTGTTTTCGAGAAAGGGTTAAGCTTTTTAAAAAGTCATGATTTACGTAATTTTATAGAAATATATCCAACATTACTTTATTTCTGAGAAAGGGTCAGATCATAAGATATGTGTAACTTTTTATTTAAACAAGATTGATACATTAAATTTAATATGTATAATTTCATTTTATATTTTATAAAAGATTATTTTTGCGACTCGAATCCTAATATCACTATTATATGATAATAATTTTAACTTCTATGACTGCCCTAATAGTATAAAGAAATAAAAAATGAATAAACAAAATAACAAATGTTTTCCAATATGATTTCCTTCGTTTTTCTAATGTATTGAGTTACAACAATTTTTTTTAAAAAAAATAAAAATTATCTCTTGCTTTCATATTCATTATTTTTTATTAAATCTGAATCTTCTTTTCAAAGAAAATAAGATTTTTGACCAGATTTTTTGCATCTTAAAGATTTATTTCTTTTGCTAGTATTAATTTTTTTCCTAAAGAATGTTATTGGAATTTATTGAAAGGCGTTGCAATGGAGCACCCCTCATATCCAAAGATTAAGCATTTTTTCTTTGTTTTGAAATTTTACTCTTACTAAACAGTTAACATTTTTTCATAAATTGACTCCACGTATATAAGTTCACCTCAATCATAAATTCATTCCAAATATCAAAAAGATTTGTTTGGCTGAAATTTAGCCAGGGGGGGATTATGGATGGCTTGATAGTTCTTCCATTGACAAATTAACTTAATTAAACATAATTGAATTTTAATTTACGTAAAGTTTATTCTCCAAAAACAACTTCAAATAGTCTTCCAACCACGTTTTAGATACCTTTCTCAAATTACATTGATAGTATTAGATGGGCTCAATTGACCGCATCGATTTGTTAAATACTATTTAAATGATATTTTAGAGTATCATTATTAATAATAAATGTGTATGATTCATAGTTAAAAGGTTAGAATAAAGGTGAAAATTTACATTTAATGATACATGGAATGTACTGTATTTTATCATTAAAAAAATTATACCATATAAAAGTGAACACGTTTATTAAGAAAAAAGATTTATATTTAGAATATGATAAATTAACTTAATTACACACATTTGAATTTAAATTTATTTAAATTTTATTTAATCAAGATTCTTTCATCCTTGATCCTGAATATCTTTGAACACAATTTCAAATAGTACTCCTCCAATCACGTTTTATATACCTATCTCAAATTATAATGATACTATTGTTAAATATTTAGATGGGTTTTATTGACCATATGGACGTTAAATACTATTTAAATAATATTTTAAAGTGTTATTATTATTAATAATTATATATGATTCATGGTTTAAATGTTTGAATGAAAATAAAAATTGTACACTTTTGTTGACTAACGAACCCGCAGCCACTACTAAGTGTGCGCACTGGGTAAACCCCGCCCTTGTGTAATAGCCCGCAAACCACTCAAGAGATGTAAATCGCATTAGGCAAGCCTTGTACGATGGGCTCGACCGAGAAGGTATTAACAAGGGAATTTAAACTCGTGATCTTAGAGTTCCGCGCTCACTGTCACACCAACTCGACCACCCCCGAAGGGACTAAAAATTGTACACTTAATAATACATTGAGTGTACTTTATTACTAAAAGGAATTATATCCATCTAAAGTGAACAAGTTTATTAGGACATCCGTGGTATTGATTGATTTAAACGACAAAATGGAAAATTTTCTTGTCAAAATACAGTAGGCAATAATGGAGCATTTGGTGACTAAAATTTTAAAGCCTTTCGTCATCGCAGAAAATAACTGAGCTTTTGAGAGTAATGTATGTAATGGTAATTAATCTTTTGAATTGAAACAATAATTTATGGGGGATCATAATTTAAAGTTTAAACGGCACAATATAAATTAAGGCAAGAAAAATAAACACGCAGAAAAACCACGAAGTTGGAAGATTGCATGGCTTCTCTCTTCATTTATTTGTTTAATATTTTTGGTCCCAGTTATCCACTACTCGTAAATACTGTAATCATTTTCATCAAATCCTTTAATCATTTAAAAAAAAACACAGAATTCAACCACATTGAATTCTATCCAGATTTATAATTCAAACATTATTTATTTTCAGTGAGTGACGGTGTCTATGTCATTCCATAATCCATAAGCTGAGAAATATCCTTTCAGCCATACATGCCCTTGTAATTTAAAATACTTTTCAATCCACAGCCTTCCAATCCTAGAAGACTTCATAAAGCAAGTCTTCAACAACTGGGGAATATTAATGAAAGCCATGAGTTGAAAACTGTCTTGCCAGTGAACATCAATGCCTTAATCGTTAGGCCTATAAATACTTCAATATATCATCTAATGTATGTAACACCTCCTCAACAAAAACTTACTCTCAAAATATTGCAGTACATAAACTCATATATACATATATAGCTATTGTGAAAATGCTGCCCCTCGGCAACTCTATCTCTCCACATTATTTAGTGCTTGTATTCATCGCCATTGCAATCAGTGCTGCTTCTGAAATGCTTCATGCAAATGGTGAAAGAATGGTACCACCGACACCAGTAGTATCAAATGTTGGAAATGAAGCGAACGCACTTCTAGCATGGAAAGCTACTCTTGGCAATCATAGTCAATCACGACTCTTGTCCAGCTGGCAGGCTTCCTCTAACCCTTGCAGGAAATGGTTTGGAATTCAATGTAACAAGGTGGGAAGGATATCGGGGATTAACATCACTAGCTTTGGCATCAAAGGTACTCTCCATCATCTGAATTTCTCATCCTTAAGGACCTTAACCTATCTCACTTCCATTGACCTTTCTGATAATGCACTTTACGGGACTATTCCACCAAACATTGGGAATCTTTCTAGCCTAGCTATTCTTGAGTTGGATTGGAATCTTTTCACTGGAGCGGTTCCGCCTGAAATTGGCCAATTGACCAATCTTAAGGTTTTGAACCTTTTTAATAACTCCTTTCACGGCTCTATCCCTCAAGAGATTGGGTTTCTAAGCTCTCTTACAATGCTTTCCTTGTCAGACAATGAGCTCACAAATTCAATCCCTATTTCATCAGGAAATCTATATAATCTTAAATCTCTGTACTTTTCAACAAACAATCTCTCAGGACCTATTCCCTCATTTGTTGTGAACTTGACCAAACTCGACACCTTATATTTGCATGAGAATGAACTATCGGGTCCTATTCCAAGAGAAATTGGGAACCTCACCTCTTTTTTTGATCTCCGATTGTCATATAACCAACTAACCGATCAGATTCCCCAATCAATTGGGAATTTAAGAAAGTTGACTACCTTGTATCTATCTATTAATCATCTTTCAGGACCTATTCCAAAAGAAATTGGGAATCTCACCTCTCTTGAGAGTCTAGTTCTATCACTTAACCATCTCACTGATTAAATTCCTCAATCAATTGGAAACTTGAAGAAATTAGTTCATCTCCATCTTTTCATGAATCAACTACGTGGTGTGCTTCCTCTCGAATTCAACAATTTTACGCACATGCAACATTTTCTACTATCTCAAAACTTTCTTAGTGGCCATTTGCCCCATGACGTTTGTAGTGATGGGTAACTGAAGTGGTTGCACGTGGCGTACAACAATTTTGTTGGTGCCATTCCAAGAAGCTTGAGAAACTGCTCTAGTTTACATGTTTTCAATATCCAAGGGAACTAGGTATCAGGAAACATATCTGCAGATTTTGGAGTGTATCCTGAGATTGGAAAAGATCAACTTAATGAATAATAAACTCTTTGGGGAATTGTCCTGGGATTGGAAAAAGTATCTCAGCTTGACTACCTTGGAGTTATCTAATAACAAAATGTCCGGAAAAAGACCAGGTGAACTTGGAGACGCATCTCAACTACAAAGAATTTCTCTCTCTTCAAATCTATTGGAAGGGAGTATCCCTACAAGCTTGGCCAAGTTGACTTTACTTCTTTACCTTAAGTTGGATGACAATAACCTTTTAGGGGAAATACTAATGGAAATTGGTCAGTTGTCTAAGCTTTTGAACTTGAGTTTGTCTTCCAACAATCTAAGTGGTCAAATTCCTGAACAAATTGGTGATTGCTTACAGTTGTTGGATTTGAATTTGAGCCGAAACGCACTTGCTGGAAGTATTACCTCTCAATTGGGAAAGCTACCCACGCTTGAAACTCTTGATCTTAGCCAAAATATGCTAGCAAACAAAATGCCACCAGAGTTGGGTGAATTGAAAAGCATTGAGATGATAAATCTTTCACATAATAAGATATCAGGCTCTATTCCCTCCAGCTTTGATCATTTCTTCAGTTTGATTTCTGTTGAAATATCCTACAATCAATTGGAAGGTTCTCTCCCCAATATTACTGCATTCCAAAATGCTTCATACGATGCCTTACGAAACAACAAAGATTTAGGTGGCAACATTGTTGGCTTGAAATGTTGGGTATTTAATATAACTCAAATGTATGTTCTAATATAAGCCCAATAGGTGATGCACATTTGTAGTGGGCCTATATGGGAAACAGCCCATTAACTGGTTTTAACCCTAGTGTATCCCTATTTATATGCTAGCTGGAAGCAGCATGCTAGGTATTCCAAATTAGATACTTAGGGTGTAATGCTTTAAGCAATCGCATATACTATTGCTTGACTTTAAACCTTAACAATCTTTAAGCCTTAGGTATTGAAGATTTGGAAATTTTTTTTTTCATGTTTCTCAAAAAAAATTGTGAACAGTACGGTTGAATAATGCAGCAGGGTTATTTTGGTCATATTGAAAGTTGACTTTTTACTCCGATGATGGATAGAGGCAAAGGAGGAGTCCATCTTGTGTATCTCGCGCGAGAGGAATCCATTGGTGGTGTCGGTTTTCTGATTTGGTGACCGAAAGATGGCAAAATCGGCGTTTAAAGTCGCGATGGCCGAAACTTCAAACGCGATTTCCGGCGGTTGTGGTGGTTAGCGGTGCACGACGCTGGCTAGGATTTGTTTCTTGTGGTCGTACACTTCCTTTTGGTGGTAGTAGAGCTCCGATCGGTGACCGGAAGCTGCGGAGACGAAGCAAAGTCGACGGTGAAACTTTGGCTGTGCGGCGCATGCATCTCACGTGTTGAAAAGGATTTGCTAACCGATCCGCTTGACCGACCCATTTTGAGCCTGACTTGTTGCTTGGTTGTCCCGTTGACTTTGACTTGCATTGACTTTTTTTATAAGATTTTTTTTCCGCTTCTAAAATCAGGTGCACCCCATTCTATTTTTCTGTTTTTACTTATTAAAAATGGAAAATCGCATGCCAATTGAGATGACCAAACTTCATACTTTTAGTGGTTCTGAATTTAATTCATGGAAGTGAAAGACTCAGTTTGGTTTTAAATATGAAAAAAAAATTTACACTGTTTTGAGTATTTTTGCTGATGCTACTGAGGAAGTTGATGAGTCTCAATGGATCAAGGATGATGACTTCTGCAAGGACTATTTATTAAATTGTCTTTCAGACCGTCTTGCAGAAGTTTATAACAAGTTTAAGACTGCTAAAGAAATATGGGACAATTTAGATACTCAATTTAAGAAGGAGCAGGAATTGTCAAAAACACATCTTGTTGACAAATTCATAGATTTCAAATTCAAGGAAGATATGGAAATCACTTCTCAAGTAACTAATTTAGAAAATTTGAGATCTAAATTGGCCAATGAAAACATCATCGTTTGTGATCATTTTTTTGTTGGTGCCATTATTTATAAATTACCATTTGCGTGGCATTTTTTCAAAACTGAGATGTACAGGAAAAAAGTACAAGTGGGACTGGATTATCTCAAACGGTTCATTAGAATCGAGTTAGGAATAACTTGGAGATTGTTAGACAACAACAATCAGCTGCTAACGCAGTAACAAATCTCAAGAAATTTCCTAAGAAATCTAAGTCACCCAAGAGTGAGAATTGGAGGCCAAAAAGCCTATCTTTAAGAAAAAGAAGGGCAAGTGCCACAATTGTGGAAAGTGGAGCCACTTTGTAGCAGATTGTTGGCAACCTAAAAGGACAAATCTGACACACCAAAGAAGGAAGCAAATATGCTAGTACAGAAGACTGAGCCTCAAAATTTTGTTGCTATGGTGGGTAATAATGGAAAGGCTAGTACTTCTTCAGAATGGCGGTTAGATTCTAGGGCAATGTGCCATGCCTACAAAAATAAACGTTACTTGATGATGCTGAGGCCAACGAAACTATTGCTGTGGCTAGTGGGGCAGCGCAGTCGGTGACGCACACTAGTACTGCAAATATGAGCATTTCTTCAGGTAAACTTTTAACTTTAAAAGATGTTAAAGTGGTTCCTATTATTCAAAAGAATTTAATTTCTATTAGTCGCTTAGACAATGCTGGCCTGAGCATATTTATTTCTTGTGGTAGAATAACTTTATTTGTTAACTCTCATTATTTTGGTTGTGGATTCTTGACTAGTGGTATGTATAGATTGAGTTCTGTAAATGAAACGGTCAGCCAAGTTAGTTCAAATTTAATTGATCTTACAACATTGCATAATTGGTTAAGAAATGTGAACTATAAGAAAATGGCTAGACTAGCTAAAACTCATAATATACCTTCAAATAATTCGATCAGGTTTAACAGATGTGAAGTCTGTGCTCAAACAAAGATTACTAGAAAACCATTTCATACGGTTTCTATGAGTACACACCTTCTTGAATTAATACATTCTGACCTCAGTGACTTTAAAGGTTTTACAATTAGAGGTGGTCGGAAGTATTTGATCACTTTTATAGAAGATTTTTCTAGATATTGTCATATTTATCTGTTAAAATCAAAAGATGAAGTATTTGATAAACTTAAAATTTTCAAGAGTCATGTTGAAAACCAATTGAACTTGAAAATTGAAAAGTTTAGAAGTGATAGAGGAGGAGAATATATATTGATAGGGTACAAGGAATTTTGTGCTTTAGAGGGCATAATACCTGAAACTACTGCTCCTTACTGACCTCAATCCAATGGCATAGTTAAACGTAAGAACAGGATATTAACAGAAATGTTAAACTCTATGTTATTGATAGCTGGCATGCCTTCTTGTTATTAGGGAGAAGCAGTTTTTACTGTTAATCACATCCTGAATAGGTTGCCGCACTCTAAGTTGTCTTCAACTTTGTATGAGATATGACATAAACATCCTTATAAATATGATGCTCTTAAGACTTGGGGCTGCATTGCTTATGTGAGGATACCAGACCCTGGGAGACCTAAGATGGGGCCTAGGACAAACACTTGTGTGTACCTAGGTAGTGCAGAGGATAGTGCAGCTGATCGGTTCTTGGATCTATCAACCAATGTGGTTATAGAATCTAGAGATGCAGTTTTCTTTGAAGATAAATTTCTTCGAGATCAAGGGTTGACAATACCAGGCACTATAGAAATAATTTCATAATCACCTAAAGAAACTGAATCGAATTCCTCTGACACTCGAATAATTTCTAAATCTGTACCTTTAAGAGTATCTACAAGAGAACGAGTTCTTAAAAAGTTTGGTGAGGATTTTGTCACTTACCATTTAGAGAATGATCCATCCACTTATAAAGAAGCGATGAGATCTAGGGACTCCTTATTACGGACAGAAGCCATTGATGATGAAATGAGCTCTCTGTTACAAAATCAAACTTGGCAACTAGTCGATTTGCCAAAATGGGCTAAAACTATAGGTTGGAGGTGGATTTTGAAGAAGAAACTTAATCCTGACGGATCTATAGCTCAGTATAAAGCATGTTTAGTAGCTAAGGGCTATACTCAAGTAAGTGGGGTAGATTATTTTGATGTTTACTCTTCGATCTGTCACTTGACTACGATAAGAGTTCTTTTTGCTTTGCCATCTATTAAGCGTTATGTTGTGCATCAAATGGATGTAAAGATAGCTTTCCTAAATGGAAATCTGACTGAGGAGATCTACATAAACCAACCTGAAGGGTTTGTCATGAAAGGCTTCGAGAACAAAGTTTGTAAGTTAAACAAATCTTTGTACGGTCTAAAACAAGCTCCTAAATTGTGGCATCAAAAATTCCACAAGGTAGTAATGAGCTTAGGATTTTGATCTAGTTACTCAGATAAATGCCTTTACTACCGTTCTGTGTCGAATTAGGTTGCAATTATTTGCTTATATGTAAATGACATGTTGATACTTGGTTCCGATCATTCTGTAGTGAGTGATTTAAAAGCCGAATTAACAAAAGCATTTAACATGTCAAATCTTGGTGTGGTAGACACCATTCTTGGTATGAAAGTAAGTTTTATAGAGCAAGATATTACTCTTAGCCAAGCTCACTACATTGAAAAAATACTTTTTACATGGGGATACAGTGAATGTAAAGTGGTTGAGACACTGTATGATCCTAATAAACGGCTGAGCCCCAATGAGGGAGTTAGCGTGAATCAGTTGAATTATTCTAAATTGATTGGTAGTCTCATGTATGCAATGACATGCACTAGACCAGACATAGCCTTTTCTGTAGGCATGCTGAGTCGTTTCACTAGTAATTCTGGCCCCAAGCATTGGAATGCCCTCACGCGACTTATGCAATATTTGAAGGGTACCTCCAACTATGCTCTATGTTATAGTAGCCATCCTCCTATCGTGGAAGGATTTTCTAATGCATCGTGGTGCTCAGAATTAGGAGACATTAAATCTACCAGTGGCTATGTTTTCACACTGGGTGGAGTAGCTGTTGCATGGAAATCCAAGAGACAGATTTGTATTGCTTTGTCGTCTATGGAATTAGAACTTTCTACTCTAACTTCTGCAGGAGGAGAAACAGAGTGGATAAGAGAACTGATCCTGGATATTCCACTAACCCGTTTAAAGATTAATTATTTAAGTATGTTCTGTGATAATCAGGCTACAGTTTCGATAGTGAAAAACTCACTCTTTAATGGTAAGAGGAGACATGTTAGGCTGAAACATACCCTGCTGAATTATCTCATAGAACATAGTATTATCACTTTGATCGATGTGAGATCGAAGGATAATATAGTTAATGCTCTCACAAAGGGACTGAACAAAGATCGAATATTAAAAATTGTGGGAGAAATGGGGTTAAAGACTATATAGACATGTCTTACATATATGTTATTTTGAATTTTTTGAATCTCCCTTTGTTGGCTAAGATAAGCACTTGCTAACGTTTCGACGATGTTTATGGTTGTCAATATATGATTCCACATTTGATGATATATCCGTTTTTGGGTGAGTTGTCTCATTCCAAATATGATGAGGTAATTTTACTCATTGTGGATATTCTGTTTAGAGCGGTGGTATCATTCCATATCTGATGATGCTGCTTAGCTGAATTTGGACTTGATAGCTATAACATTCCACATAAAAACATGAAATGGTTCTTTTGAAAAGAAATTGTTTAGGTCTTGTTCTTATAAAAAAACTGGACATTGATACTTATTGGAATGTGATATTGATGCATATTGACATTGATATATATTTATTTTCAATCATTGTAGTATTGTGCTAAGTTCTTTTGGTAAAACTAGACACTTTAGTTTGTTACACAAATAATTGGATTTACATGAAATTCATATTTGATAACTTGCAAAAAATGACGGAAATGGAGGAGCTGATTTCAACTGGGATCCTGAAGGGGATGATCTACTTGATAGATAATTCCTCTAGAGCTCTGAATTGTCGGGGACTATTATTTTCTTTTTAGTTGAATAAATAGTTTACTTACATATGAAATTGCCCATTTAGTTTGAGTTTGGAGTGTTTCCAAAACTCTTGTGTTCAAAGTTTAGAAAATTTCTAAAACTTTGATTTGGTTCACTTATGAGTGAGACCTATTGATTGTGTTTGGTTGAGTTTAGATTGTTTCTAAAACTCGTAATTGTGTTTATAGAATTCATATTTTTGAGTAATGAATCTTTTTGTGCGATGAATGATTCAATATTATGTTTTGAACATTACATTATCTATCTATTGGATTGTGCTATATGTAGAACATAGGAGAACGTTGTTGGGTATTTAATATAACCCAAGTGTATGTTCTAATATAAGCCTAATAGTTAATGCACCTTTGTATTGGGCTTGTATGGGCAAAAGCCCATTAACTGGTTTTAACTCTAGTGTATCTCTATTTATATGCTAGCTGGTGGCAACATGCTAGGTATTTCAAATTAGATAGGTGTATTACTTCAAGCAATTGCATATACTATTGCTTGACTTTAAACCCTAACATGAAATCCTGCAGTACTCAATCAACAAGAAAGAGGTTCACTAGCAACCGTAAATCTTTCATGGTTATTTCACTTCTAGGAACCTTATTTCTCTTGATTGTGCTTGTGGGAATCTTTGTTTGTGCAAGATCACAGAAAAGACACGATGCAAATAGGCCAAGAGAATCAAATGGAAACATGGCCTATGAGAACATTATTGAGGCAACGCAAAATTTTGATCTCAAGTATTGCATTGGAGTGGGAGGATTTGGAAGTGTTTTTAGAGTTGAGTTGTCAAACGGCCAACTTTTTGCTGTGAAAAAGCTTCTTGGAACTAATGATGGAGTTTTGAGAAATCCAAAAAGTTTTGAAAGTGAAATCCATGCGCTAAGAAAAATTAGACATCGCAACATTGTAAAGCTCTATGGATATTGTTCGCATGTTCGGTATACATTCGTGGTTTATGAGTTCTTAGAAGGGAAAAGCTTAATGCAAATATTGAGCAATGATGAAACTGCTTGAAAGTTCGAATGGACCAAGAGGGTAAGCACCGTTAAAGAAGTGAGCCATGCATTATCGTACATGCATCACGATTGTTCACCTTCTATAATCCATCGAGACATATCCAGCAAAAACATCTTGTTTGATTCAAAATATCAAGCTCACATTTCTGATTTTGGGGCTGCAAGACACTTAAGCTCCAATTCTTCTATTTGGACTTCATTTGTTGGAACTTATGGACATGCTGCTCCAGGTACTATTTAAATATGAACATTTTAAATTTCCTATTGATGAATTTATTGTGCTTAATTTTCTTTCTTTGGATTATTTGTTGTGAAGTAATGATTAATTTGACTACGATACTTTGCAGAACTTGCTTACACAATGGAAGTGAATGAAAAATGTGATGTTTACAGCTTTGGAGTCCTTGCTCTTGAAGTGATTATGCAAAAACACCCAGGTGATTTCATTCTGTCAATGTTGCTAGAACCGTCATCATTATCACCACCACCAAGATCCCATTTTATATTGTTGAAAGACATTGATCCAAGAATTTCATCTCTGCGTAAGGAAGAAGAAGAAAAAGTGGTGTTGATTGCAAAATTAGCATTGCTATGTGTAGATCCCAATCCTAGGGTTAGGCCTACCATGGAACAAGTATCCGTTGAGTTATTGAAGAAAAGGCCATCTTTACAAAGCTTGTTTGATGTCATCACGATTGGATAACTTCTGGCACTTGAATTGTCTAAATTTTGAAGTTTTCTATCATTCAATAATTTTATGTCATAATAATTCCATCTTCTCCCTTGGTGTTTTAGTTCATCAAATCTGTACTCACAGGCTTTTAATCCTTTGTACTTTGTTTTACGAGTTAATAGAATATTGACAAGATAGAATTGGTATGATACAATAGAGTTTGCTAATGATATGAATCAACAGCACATTTGCTTAAATTATGACGTGATATTTTTTGGCAAATTTAAAATTTTGTATATTTTTTCATTGAAACAGTGTCATCAAATTTAATATAGTTTATTTAAACATATATTAGAAAGGGAATCAACTGCTACAAGGGAATATAATTTGGAATTAGACATTAATTCAAAATACCTTATTGATTTGGCAGTTCCCACTTTGATAGAATCAAATTAGAACAAATTTAACCACGTATAATTATGAAAATCCTTAACCAAATCTAAATCATTCCCCTAGTGGCATTTTGAATTCCTTTCCTCTATGTTAGCCAAGCGTAGTTCCTATTTGAATACCAATTTTATTAGCACTTAGTCGAAATAACTAAGTAAAAAGCAAGAACTCATGTTAATCTTTATATGCTGTACTTTTTTTTTTCCCCTCAACGAACAATGTTTACCCAAATAAATCCTCACTATTAAGTTTAAGAAAAGAAAAAAAAAAGGAAATTCTAAACTGGAAAAAAAGAAATTAAATTACTTGAATTATATTGGCAACCGCATTTTACTTACTAAAATCCAAAACTAATATTATTTATTCCAAAAATATATCTCAATTCAGACTCACATAAATATTCAGAAAAAAAAGAAAAGTGAGTTTTATACTAGCCCAAAAATAAAAAAAGAATGCAAGGATTTAATAGTTGCCAAACCCACAAGGGGTTAATAAAAACAATAATTAAAAAAACAACAAGAATTTAAAAATTAAAATCTTTTAGGAAAAAAATAGGTGAGAGAAAACGAGGTTTAATATAGTTAGACCAAACAAGCATACTTAAAATATGAAGTTCTAACGATTTGGAATTGGTTAATGCCGACAAAAACCCGGTGTTTAGAATCCACATACCGGAGGCCATGGGTTTCTTATAATTGTTACCCATTGTTTTCATGGGCAGTCCAATGGATTCCTAAGCCGAAAACATAGGGCAGCGTCATTGATTTTGGGTTTGCCCTCAAGTTCGCCAATTGCCTAACCTGCCTTTGGGTTCGATTTTGAACCATAATCTATAAGCCAATTTCAACAAATATTGTTAATGAGAATCAAACATTTACTCAGGCAAGTTCTAAAAAATGTTTTTTTTGGGCTTTCCTTTTGATTCTTGGAAAGATAACAAACCGGAAAAAGGAAAGTCTTACATGATTTTGTATGAGCAAATGCCTGTCTTTTTTATTAAAAAAATTCCCTGAATCATCTTTAGTTTTGCCATCAAATTTTGCCATCAAATTTTGCCTATGTTTCTAGTCAATATTTAGAAGCCAAGGAAACGCAAGACTTAATTCCAAAAAATTGGCCGACACTATGACAATCCACTTTATGTTTTTGGTATACTTTTGTCCGTAAAAATTGCAATTAGTGATATAATTTCTTATTTTTAGTGATTAATGAGGTGTTAAAACCTGAAGTGATAACAAAATTTGTGTTACTATTTTCATTAAACCTAATCCTATATGTTTAAGAATAATCATGGCGTTTACAAGTACCAAGAAAGCATTGTTTAAGAAAATTCATCATTACATGAAACCTTAATATTCCACAAAAGTACTCATGATGAACTTGAGTATGCATAATCTTGCCAAACTAGCGTTCTATGTACTTGAGGTTGATTCCATATTTTATTGTTAAGACAATGCGTGTGGGAATTCGATCCGACTTTCCTAACTCAAGTGTTATAGCATTTCCGATGTTTCCTGCATGTGATAGCCCTCTTGGTTTTGTGAACCCTTATTTCCCTTATGCATATGATTGCATGCAAAGCCACATTTTCCATTTTGGTGTTCAAATTTTGCCATAAATTTTGGACATTGAGGGCAGGGGATTCACTTGTAGTAATGAGGTAATTAAACTTTCTTTTGTACCCCAAAAAAAATACAAAAAAATTCCAATTTTAAAAACCCAAATTGAAATCTTTTTTACAAGATAGACAAAATCCAATTAACATTCCCAGCTAAAAAATGAATAACACAATTTATTTTAAAATAAATTATCTCATATAATAAAGAGATAATATACTCATTAATAAAAACTAATACATTAAAAAACGAAAGGAGAAGGGAATAGTCTTAAAAGGAGAGATTAGGATAAGAGGATGCAATCCATTGTTTTGTTAGCAGCAAAGAAATTGTCATCTTTAGCAAAAGAATTTTTTTTTTTGTTATTTTCTTGCAATGATTAACTATTACAAAAGAATGAGTAGGGATGGCAATGGACTGGGTTTGGAGCGGGGGAAACTCTACCCGCCGTGCACACCGTTTGGTGCCACCCTACCCCACCACTTGCCTTCCATTTCACCCCTCTTCATTTCCCCCTCGGTGCCCAATAGGGCCTTGTTTTAAATAAAAAAGTACATAAAAATTAAAATTTTATAAAAACAATTGCCATAATTCTAATATAACAACTAATATATTATAAAGTCCAAATCCAAGCATACAAATCAAATACAATTTTTTTTTTAAATATTATAACATACAAATGTCAAATATAGTTTGGATTAAGATAATAAATCATAACATACAAATGTGATAATAATAAAAAATTCAAACTAATATTAATAACATAATGTATATAACTATATAAGCAATATATTTAATAATATACACAAATAATATATTTATTAAAATTCATATATAATATATATTAATATATTTGAAAAAACTAATGTAGATAAACGGGGTGAGTTCCTCTACCACCCACTCTACCCGCCCCACAAGGGTTAAATAGGACAGGTACCAGTTGGTGACGGATACCCTTGTCATCCCTAAGAATAAAAACCGTCTTTTGTTAGCAAATAAACAGCATAAACCCTATAGGATCAAACATATACATGATTAGAATATAAAAACAGAAGTGAAGAATTATGTACCAGTTTTTTAATCCATAACTGTATACGGAAATAAGTAGATCCTGGCAAAATTCTTCCTCTTTATGACCTCTTTTATGAACTGACTTTGATGAGTGCCTCTTTCTCTCTTAAATTTTATGAGTAGAAAGCGTTTATAAAGATTTGGAGTTAGATGATGGAACCTAGTTAATATTTATAGTTAAACCCTAACCCTCTCATTACAGGTTAGGCTAACTACGACCCACACCAGCCAATCCCACATTAAACTAATTAAAAAACTTTATATCAGACTTTATTAAACCAGCCTAAAACAATATTAATTAATATAAACCCACCTAGAAAAATTCTTACATTCTCCCACTTGGGCGAATATTAATTAAAGTTAAACTTTAATGTGCATGCCTTTATGCTGGTTTAGAGATTACTTTTAATTATGAATCCTACCTCATAGAGCCTTCAACACCGAATCATAGTAGTAACTGTATGTAATCAAACAAAGCCATCCTTGATCACAAGTGCTGTTAACTCTACTAATAAGGACTCAATATGGAAGTGTGGCAAACTAGATAACATCTCATATAGAGTCAAACTTTATGTGTTATCACTTTTGTCAATTAATATTCTCTCTCCTTTAGTGCCACAAAGTCTTTATGTGCCACTAGAGAATAGCTTTATTGTTCCAATTAACATGCATATGTCTTGTCTTTATTGTTAACAGAGCTTTATGTGTATAAGGCATATGTCCTAGACTAATAACTGTATGCCTTTTTAGTCTATGCTCAAGGTTTACACAATTCCTTAAGACTTGAACTTTATATATGTATTCAACATATAACAAGAAAATTCATCAAACTTTATTGAATTAAAATTCCTATACACATATCAGAATTATCACTGAATGCAACAAACAATAGATGAAAAACTTCATGAGCATAAATCGACTTTCACTAAACTATAGCATCCAATGTTGCAACTAAACCCATGCTTTCGACATGTCTTTCTAACACACATGGGCGAAGTCTTTTTGTTAGTGGATCTGTAACCATATCATCTGTGAAAATATGCTCTACTGCTGTGTCATCACTCTGTACTATTTCTTTGATAGTCAAGAACATGATCTCCATATGTTTAGACCACTTTAAACCTTTATGAGTATTAATAAATAATATTGATAAATTATTGTCACAATACAACTATATGAGTTTATCCATAAAATCAAATATAACTAACTCTTTTATGAAATTACAAAGCCAAACAACTTGAGTAGTAGCTGTAAAGCATGCTATCAACTTCGTCTGTATAGTAGAAGATGAAATTGTCTTCTATTTCTCACTTTTCTAATATACTGCACCACCTGCTAACTTGAAAATATAACCAGATGTCGATTTCATGTCATCCTCATAGCTAGTAAAGTCTGCATCCGTATACTCTACTAGCTGAAGGTCCTGAACACGTCTATATGTCAGCATGTAGTCTTTTGTCCTCTTTAAAACCTTGAATAGTACCTTAAAACCTTCTTGCCAGCTACCCAATGAACATGTCCTGAGTTTGTCTGATGTCTATCCAGAAGACCAACTGCAAAAGCAATGTCTGATATAGTACATACTTGAACATACATAATGCTTCCAAGTGCACTAGCATAGCATAAGGTACATTTTTCATTTGGACTTTCTCAACATCTGTTTGAGGGCACTGGAACTTATTCAGTTTATCACTCTTGATGACGGGAGCAATTCCCGGCTTGCATTCTTGCATGCTGAAATGTTCCAGAACACGGGTCTATGTAAGTCCGCTGAGATAAGCCCAACAAACGGTGAGAATGATCCTTATGGATCTCTATGCCAAGGACAAATGACACCTCACCAAGGTCTTTCATATCAAAACTATATGACAACATTTGCTTAGTCTCGTGCAAGAAGTTGAGATCCTTACTCGCAAGCAAATGCCATCAACATATAATACGAGAAGAATGAAATTTCTCCCACTGACCTTGCTATATACACACTGATCCACCTTATTTTCAATAAAATCAAATGATGTTACAACTCTATGAAATTTTAAGTACCATTGTCTAGAAATTTTTTTAAATCCATATATAGACTTTTGAAGTCTGCACATAAGCTCTCTAGAATCATCAGCTACAAAGCCTTCGAATTGAACCATATAGACCTTCTCATCAAAATCTCCATTTAAAAAAGTTGTTTTAACTTCCATCTGGTGTAGCTCCAAATCTAGATAAGCTACTAATTCCATGACCACTCTGAAAGAATCTTTAGAATAGACTGGAGAAAAAAGTCACTTTATAGTCTATTCATTCTCTCTGAGTGAATCCCTTGCCTCCCAATATGAATTTAAACTTCTTTATTTTTCCTTTGGAGTCTTTTTTGGTCTTATATACCCATTTGCAGCCAATGGGCTTGCTTCCCTTAGGTAACTCAACAAACTCCTAGAAACTATCATTTTTCATAGATTGCATCTCATCCTTCATGGCATCCATCCATAGACTTGATTGAAGACAAAAAACAACCTCTGTATAAGTCACTAGATCTTTCACACAAACAATGTCGTAATCATGTTCTCCAAAATAAACTGATGGTATCGCAAACCGTCTCTTTCTAGTAGACTTTTTGAGTGAAGCTATCACAGCCTCATTCAGTTCTTGATGAGGTTGAGGAGTATCATCAGACACAAGCTCAATGACATTATCCTCAACTCCCACTAAATCAAGTTGTGATGTTGAAGGTTCCACAATAGTCTGTACATGTAGAGAATAAGACGCAATAGTCTCCATCACACTATCATCTTTGATGGTCTGTGAACAAGCATTCTTTTCGGCCATATTTAGTTTTAAGAACTTAGCTGTTTGTGATTTTACAATTCTTGTACCTCTATTTGGGTTATAAAACTTGTATCCATTTGAATAATTTGGATATGATACAAAATAACACCTGGTTGTTCTGGATTCCAACTTACTTAATGTTGGATTATATAACATTACCTCTACAGGACACCCTCAAACCCCAAGATGGTTTAAACTAGATTTACGTCTCATCTATAACTCGAAAGGTGTTAATAGACTACTTTGGTAGGAACTCTATTCAGAATATAGAGAGCATTTTTTAAAACTTTTCCCCATAAAAACTCAAGCAAATTAGTCCTACTTACCATACTTTTCATCATGTCCATAAGGGTGCAATTTCACCTTTTTGCCACACCGTTTTATTCAGGACTGTCAGGCATGGTAAATTGAGTTATAATCCCAAAATCCTTTAGGTATTTGGCAAATGGCCCTTTAAGCTATCCAGCATTGCCATGCCTACCATAATATTCACCACCCCTATTAGACCTGACGACTTTGATAACTTTTTCTAACTGTTTCTCGATTTCAATTCGAAATATCTTCAATTTGTCAAGAGACTTAGACTTTTCCTTAATCAAGTACAGATATCTATATCAGGAATAATCATCATTAAAACTGATAAAATAAAAATTTCTACACAAAATCGTTGTATATGGACCACTAATGTCAGTATGAATGATATCTAAAAGATCAAAACTCCTAATTGTTGTCTTCTTTTTAATTTTAGTCATCTTACCCCTACAATAGTCTACACAATCCTCTAAATCACTTCTAAGAGTAGGTAGGATGTCAGTCTTTATCAACCTTTCTACTCTTTCCTTAGAGATGTAGCCTACTCTCTTATGCCACAATGTATAATACTGTTATTTAGGAAGAGGCCTTTTGGAAACAATTTTTTCAACCGTACAAGCAACGTATATATCAACGGGAATAAACACAATCTATACAGTCCATATGACATAATGCAGCTACCAACTTTATTTTAATTAAAAAACATAGAAACCATATTGTTCTTTGTTTCAAAAGAATAGCCACATTTGTCCAAATTTGAAACAGAAATTAAATTATTTATGAATAAAGGTGCATAGAAAGTGTTCCTTAACATTAAATTATAACCAGAATCTAACATTAAGATGACCTTTACCACAAACTCAACATCAACTTTTTCGTTGTTTCCTACTATCAGGCTTGATTCATCTTGATTTAGCTTTCTCAGGTTTTTGAACCCTTGTATAGTTATTACAACATGATTAATTGCATTGCTATCTAACCACCATGAACTAGATGGGGCTTGAGTTAGATTAGGTTCATAAACCAAAGCCAAAGAATCATTACCTGTAGCCTCACGCTTGGCTAACCAAGCTTTGTGTTTATCATAATTTTTCTTTACGTGACATTTCCTTTTGCAGAAGAAGTAATAATCAGACTTCTTAAACAATGCTTTCTTTTGGCCTATCTTTTGAGTGTTGTCAGTGGTCTCAAGAGTACCTTTATGAGTAAAAACTTTGGCTTCTTACCCCTCTAACCACCGGCACTAGAAACATACATGGCCTGATATCCTTTTTCATCTCTCAATTTCCCTTCTTCTGTCACCACCCGGCTATGAGATTACTTATGGACTAGGTCTCATTTCAGGAATTGTAATTTGTCGTTATAATCCCGAAATTAAGTAGAAGGGTATTAAGAGTTTGATGGACAATCACAACAGTAGAAATAGTGATCTTAAGTGCCTCAAGTTTACACTATAACTCTACCATCTTTAAGACATAATCCCTAATTCCACTAGTATCATCATACATCATGTTGAAAAGTGTTTGTAGAAGAACCCCTATCTCAGTATTGGATAAAACCCAATACACGTCTAACAAGTGTTTTATCATTTGCCTAATAATGCAGTTTACTAGCAAGCTGCCCTTAAGATGATCCTAAATGGGTCGCTTTATGGACAATAAGCAAATTAGATTGCTCTTCTCCCAAGCGATAAATTTCTCTTTTTCAGCATTGGTACTTTCTGCAGTGAGATCTACAGACTTGTCCTCATAAAGGGCATCTGACATATCTGCCAGAAGTATTCCAAACATTATATCATCTTTCTATTTTTTTAAAATTGGAACCAGTGAGAATCTCAATAGTGATTTGCCATTGACAGAAAAGGTGACTGATAATTAAAATATGTAAAAACAGTGCAACTAAATATAAACCATATAAGTGCACTCCATAAAAAGTCACACGTATCATCACACAATCACCTTTTGGCAAAATGCATAACATACAATTGTAAACTTTCTACATGAACAATGGCCTTGAGGACTTATTCCAACCCTCTTGAATTCACCACCTTCGGATATATGAACCACTAAAATTAGTCATTTCTCAAACACATGTTGTACATGTATCCATCTATAAACTAATACCCAATCACCCCCTTTGGGAGTGTGATTAGATGTTAGAAAATGAGACATTCCCCACAATATGAGACCAATATTTTATAAAACCAAGTGAGTGTGCCACTTTAGCGGTCACTGCCCAATTGAATTTATGAAACTCTCATACCAAGGATATTCAACTTTATTTCTTACATAAAAACAATATATCCAATTTTAAACCATAAAAATGACAAGGACAATACGTCATTTAATTGCATGTAATCATGTTGTACAAAAATATAAATTGAATATTTACATATTGACATGCTTGACATACTTAAAAATTAATAAAAATACAAGTTAAAAATATTTAAATTTATATTAAAAGTATAAATTAAATTTTGTCCAGATTTTTACAAATATAATAATGTCAAAAAAATATGCAAATTATATGTCAAAATGTAGATCATTAAAAACTGAAGCTATCGGCACCAAAATCATCCAAAATGGACTTGAACGCAACCCAAAAAGGGTTCCAAAAAAAACACACACAAAGTCATGAGACCCGCGCCTGACTCATGCGTGATGCGCACTAGAGGCGCACCTGATGCTCTCCAGATACGCTTGAAGTGTGCGTTATTCGCTTTTCCACTGCCAAATTTTTTTTTAATATCTTTAGCCATACTAGTCCAGGACCGGTCTGGGCCTGCATGCCCACATGCGTGCTAGTGCGCCTTGATGCACATCTTTGATACGCACTGTCAAACTCGTTTTGACGAGATCATTCTGAATATGGGGTCAAATAATATAATAGTATAAAATATTCTAATCATCGAGTTCTTGTTGGGTATTTAATATAACCCATGTGTATGTTTTAATATAAGCCCAATAGGTAATGGGCATTTGTAGTGTGCCTGTTTGGGCAATAACCCATTAATTGTTTTTAACTTTAGTGTATCCCTATTTATATGCTAGCTAAATGCAGCATGCTAGGTATTCCAGATTAGATACTTAGGGTGTAATGCTTCAAGCAATCGCATATACTATTGCTTGACTTTAAACCCTAACAATCTTGAAATATTAGGTATCAAAGATTTGGAGAAATCTTTCTTTCACTTTTGTTTTTTTTGAGATAAAAAAAAATTAGCGAACAGTACTTGAATAGTGCCGCAGTTATTTTGGTCATATTGAAATTTGACTTTTTATTTTGGTGACAAATCAAGGCAAAAGAGTAGTCCGTCTTGTAGCTCTCGACAAGAGGAATTGAACAGTGTAATCGAATCGTCGATCTGATATTGGAGTTGGCCGGAATCTGAGTTTGAAGTTCCGAAAATTGAAATCTTTCTCTTCAGATCTTGAAAGATCCAGACATTTTTAGCTTGCAAGGTCACTTGGGTTGTGTTCTCCTTGTTAAGACGATCGTTTTGAGGGGTCACAGGCCTTGATCGGAGTTCGAACGACGGAGAAACGAGCAATTGAAATTCCTGCGAGTTCGGCGTAAGTCAACTTGGTGAGTCAACCGCTGACTGGACGCTGATTAGGCGCTGACCAATTGACTGTTGGCTTTGTCTGCTTGACTTGTTGACTTTGATCGGCGTTGACTTTGACCGTTGACCGGAGTAGACTTTGACCATTGACTAGAGTTGATTTTTTCTATATTTTTTCTGTTTTTGAAATCAGGTGCACTCATTCTAATTTTTTCGTTTTTTTACTTATTAAAAATGGAAAAATGCATGCCAATTGAGATGGTCAAATTTCATATTTTTAGTAGATCTGAATTTAATTCATGGAAGTGAAAGACTATGTTTGGTTAAAATATAAGAATATTTTTTACATTGTTTTGAATACTTTTGCTGATAATACTAAGGAAGTTAATGAGTTTCAATAGAACAAGGATGATGACTTCTGCAAGGACTATTTATTGAACTGTCTTTTAGACCGTCTTGCAGAAGTTTATAGCAAGTTTAAGACTGCTAAAGAAATATGGGATAATTTAGATACTCAATTTAAGAAAGAGGAGGAATTGTCAAAAACACATGTTGTTAACAAATTCATGGATTTCAAATTCAAGGAAGATATGGAAATCACTACTCAAGTAACTGATCTAGAAAATTTGATATCTAAATTGACCAGTAAAAACATCATTGTTTGTGATCCTTTTCTGGTTGGTACCATTATTTATAAATTACCATCTGTGTGGCATTCTTTCTCAGAGATGTATAGGAAGAAAGTGCAGGTGGGACTAGATGATCTTAAACGATTCATTAGAATCGAGGATAAGAATTGGGCTAGGAATAACTTAGAGATGGTTAGACAGCAACAATCAGCTGCTAACGCGGTAACAAATCCCAAGAAATTTCCTAAGAAATCTATGCCACACAAGAGTGAGTTTTAACAATTGGAGGCCAAAAAGCCTATCTTTAAGAAAAAGAAGGACAAGTGCCATAATTGTGGGAAGTGGGACCACTTTGCAGCAGATTGTAGGCAATCTAAAAATGATAAATCTGACACACCAAAGAAGGAAGCAAATATGCTAGTACAGAAGACTGAGCCTCAAAATTTTGTTGCTATGGTGGGCAATAATGGAAAGGCTAGTACTTCTTCAGAATGGTGGTTAGATTCTGGGGCAATGTGCCATGTCTGCAAAAATAAAAAGTTACTTGATGATGTTGCTGAGGCCAATGAAACAATTGTTGTGGTTAGTGGGGTAGCGGAGACGGTGACTCACACTGGTACTGCAAATATGAGCCTTTATTCAGGTAAACTTCTAACTTTAAAAGATATTAAAGTAGTTCCTGCTATTCAAAAGAATTTAATTTCTATTAGTCACTTATCATTTAGAGGATGATCCATCTACTTATAAAGAAGCGATGAGATCTAGGGACTCCTTATCGTGGGCAGAAGCCATTGATGATGAAATGAGCTCTCTGTTACAAAATCAAACTTGGCAACTAGTCGATTTGCCAAAAGGGGCTAAGACTATAGGTTGCAGGTGGATTTTGAAGAAGAAACTTAATCCTGATGGATTTATAACTTGGTATAAAGCACGTTTAGTATCTAAGGGCTATACCCAAGTAAGTGGGGTAGATTATTTTGATGTTTACTCCCCGGTCTGTCACTTGACTACGATAAGAGTTCTTCCTGCTTTGGCATCTATTGAGAACTATGTTGTGCATCAAAGGGATGTAAAGATAGCTTTCCTAAATGGAGAACTGATTAAGGAAATCTACATGAACCAACCTGAAGGGTTTGTCATGAAAGGCTTCGAAAACAAAGTTTGTAAGTTAAACAAATCTTTGTATGGTCTAAAACAAGTACCTAAATTGTGGCATAAAAAATTTCGACAAGGTAGTAATGAACTTAGGATTTCGATCCAGTTACTCAGATAAATGCCTTTACTACCGTTCTGTGTCGAATAAGTTTGCGATTATTTGCTTATATGTAAACGATATGTTGATATTTGGTTCTGATCATTCTGCAGCGAGTGACGTAAAGGCCGAGTTGACAAAAGCATTTAACATGTCAGATCTTGGTGTGGTAGACACCATTCTTGGTATGAAAGTAAGTTTTACAGAGCAAGGAATTACTCTTAGCCAAGCTCACTATATTGAAAAACTAGTTTCTACATGGGGATATAGTGAATGTAAAGTGATTGAGACACCGTATGATCCTAATAAACGGCTAAGGTTGAATGAGGAAGCTAGCGTGAATCAATTAGATTATTCTAAATTGATTGGTAGTCTCATGTATGCAATGACATGCACTAGACTAGACATAGCCTTTTCTGTAGGCATGCTGAGTCATTTCATTAGTAATCCAGGCCCTGAGCATTGGAATGCCCTCACGCAACTTATGCGATATTTGAAGGGTACCTCCAACTATGCTCTATGTTTTAGTGGCCATCCTCCTATCTTGAAAGGATTTTCTGATACATCACGGTGCTCGGAATTAGGAGACAGTAAATCTACCAGTGGTTATGTTTTCATACTGGGTGGAGCAGTTGTTGCGCGGAAATCCAAGAGACATACTTGTATTGCTTTGTCATCTATAAAATCGAAACTTTTTGCTCTAGCTTCCGCAGGAGGAGAAGCAGAGTGAATAAGAGAACTGATCATGGATATTCCACTAACCCGTTTAAAGATTAATTCTTTAAGTATGTTCTGTGATAATCATGCTACAGTTTCAGTAGTGAAAAACTCACTCTTTAATGGTAAGAGGAGACATGTTAGACTGAAACATGCCTTGTTGAATTATCTCATAGAACACGGTATTATCACTTTAGTCGATATGAGATCGAAGGATAATATAGCTGATGCTCTCACAAAGGGACTGAATGAAGATCGAATATTCAAAATTGTGAGGGAAATGGGTTAAAGACTATATAGACAAGTCTTAACCTACATCTGTGTTATTTTGAATTTTTCGAATCTCTCTTTATTGGCTAAAATAAGCACTTGATAATGTTTCGATGATGTTTATGGTTGTCAATATATCATTTCACATTTGATGATATATCCTTTTTGGGTGAGTTGTCTCATCCACATGTGATAAGGTAATTTTACTCACTTTGAATGTTCTGTTTAGAGCGGTTGTGTCATTCCATATCAGATGATGCTGCTTAACTAAATTTGGACTTGACAACTGCAACATTCTACATAAAAACATGAAATGGTTCTTTTGTAAAGAAACTGTTTAGGTCTTGTTCTTATAAAGAAACTGGACATTGATGTTTATTGGAATGTGATATTGATGCATATTGACATTGATATATATTTATTTTCAGTCATTGTGGTATGGTGCTAAGTTCTTTTGGTAGAACTAGACACTTTAGTTTGTTACATAAATGATTAGATTTAAATGAAATTCATATTTGGTAACTTACAAAAAATAACGAAAATGGAGGAGCTGATTCCAACTAGGATCCTGAAGGGGATGATCTACTTGATGGATAATTCCTCTAGAGCTCTGGACTGTGGGGGGCTATTATTTTCTTTGAAATTGAATAAATAGTTCACTTACATATGAAATTGCCCATTTAGTTTGAGTTTAGAGTATTTCTAAAACTCTTGTTTTCGAAGTTTAGAGAATTTTTAAAACTTTGATTTGGTTCACTTATAAGTGAGACCTATTGATTGTGTTTGGTTGAGTTTAGATTGTTTCAAAAACTCATAATTATGCTTAAAGAATTCATATTTTTGAGTAATGAATATTTTTGTGCTATGAATGATTCAATATTCTGTTTTGAACATTACATTATCTATCTATTGGATTGTGCTATATGTAGAACAGAGGAGGACATTGTTAGGTATTTAATATAACCCAAGTGTATGTTCTAATATAAGCCCAATAGTCAATGCACCTTTGTAGTGGGCCTGTATGGGCAAGAGCCTATTAATTGGTTTTAACCCTAGTGTATCCCTATTTATATGCTAGTTAGAGGTAGCATGCTAGGTATTCCAAATTAGATACCTAGGGTGTAATGCTTCAAGCAATCGCATATACTATTGCTTGACTTTAAATCCTAACAGTTCTCTGATATCTCTTCTCAAAAAATTTCTGAATTTCTTTTTCCCAGTGAATGAGTTCAAATTAAAGATGATGTAAGAAGGGATTGGTTTAAACGATGGCTAATCAGGTTGCAGAAAAAGAGCGCAAGATTTTGGTGACGGTGGATGAAGGGGAGGAGAGCTCACATGGGCTATCATGGTGTCTCAACAACATTGTGAATCGAGGAGATTCCAAAGACACCTTGTTCTCGTCTACGCTAAACCACCTCGCCTTGTTTATGCTACCCTCGACAACTCAGGTGAGTGATGTGATGGATGACCTTCCTTCTTATCTTCCATTCTTGAAGCTCAACTCAAGTGAAATATGAGTGTGTATAAATTGTAATTTCAAAAAGTACTTTTGTAGATTTTAAAGTATTTTTAATTTTATAAAAATATAAAAACATGTTTTAAAATGATAAATAAATTTTGAAAAAAGTATTCTTTACGCTTTTTAATGTATTTTGTTTATTTTTAATATATTTTTTATGTGGTAATTGCTATGTTGGCCTAAATCCATGTACACAACAGTGGTATGGCTTTTCAATGCAAAATTTTTGAGTTGGAATTTCAACTAATTGCAATTCAAAAGCAAGTTTTAGTTATTTTCTTCTTTAAACATTCTTAAAGATGTGTGCGTTTTAGGATTTAAATTGTGTTTTTAATGGTTAATTTAATGTGTTTTTTGGGGTTGTGAGTTGTGGGTTGGCACCTGAATCTTGCGCTGACCAGACGTCTCCTGGTCCACCTTCCCAAGCGTACAAACAAACTCTCTACACACACTCACACACTCACACAATCCCATTCCCACTACCATTGAATTAACTGTGCTTTCTTTCTCACACACTCACACACTCACACTATACGCTGTGTACTATGAGGGGGTTTTCTTTCTTCTCTCCAAAAAGGCCAAAAAATAAATGAAAAGCCACAATATATCTCTCTACCTTTCTATTTTCACCGGGAACACATACCAGTCACCCACCCATCATCCTCCGTTCTTCGCCATGTATTATAAAAAAACGAGCACGAGCGCGCGATTTTCTATGTCCTCCTAGTATTCCACAATGGCTAGTTCACTACTACTGTGACTAAAAATAACACTACAGACTGCCCTCGTTGCTTGTCCGTACAACAATGGATTCTTCGTCCTTCCCTCTGTTCTCTCTCACGTAAAGTAATTCATCCTTCACCCTCTACATCTTCCTTTGCGTTTTCATCTCTCCACACCCGTGTAATCCTCACTGATGAAGTCGTAATCCGCTACTAGTAACGATCCGATATTGATGTCACAACCCGAAAGTTTCTAAATCAAAAAGAGTGGTGATTCATGTAAAACAGATCCCGGAGGAGTTCTCCGGGGAAGACACTCCGATGCTCAAGTCAGCATTTCTCTTAGACTATAATATTTTTCTTAATCAGTTACTGCTTATCCATTCCTGGTGATCTCTGTTGGCTTTTATTTCCTTCTTACCGTTAATTGTGGGATTCTGTAACGATTTCCCGGTTGATAAATTGCGGATGTTTCTCCTCTTGAAGCGTCGTTGTTATCTTCCCGTGATTGTAGGTTTTGTTTACATGTTTATGGATAAACACGATTCTGTTATTATTGTGAACTTATTATGGAAATGGAATTCCGCAGTAAAGTAAGAGTCGTTTACCACTGTAAATATTTCGAGTCTTAGACGCCTTCCTGAAGATCCAGAGTCGCAACTGTCAGGATCTGTTCGGGACTCGCAAGTCCCGAACTGTATTAAACTCACAGGTCTCAAACTGCATTAGATGCACAGGTCCCGAATTGTGTTGAACTCACAGATCCCAAACTGCATTAGATGCACAGGTCCCGAATTGTATTAGATGCACAGGTCCCGAACTATATTGAACTTACAGGTCTTGGACCATTACCGGTGAACTCATGTCCATCACAAGCCCCCCAGACCTTTGTCGAATTATGTCAAGCAAAGGTCTAATCAAAAGAAATAATGGGAGAAAATATAGGAAACTGAAATACATCGTGTAAAGACAAGAGTTATGATCCCGCTTTTTAAAAGTGCGACGTGAGAGATCGTGGGGTCTATAAAGATTGCGTGGGTTCACACGGAAGTTAGAAGTTTTAAGGTATAAAAGCAACTTTTCAGTTCTAGGGTATTTACCCAGTATTACCAGCAGCCTGTATTTGATTTAGAGAGGCAAGAAGATAAAGTCAAACGACACCGACAAATAGCAATAGTTCCTCACCTCTAAAAAGTAAGTATGGTTTCTTCCACTTCAATGTCATCAGGATCTTCCCAAGGGGAAAGAACAATGTCTGTGGCAGGAAAAGATGATAACGTCTTTGAGTCATCCAGTCATGGATTAATAGGAGTCAGTAGACGTAGTATGAGAGAAAAGAGGGCTGTGGTTGTCACCAGTTAAGAGGGAGAAGAGAACGTGTCAACAAGTTTTAATTCCCCAGAAGAGGAATTAGAAGAATTCGTGGCCCCACCGGTAGTAGGGTACCCTGTAAAATTTACCCCTACGGCGGAGGGGTTAGAGTCGGTTTTTAGCGAAGCCGACGTGAGGGATTTAAGGAGGAAGTATCATATTTCCAAAGAATATGGTGCTAGGGCTCTAGGGAGTGAGGGTAGGCCGTGTAATCTGCCATCCGGATATACCGCCGTGTATGAGGAACACCTGAGGGCAGGCCTTAGGTTTCTTATTTGTCAACTTCTGGTAGATGTGTTGAGATACTATGAGATATCTGTGGCCCAATTAGCCCTTAAGGCCGTAAGGCTGATAATAGGGGTAGAATTGTTGTGTAGAAAAGGAAAATTTAAGAGTTGTGTGGACCTGTTTAAATTCTTTTTTTGTATGAAAAAATCAGCAAACTCAATCGGGTATTTTACCTTTTTTCTCATGTATAAGAGTAAGGGAGGTAGACCTTCCACTCATCATGAGTGCAAGAAGAGATTTTTTTTTGTAAAATTTGATGCATGTGGGTTGAGAACGGGTTGGTTCTTCGGGGAAAGAACATACTCGTACCCCAATCGAAAGAAATAGAACCCCCGAGGAAAAGCATATGTTGAGTTCCGAGAAGAAAGGACTGACAATTTTACGGAGGAAGATTTGGTTAAATAGAATCTAAGCCCTGTGGTGGTTGATACCGGATCTTTGGTTATCCAATCTTCTCAAGATGATGAGGGTAGGAATTTTGTGTGAGCTTTATAATGGTTGTGTTTATTCAGATATTAATGTTATGCATTATTTTTGCAGTGAAATTCGGAAGTTCAATCAAAATGAAACCTATAACTAGGGCCCAATCGGAAGCAGGGGGTATCCAAAGAAGTTCCCTTAGTCACGGAAGTGGAAACAAGGGACTCTTCAAAGAGAAAAGCAGAGGAAGAGGTGGTGGAGATTGTTGCTCCAGTTAAGAAGAAAAGAGTGAAGGTGCCAGCTACAAAGAAGGCAATCGGTTCTGAAGAAGATACTGCTACAGAGATTGCAGTTTTATTTGCCAAACCTAGGGCAGAGGAAATGCTGAGGTTTGAAAGATTGGAAAATTACCAGAGGAAGTTGGCAGAAATACCATTGATTGAGTTGAATGACAATTTTTGTCATACTATTTCCCGGGTAATATTTCTTTTTGGGTAGACGACTGCAGTTCGTCTTATTTCCTTTTGTTGTTTTTTTTTATGGGTTATGGTACAGGAACTTGCGACCTGGAGTGAATATATTTTGAGGATGAATGATGAGCCGGGGACAGTTGCAGCCTATAAAACTAAAAATGTAAAGTTGAAAGAATCGGAAAGGGTTGCGGTTGAGTCCAGAAGAAAGTTGGAGAGGGAGGTGGCAGAGATAAGGAAAGAACAGGAAGAAAAGAAGAAGGAATGTCAGCTCTACAACAGCAGCTACAAGAGAAAGAGATTGAATTGCGGAAGACTCTAAGCGTAGCCCAAGGAGAATTCTCTAAATTGCTGGTGAAAAAGGTTTTTCACACGCAAGATTACGAAGATTTCGTTATAAAATTCTGCAGAGTTGCTGGATAGGTTAGTAGCCATGAGGTGGCAGTAGATATTTAGAAAAGACATCCTTCTCTGAAGTTTGAAGAATTACCTGAGTATAATCCGGAGGCTGAGGTGAGGGCAACCCAGGTGTACATGGATGCTGTTAAGGCGTTTGATGACTCATTCGCCTTATTAGAGCATATAGCCTATCGTGACTCTCCAATGACCCTGGAGGAACTGAGCATGTGCAATGTGGACGAAGACCCAGATCTTCGGGATGAAACTGATGTAGGGCCAAGTGACCGTGCAACAGCAGGGACATCAGCGCTCTGAAATGAAGTTCCCAACGAGGCTAGCTCCTAGGCTGACTTTACTTTGAATTTTTTCATGATATTTTTAGACACATTAATGGTCTGTAAACTTAAGGGATGGTTTCTGTTTCAGGGATTATTAATTGGATATTTTTCTCTGTTCATGTGTTTGGTGGTTTGTATGCCAGGCATTTTTATTCCGAACAAGAGTTCGTGTTCGTTATTTACACGAATAGATTAGGGCGCTTGAGGGCGCCATTACTGATCTCCGAGATACCATCTCTCGCCTAAAGAGAGAAAACAAAGAGTATCACGAACAAGTGTTGCATTTACAATACCGAAATCACTGCTTAAGTGAAGATTTGACCCAAAAACAAAGGGTATTAGGGAATTTAAGTGTATCAGGTAATGAGGAAGCTACTTAAACAATTGTCAAACTTGTAGCAGAAGTGGGGGGACTTACTGCTGAAGTAAAAAGAAAAGACGAAATGATCAGTACCTTGACCAGTGATGTGGAGAAAGAGCGCCGGGAGGTTCGAGGTCTCCAGGAGGCTCTAAAACCCCACAAGCTGCAAATCCGATAATTGCAGCTTGAATGTAAGATTTGGAAGTCCAAGGTAACTGAGATGGAAGCACAACTGCGGGGTGCTGGTGTGAAAATAGCCTCTGCAGATAAAGATCCTGTAGACATAATGTTGGAGGAGTTAGAACTGATGGCCAAACGAGGTCAATCAGATACTCATTTGTATAGGAGTAAAGAGGCTACGCTCAACAAGTATCTGCAAGAAAGGACAATATATGAGGAGGCGAGAAAAAAAGGAAAAGAGAAAGTGTGAGTTATTTTAAGGATGTGAATCTGTTTAGTTATTGATGCAATTCCCCATTTATATATGGAGGTACAGTTTCCCGCTTGCGAGTGGGTTCATAATTCCGTATCTGTGAGTGACTCACAGTTCCCCACCCACGTGTACGTGTTAGAGAATTGCGATAAGTAATAAATTTTCTTTCCGTTACGAGTACATGTGATTTCCTCACCCCTGGGGATGTTACGGAATAAGTAGCTGATCTTAACTGAATCGAGGTTACGCGTTAGTTCCTCGATTTAATAATTAGCAAGGCAATTTCACTACCTTGAATCGAGTTTTATGAAGGTAATAAACTCTGCATTCGATTTATTCAACAATATTTGTTTTATTCAACGATAAAAAGGAAAGAAATTAAACATAGAAACGTTTTAAGTTGCTAACATGCCAAACTCGGGGTATTAAGTTTCCCTCCATGGTGGCCAATCGATAACTCCCCTATTTGGACGCATCAATGACTTTGTATGGTCCTTCCCAATTGGCTTTTAATTTGCCTAATTTCTGAGCTATACTCACCTCATTCTTACGCAAAACCAACTCCCCTAGAGCGAACTCATTGATTTTCACTCTTTCATTGTAATATTTTGCCATATCTTGCTTGTATCTAGCCTTTTTAATGGAGGCTAAGCCTCTGCGTTCCTCTAGCATATCCAAATTAAGGCGGATATCCTCCTCATTAGCTGTGTTATTAAAAGCAATAAGTCGAGGGCTAGGAACTTCAATCTCTGCTGGGATCACAGCTTCTGAACCGTATGTGAGACTGTAAGGAGTTTCATCAGTTGCTGTTCGTGAAGTTGTACGATAGGCCCACAGAACGTTTGGGAGGTTTTCCACCCAATTTCCTTTGTTTTATCCAAGCGGGTTTTCAATCATTGTAAGAGAGTCCGGTTGGTGACTTCCACCTGTCCATTGGCTTGAGGATGTGCCACTGATGTGAACTTCTACTTGATGCGGAGTTCTTCACACCACGATCGGAAGGAATTGTCTTCAAACTATTTACCATTGTCTGAGATGATCACCGGAGGGATCCCAAATCTATAGACAATATTGCTCCATACAAATTTTAGAACGTTCCTTCCAGAGATTGTAGCCAACGGTTCAGCTTCTACCTATTTAGTGAAGTAATCGATGGCGACTAATAGGAACTGTAACCGACCTGGAGCTTTAGAGAAAGGGCCAAGTATTTCAATTCCCCACTGAGTGAAAGGCCATGAGCTTTAAATACTAACCATTTCCATCTGAGATCGTCTGACTAAATGGGCATGGAGTTGGCACTTGAGGCATTTATGTACGAAATCACAGGCGTCCTTGAATAACGTTGGCCAGTAGTATCCCCATCGAATAATCTTTTTGGCTAACATTCTGGGACCTGTGTGACTTCCGCAAGACCTGAGATGCACTTCCCGAAGTATGTAGTCTGCTTGTTGTGGCCCAATGCATCTGAGCAAAGGCTGCAAACACGACCGCTTGTATAGGATTCCATCTTGTATCACCTAGTAAGGGGCCTTTAGCCTGAGTTTTGTGGCCTCATTTTTATCAGGGGGCAGTTCTTCAGTTTCCAGATTTTCCAAATGGGTGTCATCTAATTTTCTTCTGCTCCTTCAATAACCATCACAGGTTTCACATCTGTGCTCCTATAGGGAAGCACTTCCACTAATACTTTTTTTGTTGAGGTAGGAGAAGGAGGAAGGTGCCAACTTGCTAAGGGCATCGACCTTTTTATTTTTAGACCATGGGATCTGCACGATCTGAAAAGTCATAAAGGACAGGCTAAGAGCCCGAACCTTATCCAGGTATTTTTTCAATTGGGGTTCCTTAGCCTTGTAAGTTCCTTGCACCTAGTTGACTATAATTTGGGAGTTGTTGTAAGCACATACTTCTTTTGCTTTCATTCTTTGTGCCAAAGTCAGACATGTGATGAGAGCTTCATATTCAGTTTCGTTGTCGGTTGCCTTAAAGCCAAAGTGGAGGGCGTATGTGACCTCTATTCCCTCAGGACTTCTTAGCAGTAGCCCAGCTACACTTCCATCTTCATTTGATGCTTCGTCAACGTGTAATGTCCACGTATTTGGGCTAACATTCTCACTTTCCCTACCTTTTTCAAGCTGCATGGGGATAGCAATATTAGGCATAGAGGTGGGCATTTCGGTAATGAAATCCGCCAGGGCCTGTGCTTCTATGGCAGTTTGAGGTTGGTATTGAATATCATGCTCTTCTAACTCAATAGCCCACTTTGCAAGTTGTTTTGAAGCCTCCGACTTTGACAATATTTGCTTGATAGGCTGATCTGTGAGCACGCATATGGGATGAGCCTGAAAATAAGGTCGTAACCTCCTAGCAACATGAACCAATGCGAGCACTATCTTTTCCATAGGCAGATATCTCATTTCTGCACCTTGAAGTGCGCGACTGACATAGTAGATAGGCCTCTGGACGCCGTTATCATCACGCACAAGTACCGCACTATCCGCGTTATCAGAAGATGCTAAATACAGGCGCATGGTCTCTTCTAGTATTGGTATTGTAAGAGCAGGGAGTTCAGCTAAATGCTTCTTCAGTTCTTCAAATGCTTTTTGGCAGTCTTCTATCCATTTGAAATTCTTGGCTTCTCTTAAAGTTTGGAATAAAGGGAGATTTCAATCGGCAGAACATAACAGGAATCTATTTAGAGCGGCGAGCGATCCCGTCAATTTCTGGACCTACTTCAGGGTTCTGGGTGGTGCCATATCTATAATAACTCGGACCTTATCTGGGTTGACTTTAATCCCACGTTTAGAGACCATAAAACCTAGGAATTTTCCTGATCCTACCCCAAAGGTACATTTTTTGGGGTTCCGACGCATTCTCACTCTAATCATCGACTGCAAGGTTTCCTCTAAGCCTCCGGGCGCATTCCTACTCCTCTTTGATTTGATTACCATGCCATCTACATACACCTCCAAATTTCTTCTAATCTGGTTGGAAAATACTTGATTGACCAGACTTTGGTAGGTGGCCATTGCATTCTTCAGACCAAACAGTATTTTTGTGTAGCAGAAAATTCCCATTTCCGTGATAAACGCTTTTTTCTCAACGTCTTCCTCATCCATTAAAATCTGGTGATAACCCTTGTCTGCATCAAGAAACATCAGTACTTTATATTCTGAAATGGTCTCAACTTTCTAATCAATCATAGGTAGAGGATAATAATCCTTTGGACAGTACTTGTTCAAATCAGTGTAATCAAAACACATTCTCCAGCTATCATCTGGTTTCTTGACCAAAACAAGATTGGATAACCAGGTAGGATAAAATACCTCTTTGATGATGTCAGATTGGAGTAGTTTCTTTACCTCCTTATTAACAACTGCATTTCTATCCGGTGCTAAAGATCTCTTCTTCTGTTGCATAGGCTTGATCCTTGGATCAATATTGAGTTTATGCGTCATCAATGACGGTGAGATTCCTGGCATGTCCTCCGGTTCCCAGGTGAAAACTTCCTTATACATGCGGAGGAGGTGAATAACCTGTTCCTTGATCTTTGGGGGCAAAGTGGCTCCTACCTTGATTGTTCTATCTGGATGTTAGGGATCTAAGTTGACCTCTTTAACCGCATCAGTGATTTCATCAGGTACAAGCGGCATCTGTTATGCATTATCAGAACTGTAAGGTGTGGGATTCATAGTTTTCATCTCATTACCCTTGCTCTCACTTACCTGAGGTGTTACCTTAGGGTTAGTGGGTTGCAAGTCTACAGCTTGTATAGCATGTACTCCTTTGGCATCTGTATGTTTTCCTTTAAGGGCAATAAGCATGCATTCACGTGCTACATACTGGTCTCCACGAATGGACGCAATTCTGTGCTCAGCTGGAAATTTCATGACAAGATGATATGGGGACCAAATTGCCTTAGCCTTATTCATCCAGGATCTCCCGATTATGGCATTAAACGGGGACGAGGCATCTACTACGTAGAAGTCTTTCATGATAATTTTGTCTCTAGGGTACTTCCCAACCGTAATTGCCAACGTAATTATTCCCACTGGATGAACTACTTCATGAGCAAAAGTTACCAGCGGCATGCTGGAGAACTTTAAAGCTGCAAAATCAATTCCCAACTTGCCGAAGCAATCTATGTATAAGACATCGAAGTAGGAACTGCATCCTCTTCTAAAAACGTAATGACTTCGGAGGGTTTGAACCGCTTATTGGCTGGCTCCTGGGGCGGAATTCTTCTTGCACTAGCCTTGATTGCAGACTGGGACTGACCTTCTGGATATCCTTTGAATATGGCATGGATTACGCCAGTAATATTTCGGTTGTCATTGGGTGGTGACGGAGGCACCCCTTGTTGAGGGGGAGGCTTTGGATATGGTTGATATGGTGGATTGGAATGATGATCCTATCTTTGTCTATAATCATGTTTCTGTGTAGGTTGGCCACGACCTCATTGTCTTCCTCCGCGTCCTCCGGCGTGATTACCGTTTCCTCGGCCTCCAGACCGAGGTTGGGTTCCCGAATGCCATCGCTGGATGTATTGGCCTAACATGCCATTGCGGATGCAGTCTTCGATCTCTTTCTTGAGGTCTTTACATTCTTCAGTATCATGGTCATGATTGTTGTGATAGGCACACCAAAGGTGCCGTGGCCTTTTATGTGGTGCAGCTGTTAACGGAACAAGTGGCCAGAGAAGTTCTTTATATATGGTGAGTGGTGTTAAACTCTTTTCCTGAAACAACGGCTCCAGACGCCCTTTGTTGTAGTTTAACCTATCAAAAGCACTATTCTGGAGGTTTTTCCCTTTGGCATCATATTTCATTTCATGCTTTTCATTTTCCCTCTTCTTTCTGTCGGCCTCTTCTCCTTTGGTGTAACTTTCCACCATTTGCCATAGGGTTTGGGTATCTCCTGGGTGTCCTTAGCCAGTTTAGTATAGAATGGTCCTGGACTCAGACCATTCATGAAGGCTTAGATTACCATTCGATCCGTTCTGTCGGCCACTCGTAGGCTTTCATCATTGAATCTTATGTACCATTGAATCTTTCTACATAAGATTTCAAAGATTCGTCTTTGGCTTGCTTGAGATTCATCAAGCCCACTGCTGACTTATGAAATTTCTTTCTCTGAAAAAAGCGGGTATGAAAGAGTTGGGCCAACCTCTTGAATGATGAAATGCTGTTACGGGGGAGTCCATCAATCCATACACGTGCTTTTCCACTCAAATATATGGGAAAGGCTTTGCACGTCACCTCCATCGGGGCGTTTTTAAAGTTGATCGTGTATTTGAAGCGCAACAAGAAATCTAGGGGGTCCGTATCCCCTTCATAAGATGGAATGCCATCCGGTATCTTGAAGCCTGCCGGAGTTGGATATTGCATGATGTGAGATGTAAACGGGGAAGGGATGTCTCCTTCGTCATCAGATCCTAGCAAGCCATAGATATGCCATCCGATTATTGATAGGAGGAAAGTCATCGTGTCACGGATGTTTAGGGTTAGGCTTGACCCTAGGATGTCCATTCTCATAATTATTGCCCGCATGAGAGATATTATCATCATTTCTTCCGTCTTCCCTTTTATGACGGGCCTCGTCACGATTGTTTTGATTGGATTTATTCTCTCATTGATACGAGGGATGTCTCTTTCTGCAAAATTCTTCAAATTGAGCACGGTGCAGTTCAACAAAAGCCCGTTCATCTTTTTCTATTTGGTGATGCGTAAAAGACTTGTCTGGGTTGCGAGACTTTTGCCTAGAAGTTCCATTAGTATGTTTGAAGTGATGCTCTGATCCTTCAGGGATGTCGTCCAGACGTAGAAGGCCATCTGCCCTTGGCTCAGAGCGACTTTGTGGTATTCCTCCTTAGCTAGTTCCATCACCAGCCCTTCGTCCTACTGATCTGGTTCCTACCATGTTGGTGACAAGGAGCGAAAAGTAACAGCAAGAGTACGTCTTTTTAGTAAAAACTAGGATCACACAGACGGCGCCAATTGATGAAGTCGTAATCTGTTACTAATAACGATCTGATCTTGATGTCACAATGATGAGAATCAAATATTCATAAACTTAGATATGTGTTTTTCACGCTTTTGCATAGATTTCATTGAGATATGCCATGTTTATTAGAGAAATCACATTATATTTGTGATTCTCATCTTTTATTTGTTTTGTAGGAAAAAGGGGATAAAAACTAATTATCTTCCGGAGTTCATAACTTTTGATGAAAATGTCCAAATGAGATGATTGAAGATTCTATGGAAAGATGAGAAAGAGAGAAAAAACTTTAATGAACAAATTTTTCTCAAATTCCAGAAGCAAATGGACCAAAACTGGACAAAAGCAGAACAAGGCATGAACCAAAGAAGAGGAAAAAAGGGAGAAAAATCAGCCATCTTCCGGAGTTCATAACTCTTTATGCAGACGTCCAAATGAGATGAATAAAGATGCTATGGAAAGCTGAGAAAGAGAGAAAAAACTTTCATGAAGAAAGTTTTGTCAAATTCCGGACGAAAAGGGACAAAAATTTGACAAAATCAGAACAACGCCTGCAAACCTTAAGTTTTCATTTTGAGTCCCACAAGTTTTAGATAATTTACATTTTCTCCCCAACGCCCCTACTTGTATTCATACCCCATTTTCTGCAGAAAAAAAAAGATAGAGTAGATAGGGTAGATAGTTAGGGTTAGTTTTTAGGATTTTACATATTTTCCCCAACTCACAACCGTGAGTTTCTCTTGGGGGCTAGGGTTTGGCATTTTGTCGCTTGAAAACTGGAATCCTTGGAGTTGTTTTGGCTTGCTAAATGTTGGAATTTGTTGGATTTACCAATCTTTTGATTAAGGGAAGTATTTCTTGCGAATTTCTTATGCTTTCAATGGTGATATCTCCTTGTGATTGTTGTTTGCTTGAAGCCATGAGAGGCTAATTTATCTTGGGTGATTCTTGGTGTTTGATGTATGGGTTAGGTTTATTTTGATTCCTTGTGGGTTGTAGAGTGATGGGCTTGCATTAATTGAAGTCTTCCTACTTGTATTTAATGAATTGACATGCATTGAATTGTGGCCACATTTAATGTGTGTTCTTGGTGTTCGTGTGTGTTTTAGAATATACATGAACTTAGATCAAAAGTAGCAAGAACTACCTAGCATTCTCTAGATTTAGGTGTTAGAGACAAGAAACAACTACCATATGAGCTTAATTGTGCACTAAAATTGTGTGGAAGCCATAGGTTTTAGTGTGCACAAGGTAGAAGTGAGACCGAAATGAGATCTTCTATTCTTTAATTCTATTGAGACCGAAAGGAGATGTGGAGTGAAAAATAGGTGGTTTTCTTGGATTAAACACTTGAACTAGGGAGTGTGAAGTGGTTGGCTAAAACATCTAGGGCTAGAATTGTGCATTAGAGTTGTGTGGAAGCCATAGGCGCTAATGTGCTCTAGGTGGAGATGAGACCGAAAGGAGATTCCTCATTCTATAATTCCGATGAGACCGAAAGGAGATTCGGAGCGAATGGATGTAGTCACTTAGTTAAGACGCCTTACACTCGGTTGCCCTTAGGAGTCAAAATAGCCGACCCTTGCATTGAACCCAAGGATCACCCTCCTTCCTCAATTGTGTGTTTCTCTACTTGTTTTAGTTGAGTAGTTTAACTTAGCATTTAGATTTTAGTATTCTCATTTATGTGCATACTTTTCTTCATACTTCTTAGTTAAACATTACTCTTTAAATCATTTCATTAGTTACCATAGATAGCAAATAATTAGTTGCACTTAAATTCTTGTTTTGTCCCCTTCCCTGTGGAAAATGATCCCTATGCTTTACTACAATTGATTAAGTGAGGTTTAGGTGTAAATTTGTGTGAGTTTGAGCTATATTTTGACACACTTTTGCACACACCGAATCAGCTCACCACACAACCCGAAAGCTTCTAAATCAATAAGAGTGGTGTGCCCTCAAAGGTGAAGATTATTGGTAAGTTATCCATGTGTTGCAAGGATTATTGAGGAATCACTAATCGATGTAATATTTACTTGGCCTATTTTCTTAATTGAAATTTATGATAAAGGTGTTATTCTTGTAAATTTGGAGATGGTGGGAAATGATGTAGACAAGAAGAATGCAAGCTGTATTAGTTGATTGAATTAGGCATAAAGTCTTCATTCTTATAGATATAGAGGATTCACTAGGCTGTCTTGACATTTCTTTTGATGCTGCTTTGTCTAGTTTTTTTCTTTTTTCTTCCCATCTCATAACACTTAGAAAGGAGTTGGGTTGTTTGTTGATTCTTCTTTGGTGAGCACCTATGGAAAAGATTTTGTGCAGAGCTTTCAACAAAAATCAACCTTTTTGCCGAGAATTGGAAGTATATTCTTGCCGACTTAATTTTCAAGTTTATAAATTATTTCCCAGTGCCAGTTTCTTCTATCCTCTTATTATCCTATTTTCTTTTTCCTTTTCCCTCACTAATTCGTGTTTTAAATTCTTGGATGCCTCTTGATTACATGATCATGTAATCAAAACAACTTCACGATCATGTAATCAACTTCAAGAGGTATCCAAGAATTTAAAACACGAAAAAGTGAGGAAAAAGCAAAAAGAAAACAGGGCAATAAGAGGAAAAAAGGTACTAACACTGGGAAATAATTTACAAACCAAAAAAATTAAGTTGGCAAGAATATACTTCCATTTCTCGGGCAAGAAGCTTGATTTCTATTGAAAGCTCTTGACAAAATCTTTTCCATAGCTGCTCACCAAAGAAGAATCAACAAACGATCCATCGATTCTCTAATTGTTGAGAGATGGGAAGGAAAAAAAACTAGACAAAGGAAAGCAATTGCTAAGTCAGCACCCATTAGTTTAGCGAATGATGGGAGGCACAAAGAAGAATCAACAAACAACCCACCGATTTTCTAAGTGTTGAGAGATGGGAAGGAAAAAAAAGAGGAAAAAAAACTAGACAAAGGAAAGCAATTGCTCAGTCATCACCCATTAGTTCAGTGAATGATCGAAGGTGAAAAAAAATTAGTATCATACTTTTAGACCCCATTGTTTAAAAGCTATTTCCCTATGCTTTCTAGTAAGTGTTTCCAAGAACAAATTTTGTTTATATTCCAAAGAATAACATGCACCAAATTCAAAAAATTAAGAAAGTTGTGAGACAATAGAATACTTGCTCCAAAACCACAAAAATTAACAAAAAAGCAATCCTACATTACATACTGTATACCTAAGCAACAAACAATATTGCACATCATGTAAACCATACCACTAAACACATGCTTTGTCATCCAACTAAGTAAATCAATAGTAGACTTTATGTGCTGCATATAACTTCAATAACCAAGTAAACATTCAAATTTACTGAATCGTAGAATATTCACGATTCTTCCAAATTAAGTCCATGAGAATATGAATTTGGACTCATACACAACACTTGTGTATAGCATACCTATCACCATTCATCCAGAAACAATTTCCTACTTCATTTTACAGTTGTCCCAAATTTTTTATGCAACTAAAAAGGTCAAATTTTATATCCAAGATCTAATGTCCATTTGAAATCTAAACATATTTAATATTTTGAGACCGACTTTGAAGAATATACAATGACAAAAATATCCAAGATCTATTGCCTATTTGCTATTTTAGTAACTAAAAATAAAAATCATTGCCCAAAACTGCTAATTGATGAGGAAATGGTGCTAGTCTTCAAAACTTGTCTGCTTCTAGAATTTACAGAAAAAAGGCAAGCAATTTTTTTTTTCACAAAAGATAAAATAAAATTGGCAATAGAGAAAGCAAAAAAAGGTAAGCCTTTGCTATTTGTAAATTCGCCTCAGATCAAGACCCCAAATAAAAAATCAAACACAAGGGAACCTAAAGAAGATCAAGAGGACTTGCGGCAAGACTGACGGCGTACGGCCTAAGTCAATGGTGGCAAGATTGACCACAGACCAAGACCTGCTTGAGAAGCTACGGACCTTACTCACTGGCAGCGTACAGCCGAGGAGGAAGATGAGCTTCGGATTGGAAATGTAGACGGATGATGACCACGAGCTACCGGTGAGCTGAATCTGCAGGCGAGCTGAAGATGGTCGGTAGATGGTGGAAGGCCCAGAACAGTGATGTTGAAAAAGACCTACAGATCAGAGACGACAAGGATTACAAGCTTCGGACTAGAAGCTGGAGATGATGATGACCACAAGCTATGGACGACCTGAATCTACAAGCAAAATTGGTACACGTTCGGCCGCTTCAAAATTCAGGGAAAACTTTGCCGCTAACAAGATTCAAACCACAAAAAAAAAAAAAGCACGGAAGGAGAATTGCACGGCCAAGCCAACCTTGGCCTTGCAATTCCACCCAAAAGACCAGCCATAGTATAAAAAATTCTGGCATGCTCCAAGGACCAAGAAAAAAAAAGAGAAAGGAGGCGCGGCACAACCACAATAGAGAACCCAACCATCCAATCAAACAAATAACCTCTTTGGGGTTCAAAGTGGAAAGAAAGAGCTGGCTGAGAGGGCAGCTTCTAAACAAGGCTTTGTCCCAAAAAAGAGTCCAATTTCAACAATAAAAGCTGAGTTTTCAACAAAATTTCTAAAATACCCTTAATTAAATAGAATACATTAAATGGGTGTATTGATATATAATACCTTAATGAGGAAATTAGAGATATAAAATGAGTTCTTTCTCCACTTAGTTGACAAAAAATAAAAAGTTTCATAGTTATGAAACCAAACTCTTTTTTGGAACAAAGGAAGTATAAGTATTTACTACTTTTGTTAGACATTGTACATCTAACTATATATGTATATGTGTTAATCACTACTTATGTTATAATTTTACATTAGTGACTGTAACTACTTTGAAACTATATACTTTTTATTCTTAATTTTCTTGTAAAGAAATATAGTTCGTAATAAATGTCAAGCCTTTTAATTACTGTTTATCAATAGTGTATTTTAATACTAACAAAATTATATGCTTAAAGCAATTAAAATTATGTGCACAAGTTCATAAATCTCAAGGTGTCATAGTGCAATTATTTCAAATTAAGTACCATAACAGAATTAAGCCAATAAAGAATTGTTATTCTTAACCAAATAAAGTCAATTAGTACTAAACAATAGTATATTGTAATACTAAAAAGACTATATAGTTAAAATACAATTAATAAATAAACAAAAATGTTAGGGTGTCCTAGTACCATTATTAAAAATTAAGAGTTATAATATAAATAAGCTGAGTTTATCATAAGGAAAAATATGTTTAGTCCAATAATTGTTCTTAACCAAAAAAATTCAATTATAATTAATTGATAGTATATATGAAAAAAAAAGAGACTCTATACTTGAAGTAAAATAATGTAAGCAAATTCATACATATTAGGGTGTCTTAGAATGATTATTAGAAATTAAGAGCAATAAATTTAAAAAATTAAGTTTGGCCAAATGAATGAATCACATAGTCCAATCACTATCCTTAGTCTAATCCTTATATAAGTTGTGTCCCAACCAGTTTAGCCCAAAACATTTTATTTAATTTATTCCAAATTATATGGCCCAATGCATATCTTATTATTAAATTTTATAATATTCAATTTCATTATATACTAAAAAAATATTTTATATCTTTATATTTAATAATATTATACACTAAAATACAATTTTGAGCCATTTCTTGCTAGTCAAATGTCAGAGTAGTATTATTCTTGACGAGGCTATGACACTTGTTGTTTGAGCCAAATTTAATTAAAATAGTGAAAATATTATACATTTCCTCCCTCTCTCTCTATCTCAAAAAAAAATAAAGAGGTTAATTTAGTAAAATTTCTTATTAGTTATAAACTATGACTACAACAAACATAATTAACAATATTATTAAACCCAGTTCGTAGGTCAAACTAGTGAACTAATTGGTTCTCGAGGTGATTATTACTACTAACAAAATTATATACTTAAAGTGATTAAACTTATATGCGTAAATTCATAAGTCTCAAGGTGTTTTAGTATAATTATTTTAAATCCAGAACCATAACATAAAAAAGCCAATGATACTTAGGCTGAACCCAATGAAGAATATAGTTAGTCTAATTGGTATTCTTAACCAAAGAAAGCTAACTAGTACTACTTAATAATGTATTGTAAACCTAATACATTGTGTGATTAAAGTACAAGTATATGGACTCACAAACATGTTAGGGTGTCTTAATTAGTACAATTATTAGAAATTCAAAGCCATAACATGAGCAAGCTAAGTTTGGCATAAGGGAGAGTATGCTTACTCCAATCAGTATTTTTAGCCAAAGAAATCCAATTATAATTTGGCGATAGTGTATCTAAAAAAATACTCTATTTGTATGTCAAATAATGTAGGCAAATTTATATAAATTAGGGTGTCTTAGTCATAGTTATCAAACTCGGACTCGTCAAGGCTTCGGGTCAATGGGTCAATGGTTCAACTGGTGGGTCAATGGTTCAACCGATGAGTCAATTATAAAATTAATAAAAAATAAAAATAATACCAAAATATAGAGAAAATATAAAATATTAACTTATAAGCAACCAAACAATTGATATTGACATAATAGCATGATAAAATCTAAAATTCGGAATCCACACTCATAAAAATTGATATAGAAACGCCATCTAAGGGTATGTTTGGACAAGGCATTTATATTTGCAAATAGAAAAAGTAGGTTATTTTTTCAAATAAAAACATCACAATCCAAATATATTTTTATTTTAAATTTTAAATTTTAATCACTCAAATTCCTCTCACAGAATTTAAAAAAAATCTTCTCTCTCATTTTTCTCTCTAAAATACTTTTTCTATAAAAAAAAAACCCACTAAAATTTTTACACATTTCAATACAATTTTTCTCAAATATATCACACCCCAAACATATCCTAAGTAAAATAATAAGAAAAACAATGAACAACACATATCCTACTGGCCTTAATATCGATAGGATCATAATTTCGACCTTTAAAAAAGTTCCTGTATAAAATGCTTATTCAAGTTATTAATTGTATATTTTCAAAGAAGAAACAAGGTAAAAGAAGAGAACAGAAGAGAAGAGAAGAAAAAGAAAAAGAAAAAAAAACCAACTAGGTTAATGAGTGACTCGAACCGGTATAGGGACCGGGTCACCGGGTCACCGGTTGAACTGGTCGGGTTGGTCCGAGTATGATAACATGGGTCTTAGTACAATTATTAGAAATTAAGAATTATAAATTTCAAAAATTAACTTTGGCCCAATAAGTAAATTACATAGCTCAATCATTATTCTTAACCAAACAAGCCCAATCCTTATATAAGTTGTGGCCCAAATAATTTAGCCCAAAACATTTTATCTATTTTATCTCAAATTAATTGGCTTAACACATATATTTTTCATAAAATTTACAATATTCCATTTTATTATACACTAAAATAAATATTTTATATCTCCATATTTAATAATATTACAATTATATATATATAAAATATGAATTAAAAGATTATAACTATTTCATTTTTATTGTGTTTACTAACTAAATTTTCCTTTGCACTAGAAAATTCATTTTTATAATACACTAAAAAATTTCTATTTTTGAATCAATAATATTTAAAATATATCCATATAATTAAGAATTTAATTAAAAATCATACATAAGTAGTGTAATGTGATAAGAAATTAGTGACAAAAACATTTCGTCATTAAAATGCATTCAAATTGGTGATGACAAAAATATCACTAAAAGGCATTAAAATTGGTGATGACAAAAATTTCACACTAATGAATAAATTTTATAATTTTAGTGAATGAATGTTGTCAACTAATTGTGACTATTTTGGCAAAATTGATGGCGACAAAATTTTTGGTCACTAAAATTTGGTGATGAGATTTTTCCTCTTGCTCTTTTCCCTCTCCTCGTTCTGCTTTTTTTTTGTTGGTGTGTGGTAAAGTGCTATTGGTGCTCGCTATTTATAGTTTTTAGTTAGGTAGCTTTTCAATGTGAGGTTAAGAATTAATCCTTCTCTTATACAAGTTTAAGACGAGTCTATTCCTATTTTTATCGGTTTTCACTCCTTTTCCGAATCAGATTTCTTTTTCTCATATTTTCTTGAAGGTACGTTTCCAATTCCTATCTTGTATTAGATTCCTTTTGATATCAGATTCTACCACTCATGAAATAAAATTTTTGCTCCTTTGAACTTTTTTCACTCTTAATTTCAATATTTCTTTACTTATTTTAGTCAGTCTATAAATTTCTTAATCTCTTAGAAATAATTATGCTAAAAATATGAATCCTTTGTGCTATTAAAGATACGTTGTATTGGGTAGGTAAATCTTGCTCATAAATCTATTACACAAACTTTAATTCACTTTATTTTAAATTATTTTTCTAAATAATTATGAAAAATTTCTGAGTATTACATCAGCTTCCTAAAAATGAAGTTTCGTTCTCAAAACTTTGTTATTTTAGATTTTTAGATATTTGTGGGTAACCTTATGGCACCTTGCCTTCTAGCTCCCATGTGGCCTTTTTAAAGGTACGATTTGACTGTTGCACATGTAATGTATTATCTTGCGCTTGAACACTTGCTTTGTGCAGCCAACAATCCTATTTGAGTGTTCCATATATGACAAGTTCTCCTTATTTCCTACTTTTTCATTATCCACATCAGCTTGTCAAAGATTATCTGTACACTTTTGCAGTTGTGAGACATGAAAAACATCATGCATTTGTCAACATGTGGGTGTAAGGTTAATTTATACTCTACGTTACCAACTTTCTCAAAGATTTCAAAGGTCTAGTGAACTTTAAGTTTACCTTCATTCGTTTGCTGAACCTCACGACTCCTTTAGTTGAAGATATTTTTAGGTACACCTTATCCCCATGTTATACTCTAAAGGTCTTCTTTTAATGTTTGTACAACTCTTTTGGCAATCTTGAGATGCTATGAGTTTGTCTCGTGTGGTTGCTATGTTGTGCTTAAGGTTTTTGAAACAACTGAGGCCCTAATACGTACTTTTTTAAAAGTTTATCCCAATACAATGATGACCTACACTTCCTTCCGTGCAATGCCTCACCTGGTGCCGTTCGAATGCTACTATATTAGCTATTTTTGTAGGAGAATTCTACCAAGGTAACATACTTCTTGCAACATCTATCGAATTTTAAAGCACATGTTCTCAACATATCCTTTAATATTTGTATGATCCTTTTGATTGTCCATGGGTTTCAAGATAATAGGCATCACTAAGGCTCAACTTAATCTGGTCATGTACTTCTCATCAAATAATTTCTAATACTCTCATTTGGGTCATTACAGCGTTTAGAGTGCTATTTTAATATTATAATTGTTGTCATAAATAAACTATATTAGAGTAATGTACTATCCAACTTTCTTTGTTTATGACCTTATCATATCTCATATTATTTGTGTTTTGTATTCTATTTTTAATGTGGAGAAAGTTTGTAGTGATAAAATTTAAATCTCGCTTAATCTGGTGTCAGATATTTTTGAAACACAAACGCAATCCTTAGTTCTCATACTCTACTAACTTGTTCTTATAATTATATATATGATTTATAATTGCTGTCATTTAACTCTTTGAATTAGATGGGTAGGAAAAATACCTAAATATTATGTGCATTTACTTGAGATTTTTATTGAATTCTATCTATTTTTAGCATTATTTACTTGTTTTAATTTATTTGTAGGAATTTTAATTGATAGAAGGAATGCTTGTAATTGGAGGAATAATAAATATTTTGGCGTAAAATTTGGAAGAAACAAAACATTGGAAAATTGATCCAAATAGAGGAAAAAGAAGGCAATGATGAATTTTTAATTATTAAGTATATAATAAAAGCACCAATGTTCATTGGAAAATTTGCAAAAATAGCACATTTTCAATGCACTTTTGATATATAGCACATGAACAAAATTTCTTGCCACACTAGTAGGTCTGACCATGTGAAAAGAAATGTCCATCTATTTACAAAAGATGAGAAACCTGTTTGTTTCATTTGTCTTCACTTCATTCCTGCCAATTCTTCTTTCTTCAACATCCTAGTTCACACATTCCACATTCTATTATCTTCTATCGTTTGCATCCATGGCAAACACGAGGAAGCATCGGCGGATTCAAGCAAAAAGTCTGCCGCTATAGAAAAGAAAATGCAAAAGTCGACGAACGGGAATAAGGTCAGTGGAAATTTGCCCAAAAATTTTAATCTTCATATTTGCTATAGCGTCGAGTTATTTACTTAATAGACATGAGAGATGCTTTGCTGATTAACCTTCATATTGATTATTGTTTTTAGAAGAAATTTGATTGCGATAGGGTTTTTGCGATAGGGTTTTGTGTGATATTTGATGTAATTGCGCTTGCTATAGGTTCGAACACATTAAAACTGTGCATATCTTATCACATTGAATATTTTTTGTTTAAATTTGAACTGGAATTACATGAGAATTTGGTTAAGCATATGTCGAAAAAGTGTCAATAAATTTTCACAATGTCTTAAGCACAATGTCGAGCATGTGCTCAAAACAATCGAGCATGATTGAATAATGAACACTTGTCGAGCACCACCTTGATCAGTTATTGAGCACTTAATTGTGATCGCGCATCATCAATGTCGAGCACTATGTTGATCACTTATCTAAAGCATCATCAATGGAAGATGAACCCATGTCGAGCATTTGCTCGAATATGCGTCGAACACTTAGTTGTGATCGAGCACTTACTCAAGCACGTACGGAGCATCTAGTCGAGCATTTCATTATTACATCGAGCACTATACTGACTTGCTTTATTTTGTGTAAGACTCTCTCAAGGATCAAATGGTTGCACAGTGTAATTTTTTCAATGCCCAAATTTCTCAGTACTGCTACTGTGAAGCAAATATGTAGAGGATAACAAATGTGAAGTCTTCTGAAAAAATTAGAATGTATTAACAACAATTTCCTAATCGCTAGAAGGAAAAAAAGTTAATTGTTGGAAAAACATAGTAAAATATTGCCACTCCTGTCATCTAAATTGCGATTTTTGTGATTAGCAGGGAAGAATGTTCTTGAGTTTGTAGACAAACTCATGAAGAATTGCAAGTTCTTACTTGCAGAATCTGTTGAAGAATGCATCAACAGTTTACTATTTCCAAATTAAAAGGGCAAGGCTTTAATCCCTCGTATATGATTGCACGTTTGATCATGTTGGATATTTAATTATCAAGGGTGCTGAAGAGGACCGAATTTCTCTACCAGTATTTTGGTACAACAATGGAAGTATCGAGCATGAATGAATGAGGAAACTTGTCGAGCATAGGTTGAGCGTCATTCGAACATTTATTGATTTATTGTAATATGTTGTATTATATTAATAAAATATCATGTATTGCAAACATTGACTGTGTTAATTTGTTATGAAATTGAATAAAATTGACTTCACTGTTCCTCTCCATCAACGAATCAATTGATTGTGCAATTTGTTAATGAATTGAATAGATTGTATCAATATATCAACGTGCCTGCGAATACTACAATGTGCTTATGAAATTGAATAATTGAAAATAGGAAATAAAAAAAATACAAATTGATGTCACTTTTTCTCTCTAGCAACGAATGGATTAGAGCAAATTTGACGATTGTGTTTGCTCTCTCCTAATCGACCACATTTTTTTGGAACTTTTTCCTCACCTGTTGAAGTAATCCTCTTTTTTTCTGCGCCTACCACTCTTAGCCCTTGGTTTTGGTGGTGCTAGTTGAATAGATAAAACTTTTTTAGGCACAATCTAGTCTTTAGGTTCATTAATCGGCATAATAGAATCTGCATAAGCACATAAAAGTGCATCGGTGTGATAAAATGTGAAGCATAAGGTGGCGTGAACCCTTGGATAACCCGTTCCAAAAACTCACTACACGCGTTCTACCCCTTGGATCAACCCAACTGGAATCTTTCCTTGGAGATGGTATGTTCCTTGAAGGTGGAATGGCTCCTCAACCCCTTGATAACTTGTATCTAGGAACCTTGGAATAGATTGATGGAAGAAGACCCGAATTTCCTAGGGAACAAATCTAGGAAAAATCAAGAACCAACAAACACACAAATTCCGATTTGTGTAATTTGCAAGTAATTACAGAACTAGAGAGCAAATTCTCTCAAGCATGTAATGTCAAGAACCAAATTTTCATTCATCCAAATTCGTCCCTCAAGGGTGGCCGACGGCTCCTTTAAGGAGTACAAATCATCCTTCACAAATGCTAGGGTTTCTAGGGTTTCTTTAGAGCCAAATGGGCTCTAAGAATTACATGACTTTTGGGATGACCTTACGGGTCTATATCACCCTTTAATCACTATATAATTAAAACTAAGCCCAACGACCTTAAGGGTCCTAAGGAAAATAGTAATCAAGCCAAACCCATTATGGCCACAAATTGGAATTTGGCTCCAAAGTCTAATTAACAAGACCCAATTACACTTAGTACATTAATAAATATGGTCTTGTCAATCCTGGTCTTCTCCCCATCCTTTTAAACTGTTTGGATGAGTCCATTCAAGGCTTCCTTCATTTTTTTAGTTCTAGCCCTTGTCATTGGTCCACCAAGACCTTGAAGTGGATCCAAGCTTGTTTTTGAAACCTTGCTATTCGAACCTTCCTCTTCTTGCCTTTTCCCTCTCACGCTATTGTCATCATGCTCCAGGCTCGAAGTCTCTTCAATGCTTGTTGAATTCATATCAGTCCCCCCTTCTTTGAGAGGATTCGTCCTCAAATCCAGATCATCATAATCTGCAACGTCAAAAGGAGACAAATCAGCAACATTGAATGTAGTACTTACATTGTACTTACCAGGAAGGTCGATCTTGTAAGCGTTGTCATTGATTTTCGCCACAACTTGGAGAGGTCCATGTCCACGTGGATGCAATTTTGTCGATCTTTGTACTGGAAACCTTTCCTTGCGCATATGAACCCACACCCAATCTCCTGGCTCAAAAGTGACTTTCTTTCTACCTTTGTTTGCATTCCGAGCATAGGATTCATTCCTCTTCTCAATATTCAGCCGAACCTGCTCATGTAACTTCTGGACAAAGTCAGCCTTGCGCTTGCCATCTAAATTAAGCTGCTCCTTGATTGGCAAAGGTGAAATATCTAAAGGTGTCAAAGGATTAAAGCCATACACAACTTCAAAAGGAGAATGGTTAGTAGCAGTGTGAAGAGTCCTATTGTAAGCAAACTCACAAATAGGTAAACACTCCTCCCACTTTTTGAGATTCTTTTACACAATGGCCCGAAGTAAAGTCCCAAGGGTACGATTAGTTACCTCCGTTTGGCCATCTGTTTGTGGATGACTAGTGGTAGAAAACAACAATTTAGTCCCTAACTTACCCCATAAAGTCTTCCAAAAATAACTAAGGAACTTTACATCACGATCACAGACAATGCTTCTCGGTATTCCATGTATTCGAACTATCTCCTTAAAGAACAAATCAGCGACATGCTTTGCGTCATCAGATCTCCTGCAAGGTATGAAATGCGACATCTTAGAAAACCGATCAACAACCACAAAAATGGAGTCATTACCTCGCTGACTCCTTGGAAGTCCAAGGATAAAATCCATGGAAATTTTACGTCAAGCGAAGTCGAGCCGTAATGGATGATACAATCCGTGTGGCTTGACTGTAGACTTAGCTTGCCTGCAAGCAACACAATTAGCACAAATTCTTTCAACTTCCACTTTCATCTTAGGCCAATAAAAATGCTCACGCAGAATCTCGTAAGTCTTTAAGACACCAAAATGTCCCATTAAATAGCCGCTATGAGCTTCGCGGACCAACAACTCACGTATGGAACTCCTTGGAACACACAACCTGTTTTCTTTGAACAAGAAACCTTGAAATCGAAAAAACTTGTTGAAAGCACCGTGTTCACAAGCAAAATAGACACTAGAAAACTCATGATCAGTTGCATATAATTCCTTCATCAATTCAAAACCCAAAATCTTAGTGCCTAAGGTAGTAAGAAGTGCAAACCTTCTAGACAAGGCATCAGCAACAATATTGTCTTTGCCTTTCTTATATTTGATAACATAGGGGAAAGTGTCAATAAAAGAAACCCACTTAGCATGACGCTTACCTAAGTTAACCTGTCCCTTCAAGTGCTTGAGGGATTTATGACCGGTGTGGATGATGAACTCCTTGGGATAAAGATAATGCTGCCAAGTCTCTAGAGCCCTTACCACCGCATACATCTCTTTATCATATGTAGGATAGTTCAAGGCTGCTCCACTTGGCTTCTCACTAAAGTACGCAATCGGACGCCCCTCTTGTTGAAGCACTGCTCCAATACCTATCCCGGAAGCATCACACTCAATTTCAAACATTAGGTCAAAGTTAGGTAATGCTAAAACAGGTGAATGTGTTAACTCATACTTAAGTAAATCAAACGCCTCTTGCTGTTTTTCACCCCATTCAAATTTCACATCTTTCTTAACTAACTCATTCAGGGGTGTGGCCTTTGTGGAAAAATCATTCACAAACCTCCTATAGAAGCTTGTAAGGCCGTGAAAACTTCGAACCTCCGATGCCGAAGTAGGAATTGGCCAAGACCAAATGGCCTCCACTTTTTGCTCATCAACTCTAATCCCCTGTGCACTAACAACAAAACCAAGAAAAACAACTTCCTCTACACAGAATGAACACTTAGCTAAATTAGCAAAAAGCTTTTCTTTTCGCAAAGTCATTAAAACAAGTCTCAAATGTTCAACATGCTCATTAATGTCTTTACTATACACCAATATGTCATCAAAGTATACCACAACAAATTTATTGAGAAAAGAATGCAGGACATGATTCATAAGACGCATAAAAGTACTAGGAGCATTTGTCAAACCAAAAGGCATAACAAGCCACTCATACAACCCAAACTTGGTCTTAAAAGCTGTCTTCCATTCATCACCCTCTCTAATTCGAATTTGGTGGTATCCAGATTTTTAGTCAATTTAGGTGTACACCTTTGAACCATGCAGCTCATCCAACATGTCATCTAAACGTGGAATTGGGTGCCTATACTTAATGGTGATTTTATTAACAGCACGACAATCAGTACACATACGCCATTCACTAGTTTTCTTAGGCACAAGAATGACAGGAACTGCACATGGACTCAAAGATTCTCTTACCTGACCATGAACTAAAAGATCTTCAACTTGTCGTTGTAGCTCTTTGGTCTCTGCAGGGTTAGACCGATATGCTGGTCTATTCGGTATGTTTGTGCCCGGTATGAAATCAATTTGATGTTCAATTCCTCTTTTGGGCGGCAATCCAGCGAGCAACTCGTCAGGAAATACATCTTGGAATTCTTGCAATATGTTAGAAATCTCAACCGGTAGGTTGGATGGCAAGTCAGCACTAAGTAGAACATTAGATTCACAACAAATAAGAAGAAATAAAACACAATTAGTATGCAGACAATTATCAACATGTCGGACATTTGCATAAAAATTCGGCTGCTTCTTATTTACGTGAGTCACTTTCTTCTTCTCAATGTGTTCTACTTCATTTAACTCATATTGCTTAGGCTTAGAAGTTTCAAATTTTCCTTCTTTCCTCACGACAGAATTCAAGTTCATCATTTGCTCAAATTCGCTCTTTAAATGCAATTGAGATTCATAAACTTGAGTAGGCGACAAAGGCAGTAAAGTAGTTTTTCTACCATCAACAAAGAAAGTGTACCTATTACTTCGTCCACTGTGGGAAGCATCCTTGTCAAATTGCCAAGGTCTACCAAGCAATAGGTGACCAGCTTGCATAGGAGCCACATCACACAAAACTTCATCTTTGTATTTGTTGACTGAAAAATTCACTAAGACTTGTTTTGTGACTCTCACTTCTCCACTCTCATTGAACCATTGCAACTTGTATGGATTTGGGTGCCGAAGTGTGAGCAATTTCAGTTTATCTACAAGCAAGGTTGAAGCAATGTTAGTACAACTACCACTGTCAATAACAAGTATGCATACCTTCTCATGGATGGTGCATTTAGTGTGGAAGATATTCTGGTGTTGAACATCGTCCTCCTCTTTAATCTGAACATTTAAAGGTCGCATAGTCACCAAAGATGGTCCTTCATCAGGACCAAAAACATCTTCATCAGATTCTCCATTTTCTACAAGTGCTGGCATATCATCATGGTCACTTTCATGTTCACTCTCACTTTCGATCGTGCCATCACCTCTGACAACCATAATTCGAGCATTAGGACACTCTCGTGCATAATGTCCCTTGCCTTGGCACTTGAAGCATGTAACCTCCCTGGCTGGTTTTCTCACTTCACTTGATTTTTGAGTGCTTGAAACCACGGTTGGAGTAGTTTTTGAGGTACTAGGAGTTGCGGCCTTTTTGAAGTCGGTGCTTAAATCCTTCTTAGGCCATGTAGACTTCAAAGTGTTTGAATTCTGTGGGGTTGAAAAGGTTCGGGTACCCCTCTCCTTAAGCTGCCTCTCAGCTTTCATTGCCTTGTGATACATCTCATTGAGATCTTCATACTCCTGCATCTCAACAATGTGGGCAATATCCCTCCTCAGTCCTCCTAGAAATCGAGCCATAGTAGCTTCACTGTCCTCTTGAATGTTGACTCGAAGCATAGCAGTCTCCAACTCTTGGTAATAATCCTCCACAGTCCTATTTCCTTGGGTGATCTTTTGCAATTTGTTGAACATCTCCCTGTAGTATTGGTGTGGAACAAACCGCTTTTTCATGAGCTTCTTCAATTCATCCCAAGTACGAACAGGCCCTTCTTCATCACGCCTCCTTTCTACCTGAATTTTAGTCCACTAGTTATGGGCATATCCAGCAAATTCAACCACAGCTAGCTTGACCTTCTTTTCCTCCGAATAGTTGTGCACTGTAAAAATACTTTCAATCTTATCAGACCATTCAAAGAAAGCTTCAGGATCTTGCTTACCAAAGAATTGAGGAATTTTCATTTTGATACATCCTAAATTGGAATCAATTCTAGGAGTACGGTATTGACTTCCCTGGAATGCCTCGAAGGCTTCATCATCATTGTCATTGCCATATGTGGTCTTTGTAGATCGAGATGATTCGGCTCTCTCAGCTTTGAGCTCCTTGATTTCCTGTTGTAATCCTGAAACCAAAGTGTAAAATTTTGCTAGCATCTCCTCATAGGATTCCTTAGAACCCGGTGGTGGTTAGCAAAGAAAATAAAACAGTTTATAAGTCCTCACTTCCCTTCCCCAAATCCCCAAAATTCACTCACCAAGTGTATGAGTACTCTCGGTCTTATATAAGTAAAGGGCCGGATTCACACCACTCAATTTGCTCTTCTGTTTCTATTCTTACTCAACAATGTCACACAAAGGAATTTACAACAAAGTAATGTAAGTGGACAATGAGATTAGAATGAATCCAAGGAATCAATGAAAAACAGTACCAAAAAAACACAAGAATTCGAAAAAAATTTTGGTAAGGAATTTGGACAAACTGAATGCAAAATCAGAACCTACACGAAAAATCAGTGAAACACACAAAATTTCAGAATTTTCGGACCACAATTTCAAGACACTTGAAGAAAAGAAATTTGGACAAAATAACTTGCATTAGCGGTTTCAACTCTTCCGAATTCTGGAATTGGTCAAGGACGTTTCTGAGCTCAAAGTGTGGTAGAAGGGATGTATTTGGATAAGTAGAAGGCTAATCACAAACTGGAAACAATCCAAAGTACAATCAGAACTTGAAAGGCAAATCTGTTTCCAAATCAGAAAAGGATTTTGGCATGGTAACTTTAAAAGGCCATAACTTTCTACTCCGATGTCGGATTTTGCTCCATAAGTACTCAAATCGAAGCTCTCCGAGAGATCTACAAGCAGACGGCCATATGCCGTCAGACTCTACTTTGGGGGTAAAAAAACAACGCTAAGACCACCTACTGTCCACCTGAAGTTTTCTACTCAAGTCCCAAAAAAAAAAAAATTCCCAGCAATTTTCTTCTTCCTTTTTTTTTTCTTCTTCTTTTTTTTTTTCAATTTCAGCAAGGCATAAACAACAATTGGATCATATATATATATATTTTTTGTAAGGCCGCAAGGGTATGGATTTATCAAGAGAGCAAAGATACAGGTTTGTCTAAGATTGAAGAAAGCCGAAACCAACACATCAATGTAAGAATAGAATTTGTTTCGTCATAACACAATTCAAAACAACAAGAAGATTGAAAAGATAAAGAACATACCAATGAAAGAAAAGAAAAGATATGAACAGCTTGGGAACCAAGACTGCTCTGATACCAAAAACTGGCGTGAAACCTTGGATAACCCGTTCCAAAAACTCACTACACGCGTTCTACCCCTTGGATCAACCCAACTGGAATCTTTCCTTGGAGATGGTATGTTCCTTGAAGGTGGAATGGCTCCTCAACCCCTTGATAACTTGTATCTAGGAACCTTGGAATAGATTGATGGAAGCAGACCCGAATTTCCTTGAGAACAAATCTAGGAAAAAACAAGAACCAACAAACACACAAATTTCGATTTGTGTAATTTGCAAGTAATTACAGAACTAGAGAGCAAATTCTCTCAAGCATGTAATGTCAAGAACCAAATTTTCATTCATCCAAATTCGTCCCTCAAGGGTGGCCGACGGCTCCTTTAAGGAGTACAAATCATCCTTCACAAATGCTAGGGTTTCTAGGGTTTTTTTAGAGCCAAATGGGCTCTAAGAATTACATGACTCTTGGGCTAACCTTATGGGTCTATATCATCCTCTAATCACTATATAATTAAAACTAAGCCCAATGACCTTAAGGGTGCTAAGAAAAATAGTAGTCAAGCCAAACCCATTATGGCCACAAATTGGAATTTGGCTCCAAAGTCTAATTAACAAGACCCAATTACACTTAGTACATTAATAAATATGGTCTTGTCAATCCTGGTCTTCTCCCCATCCTTTTGAACTGTTTGGATGAGTCCATTCAAGGCTTCCTTCATTTTTTTAGTTCTAGCCCTTGTCATTGGTCCACCAAGACCTTGAAGTGGATACAAGCTTGTTCTTGAAACCTGGCTCTTCGAACCTTCCTCTTCTTGCCTTTTCCCTCTCACGCTATTGTCATCATGCTCCAGGCTCGAAGTCTCTTCAATGCTTGTTGAATTCATATCATAAGGTGTAATGGTCAATTTGTCTATGTTGGGTTGCAACTAATGCATAAACACAAGGGAGTTAATCCATATCGAACACTCGGCACGTGCAAGATTTTTGGAGTAAATCTACTATAGCAGTACAATTTGCAATGTCTTGTACACACCATTGATGTATATCGATTGGTTCAACAACATATGATTGTGCTTCTATCATCCTGAATGAAATTACTTCTTCAATCCATGCAGTTGTCAGTGTCTCTATTTCATTAGCAGCTGTATGTTTTTCGTAAAATCATCTCTAGAGCGTGTTCCAAATGAATTTGACCAAAAAATGAATAGACAATTCCTGTGTATTCTTCAACAATGCACTGGTGCACTCTATAATGTTGCTGGTCATTATAAGATATTGTCTCTCTTCAGAATGTGCCATTGACTAACGTTCAATACCAACTTCTCTTAGATACTCGCTTACCCTTGAATTCAGAAATAGGGTAAGCCTTTGTAGCCTTAAAGTATAATGGGAGCACGTCTTCATGTTTGAATTTCGCTCTCAAGTTGTTGCTTAGATGATAAATACACACTCTATGGAAAGAATTTGAGAAAACATTTGCTACACCTTTTGCAATACTCTTATGTTTGTCAGAAATAAACACCAAGCCATCAACATCATCACTTATTGCATCCTTCAACTTGTGTAAAAACCACTCACACGATGTGTCATTTTACGAATCAACAATTCCCCATTCGATAAGCTAAACTTGGTTGCTACCATCTATGCACGTGGCAACATTTAATGACCCAATATATTTTTCTTTCAAGAAGCAAGCATCAACAGTAATAACTGGTCGTATACGTATGCGAAATCCCCTTAGCGATGCTCCAAATGAGAAAAAAAGATACTTGAAACTTTCAAATTCTTCCATTTTGAGTTCAGTAAAAGTACCTAGGTTTAATACCTTCAGCACATGTAAATAAGATGGAAGTATCCCATAAGAATCCTCAAATCTACCTCTCACTTCGCCCAACATAGATTCCTTTGACCGCCAAGCCTTGTTGTATGTTATGTTCATACCAAGCTTGTGACGAATATCTAATATGATTTCGTCAGGTCTATATAGAAAACATACATCTTGGTACTTACACCTTATCCACGCACCAATTACTTTGCTGCTCGCCAAGCGGTTTTCATATTTAGTGATCTTTCAAGCACCCGAATTCCCAATGACAGATGAATTCAGTTTTCATTTGCAAATTTTATCCTTACATCATAGATACCATAACTTGCTATTGGTCCTAACAACCTTCCACTCGAAGAAATACTTTACGGCCAACATACTCATTCACATATACAAATGCTCTCTCGTTTCAAATATATCATTTACCGTAACATCTACCATGACGGGTAATCTATCAGATGAAATACCATTATCCGCATGTGATGACCTTGTCATTGTATGACATTGTATGACTGCTCGAGAGGATCGGCCATGCGGTTGTATGTTTTTTTTGAATCGGATCACTATTCTCATCACCTGCTTGATCTCCTGGTTGCTCGGTATTTGTATTTACATCTTTCACAAATATGGTTTCTTCAACTGGATCACCGTCATGATCACTTGCTCCATGCTCATAATCCTTATTCCAAAATATGTTTTCATCCAAGTTATATGAATGAATAACACTGTTAGTTCATATCGGACTATCAAAACTCAATCACTTTATTGGTTCATTTCTAGCACTATCTTCAGCATGTATCTCTCAAACAGTAACACATATTGGGATCTTGTCATCTTCAGACAGATTTATAATCTCATTCAAAAAGCATTGAATGTGGTAACCATTCTTGATGGGAAGAGTGGGTACTTTTGATAAGTACTTGGGTAGATTTTCAATAATCAGCCTATTTTTGATTTCCTCATCTAAGTCCATGATGGAGATGATAAGATTCACTAATTTTTTGAAGCTTGTGTCTTCTTTTAATAAGAGAGGTTCAATCCTTGTATAGTTCACGAATCTTCGATCATTTGTTATAGGATCAATGATCCACTTTCCCCCATAAAGGACATGTATGGACCCAAATATTAGCGTGTGCCATCCTTGAAAATAAAACCAAAAAAATAAATAAAAAGAATTTTAAGAACTCGAGACAAAGCTCAACATAAATTCTAGGTGCTCGACCAAATGCTTGACGTCGTGCTTGACCAAATTCAGCTAACAAACTATACTGGACAAGGTGCTCGACTATGTGCTCGGCCAAATATTGAAAGTAAACCATTACTGGACAATAGGACAGGGTGCTCAATTCGAAAATATGCTCGACTAAATGTATATATGAATTGTATATGTGATCGAGAGGATTCACGACCAAATGCTAGAAAAAATAAGAAATTAATTCATAATGTAATATCTAAACAATGACATTAACCCTTAAATAACCCATTTTTTTTTATGTCCATTAGTCAATTAGCAATCCAATGTATGTTGCCCATAAATAGACCCTGAAGTTAACCATAATGTAGCAATGAAATTAACTCATGAACAACCCATTGATTGCCCATTAGAACATCTTGTCCTGGGGAATGTTGAACTCGGGTACATAAATCCTAAACAAAACCTAAATATTCACATTGGTACTTGGAGAACAATGCGGTATAGATAGTGTGTGTAATTGATGTTTTTGGTGGTTCCCCTGCAATATACACGATGGTCGACCGCAACTTATAGGGACTGGAGTGAGGTTACTTTTTATTTTGTGCAAGTAGATTTTGCACTATTTAATGAAAGTGAAGTTTAATTTTTGGGCTATTTAACGAAATGTATAGATATTACTGTGTAGGGAAAATGACATATTGTGAAGAAAAATGTCGAGCATCTAGGTCGAGCATACTGATCAAGCATTTGGGTTGAGCACAGCCCCAGACATGATCGATCATATGTCGATATTTAGTCGAGCATGCGCATGCGTTGAGTATGCGTCGAGCATTACAATTACAATAGTTCGTTAAACACCTTGTCAACATCATATACACTATTAATTGCAGTATAAATTTTATAATTACACAACTAAATTTATAGATCAAAAGAATGTATAATTACACGACTAAATTTATATATCAAAACATTGTATATTTACATAACTAAATGTATATATAAAAAAAATAATGTTAATATACACAATTAAATGTATATATGAAAAGAATGTATAATTACACAAATAAATATACATATCAAAAGAATGTATATGTACACAATGAATAACTAATAAACAAACCTTTTATCATTGGGGTTTATTTATGCTTTTGGCACTATTTTCTCTTAATTTAGCATCCTCCTCACTTGCATGCATGAATAGTGCAGCCGCTATCTGTTTAAGGGATTCTATTGCATTTTCTGGTGTAATCATATTAAGTGGCAACCCATGTATAATGAATTCATCCCACTTTAATACGAAAACACCACAATCTCCAGTTTTGCAATAACCAAGGTAGTACATAGTTAGTCATTACAACAAGTATATGAGAACACAAAGTTAGATTCTCTTAGATACTAACCCTTTTCCTTGATGCACCAAATTTTTTCTCAATGACCACTTGTCATTTGTCCCTTTTTCGAATTTCTTTGGCAAAGTATGTGTAAATTCACATGCCCGAAGTATCTTGGGTATTATTCTAACAAGGTAGTCTAATTTTGGCCTTATTCCCCCTTGATTCATTGGGTTATACAAATGAAATGTTTGTTTATAAATGTCTATCTTGACCAATATCAAATGGTTGCCATCTATATTACAGGGGAATAAAACAAAGTCTACCTTACGGCAATCAACTTCATATGGGCAGGAACCAATAAATAGTTTTATGGCAAGATCATCATAGGTTGGATCCCGATTGGTTACATTTAACTCCTTCATACCATTCTGTCTACAAATAGGTAACAATAATTTGTTAGAGTAATGCAAGAATATATTTATGCAAAATGATCGACACAATACTCGAAACATGCTCGACTGCATTGCATGAAACAAAACAAGGAAATTGATATAATGCTGCAACAGATGCTCGACAAATAGGCTTATTATATGAAATGAAAGAAATTAACATATATTACATCGAAATATGTCTCTAGAATGGATATATCTTTGCGTCTCATTAGAACGATCCTCCTTCGCAGCATGGACGTATACAAATCAAGGTGCTGCAAAGAATGTTTGATTATGACATAATCATGTGTAATAATTCACAAAAAGAAAAAAAGTGGGAAAGTATTAAGTATTACCTGACTTGAAAGCCAAGAATTTTTTTGTTTCATTGTTTTCAACAAATCGGAATAGAATGAAAAAAAGTGGTGTTCGTAGAAATTGACGTGTTTTCTTTCTCAGCCACTTATTCATTTCTTTAACATTGTTAGGCCCTGGCTGAAAATCCTCATATCTGAAACCAATGTTGAGCATTTGATTTTGGGCCTAATTACTCTCTTCAAGGTCAAGAGTAGGCCTCAAGTTTAAACTCTCAGTTACTTCGTCTTCCTGAGTGCTTTTCTCATTTTTTTTTTGATAAGTGGTGGCGGAGCACTCTCAAATGGTTTGATGGGGATGGATGGAGTAGTGTCATAAGTAATTTGTTGAACAATAGCGATTACATCAACTGGGTCATTTTCTTTTTCCTTTTTCCACAATGTGCTCACCCTTGTTCTTCCCATCATGTTGTCCCTTATCTTCTTCGCCATTCTTCTCTTCTTGGCTGTTATCATAAATTTCTCTCACTTTTTTTTCCTCATCCTTGTCATTATTATTGTCCTCATCACCATCTTCTTGTCGCCAGTCTCCTTTCTCTCCCCTTCCCGATTCTCACCACTTTTATAATTGTCATTGTCCTCCTCCATCTTTTCATCATCATCGGCATCAGAAGATTCTTATTCCTCACTGTTTTCTTCTTCATCTGCAATGGATTCTTCATCTTCACTGTCATCCACTTTTGCACTTTTTTTAGCCAACAGATCACTGACAGTAGCATACAGACGCTCAAGGGTAGCAATAAGATGATTGACTTTGTTCTCCAATTCGGTTACACGAGTATCGCCTTGTATGAGCTTCTCCAATTCGGCAACACAAGCATCACTTTGTATGAGTTTATCTTTTGTCTCTTTTAATTCAACCTCACACTTTTTTTTCGTTCAAGCATCTGCCTCATGAAGGCCATTATTCTCTCTCGTTTATCTTCCCTACTTGACTGTGGTTTATTTGCAGGGTCTGGATCATCTCTTTCTTCTCTGACTTTCTTCCTGTGAAACACTTCATAAACAGTGCCTTGGCAACTCTCTAAATGGCAGCTTCTGTTTCTCATTCAAACTCATCCTCTTCCATAATTTCCCTTGCTTCTTTCCAATGTAAAGATTTTGCTCTTTTTTTTCTGGAGTTATTAGTGTCACTTTCACTTTCTGCAATACATGAAATGGTAAATCATAAGTCATGGTGGAAAAATAAACAGTGATCATACTATTTGGACCTAGTGCTCAAAACAATCTCAACTACATGCTCAAAACCTCGACTTTACACCCTATATGGATAGATTGCTCGACACAGACTCGACTAAGTGTTCGAAAACCACGCAAGTTCCATATTATCTGGAACTAGTGCTCGATAAATACTTGACCTTATCTAGAGCAACAAAGTTAACATATATGGAACTGGTGCTCAAGATATGCTCGACTAACAACTCAAAAATCACAAAATTTATAGACATTGGTACTCGTGCTCGAGCAATACTTGACATAATGCTCGAGAAACACACTTACTGGACATAGTGCTCGAGGTGTGCTTGACTCATGTTCGAAATAAAAAAGATAGTCTGTTGGACGTAATACATGTTGGAAATAAGAAAGAAAACACTTCATTGGGCGTGATGCTAGAGTAAGAAGCAAACATTAGGTAATAGACAATTCATACCTCCCCACTGACTGTTTGTTTGTCCTACACTTGCTTTCTTTTTTGGTCAATATAGTGTGTCTTCACTCCTCTCCAATTGAACATCTTGGGTTTGCATCCAAAGGTTTCGACCTTATGCACTAATGAGAAATGCTCAAAATGTGGCATTAGCTCATATGCGAACACTTGAGATTCATAAAAGAAAAATAACATAATTAATTAAAGCACAAAACAAATTAAAATGTAACACGGTTTGAAATCCTTACCCCTAAAGCAACAGAAAATCCACTAACAGTGTACGTCATATTTTCTGGGTCTCTTCAAGGCATTGATCATTAACTTTCTAGCATTATCAATCGTGGCCCTGTAAGATAATTCGCCTTAAGACATTTCATCAAACCGCCTCCAATTATAGGCCAAGTGAACCACCTTGTCGTCTATCCAGTTTTTCTTTTATGCCCCATTAATGGATGTGTATAGTAGCAACAGTGTCATGGACACAACCTCATCATTTGAAAAGCTTTCGTCTAAAGTGTTGTAAGCTCTAAAAACATCATCGTATGTGGTTTCATCTTTTCTGCCTTGGGGTTTCAAGTACTTTGTTATGGCACTAGGACCATTAGGTGCCTCAAATTTGGCATATTGACTATCATAGTCTTCCATCTTGAGATTTGTGATGAGTGCAAATTCCCTCTTGCCAAATTTCACCTTCTTCCTTGACAAGTTAAAAAAGATCTTATTATCCAGTTTGGATTTCTCGTCTAACTTAAATTACCGCAACAACACACTGTGGATTATTTGTTTGCACCAAAATGTATACTTTTGGGTCTCTGTTAGTTTGGTCCTGATCCTCTTCATATTGGCCTCATAGTAGCAGTACTAAGAAACTTGGGCGTTGAAAAAATAACCCTAAACGACCATTTGATCCTTGAGAGGGTCCTGCACGAAATAAAGAAAATCAGTAGAGTAGCTCGATGTAATAATGAACTGCTCCACAGAGTGCTCGACTAGTGTTCGACATTGATGATGCTTGATATAAGTTGACTAAGTGCTCGAGAATTGATCGAGATGGTGCTCGACAAGTACTCGACATAGTGCTCAACACTTATGATAATCGAACACAACTAAGTGTTCAAGAACTGATCGATATGGTGCTCGACTAGATAAGTACTCGACATAGTGCTCGATATCTAAAATCCATAATCAATATGCAATTAAATCAGTAAGGCATCTTGTATGTATGTTAGGTCAGGTTTATGCTTGTCACTATATGAAATACGAAGATTAAAATTTCTAGTCAAATTTTCATTGATCTTGTTCTAGTTTGTCAACTGTTGCGATTCTTTCTCCATGGCGGCAATCGTTTTGCTTGAAAATGCCAGTCGTCCTTGTGTACGTGCCATTGATTTAGACGATAAAAGAATGGAATATGTGAAAAAGATGTTGAATCGATGAAAAAGGAAGACGAATGAAAGGTTTTGGTGCGATGAAGTGGAAGTTTGCAAGTGAAGCAGACTGAAAGATTTAGGCACAACGTTTTACATCTTTTGTAAGTAAAGGGGCATTTCGGTCTTATTATCTAGTCAAACTATGTTGACTGACTAGTTTGGCAGGATTCTAACCCATTCTTTATCGATCCGACATACCATTCTTCAAAGACCCATTCTTCTGCATTCTTCATCGATCCAACATTCATTCAACACAATCTATAGTCACTGCATCAATGGCATCCACACGAGGAGGATCGGCATTTTCAAGCTACAAGGCTGCTGCAATGGAGAATAAATCGAAAATACTGACGGTCTAGGACAAGGTATGTGAAAATTTGCCTAGAAACTTACATTGTAATATTTATATTTGCTATATTGGGCATACTGAATCTTTGCTGATTATGATGCATTTGATTGTGGATGTTGGAAGAAATATGACAAGTTAGGGTTTTGAATAATTTTAAATGTAATTACAATTGCGATTGGTTCGAAGTAATTAAACTTGTACATATCCTATCACACAGAGGGTTTTTTTTTGTTTAAATTTGAATTGGGTATGCATGAGAAGTTGGTAGAGCATATGTCAAAAAAGTAGCGAAGAAGTTCAACTTATCTTGAGCACATTGTTGAGCCAATGTCGAGCATGATTGAAGGATTACGATTGGTTTGAACACATTAAACTTGTGCATATCCTATCACATAGAGTATTTTTTTGTTTAAATTGCAAGGTTGTCCAGCATTTGGTCATGCCTATCTCGAGCAATAGGTCCAGAGAGTATGTAAACTACTAGGTTGTCAAGCACGTAGTCTAGTCTGTCTCAAGTGCTAGGTCCAAAGAGTATGTAAATTGTGAGGTTGTCGAGCACTTGGTCGAGCCTATCTCGAGCACTGGGTCTAGAGTCTGTCAACTGTGTGTTTTTTGAGCAACTAGTCCACTATATCTCGAGCTAACTGTCCAGAATTTTTTTTTTTTTGCTTATTTATCAAGCATCTCGTCTAGCATTAATTGAGCATGTCTTATGATATATCTTTCATGTCTTATATGAGATAAGGGACCTCATAGAGTAGATCCTTGAATGGCAAGAAAGGAATGAGGCAGAATTGAAGGAGATAAAAGAGAAAGTCCTACAAAAAACTACTCATGTAGATGAATTGGAGAAGGCAGTAGCATTTAGTAGCTACAAAGTTAGAAAAACTAAAAGCCAAAAATCAGCCTAAAGAAGTGTAGGAAATCGAGCACATCACACAGTGGAATTTAAAATTTTGGTTTCCTCCAAGAATTCATACAAAGTGAAATCAAACCGGAGTTTAGAGATTGTACATTGTTAGTATCGGAGAACCGGTAGATTTGTTTTACGGAGACTGTTATTTGTTGAATCACCAACAAAACCAAATTAGCCTTACCTCTATGGTATCCACATTATCGTTCCAAACCTCTAATTATTATCAAAAAAATAACTAGAAAAAGGAGTAACAAAAAAACCTGAACCACTAGCTTTAAGTTTATATTCAGTTTTCTCAAGATTTTTCAGCTCAAGGATTTTGGTTTTCTCAAGAACTTTTCTCAAGAGTGGTGGCTATTTTTTCTTCAAAAGAATAGCAGAATGGTTTTCTTCTCTAGCATGAAAACCTACTGATTTTCTTCACTAAGAAAAACTACAGAATGTTTCTTCTCCAAGAAAAGGCTGTAGGTTTTTCTTCACCAAGAAAAAGGCTATGGATTTTTCATCAAAAGAATGGCGGCTGTTTTCTTATAAAGAATCAGAAAAGAATTTTCTTTTCTTTTAGGAAGAAGAAGGGATAGTTTTCTGGATTTTTCTTGTGTCTCACGTGTGTGGCTGTTGGCCGAATCCCAAATATATATAGTAGTAGTATTAGAGTAAATTTTATTCTGAAGAGTTTACTTGAACTACTAAATTCTAATCAATTTGGGATTGGCTGCCAAAACAAGAATCTCATTTGAATTTGGCTTTCTAATTTCGATTTTCTCATAAATTAATAAAGCCAAAACTATTTCAGATTTATTAACACAAAACCAAAACCATTTAGTCTGAAATGCAAGTACCTTCTTAAATCGGAAAACCTTATAGAGTCCTATTTACAATAGGATTCTTGAGATTAATCAAAAATTCATCACATGAATTTTACACTCATTTTGGATACGATCTTAGTGTGTGACCCAATAGGTTTTCATAACGTTGGCCATGACATAGTTCAATCTTTGTATTTCTTGATTCCTGAGTAGACTCATTTGAACAAATGAGCCCGATATCACATATTGACTCATTTGAGCATGACCATATATTTTATGGTCTCACTCAATCTAGGGGTTCAAAGATATCAATCTCATTATATAGAAGGAGGGGGGGGGTGGGGGGCAAATCCTATCTTGATCACTCAACATCTTACTACATGATTTATTGCATATCCGATTGCTACTTTTATAGTTCACCCTGTTATGGGTAACGTTTAGTAGTATCGAAATATGTAACTCCTCATGTTAGAATCTCTGATGACCTTAAGTCTAAAGATCACATACATCATCATCACTATAAGATATACTTATGACACTTTATATATTAATTCATGTAGCATTTCTCATGGTGGCTCGATCTAGTACATATTTCTCCAACATGTACTCATGTGTTGACTTGATATCTCATATTATGACACATGTCATTAGTCACTACACATGTCATTAGTCACTACACATACTAGTCTTAATGCATTATCATTATCCCATTTAATGATAATACTTGACTAGGGATAATTTTAGAATAATTAAATTCTTGAGACATTATTATATTTATTCATAATACGCAGATAACAAATTAAAAATGATAATAGCAAATTGTCATAAATTAAAAGTGTTATGATACAATATATGCCTAAACCATCATCACATGATTGGTCCTTAAGGCATAATCCAACAAACTCCCACTTGAACTAAAACTAATAAGTCATATCTCTAATGCGTAATGATCTAGTGTGACGATCATGTCTTTGTTGCATTAGAGGCTTTGTCAGTGGGTCAGTGATGTTATCATCAGTTGGTACTTTGCATATCTTCACATCCCCTCTCTCAATGATCTCTCGGATGAGATGGAAGTACCAGAGTATATGTTTGGATCGTAAGTGAGATTTGGGTTTTTTAACTTGCGCAATGGCTCTATTGTTGTCATAATAGAGTTCAATTGGATCGGCAATGCTAGATACAACCCCAAATTTAGTTATGAACTTTTTGATCCAAACGGCCTCTTTTGCTATGTCAAAAGTAGCGATATACCCACCTCTGTTGTAGAATCGGCTATTGTTGCTTGCTTTTAACTTTTCAGGCTCACAGCACCACCATTTAGGTTAAACACATAATCTGACTGCGATTGTTAGTCATCTTTGTCAGTTTGGAAGCTTGCATCAGTGTAACCAATTACATTGAATTCTTCCTCACCTCCATATATCAAAAATGTATCCATAGTCCTTCTTAAGTACTTGAGGATATTTTTGACAGCAATCCATTAATGTTCACCAGGATCTATTTGATATCTACTAGTCATACTCAAAGCGTATGAGACGTCATGATGAGTACATAACATGGCATACATGATAGATCCAATAGCTTATGCACATGGAATCTTACTCGTGCGTTGTCTCTCTTCTTGTGTCGAAGAACAATGTTCCTTTGAGATACTTATTCCATGTCCTATAGGCAAGAACCCTTTCTTAGATTCTTGCATACTAAACCATTTTAGCATTTTATTTATGTATGTACCTTGATTTAGGCCAATCAATCTATTTGATCTATCTCTATAGATGTTGACACCTAATATATAGGTTGCTTCACCTGACTTTTTCATAGAAAAGAAACTTCCTAACTAAGTCTTTACAGATTGTAAAAAGAGAATGTCATTCCCAATAAGTAGTATGCCATCCACATACTATACTAGGAAGACAATAGTGCTCTCACTAACCTTCTTGTAGACATAAAGTTCATCTTCATTTTTGATGAAGCCAAACTGTTTGATTGCATCATCGAATCGTAAATTCCAACTTCTAGAAGCTTGTTTTAACCTATAAATGGATCGTTGTAACTTCTTGATAGGTTGTAGGCTCATCTTGATCCATTAGCAATACGTCACCTTTTTGAGTCATCTAAAATCTATATCTCTACGGCTCACGATGAATCATAGTGGACCTACGTGGGACTTGTGTCTCTTGAGTAGGTACTTGATCCACATTCGTTTGTGGTGTTTGATCAGTTTCCATCTTATCAAGTTCTATTTGTGATTCTTGAACATCTTCAAGTTCTATTTGTCTCCCACTGGATTTTCTAAAAATAAACTCCTTTTCTAGAAAGACACCAGTCCGAGTAACAAATATTTTGTTCTTCAGATTTGGATCCAAGTTTATCTGAGACTTGATGTTTGACATAAACCTCACATCCCCATATCTTTATAAAAGACACACTAGGACGTTTCCTAGTCTATATCTCATATGACGTCTTTTGAACTAATTTTGATAAAACGCAGTTAAGTGTGAAAGCAGATGTAAGTAAAGCATATCCCTAGAAGGAATTTGGAAGATCTGCATGACTTATCACGAACCGAACCATGTCTAACAAAGTTCGATTTCTCCTCTCAGATACACCATTCCATTATGGTGTTCCAGGAGGAGTGAGTTGTGAGACTATCCCACACTTCTTTTGATAGTCATCAAATTCTTAACTTAAATATTCACCTCTCGATTAGATCGAAGTGCTTTGACACTTTTGCCAAGTTCGTTTTATACTTCATTCTTGAATTCTTTGAACTTTTCAAATGATTCAGTCTTGTGTCTCATAAGATACACATAGCAGTATCTACTGTAGTCATCAATAAATGTGATGAAGTATTGAAAACTACCTCTAGCTTGTGTATTTAATGGTCCACATACATCAGTATATATTAGTTCCAAAAAATCATCTGCCCTTTCATTATGTTTTGTGAAATGGGCTTTAGTCATCTTACCTAATAAACATGATTCACATGTCTCATACGATTTAAAATTAAATGAGCCCAAAAGTCTATCTTTATGGAGTTTGGAAATGCAATTCTGGTTTATGTGGCTCAGACAACAATGCTAGAGATAAGTCAGATTAAAATTATCTAATTTAATCATTTTGGTATTTACGTTAAAGATAGGCATGTCAAGATTTAGAACATAAAATCCATGAACTAGTTCTGGATTTCCATAAAAGATTTCATTTAAATAAAAGGAGCAACAATTGTCCTTTATAATAAATGAATATCCAATATTGTCTAAACAAGAAATAGAAATACTATTCTTAGTAATGGAAGACACATAATAACAATTATTTAGTTCTAAAAGAAGCCCTGAGGGCAATTTCAAGACATAAGTTCCTATAGCTAATGCAGCAACCCTTGCTCCATTTTCCACTCGTAGGTCGACTTCACCTTTAGCTAAAGTTCTACTTCTTTTAAGTTCGTACACATTTACACAAATGTGTGAACCACATCCGGTATCTAATACCCATGACAAAGAAGTAGATAAATTAATTTCTATAACATGAATACCTGAAGAGGAAGTTTCATTTTCCTTTCTTTTCTTAAGATCATCTAGGTAAACTTTGCAATTTCTCTTCCAATGTCTGGCCTCACCGCAATGGAACTAGTTCCCTTCCTTGGTTACATTTCTTTTAGGTTTCTCAAGTAAGGGTTCCTTTAGATCATATAACTTTTCTGTTGCTTGAGAACTATCCTCAAGTTCTTATGCCAATCTGGAAAGTTTGTCCCATTCAACTTGTTCTTTTCAAGAACATAGTGCAATGATAGTGTATTGTTATTAGTGTTAGATGCCATGGTTATCTCCAATAGAAATATGCAAAATAAGTATCATGAATGCAAACATTTAATATAGATTTTATTAAATGTTACTCCCACTATTTTGCTCAAATTAATAACCCTCAATATTAATTTGGAAAGATTAATCTAATATCTTTCTAGTGGGCCAAGATTCATATTTGACCTAATTTTGAGTTAGCTTTGACTAATTACCCAAAACTCAGCTATTTAGGTAGACAACACTTGTAAATTGTATCCCATACAACTCTTGTATAGTTGGGTGAACAACTCTTGTTCTAGCTTATATAATAAGCTAAAACCCAACTCTATGCCTCTAAGTCTCAATCCTATTGAATCTTCCTAGTTAAGTCAAACCCAATGATTAGCAGTCAGATATTACTATTATCCTGTCGCGTCTCACTAAGATGGATGATGGCAACTTGCTTTGGCAAACCTACACATAATCAATCGAAACCTTGACGAGTGCTAAGCATTGGAAAGCATCTTAGACTTAATATTTGCATTTGAGGGATTTGATATTTGAATCTCACCATTTTATTCGAATTGTAAAGTAATTATTAGTGAAATTATTCAGGTGATTTACTAACTAATTATTACTTTTATGATCTTATCATGCAATTAACCAATAGCCATACGCTTACATGCATCTCATACATGTACAAGGAAAATAAAACGTGACATAGTTATAGCCCAAACTATGTTGGTTCTCTCAAGCCAATGAAAAAACCATAAGTTCAACCTAAAGGTAATAGCATCTTCTCCAAGTGCTTCCTTGGTTCTTCTTGTATGGTCACAAACTCTTTGCCTCCATGATTCATAGTCTAATCCTATTTCACATCTAACTATTACATCTTTTGAGAAACCTCAAGTTACATTCGAGGGGAGTTAGATGAGAAAAGAATGTACAACCAGAAAATAGAGTAAGACATGACTCGTAGGTCATATTTAGTTTCAACCAAAACAAAAACCATATCCAATCACATTGGGCTAAAGGCTATAACTATGCACCATGCTCAAACATCACATAATGTGCATGTGGCATATAATTGTCATTCATATTTAACATTTAAACTTATTAATCTAATTAATTTATGACAATTATTATTAAATCAAATTTTAGGATTTCGAATAATATGCTAAGCATGAAAGCTTCAGATCAAGCTACAATTTTTCGGCCAAACCATGATCATTAGGAATTTGTAAATAATATATTTTATATATTATTTTCAGCCAAGGCATGATATATCATATATATATTCTTTTCAGCCAAACATAAAAACCTAACTCACGTAAATTTCTGAAATTTTATTTCGGTTTCAACATTAAAATTTCCAAGACTTTATTTCGGTTGCAACATTAAAATTTCCGGAAAACATATATTTCACAAATATATTTTGGCCTTCAATGTGAATTAACACATACATGTTTTGGCCTTAACACTAAAAATTAAAATTAAAAACTGAAATTTGCCAAAGTTTGTAAAACCCGAAGCCATGCAAAAACTAGTAAATCCGAAAATTTCCAAAACAGAAAAACCAAGGGTAGCTAAAATCCAGAAAAAAAATTTATTTTCTCATGCATATGTATATATATCACATATATACATTTCCTTTGGATTAATTGAAAAAAATAAAATTAAAACCAAAAGGACCAAAAATTGAAGAAAACCAAAACTAGGTTTTCATGCACGATCAAACCCAAAGCTAGCCTTCCATGCACTCTTATCTGCATATATGTGTGTATATATATATATATATATATATATTCGAATCCAGCAATAACTCATTAAAGTAAACCCTAAATTGATTTAATAAATATAAACATATCATATATGTTTAATTCTAAATTCAGATTTCATGAACATATTCATATAATCAAAATTTCAGCATGCTAGTTCATAAACGATTTAATCAAATAAACATACTTTCACATAAAAATGATTTGAGTCTTCGTAAGTGGCTCTAATACCACTATAGGAAACCAAGCACATCAAAAAGTGGAATTTAAAATTTTGGTTTTCTCCAAAGATCCATACGTAGTGAAATCAAACCGGAATTTAGGGCTTGTACCTTGTTATTATCGGTAGAACCGGTAGAGTTGTTTTGCGAAGGCCATTGTTTGTCGAATCACCAACAAAACCAAATCAACCTTGCCTCTATGGTGTTGACATTATCGTTCCAAACTTCTAGTTATTTTCACACAAATAATTAGAAAAAGGAGCAACAAAAAACTTGAACTACTAGCTTCAAGTTTATATTCGGTTCTCTCAAGATTTTTTCAGCTTAAGGATTTCGGTTTTCTCAAGAACTTTTCTCAAGAGTGGTGCCTATTTTTTCTTCAAAATAACAGTGGAATGGTTTTCTTCTCCATCAAGAAAAACTACGGATTTTCTTCACCAAGAAAAACTACAAAATTTTTCTTCTCCAAGAAAAGGTTGCAGGTTTTTCTTCATCAAGAAAAGGCTACAGTTTTTCTTCAAAATAATGGCGGCTTCTAAAGAATCAGCAAATAATTTTATTTTCTTTTCGAAAGAAGAAGGGATAGTTTTCTGGATTTTTCTTGTGTCTCATGTGTGTGGTTGTTGGCCAAATCTCAAATATAAATAGTAGTAGTATTAGGGCAAAACTTATTCTAAAAAGTTTTACTTGAACTACTAAATTCTCATCTATTTGGGATTGGCTGCCAAAACAAGAATCACATTTGAATTTAGCTTTCTAAGTTTGGTTTTTTCATAAATTAATAAATCCAAAACTATTTTGGATTTATTAACATAAAACCATAACCATTTAGTCTCAAATCCGAATACTGTCTTAAATCAGAAAACCTTATAGAGTCTTATTCGCAATAGAATTCTTGAGATTAATCAAAAATTCATCACATGAATTTCACACTCCTTTTGGATACAATCTTAGTGTGTGACCTAATAGGTTCTCATAACATTGGTCATGATATAAAATCTATTTTATGCATAAGCAGTGAGCGGTGTCTAGCAACATATAAAAACTACCCAAGTTATGAGAATGTTAGTAATTCAACATTACTTATCATGTGAAAGATGTTACCATGTAATTCAATACTTTACCCTAGATATCTTGATTAAACATGAGCCATGGAATATGTCTTGCTCGCATATTTCAATCTTTGCGTTTCTTGATTCTCGAGTAGACTCATCTAAACAAATAAGCTTGATATCACATTTTGACTCATTTGAGCATGACCATGCATTTTATGGTCTCACTCAATTAAGGGCCCTAAAGATATCACTCTCATTATCTTCCGGCAAATCCTATCTTGATCACTGAAAATCCCACTACATGATTCATTGCATATCCAATTGCTACTTTTATTGTTCACCTTGTTATGAGTAATGTTTAGTAGTATCAAAATATGCAACTTGATACGAATCTTAAACAAAGAATAAGAATCTAAACCTATATTAGAGTGTTGGTCCAAGTATCGTCCTCCAGGTTGAACTAAGTCTTCCTTTAGGAAGACACCAATTCCAACTTGTGAAGAAGGACCTTGCTTTTGTCCACTTGACACCCAATGGAATTATCAAAGACCCAAGATGTGAACTTTGACTATCCTTGGAACCAACCGGCACACTCAGATTGTTGAGGGAAAGAAACTCAACAAAATAGCTTAAACATGAACCTAAGAGGCTATCCTCAAAGACTCAAAGAAAGTTCTAAACTAGAACTCAAAGAAAAGCTCAAAGCTCTCAAGTTTGTAATTGATCAAATTCTTTATTTCATTGTGGCTGAATGCCTCTATTTATAGTTTACAAGTTGTAAGAATTAAGAAAGCCATTCCCTAGTTGGATTAGCTTTTTGGAAACTAACTAAAGAACTAATTACTAAAAAGAATAACTACTCTATGAAAAAGGAAATAAAACAACAAGTAGTTGCCTAAAACTATTCCAAGTGTGTTGGCTGAATTCTGCTTGAGCAGAATTTCCCATTCAGCTTTGTGGATTTGGTAATTTCTTTAATCATCATGGTCTTGGCCGAATTGGAGCTTCTTTACTCCAATTTGGAAGCTTCTTTAACTTGATCATGAAGAATGAACAACACTTGGCTCATCATTTACAATACTAAGTAAAATGACAAGTGTTGAACTAGAATTGGAAGTCTTCCTTGCTGCCTTAGCTTTGGATTCAATAGATTCATTTATGAAAGAGATTAAGTTAGCTTGCATTCTCTTAGCCCTTGATCTAGACATTGGCCCTCCAATGCCTTGCAATGGATCAAACTTTGGACTCCTTGTAGCTGAAGTTTTGACAGCATGTTCGACTGCAAGTTCAGCTTCATGTTCGGCGTTTACTTGAGAAGTTGTACTTGTCTCGGATCTTGGATTTTCATCACAACTCCTCATGTTGGGATCTCTGATGACTTTAAGTTTAAGGATCACATATATCATCATCACTTTAATATATATTTATGAGACTTTATATAATAATCCATGTAGCATTTTTCATGGCGGGTCGATCTAGTACATATTTCTCTAACATGTACCCATGTGTTGATTTGATATCTCATATTATGACACATGTCATCAGTCACTACACATATTAGTCTTAATTCATTATCATTATCCCATTTAATGATAATACTTGACTAGGGATAATTTTAGAATAATTAAATTCTTGGGACATTATTATATTTATTCATAATACGCAGATAAAGAATTAAAATAATAATAATAAATTCCCATAAATTAAAAGCATTATGATACAATATATGTTTAAACTATCATCACATGATTGGTCCTTAGGGTATAATCTAACTAGAAGATGATAGTGAAGAGGAAGAATCTGGCGGAGTTGAAGACTAAGGGGGGGAGGAGTTAGAATCTAGAGATAAAAAATGATGCCAATTTGTATTTTGCAGTAGTATACACTGTTAATGTATTCAATTTCATAAGAACATTGTATTATTCAAGGTACTCGTTGGTATATTTGGAAAATTAACAAATTACACAATCAATAACAACAACACATGATGTTTTATTAATACAGTACAACATATCACAAAATAAAATAAAAATTTTGTCAGTGAAATATTACAACACCTATGTTCGACCAATTTCAAATTTAAGAAAATAAAAGAAAAGAAAAAACAACCAAACTCTAGAACAATCAAGATACAAACATTGCTGTACCAAAATACTAGAAAGAAATTCAAACAATTTCAGCACCATTGATAATGAAATATACACCATGATCAAACTTGCAATCCTATACACAAGTGAAAGTGAGTCTTCTGCTTAAAACACTTTAAATTTGGAAATAGTAAGCTGTTGATGCCTTCTTGAACAGATTCTGCAGGTGGGAATTTGTAGTTCTTCAGAAGTTTGTCTACAAACTCAAGAGCATTCTCCCTTGCTAATCACATGTATCTTCCCTACTAATCATAAAAATCACAATTCAACTGATAGGAATGGCAATAAAGAAAATCAGTATAGTGCTTAATGTAATAATGTAATGCTCAACTAAGAGCTTGACTCATGCTCGATAAGGACTCGAGAAGTGCTCGACAAGTGTATGCTCGACACAATAATGTGAACTGATCGAGCATTTGCTCAACAAGAGTTCATCATTCAATCATGCTCAACACATGCTCTAATAGGTGCTCGACAAGAGTTCATCATTCAATCATGCTTGACACTTGTTCGACTAGGTGCTCGACATAAGTTGAAAATTTTTCGACACTTTTTTGACATAAGCTCAAAAAATTTCTCATGCAATCCCAATTCAAATTTAAACAAAAAACACTCTATGTGACATGATATGTACGGACTACATAAAAAATCAAATAAAACCCTAACTTGTCGTATTTCTTCTAAAACCCATAATCAACTAATTGTAATTAGCAAAGAATCAGCATTTCTGTCAGGTGTATGCCCGCTATAGAAAATAGGAAGAATAAAATGACCATTTCTAGGCAAATTTCACTGACCTTGTTGATTCGTTGGCTTTTGGGATTTCTTCTCTATGGTGGTAGACAACTATGGATTGTGTCAAATGGGATGTTGAAACGATGAAGAAGGAAGAATAATGGTTAGGAAAATTCGAACAGGGGTGATGAAGTGAAAAAATGAAATGAAGAAGAATGAAACATACTGCTTTAGGCACAAGGTTTCTCATCTTTTGTAAATAGAGGGGCATTTCGGTCTTTTCACATGGTCAAACTACGTTAACCTGCTAATTTGGCAAGAAATTTTGTTCATTTGCTATATTTCAAAAAGTGCATTGAAAAGGTGCTATTTTTGCAGATTTCCCATTCACATTTTGGTTCGTTCCTATCACGTGCTGTGGAATGTTACTCGTTGAATGTAATGTTACTGGTTTGTGTGAGCAATCCACCTTAGCTGTTAGAAAGAGAAAGTAGATGTGTTTTATCAATGAAGCAACTTCTACTAGGTCTCTGGATGCCTTTTTACCTTCTGAAATGGAATGTCATTTTCCTCTACGCACGAAACTCTTGGAGATTGCATCGAGATAGAAAATATTTTGCAAAATGTATGTGATTCTTTACAACATGAATCCAAGCAGCATAGTGCAACCAATATACAATCAATGAATGATAACGGTATAAAGCTTGACAGTAGTATTGCTTTGTCTATAACATATTAAGTCCTTATCCTTGTAGATATTTGAAGTGTTGTGAATGTTGTTTAGGTTGATCTCATGTTCTTCATTCTTCGGAGGTAGATGGAGATAGTATAGATAGTGAAAGTACCCTATGTTTTTTGACTTTTCTTGCCTCAGAAACTGTGTCCTTTAAGACTGTTCGCCATGTTTTGTTGAATGCTAGTTTAAAAAAATCAAGTAATTGTCACTTGAGTTCTACATCTATTTTGATTTAGCCAACTTGTGTATGTATATGCGATTTAAATCCCCTTTTATTTTTAACATTAGGAAAGCGTCCTTTGAATAGGGAATCTAGGTAAAAGAAGCATAGTACATCTATACTATAATAGATTCCCAAAGAAACTATGGTTCTTCCTCATGTTCTGAACTTTGTACATTGTAAAGAAAAAAAATTCCACTTAGAACCCTCGAGTTTTTGCTGCTTGCGCGGACAAGTATCTTTTGTCATTTCTTCAATGCCAGATTCACTTTAGAGATTGTCTAATGCTCATGATGAAGAGGCTATCCAATTTAGGAAAAATGTTCGTGCATATAATAATAATTTTGCATTCACTTCTTTGGGTGTAAAGTATGATAAAGAACTCACAAAGAATAAACATGGCATATACACTTTTTGTGTACAAGGTCAAGTTTATCACTTCCTTAATGGTCTTGTTCCAAATGAAAAATGACTCTCTGGAATTCAATTTTATTTCTATGATCCTAATGAAGAAATTCCAAAGAGACTAGAGTCATCTGATAAGTTGTGGGAAAGCACTATCAAGTTCTTATCAAGTGTCCTCCGTGATAACCCGTACAGTCAATTCATTAGGGATTTTCAACATTTTCCAAGCCTTGAGAACCATAGAATCGTCTTGAATTCCCATCTATGGTTAGATCAACGACAATCCAATTTACCATCTAGCTCCCATATTGTAGGAATCTTTTTTGAGTCTGAAACTAATGGTGATGTTAGATCCTCTCATATCCAAGTTTACACACATTCAAATACGAGCCATAGAATTAAACATTATTATGTTTGTTATGATCCCCTTCAATGTCATTTTCTTTTCCCTCGTGATGAATGTGGTTAGCATAATAGAATTCTAAGAGTTGGTGACAAATCTAAAAGAAGAAAAATTGATAAGGGTAAGAAAACTAATGACATTGATGTCACAATGCTTGATGATTCGTAGAATTGATAAACTTGGAGGAACAAGGTAAGTAACTATACTTTTATTTTTAAGGTTTCATTGTTCTATTTTTTTTCTCTCGGGGGAGGGGGGAGGGGGGTTATATCTAATTTATTTCTTGTTGTTTCTATTTTTTTTCTTTCCTTTTGTAGCAATCAATGCAGAAAATAAAGACTTTGAATATGTGTCTATGAGAGAGTACTATTGTTATAGACTTCAAATGAGAGAAGATGATAGGTCAATGCTTATTCACACATTACGACTTCTGCAACAATTTGTGGTTGATGTATATATTAAGATTGAAACATGTAGATTAGACTTTCATAGACACAGACAAAATGCAATTAAGATTGATATTTTGAAAAGGGTCATTGATAGTATTTTGGTTGGTGAAAGAAAGGGTTGTAATATTGGTCAAAGAGTAGTTTCGCCAATTTTTTTCATTGCTAGGCCTAGGGAGATGCGTTGTAGGTATCTAGACGCAATGGCTTTAGTAAGAAGTTTGACAAACCAGATATTTTTGTAATTATGACTTGCAACCCAATTGGAAAGAAATTAAAAACCCCTTGAAATATGAAGAGAACTAATTCGATAGACCTAATTTACTATCTAAGGTCTTTAGAACCAAGTTTCAAGTCTTAAAAGATGAACTACTTAATAAGCAAATATTTAGGGAGGTAGCTACATGTGTGTATGTCATTGAATTCCAAAAGAGGGGAATGCCTTATGCTCATTTACTACTTATTCTAAAATCTGAATTCAAACTCCTAAATCCTAAAGCATATGATCGCATTGTTTTTGTTGAAATTCTTGATCCCAAATAGTACCCACATTTGTTTAATTGTGTCATAAGACACATGCTCATTGGTCCTTGTGGATTTATGAACCCTCAAAATCCTTGCATGAGAGATGGTTGTTGTAAAAATCATTGTCCCAAAGAGTTTGTTGATCACACCTCACATGCTGATGATAATTACCCTCACTATCGACAAAAAATGATGGTAGGATTGTTTTGGTTCGAGGGCATTGGTTAAATAACTGATGGGTTGTTCCTTATAACCTATATTTGTTGGCTATGTTTGACTATCATATGATTGAAGAAATTTGTTCTACAATCAAATTAGTCAAGTATATATATAAGTATATTTATAAGGGCAATGATGCTATTAGGTTTTACATTATGTGTGCTGGTGATCAATAAAACATTGATGAAATAAAAGAATTTCAAGATGCTAGATGGATAGGTCCACCCAAAACCCTTTGGAGAATATATAGTTTTGCATTGAATGAAATGACACCCAGTGTTTATTCTTTTCCTATTCATCTTGATGGTTAGCAAATTGTTTTTTAAGATAATTACCAAAATCCCCCTAAGGTTTAGATTTATTACCAGTCGAACCCCATAGTTTGTCAAAACTATCAACACCCCCTTGAGGTTTAAGAACATTTAACATTTACCCTCTTGACCACTATTTCCATCATGAACAGTATTTTTTCCATTACTGTTTATGAATAGCAACATGAACAGTATGCAACAGTAAAAAAAATTTAATATTTGAACAAAATTACTCATAATAATCTAGTTGTTAATTTGTATAAAAAATAACTTATAATTGACATTTACCTCATAAATAAAAACAAAAATTATACATATTCATTTATATCAAATGCAGAGTATGTAGGAAGAAAATAGAAGTCAAAAATTGACTTATATCAAACAAATTGAATTAATTGAAGAGTAAAAAGCAAATTTATCAGCGAAAAAAAATTATGGTATAAACAATTTTAAGATTCATTTTTTAGTCAAATCCGCCAAACTAACAAAATAAAAATATATATAATTAAAAGAAAATCTTTTTACTCTTTAATTAATTTGAATTTTTTGATATAAGTCAAATTTTTATTTTTATTTCCTTTTTGTGTACTCTGCATTTGATATAAAATGAATATGTATAATTTTTTTATTTATCGGGTAAATATCAGTTATAAGAAGTTTTTTATACAAATTAATAACTAGAGTATTAGGGGTAATTTTGTCCAAATAATAAATTTTTTACTGCTTTTTGTGTACTCTGCATTTGATATAAATGAATATGTATAATTTTTATTTTTATTTATTAGGTAAATGTCAGTTATAATTCTTTTTTTATACAAATTAATAACCAGATTATTAGGGTTAACTTTGTCCAAATATTAATTCTTTTACTGTTGCGTACTGTTCATGTTATTGTTCAATTTACTATTCATGAATAGTAATGAACAAGTTAATGTTCATGATGGAAATAGTGGTTAGGGGGATAAATGTTGAACGTTTTTAAACCTTGTGGGAGTATTGGTAGTTTTGATAAATTATGGGGTTCGATTGGTAATAAACCTAAACCTCATGGGAGTTTTGGTAATTATCCTTTTTTGTCTTTTAACCAGAATTCTGATATGCAAAAACTACTGAATAATATTGATTTTTCAAAGACAATGCTGACTGAACTTTTCAGAATGAATGCTTGTAATACTAAGGCCAAAAAATTGAACTTCTTATATAAAGATTGCCCTCAACATTTTTGTGTGGAACAAGAAGTATAAAGCCTAGATAGATAGAGAGGAAAAATTATAGTGTATTGGTAGGTTAATTGTAGTAAGCCCGAAAGAAGGTGAAAAATATTATTTTAGACTGCTCCTATCTCATGTGAGAGACCCTACATTTTTAATGATCATTTAACAGTTGAGTGACAAAAAATGGCTTTGTTTATAAATGCTGCTTTGAAACTTAGCTAGTTAGAATCTGATGACTACATTGAGGAGATCCTAGAAGAGATTGTAAATCCCCAAATGCCTACAACTCTTAGAACTCTTTTTATTGTCCTATGTTTTAGTTCCCCAAATAATCCTTCTAGGTTATGGGAAAAGTTTGAATTCCATCTCTCATTAGATTTAAAAAACATTCTTCCACTTCTTGTTCAACACCTCAAGAAATTAGGATGAGGACTTTGCAGCATATTAACAATTCATTGCAAAGAATGGGAAAACATATTAGTGACTGCCATTTAATGGATTTGACTTTTGGTTTGAAGAAAACATGTCAAAAGAGTTTGAAAATGAAAAAAATATTGAGGTTGCAACTAATGATTTAATGGTTTATTCAAAACTGAATGCAGATAAAAAAATAGGCTTATGATATGTTTTAGTTGCTATTTTTTCTGATAGAGGTGAAGTATTTTTTGTGGATGGTCCAGGTGGCACAGGCAAGACCTTTCTCAATCGTGCTCTTCTTGTAACCGTTGGATATCACTGTTTCATTTCCATACTTGTTGCCACCTTCGATGTTGCTGCATCTATTCTTCCTGCCAGAAGAATAGCTCATTCTAGGTTTAAAATACCATTAGATGTAACAAATGGAAGAAATTGTAACCTCAGCAAACAGAGTGCTATAGGTAAACTAATTCATCAATCAAGACTCATTCTTTGGGATGAGGCTTCAATGGCAAGAAAAGAAGTGATAAAGGTAGTAGACTATTTTCTTAAGGATATCATGGCTACCAATAATATTAATCCATTTGGTGGAAAAATCATTATTTTTGGTGAAGATTTCAGACAAACTTTACTAGTAATTCCAAAATGGACCCGGGATGTACTACGAAATCTAGCTTATGAACTTCTAATTTGTGGCCTTCTATGCATAAACTTGCTTTGAAAGAGAACATGAATGCTAGATTAGGTCCTTCTTTCTTTGCATTTCTTGTTAGGATTGGAGAAGGTCTACAACCTATAGATGAAAATGGTAACATACTCATTCCTCATGAGATAGTGATACCATATACAGAAAAAGGAGGATCCCTTGATCGGTAAGAACATATTTAATTGCATCAATTGCTTTATATAAATATATATTATCTTGTGTCACATTAATACCTTCCCAAAATTCAAATTGGTGCAGTGTGTCTTTACAAGTTCAAAGACATATTCTATTGATCCATATTCGATGATCAATTAATGCATACTTGTAGTGAAAAATGGATCAATAGATGATGAGAATCAAATATTCATAAACTTAGATATGTGTTTTTCACGCTTTTGCATAGATTTCATTGAGATATGCCATGTTTATGAGAGAAATCACATTATACTTGTGATTCTCATCTTTTGTTTGTTTTGTAGGAAAAAGGGGATAAAAATCACTCATCTTCTGGAATTCATAACTTTTGATGCAAATGTCCAAATGAGATGATTGAAGATGCTATGGAAATATGAGAAAGAGAGAAAAAACTTTCATGAACAAAGTTTTCTCAAATTCCGGACGCAAAGGGACCAAAACTGGACAAAATCAGAACAAGGCAGTCAGCCTTCGCCTGCAAACCTTAATTTTTCATTTTGAGTCCCACAAGTTTTGGAAGCTTCACAATTGTTCCCCAACATCCCTACTTGTATAAATACCCCATTTTCTACAGAAAAGAGAGGAGGGTAGATAGTTAGGGTTAGTTTTAGACTATTTGCATATTTTCCCCAACTCACAACCGTGAGTTTCATTTGGGGCTAGGGTTTGGTTCTTTTTGGCTCTTGAAAACTAGAATCCTTGGAGTTGTTCTGGCTTGCTAAGTGTTGGAATTTGTTGGATTTACCAATCTTTTGATTAAGGGAAGTATTTCTTACGAATTGCTTATGCTTTCAATGGTGAAATCTCCTTGTGAATGTTGTTTGCTTGAAGCCATGAGAGGCTAATTTATCTTGGGTGATTCTTGGTGTTTGATGTATGGGTTAGGTTTATTTTGATTCCTTGTGGGTTGTAGAGTTATGGGCTTCCATTAATTGAAGTCTTCCTACTTGTATTTAATGAATTGACATGCATTGAATTGTGGCCACATTTAGTGTGTGTTCTTGGTGTTCATGTGTGTTTTAGAATATACATGAACTTAGACCAAAATTAGGAAGAACTACCTAGCATTCTCTAGATTTAGGTGTTTGAGATAAGAAACAACTACCATATGAGCTTAATTGTGCACTAAAATTGTGTGGAAGCCATAGGTTTTAGTGTGCACAAGGTAGAAGTGAGACCGAAAGGAGATCTTCTATTCTTTAATTCTATTGAGACCCAAAGGAGATGTGGAGTGAAAAATAGGTGGTTTTCTTGGATTAAACACTTGAACTAGGGAGTGTGAAGTGGTTGGCTAAAACATGTAGGGCTAGAATTGTGCGTTAGAGTTGTGTGGAAGCCATAGACGCTAATGTGCTCCAGGTGGGGATGAGACCGAAAGGAGATTCCTCATTCTATAATTCCGATGAGACCGAAAGGAGATTCGGAGCGAATGGATGTAGCCACTTAGTTAAGATGCCCTACACTCGGTTGCCCTTAGGTGTCAAAATAGCCGACCCTTGCATTGAACCCAAGGATCACCCCCCTTCCTCAATTGTGTATTTCCATCCATGTTTTAGTTGCATTGTTTAACTTAGCATTTAGATTCTAGTATTCCCATTTATTTGCATACTTTTCCTCATGCATCTTAGTTAAACATCACTCTTTAAATCATTGCATTAGTTAACATAGATAACAAATAATTAGTTGCGCTTAAATTCTTATTTTATCCCCTTTCCTGTGGAGAATGATCCCTAAGCTTTACTACAATTGACTAAGTGAGGTTTAGGTGTAAATTTGTTTGAGCTTAAGCTATATTTTGACACACTTTTGCACACACCAAATCTGCTCACCAATAGATGACATCAACTCCATGCTTATAGATAAATTCCCTAGCCAGCTCTATGTTTACAATATCATAGACAAGGCCTTAGATGAAAAACACTAGGGAGACTATAAAGAGTTCTTTAACTCTCTTAATCCAAAAGGTCTTCCTCAGCATCAATTTGTTTCTCAAGAAGAATTGTCCTTTGATATTTCTTAGAAACTTGGATCCAGTTGAAGGACTTTGTAACAAAACAAGGATCATTTGTAGAGATTTAAAAGCGAATAGTATATAAGTAGAAATAGCAGTTGGAGAGTATGGAGGAATTTTTTTTTTGGCCAAAAATCCCTTTATATAGTCCAAAAAATGAGAAACATGGAATCCCCTTCTCAAGGACTCAATTCCTTATGAAATTGTGCTTTGCGATGACAATAAATAAGTTGCAAGGCCAAACACTTGACTATGTAGGGATATATCCACGTGAACCAATATTTTCTCATGGACAACTACGTGTTGCCCTCTCTAGAGTAAAAATATTACAGCAGGTGAAAGTCCTTATTATGCCGCCAACACTCAACGAAACAAAAAATGATTGTAAGACAAGAAATGTTGTCTTCCATGAGGTGTTCCACCTTGCTAAAGACTAAATTATTGTAAATATTCTGTGCAAGGTTTTTTATCCTTATGTTTAAATTTCTAGTATCCTAGGATATCTCCAATTGTTCATTGTTAATTAGTGTGTCGCCTTTGTTTATTCCTGATTATTTTCTCTCATATAGTATGGCTAAGACAGTTCCAATTGATAAAATTCCAATTGGTGCAACTGATTGGGAGTCAATTATAGTTGTCCAAGAAAAATTGCATCCTACCCAGTTTAGACAAAGCCTAAGCACATGCTAGAAGTTCCTGTTTACTAATGCAATGGTACAATACTAAATAAGAGAATAAACAATGAGCAGCACTTTTGTGAAAATATATAGGCCATTTATGATAAGAAGCAACCTAAAGTATTACATAAGTACATATAACTCATTGATATTTTATTTATATGTACAAGGGAGCAAAAGTGGAAGGAGTATACTTCAACAATGACGTCAACTGTGTAGGAACTAAACTGTAGCTATTCAAAAAATACCAAATTGGTATCAAGTAAAAGAAATCCTAGAAAAATATTAGTGGGAAAATGTTGACATGCAATGGATAATATCTGCAAGGACTGTCATTGAAGAACTTCCAAACAAGGAAAATATACTTTTACCTGGGTACAACTACACAGATATTGGATATTGGCAATTACATTGATGTTCCTGATTACACACTTTGTTAGTTGTTACATATACATTCATTCCTATTCCTTTACTGTTTTTGTTTTTTTCCCTAACATTTTGAACTTGATCTAGAAACTTTAATTTTAAATTTTAACTGATTTGCTATGTATTAGACATTATAGGGGCTGTTGTAAAAGCATTAGCAGTGAGATCTTTCACTAATGACTTTGGAGAGTCAAGAGTTCAGAAATTCCTACTTATAGTTAAGAGGTTATCTTTTTCTTTTTTCTTTTTTTTAATTGTCAGTTCTTTTTCCTAAAGACAGAGTTTGATCATCACTAACATGATGTGGTTGTTGTCCCTGTGCCAATTAAAAATTCCCAAAAAAAAAAACTCCATGCAAACAGTAATATTGTCTATGTGGAATAATTTTGTGCCAAATGAAGGAAAATAGATTATGGATGAACTACAAACATTTCTTGTTGTCATTTTTTTTTTCTGATTGAAGGCTACTTACTTTAATAGTGAGTAGTTGAGCTCTACTTTGTTACATTTTCAATAATTGATACTTGCATTACTCGCATACATGTATATATAAATGAATAGATGTTGAGGCCTCAACAAAAAGTACTTCCGCTATGTTTGTTAATCCACCAATTTTGGAAGCACTTAAACTGAAGAACTAGTTTGTTATGTTTGTATTCAGTTTTTGTGAACTAGAGTATCTCATATTTGGTTAAAGCTAAGATTTTATGTTTAATAGAGCTCAAAGAAATGAGCAAAAATAAATGAATTTCTTTAGAAGACAACAAATATCAGTAGTTGTGCTTAGGTATCAGTGCATCCAGATTAGAAATTCACTTTGGTTGCAAACATCTTACCCATGCAAAGGTATAGTGTCACTTTTTGCCACAGGTTTTAGCTATTCCTATAATGTATTACCAGTATTGGAATTGGTTATTATTTGATTCATTACATATTGCATTGTCCATGAAGAAAACATTAATATCAATATTTGTTCCGTGAAGTTGGATACTTAGTATACTAATTGCTTTCATAAAAGGTTTGTTGTCTTTGTCTCGTTGAATGCTTCTAAGGTTGCATGGGTTAAAGTTTAGGGATAATATACAAAAATAGCTTTCAATTTGTAACAATTATGGTCTCAAATTGATGACAACCAGTCAACCATTAAAGTTGGAAAAAAGACAAAAAAGCCCTCCGATATAAAGCATATAGTTTAAAATTCTAAAATAAATTTTTAAAAGGACAAAATTTAAAGACAAAAATTTAATAAAATTATTTACACTATATAATAAATTTTTTTAAACAAAAAAATAAAATTTAAAGATGAAAATTTAATAAAATTTAAAGACAAAAATGACAATTGATATAGTTAAAATTTTTATTCACTTTTTAAAAGAAAAATTTAATAAAATTATGTAAAATTTTGTTTAAAATTTTAATGCAAAAAAATTATTATATGATACTTTGATTTTTAATTTCAATTTTTTTATAGATACTTTATTTTTAACCTTAAATTTTTGTCATTTTGTCTCTAAATTTTATTAAATTTTCATCTTTATATTTTATTTTTGTTTAAAAATTTATTATATAGTGTAAATAATTTTATTAAATTTTTGTCTTTAAATTTTGTATTTTTTTCTTTTAAAAATTTATTTTAGAATTTTAAACTATATGCTTTATATCGGAGGGCTTTTTGTCTTTTTCCAACTTTAATGGTTTTTGTATATTCCCTAAAGTTTATATCAACTTTGAGCATATAGACCAAAAGTGTTGGTATATGGTTTGCAAAATATGCTATCAAGCTACCGCAACAATTTACCACCCTCCATACCTATGCAACTTATGCATGGAGAACAAATAGTCAAACCAAGGTTATAGTGTGTGATGTGTTGCAACATTGCATTCATACCTGCTTTCTATGTAACACACTCAGTTCAATAAAACTGAAAGCTTATAGTTGAAATCTTGTTTGTGAAGGTGTCAGTTTGATGTTGACCTCATTAACAAAAATGGATTAACTAAGGCTACTATTTTTGGCAAAATTGTTGAAAAAGTCCTAGGATTCTCTACATTGGAAGTAATGCTGCACGACGGCCAGGTAATTTTTATTTTTCTTTTTTTACTTATCACCAAAATTTCACATTGTGAATCAAATAATGTACAAACTATACATTATGATTAATCATAAACCTTATCAGAATAAGGAACTACCACTGGACCAAGTTCACAAAGCATTGGAAGAGAAAATGTTTATTTGTCAAATCAAACAAGGCAAACGAAGATCACTTGAATCTCCCTTACGGTACACAGTTACTCATTGCTTTGAACTTAATAAAGAAAAAGAAACATTTAGCCAATAGTCCTTTGAATCTCTCCACATAAAACCCAAACCAAATTCACATGGTTTACTCGATGAAGCTTCATTTGTTGTTCATGCAAGCAATGATGAAGGTAGCATTACAACTCATTTTTGCTTCTTGCTTCCCTTCCATGTAAAATCACATAATAAATTTCAAATCCTTTATATGAATAACTGAATTGTTGGGCTTACCTAAAAATATGTAGGACCATAAAAAATGTTTGCTAGGAAATCTCTTACAAAAAAATTTGATCAACCTAGACCAGTAAAAGCTAGTCCAATTCCTCCCTCTCATACGCCTGAAGAACCTGCCCATAAAGCTCTAGTCCTTTCTAAAGAAAACAAGTCCAAGAGATCAAGAAATATTTGAATACAACAATGGACACAATTCAGATCTTTATGTTTTCTTACTCAATGGCAGCCACTGCTTTTGTCAAACTGAACTTACTATACGTTTGCATTGTAACACTACATAAGTTTCTAAATGTTAAACATAGATGAACTCATGCACACTTTAGAATGCATTTAGAAGCAAAAATAGTTGTTTATGTATTGTGTGCTGCCTTTAGAATGTAGTACATCAACAACTATGGCACATGTTATTTATTTGTAAGCTATACTATTTGTTGCCTTTTGTCTTATAAAATGTACTCCTATTACTTAATGGGCTGGTTATTTTGTGTGCTATACTTATCATATTTTAAGACTCCATTAATAATGTTTGCATCTTAATCTTGTACTATGCACAAGTCAATCTCAAAATCCTTGCATGAGAGATGTTGTCGTAAAAACCATTAACCAAAAGGATTCTTATGTTCAAACCACACATGTTGATGACAACTATCCTCATTATTGGCCTTTCTTCCTTGTGACAAACTATAGGCTACTCCTTTTAGTTAATAACCTTGTTATTTTTGTGCCTATGTTTAAGTTTTTTAACATTTCGGTAGTAATGTCTACATTTTACCATTACTCTATGTAGCTATTCCTATAGTGCCATATTTTTAAAATTCATTACGTTTTCAAAAAGTGATACCAAGAATACATTGGTCTACCACTTATTCAGTAGTAGTCAATCTCTTTATTTGTTTCATACTATTACAAATATTTGTCCTTATCTTCTGACATGAGGAATAGACAGAGCGGCCTTGTTATTCATTCAAATTCAAGATGGGTATGCCAATCATCATTTTTTATAGTTCCTACAATTTTTGAGGTGCTACCCTCGACAGCCTTATGTTTTTCCTTCTACTTGTTGCCAGCCATTTTTATTCTTTTTCCTTTTCGGGCAGTTTTCATAGTACCATGATCGGACTTTAGAGACACCTATGTACCATCCAATAGAGGTCGAGATGTGCCACCTCGCATGTAGTGTGTCGGCAATTTAAAGAAATATTATATACAATTTGGTTTTACGACTATTTTTTAATTTTGCAATGATAATATAAATAGAATTTAGACAGTTTCATTAGTCAAGATGATTCAGTATAAGAATTTATTACAAAATCCCAAACACCCTAAGGGGCAAGAAAATGCATTTATTACAAACACCTTGAGAAGGGACGACTTCAGTACAATAATAGACATTTGTTTTTTATCTCGCATGTCTGAATTGACATTCATTTTTATTTCCCTTCTGTTCTGTATATCTAAGTCTATCTTTTATATACATATCTAACATGACTTTCTTTCTTCGATATCAGATACTATTTCTGGCCTTACAAGGCCAATGATTTTAGCTTAGCTAGCATTGTCTCAACAAGATCCTCAGGTGCAGGAGTCGACTTCAAACCTTGCCCTCTAGATGCATGTTCGTCTCCTCAACTTTCTACTTCCAGGTTTTGCATTCAAACTTCGACTCATACATTTCTTTTTTTAAAGAATCAATCAAATTTTGGGAACCTCACATTTCACACATTAACTCTTGAGTAAAAGTTTGGATTACCTCATCTCTTCCCTTGACCTAGGAAGTAAGTTGAGAAATTCGAAAAGATAAATTTGAATTTTTCTTTTTATGCATCTCGGTTTGCGTGGCTAGAGCCCTTTGGAGTAGAATAACACCAATTATCACATTTTGTTACTTAGTCTTATCCTTTTCAAGTGCTCACATTAGTTCCCTGAGGTGTGTAACCTAAGTTTTGAGTTCATTATTTTCTTATTGCAGTTTATTCGGGATATTTGAAGTAAGTTGAGAAATTTGGAAATTTTGGAGAAAGAGGTCTGCAACCTTCTTTTTACACATCTCGGTTTTTGTGGCTAAAGACCTCTCGCATCAAATAAGACTGCCTATCATGGTTTTTTGCTTGGCCTTATCCTCTTTAAGCACTTGGGTTAGTCCCATGAGGTGTGTAACCAGAGTTCTGAGTTTATTATTTTCTTGTTCTAGTTTATTTATGGTTTCATTTAGCGATCCTATTTGGGCCTCAAGGAATCCCACTTTCTCCTCTGTGATATTAGGTATACGGCCGTAAAAAATAAATGGCTCTGAAAATGTAAAAGATTGAATTTTCATTAATGAATGATTTTGATTAAAAAAATAAAAATAAAAAAGGCCTAAGAACTAGCCTATTTTCTTATTTTTTCCGCATGAGTTGAAACCTCAGCTTTAGGCTCTTGCTCATCTATGCCTTTCTAGCCTACAGGAGTCTTGAAATTCATGTCTTAATCTACTTTGCACTCTTTCAACTTTTCTATAGTCATTGGAGAATCTCAGGAGGCGAGGTGCTCCAAGATAGTAAAAGAGCCACTATACCTCTTCACAGCCTCTATGAAAGTTTGATCAGCCTTTACAGTAGCCTTGGGGTCATACACAGGCAAGTCCTCTAGCTTCAACTTTGGGAATTTTCTCTGAATCTATATAGCCGCCTCAAGTTTTCCCAATTTTGTGACTGTCTTGGAGAAATTTGTTGCAAAATGATGAAAGTCAGTGGTGCAAAAAAGTTTCTTGGCTAGCGTTTGGAGATACTCACTTTGATAGGTGCCTTTCCATTTTTGGATTTCCATTTTACTTGAGTCCAGATGATGACACAATATGGCGATCTCGAACTCTACTTTCTTTTGTGCCTCTAAGGTCATCATCAAAGCATTATGAGCTGAGGCCTACAAATCTAGCAAACAGGCGATCTCGACTTTGTCTTTTGTAATCTTTTCTTTTAATCGATTCGTCCAATGCATATACTTAGCCCATAGAGCCAAGTTCTGTCATCATCTCAACAAAACTATAAGTTAGCCAAAGATAAGACTAATAGTTAGTTAGTGACAAAACACATGTCATAATCTTATTACCTAAAGCATAGACAAGTAGGCCTTCTTACTCAAGTCTGAGATGAGCATCTAGCCCAACATCTTTTGCTACTCCTCCATATCTTCGAGGAGCTCTCATCGGTAGCCTTATGGCTTGTCCTGTCCTTGCTGCTAGCCACCTTTATTATTTTTCCTTTTGTGATAGGTTTCATACCGGTGCCCCTCTTCTTCGCATTCTTTTTTATTGGCTCAGCATCTATTACATTTCCAAAAGATGAGGCCCCAAATTTAGATGTTTTCTATTTCTGGGGTGTTGATTCCTTTACGGTCACAGTGAAAGTGATAGAATGTATAATTGCAAATTTATTGGGTCAATTCTCTTGTGTTTTAGTTGATTAAAAAGCTTGTTTATATGGATATTAATTATTTTTATAATTAATGACTATGGTGGAGCATTTTTAGGAAAAATTGAACAAATAAAGAGAAAATTTATCTCTTGACAAATAAAAATCTTCTAGGGTTTCCTTTTATTTTGCCTTGAGATTAGCCACCCTTTGATTGGCTATGAGAGCAACTGCCCTTTTCCCTTTCGTAATACCCAGCCACATAAGAAAACAAGAAGAGTAGCTGCATAAGGAGACAAGAGGGAGGGCCCAAAAGAAACACAAAAAACCTACCTGCAAAAGAAAAAAAGAAAAACCGCACAAAAGGAAACAAAAGCCGAGTAGCCAAGAAAAAAAAAGAGAAACCTAGCCAGACCCTATACATTCATTCTTTCTTGGAGTCAGCCGCATGCATTCTTTCCTGGAGAGAAAAGAAAAACAACAAGCAACAGCCAAAGGAAAACAAAAGGCTGCTGGCAAAGAAGACAAAAAAAAAAAAAATAGCCACACGTGATGGACAGAAAACCAACTGCTCATTTGATTTTCTTTGTGCTTTCTTCTACTATGTCTAGCTAAATTCTTATTTTTCAATCAAGATTAATTGAGGTTTGATTCCAGCAATTGTGAGATTTCAGTAATTCTATTATTTCTTTTATTCTTGAGTATTTATATATTTCTATACTTCATTATATTATTGGATTGAATTATTAGACAAGAGGCCTATTGTTTGATAGTTGAATTTGGTAGATAGTCATTTAGAATAATTAATCATTGGTTGATTGTTCTAATTCAAGTGACAAATAACAACATCGAAAGGTAATCAATGCCTTAATTATGTGTTATGAAAATATATATTCTAACTTAAATAAACAAGGTGTTTCCAGGTTAACTGGTTAGTAATTGGGTCTTTTTGAATTTTAATGCAATTAATAGACATAGCTCATAGGACAGATCCGAAGGTTGTGTTTGTTAATTAGAGAAATAACTCATAGGACGGATCTGAAGGTTATAAAAAAGAGTAAGAAAAGATTGGTTGTTAGAGGACGGATCTTCAACAACTATAACCAATTTATTCACGATAAAAGAACATATCTTTTGAATCAATGATCAATTCAAGGAATCAATACCGAAATTAATTCTTCGTTGGAAGCTTCTCCATATTAATCTTTTCTCATATTTTTAGTTACCTATTTAATTTGTTTAGTTTGTCTCAATTAGTTTTGCTTAATTTCATAATACATAAAAACCCTCTCTTTTATTTTATTTTGTTTAAGGAATAAATCTAACCAATTTCTTTGGATTCGACCCTTTCACTGCTATCTACAGAACTTAGCTCAGAGAAAGATTATTTTTTGTGGTTTCGACACTATCAAATTTTGGCACTGCTGCCGGGGATTGGTTTTTCAGAATTTATTCCTTTTAATTAATTAATTATTTATTTTTAAAAAAAGTTTTTAAATTTTGTAAAAACTTTTTATTATCTTATTTATTATTATTATTATTTTTAATTAATTTTTTGGTTATTTTATGCCACATTCTTCTTGCATAGGTCAACTCACATATGATCTAAAGATAGAGAAGACAGCACGTAGGCTTAGACAAGAAACCAAACAAAGATCTTAGGGAGTATCGCCTTCTTCATCTTTTGAATATAATTTGTCTGAATTGTTTTATATTGAAGAAGAAAACATAGCTAGAAATAATTAATGAACTTTAAAGGATTTATCTATGCCCGATTTAAACCAACATCCATTATGCATTGATTATCTTACTTTAAATGTGCCTTTTGAATTAAAATCGAGATTAATTCACTTACTCCACACTTTCATGGCCTTGCAGGTGAAGATCCTCATAAGCACTTAAAGGGATTCCATATGGGGTGTTCCACGAAGAATCCCCAAGGAGTAACTGAGGATCAAATTAAGTTGCAAGCTTTTCCTTTTTCCATAGATGGCAATGCTAAAGATTGGCTATATTCATTGCCCTCTGGTTCAATAAACACATGGACTGAAATGGAGAGGTAATTTTTGGATAAATTTTTTTCTACCTCACAAGCTGCCACAATTAGAAAAGATATATGTGGTATACGGCAACAACATGGAGAAACTATGCATGAATATTGGGAAAGGTTTAAGCAATTATGTGCTAGTTGTCCTCAACATCAAATTCCTGATCAACTTCTTATCTAATATTTTGATGAAGGACTAACAGTGATGGATAGGAATATGATTGATGCTGCTAGTGGAGGTGCATTAGTGCACAAAACTCCAACCAAGGCAAGAACTTTAATCTCTAACATGGCTGCCAATACACAGCAATTTGGCATCAGATGTGATGATACACCTAGAAAGGTAAGTGAGGCAAGTACTTCCTCCATTGATCAACGTTTAGACACTTTGACTACTTTAGTGGAAAAGTTGGTTGTATGAAATATTCAATAGGTGAAAGGTTGTGGTATTTGCTCCAATTCAAATCACTCCACTGACATGTGTCCAACGTTGCAAGATGGTCAAATTAAACATGCTAATGCCATTGGTGGATTCCCAAGGCCACCACAAAGGAAGTATAACCCTTACTCAAATACCTACAATCCGAGATGGAGGGATCATCCCAACTTAAGTTATGGGCCTCGACCTAGTGGATTTCAAGCTTGACAGCAAAACCCACCATATTTTCCATCTTCCAAACCAAGTAAGTCCCTTGAAGAGTTAGTCGAATCACTTGCTAATAGTTCTCAACGTTTTCAGTAGGAAATTCGAACTAGCATTCAAAACTTGGAGAATCAAATGAGTCAATTAGCATCTTCTGTGAGCAAATTGGAATCTCAAGGTAAGTTACCTTCTCAAATAGTTGTCAATCCAAGGCAAAATGTTAGTGCAATGACCTTGAGAAGTGGAAAGGTGTTAGAAAAGGCCATAGCACGTGATCATGAAAAGGTGAAAAAAGAAGTGACAACCTCACAGCAGCCTAAGGTAATTGAGACAACCACTCATTTCCCTACAAGATTGGCCAATGCGAAGAAAGACGAGAAAGAAAAGGAGATTCTTGAGACTTTTCTCAAGATAGAGGTAAATATTCCTTTAATTGATGCAATTAAAAAAATAGCTCAATATGCTAAATTTCTCAAAGAATTATGCACCAACAAAACAAAATTGAAAGGCAATGAAAAGATAAGTGTGGGGGAGAATGTCTTGGCTGTGCTACAAAAGAAGTTGCCTTCAAAATGCAAGGATCCAAGTATGTTTATCATCCCTTGTAAAATTGGCAATATGAAAGTTGAAAAAACCATATGTGCTTTGGGTGCTTCCATAAATGTCATGCCATTATTTATTTATAATTTTTGAATTTGGGACCTTTGAAAGAAACATGCATGATAATTCAACTTGCTGATGGATCTAATGTTTATCCGAGGGAGTATGAAAAGATATTTTGGTGCAAGTAAATGGATTAGTGTTTCCTGCAGATTTTTATGTACTTGATATGGAGGAAGATCACTCTCCTAACTCGAAATTAATTTTATTAGGGAGATTTTTCTTGAAAACATCTGGAGCAAAATTTGATGTGCATGATGGTACATTAACTATGGAATTTGATGGTGAGATTATTAAATTTAACATTTATACTGCAATTAAATATCCTAATGATGTATGTGCTGTTTATGCTTTTGATGTTATTGATACTCTAGCTCAGAAAACATTTGATTTTTGCGATAAGGATAAATTGAAAATTGCACTTGATAATAGCTTGACTCTTGAAGAAGTACAGATTTTTGAGCAGGAATTTGTGATGGATATTGATCTTCAAGACATGGTTTATGGCTTAGAATCGCTTAACCTTGTTAGGTATAGAGTGTCTTATGTTGATTTACTTGTGTCTAATACAAACTCCTCCCATCCATTGTGTAGGCCCCTAAGTTGGAACTTAAAACATTGCTAGATCATTTGAAGTATGTATTTTTGGGAGATAATGATAGCCTCCATGTGATAATCTCAAACAAACTCAACACTTTGGAGGAAGAAAAATTGATTCGAGTGCTTCGAGAACATAAAGAAGCTATTGGATGAACCATAGCGGATATCAAGGGATTAAGCCCCTCTACATGTATGCACAAAATTTTGTTGTAAGAAAATTGCAAACCATCTAGAGGAGCTCAGCGCCGTTTGAACCCACCTATGATGGAGGTAGTAGTGAAAAAGGAGATTTTAAAACTCCTTGATGTATGTATAATCTATCCAATCTTAGATAGCGAATGGGTAAGTCCAGTTCAAATGGTTCCAAAGAAAACAGGCATAACTGTGATAAAAAATAAGGATGGTGAGTTGGTGCCCACCCGAGTGCCAAACGGGTGGTGAATTTGTATAGACTATAGGAAATTGAATCCATTAACTAGGAATGATCACTTTTCTCTTCCTTTCATTGACCAAATGCTTGAACGTTTAGTTGGAAAATCTCATTCTTGTTGTTTGGATGGTTATCAAGTTTGCATCAAATTCCAGTCGCGCCAGAAGATCAGGAGGAATCCACCTTCACTTGCCCATTTGTTGCGTTAGCTTATAGAAGGATACCCTTTGGACTTTGCAATAGCCCTGCCACTTTTCAGAGATGTATGGTTAGTATATTTTCTGATTATGTTGAGAACATCATACAAGTGTTTATGGATGACTTTACAGTCTATGGTGACTCTCTTGATACATGTTTGACTAACCTTACAAAAATGCTTCGAAGATGTATAGAGGTAAATCTTGTTTTGAACTATGAAAAGTGTCACTTTATGGTGAATCAAGGCCTTATTCTTGGACACATAGTTTCTGCCAAAGGTATAGAGGTTGATAAGTCTAAACTTGATACAATAAAATCCTTGCCTTACATAGCAACTGTGTGGGAGATTCGCTCTTTTCTTGGTTATGCAAGATTTCATCGTCGCTTTATCAAAGAATTTTTGAAAATTACTCAACCTTTATGTAAGCTACTGTGAAAAGATGTGGCATTTGAGTTTGATGAAGCTTGCAAAGAAGCTTTTGACAACTTGAAAGAGAAATTGACTTTAGCCTCTAGCATCTGATCACCAGATTAGAATCATCCTTTTGAAATCATCTGTGATGCAAGTAATTATGCGGTGGGAGCTGTTCTTGGACAAAAGATTGGACATGATTCCCATGTCATCTATTATGCTTCAAGAACTCTTGACAGTGGTCAATGCAATTATTCTACAACGGAAAAAGAACTCTTAGTTGTTGTTTTTGCTTTCGAAAAATTCCGTTCTTATTTGTTTGGCACTAAAGTGGTTGTTTATTCTAATCACGCAGTTCTAAAATATATGCTTTCAAAGAAAGAGGCAAAACCAAGGCTGATTCGTTGGATACTCTTATTACAAGAGTTTGACTTAGAGATCTACGACAAGAAAGGTGCTGAAAATTTAGTTACAGTCCATCTTAGTCGACTGATTGCAAATGAAAAATCATCACCATTACAAGATAATTTTCTAGATGAGAATCTCTTTTCTATTCATGAAAATATTTCCTGGTATGCTGATATAGTTAACTATTTGGTTACTAGAACTTTACCTAAGGATTTATCTAGACCTCAAAAAGACAAAATAAAAAGTGATGCTAATATTATGTATGGGATGATCCTTACCTGTGGAAGCATTGTTCAGATTTGATTATTCATAGATGCATTAATCAACAAGAGATTCCTTCCATTTTGCAATTTTGTCATTCATATGCTTGTGGATGACATTTTGGCCCAAAGAGAATAGCCAGGAATGTTTTAGAGTGTGGGTTATATTAGCCAACTATGTTTCATAATACATACAGGTTTTGTAAAGCTTGTGAGCATTGCCAAAAGACTGGGAACTTAGAACATGGAGATCAATTACCACTTATCCCTATACTTGTTTGTGAAATATTTGATATTTGGGGTATAGATTTTATGGGTTCTTTTCCCACTTCTTGTGGTAATTCTTATATTATTCTTACTGTAGATTATGTCTCAAAGTGGGTAGAAGCTAAGGCTACCCGAACTAATGATGCTAAAGTGGTTGTGGACTTTGTCAAATCTCAAATTTTTGTCAGGTTCAATACACCAAAGGCAAAGATTAGTGATAGAGGGACTCATTTTTGCAATAAAGTGATCGAAGCATTGTTCAAGAAGTATAATGTCACTCATCGCACTTCCACCACATACCATCTACAAACAAGTTGACAAGCCAAGGTGTCTAATAGAGAAGTGAAGTCTGTACTTGAGAAAACTGTCAATCCGAATCGAAAAGATTGGAGTATGCGACTTGATGATGCATTATGGGCTTATCGGACAGCTTACAAGACACCAATTGGTATGTCCCCTTATTGCTTAGTGTTTGGTAAAGCTTGTCATCTTCCTGTGGAGATGGAACATAGGGCATATTGAGCTATTAAACAATGTAACATGGAGAGATGGACAAGGTGGGTCAACAACGTAAGCTGGAAGAAATTCGCAATGAAAGAAATTCGCAATGACTACAAGTGCTGGAAGAAATTCGCAATGAAACTTATGAAAATTCACGAATCTACAAAGACAAGACAAAGGCATTTCATGATCAATATTTTCATGGTAAAAAATTCACAATTGGTCAGAAAGTTTTACTCTACAAATCTAGATTGAAATTACCTCCTGGAAAATTGTGCTCTAGATGGATAGGGCCTTTTGTTGTTACTAATGTTTATTCTCGTGGTGTAGTTGAAATAAAAAGTTTAGATTCTGAAAAAGTGTTTAAAGTGAATGGACATCGCTTGAAACTTTTTTATGAAGCTTTCCAAGTGCATAATGTTGAATTGAATTGGGGCATCCAGAGTACGAGGATTGAGAATGCATTATGTCTAGCCAAAGACGTTAAACGAATACGCTTTTGAGCGAAAACCCAAAATTTTTAATTTATTTTTTTCTTGTCATTTAAGTTAATTTTATTAGTTATCTTAGTGTATTTATTACTTTTTTTTTATTATAGGATAGAATTAAAAAAATATTTTAAATTCTATTTTGGTTTTTCCCTTACATTTTCTTTTTGCAGTTTCTCTTAGCGACGCTACTCAGCCATGGCCATAACACTGTCTGATCCTTCATGCTTTCTTCACTCACGCCCGCTTGTTCTCTTCAAGTCACATTTCCGCTTTTATACTTTCTTCACTTATAAAGGATTTACCCCACCTTACCCACCTGCACCACAACTTCAGTTGTCTGCCGCGGTTCAGGGAAGTGTCTTGTTCCCTTGTCTTTATTTTCTTTGCTTTCTTGTTTGCATGTGCATATTTTCCATACATTGAGGATAATGTATGATTTAGGTGTTGTGGGGGGGGGGGGGGGGGGGGAGGGGTTTCTTGTGCTTCAATGGTTATTTCTAAATTTCTCATGTAAAAAAAAACAATAAAAAAAAAGAGAGTGAAGAAAGTCCTTCCAAGTAGGCTTGAAATTTTGATATCTTCTTTGAAATTCATCACTCTTTTGATACTCATTTAGAATAATTTTGAGTTATATGTATTAGTGATTTGGGTTGGAATGTATGAATAAAATGAGTATGATTAGCTTTTGCTTTGAAATTTTGAAGCATCTGTTAGTTTTAATGATTGAATTGAATGAGAATGTGCAATATTTGATACATTGAAACCATTGTGAGTATTTGAGCCTAAGAGCATTTTCTTTTTCTTGCTCACATTTTTCTTTGTTGAGTATTGACAAATATGGTATATTCATTCTAGAACTTGCTTTGTCATGCATGTTGAGATCACATTGTGGATTCATGCTTTGAAATGATAAGGGCATTTAGGATTACCCATTTTAAACTTTCTAAAAAACTTAATCTTATTACATATAGCCCTAGTTAACCACATTTTGAGCCTTATCCTTTCTTTGTTATAACACCACATTGCCTTCAATATGTCTTTGTTTACCATCGTTGAACCCTTGGTCAAGAGTATGTGGGAATGAATTGCATGATAAAATTTCTGTTGATTCCAAGGAAAAAAAACCACTGAAAAAAAAAGGAATGAAAAGTGTCAAAGAGAAAAAAAAGAGGAAAAAAAAAAGAAAAAAAGAGAGAAGTGAAAAGTATTCCCTACAAAGATAGTACAAAGTAAATTCATTATGTACAACAAGGTCCAACTATATGATGAAGTTGAAAAAAGGAGATACATGTTATTTGGAATAAGGAAGTGGTTCTAATGTGCTATTCTTGTGGATTTTCAGTTATGCATCCTACATATCTTGATGTGTGAAACTTACAATTTTCCTTTCTTTTTATCTACCTTTACCTAAGCCCCGTTACAACCCTTTTCAAGAACCTTTGATTTCTGTATAGGTCCATATTTATAAGTGGTGGAGATGTGATATATAAGCAAGCCTATGGTAATGACATGCTATGTTTGATTTGAGTGTTGAAAGAACCCTAAACACTTTGAGTGATTAGAGTACAACCTATGAGAGGTTATCAAATTTTGTTGCATTTGATTTCGATGAAATTATTGGGATTGATGAGATGCATATGTTTGTTTAAAAAAATCAAGCTATGAATACTTGTTCTTTGGATTATTATTCCAATCTGTATCTTTAATGTGTAATAACTTTGAGTTATTTGTGGATGGGTTGAAAAAGGGTATGAAATGGAGAGGAAGATGTTGATCCAATGCAAGCTTGAGGACAAGCTTTGATATAAGTGTGGGGGAATTTGATAGAATGTATAATTGCAGATTTATTGGGTCAATTATCTTGTGTTTTAGTTGATTAAAAAGCTTTTTTATATGGATATTAATTATTTTTATAATTAATGACTAGGGTGGAGGATTTTTAGGAAAAAGTGAACAAATAAAGAGAAAATTTATCTCTTGACAAAAAAATCTTCTAGGGTTTCCTTTTATTTTGCCTTAAAATCAGCCACCCTCTTCCCTTGGGTAAAACCCAGCCACACAAGAAAACAAGAAGAGTAGCTACACAAGAAGACAAGAAGGAGGGCCCAAAAGAAACACAAAAAACCTAGCCGCAAAAGAAAAAAAGAAAACCCGCACAAAAGGAAACAAAAGCCGAGCGGCCAAGAAAAAAAAATTGAGAAACCAAGTCAGACCCTATATATTCATTCTTTCCTAGAGTTAGTCGCATGAATTCTTTCCTGGAGAGAAAAGAAAAACAAGAAGAAACCGACAAAGGGAAACAAAATGGCAGTGGGTGAAGAAGACAAGAAAAGCAGCCACAAGTGATGGACAGAAAACCAACCGCTCATTTGATTTTCTTTGTGCTTTCTTCTACTATGTCTAGCTAAATTCTTATTTTTCCAATCAAGATTAATTGAGGTTTGATTCCAAAAATTGTAAGATTCAAGTAATTCTATTATTTCTTTTATTCTTGAGTATTTATATATTTTCTATACTTCATTATATTATTGGATTGAATTATTGGACGAGAGACCTATTGTTTGATAGTTGAATTTGGTAGATAGTCATTTAGAATAATTAATCATTGGTTGGTTGTTCTAATTCAAGTGACAATAACAACATCAAAATGTAATCAACGCCTTAGATTGTATGTTATGAAAATATATATTATAATTTAAATAAACAAGGCATTTCCGGGTTTGATGGTTAGTAATTAGATTTTTTTTGAATCTTAGTGCAATTAATAGACATAATTCATAGGACAGATCCGAAGGTTGTGATTTTTAATTAGAGAAATAACTCATTAGATAGATCCGAAGGTTATCAAAAAAGTAAGAAAAGATTAGTTATGAGAGGAAGGATCTTCAACAACTATAACCAATTTATTCATGATAAAAGAACATATCTTTTGAATCAATGATCAATTTAAGGAATCAATACCAAAATTAATTCTTGGTTGGAAGTTTATCCATATTAATATTTTCTCATATTTTTAGTTAGCTATTTAATTTGTTTAGTTTGTCTCAATTAGTTTAAGAAAGATTGGTTATGAGAGGAAGGATCTTCAACAACTATAACCAATTTATTCACGATAAAAGAACATATCTTTTGAATCAATGATCAATTTAAGGAATAAATACCAAAATTAATTCTTAGTTGGAAGTTTCTCCATATTAATCTTTTCTCATATTTTTAGTTAGCTATTTAATTTGTTTAGTTTGTCTCAATTAGTTTTTCTTAATTTCATAATACAAAAAAACCCCCTCTTTTATTTTATTTTGTTTAAGGAGTAAATCTAACCAATCCATGTGAATTCGACCCTCTCCCTGCTATCTATAGAACTTAGCTTAGAAAAGGATTATTTTTTGTGGTTTCGACACCCATCAGGAAACGAATTTCACTATTGCAAAATACATAATTTATTGGTCCATCATTCCATATAAGAGCGTATAAATATCTTTTAGTATAGTAATCCTATCCTTTGTTCTTTACTCCTCTTGAGTAGATCTTAAGGTCTGAGGTCCGACCTTTACTACTCCTAGATTTAGCTTAAATTTGACCAACTCCTTTTATTTATATTTCTCAACCCTATTTTCTTGAAGCTCTATGTACTCTTGGCCTAGGGGGCTATGTTTTTTCCTGTTCGTGTAAGTGTCATTGGCATTCTCGAAGAACCAATTCATCTCTACTCCATAATATTCTATTTTTTACAAAGGAAAATCTTTATTTCTAGTCATGGTGCATTGTTAATATTCCTACTTCTCACCTTAGTTTCTCCTAAGATGAAGACTATGGTCTCTATCGTGGGGGTATATTTGTCTTGGTATGCCTCAAAGATATGGGCACTAGGTCTTCCTTGCTGCAATCCCTTATGGAACTAATTGCTGATGGCGAAGCATTGCTGCTTTCGGTGTGTGACTGTTTGCTTTGGGTTTCTACCTTTACTTCTATTCTACTCTTTTTCTTTGCTAACTGTCTAGCCCTCCCCCTTTCCATCTCCCTTCTCCCTCTATGTTAGTGGCCAAAGAGTTAGATTTATCACCTATTCTTAACAAGGCAATGAATATAAGGCAGACATATTTACTTGCTATCTCCTATGCAAGAAGAATCGCCTAGTGGTGTTGGATTCGTTGTTTGTTGGTTCGGTCGCCTTACGTCATTGGCATTTGTGCTTTAGAATTTGTTTGGTACTTTTTTTTTCATTTGTTGCTTGTCTAGAACTAAAACGAAAATTGCCAATGAGACTAGTTCTATGGCTGGTCAATTTTTATTTTGCTGCTTCATTTCCTGCTCAATTCTTTTCATATATCTCCCAAGCTGATTTTGTGCTTTGGGAATTCAGCACATCACCCCTATTTAATACAGACAAGATTGGTGGGTGGCCATTAACTCCTTTTTCATCATTGTGATTGAGGGCCTTGTTCTCATCTCGAAACCCTACTTTATAATCTCGGTCACTATTTTTAGACCTTTTTGTAAGTGGGGTCACAACCCTACTCCTCGTGCTGAGGCCTAGGGGCTTATGATGTACAAGGGATCTTGGCCCTAAGTGTATGTCTGAGGATTATGTAGTTTTAATAATTCAATCCATAAGTCTGGGAATTTTATCCATTTCATTTATATACAACTACTAATTTAACATGTTTTATTATCACGAAAAGCAAATTGTTGAATTCTTATATGTAAAACATAGATAAATGATTTTTATTAGTATATTTGGTTTTTTACTTGTGAAAAATACAGCATGATGTCATGTGCAGATCAAATGCACAAAAATTTACCATACAAAAGCATACATCAATGGAATTGATCACCTCAAATTGCTATATTTAATTAAGTTTTCATTAATCGTGCTTGCAGCATATTCTTGTTGTACTCAATGCTACTCTACTACTAAAAATGACTGGTTTCATGATAGTACATACATTAATTTGAGCAGTTGCATCCACCATAGCTCTCTATGCATTGTGGCTAGGCTATGTACCTTCCATTTTCTATTCTTCAATAAGTTGAAAAGCGGAATTGCCATTAAATGAAATGAAATTGGCACTTCAGTATCACCACTTGTAGCAAAATTTCTGTAATATAATGTCTTTGCGAGTTTTTTCTTTTCACAATTGTGTCTTTATATTTTAAGTCAAATTTATGGTACTTAATAGCTTTCAACTATGCATTTTTCCTCCTCTCCATTATATATACAACGCATGTGTAACCTACAATACAATGTAACTAAGTCATTATAGGGTAACAAATAATACCTTCTTATGCCACTATCGTTCATACTTTATAGAAAAATGTCATTACCATATTACTTTTACTACTCTCTCTTGTTCTTTTTCAAAGTTGAGCTTAAACAATTTCTTTGCCACTTTCAGACCTCATACTACACTGTATTTCTACTCGTTAGTTACAATTGTGCTGCTATAAAATGATCCTCAAACAGACTACTGAAAAAACATCTTCACCTTCTTTGCAAAATACTGGAGATACTGCAAAACTACATACAAGATTGGCTTCAAAATATAATAACAGCTCCATCATGTGCTTTTCTCCTCATAGGTAATGTACTATATCTTATATTGTCCCTATTTATACTTATAATCCTTGCATTTACCATTATTCCTTTATTATGCAAAAATATTATCTACACCACGGTATTATGAAAATGACCAAAAACTACGGTGTTTTCTTTTGGAATGCAAATGTATCTATATATATATATATATATATATATATATATATAACACAGACAAGTGAGCTAGCTATGTAAATTTAAGCAGTTGCTGTTAATTCAATTACAACTAATTGTTTCTTTTACAGAGAATTCCCCTTATTACATATACTATGAATGAATTAGAAGAAAACCAACAAATCACATTCCATCATGAGATTTCCAGTTGGCAAATAAATATAAAATCATGATGTTTTATGCAAGGATGAAAGGAGTTTTGTCATGACAACCTCATTGAATCAAACACACTCATCTTTTTAAGGGCTCGTGGATGTCTTAACTTTGATGTCATACCATTTGGACATTACCAAGGATACATTCTACTGCCATGGACCTTTAATTTGCCAAGGTTTACAAATTACTGATCAATAGTGCAAAGTAAGTTATGAGTATATCAACTTAAATGAGTTTTGTATTTACCAAAAAATAATTATCACTGTTTTCTTGATTTTTAGATTCAACAAGTGAAGACAATGAAAAGACAATTTCGTCATCAATACATCTATCATTTCAAACCGATTTCGAACTATCTACGTGCTTCTTATCAAAAGTTCATTTATATCTATAGAAAAAATTAGTATGAACTTTTATTGTTATGCATCTTTTTCTTTCAATTTAACCACCTATCATCAAAACATGCTAAAACTAATTATTTTAATCATTCTTTGCAACCAATTCCAATTTATGCAAACTCGAATTTACATGAACATCTCACTTCGATGGTTGGTCTCACAAGTGCCCACAAAACTTGCAAAATTAGATTTAAGGAATCAAGTTTTCGCAAAAATTGGGTGCATTTTGTTAGTGAACATCAACTACAAAATAATGACATTTTTGGTATTTATACCTCAATGTTCAACTAGATTTGCAGTAATCATTTTTAATGAAAATGATGTAGAAAATTTAGGTCGTTGGCATTACAAATTCAAACAAATAGCATAATGTAACTTATACGTGACCATGATTATTTAGTTCTCTTAATTGAATATTTTGTTTTTACTCCATCCAAATATATGAAACATGTTATTTTCATTCACTCACACAACAACTACTATCTTCCTTATATGAGCACTTCACAAAATTTTGCGCACTTTAATAGCAACTTTGAATTCATTATATAATAACACTAAGTCTTTCTTACTACACAATTGCAAAATAATTTAAATATATAGATACATTTTAAAACAATCAATCATACTGATATATCTAAGATCTGGACCCACAGCCCACAAGGTTCAGCCCATAAAAGGTTTTAAACATCCCAAGAAGGGTCCAATTTACTACGAACATGACAAATTCTTGTCCTATTAGTTTTCAGCAAATATAACATTTTGCATGTCTAAATTGACATCCATTTTTTTATCTCCTTTTTGTTTTGCATATTTAATTCTATCTTTTATATACATAACTACCATAGCTTCTTGCCTAGTGATCTCTGCACTTAGCTATGAGACACTGGCAAAGAGATCCGAAATATTCTTTTCATACGCGTCGCCTTGTGTGGCCAAGGCTCTCTCACGCTTAAAAAGGCTACCTATCACACCCTATTGCTTTGCCTTGTCTTCTTCAGGTGATTGGGTTAATCCCCCGAGGTGAGTAACCTAAGTTCTAAGTTCATTATTCTCTTGGCTTAGTTTGTTTATGGTTTCATTGAGCGCATCTACTTAGGCCTCAATAATTTCCACCCTCTCATTTGTAACTTTATGTCAAGGACCCATAAAACAAATATGGCTCTAAGAATGTAAAAATATTGAATTTTCATTAATTAACAAGTTTTCATTACAAGTCTAAAGAAGAAGAAGAAAAAAAAAACCTAAGAACAAGCCTATTTTTTTGTCTATTCCCTATAAGATGAGGCATCGACTTCGAGCTCCTGCCCACCCATCCCTTCTCTACTTTCTAGGGTCCTAAAGTCTATATCCTCATGCACCCTACAACCTTTCAACTTTTACACAGTCATTGGAGATTTTAGGGATGCAAGGTGTCCCAAAAGAGTGAAGGAGCCTTCAAATTCCTTCACATAGTCATTTGAGAGTCTAGGGATGCAAGGTGACCCAACAGAGTGAAGGAGCCTTCAAACTCCTTCACAAGCTCCATATAGGCATGATCAACCTTAACAGGGGCTTAAGGATCATACCCGAGCAAGTCTTCCAACTTCAGCTCAAGGAATTTCCTCTGGATCTCTACCACCCTTATGTTTTCCCAACTTCGTAATTGCTCTGGAGAAGTTTTCTACAGAATGGCCAAAGTCATTTGTCCAGAACTTCACTAGTGTTTGAAGAGGCTCGCCTTGATTAATGCTCTTCAGTTTTCGTACCTCCATTCAACTCTACCCTAGTTGCTGGTGGAAACTTGCAATCTCGGCTTTAGCTCTCTTTTACGCTTCTAGCGCCGTTGCCAGAGCATTACTAGCTGAGGCCTCAGAGTTCCGCATGCGGGCAATCTCAGCTTTGTCTTTGGTCGCCTTTTTCTCTAGCCGATTTTCCTTGTGCATGTACTTCATCCATATAACCACGGTCTATCATCATTTACACAAAAATTAAAGTTAGCCGAAGATATAACCAAAGATTAGTCAATAACCAAACACACATTTTATCTTCTTCCTAAGGAATTGGCAAGGCTGCCTTGTTATTTAAGTCCAAAATTGGGATGGCTTCCATCATCTTCTGCTATTCTTTCATGCCTTGAATTTCCACACCCAGAGAGAACTCCCTAAGAAGACAAATGGAAGAATGTATCCGAGACACTCACTTCAGCAGCCTTCTGGCTATCCTTCTCCTTGCCGCTACCCACTTTAATCCTTTTGCTCTTGGGGCTAGTTTCTATCTTGGTCCCTCTCTTTTTCACATTTTTCTTGATTGGACCTGGGACCAGTGCCTTTTCTAACGACAAGGACCTTTCTTAGCCTCTATTTCCTTTGCACCTTTTTGAGGTGCAACTTCTTGCCCACTAACCTTAGATACGAAGTTCACCACTGCACAAGCAAGAGAATAATGGTTAGCTTATCACCCTAATTGTTGACAGATAAATATTTTCAAGTATAGTGATTCTACCCTTGGCTCTTGTAGCCTCCTAGAGGGGTCTTCAGGTTTGCGATCCGAAATCTATTACAGCCAGACTTAGGCCATATTGACCAACTCCATTTTTGTATACTTCCCAATCATCCTCTTGGCCAAGTGGGTTGTGTTTGTTTCGATTTGTGTAACTAACTTTAGCATCCCTATATAACTAGCCCATCTCTGCCCAAAAAGGTTTCGTTTTTACAAAGAAAAATCTTTGTTTCCAATCATGGTGGGTTGTTGGCTTATCTACTTTGTTTCTAGGCTTCGAAAAGATGGTGAAATAACACATGAAATTCGCTGGCTTCTTCATACAGTAGAAGTATAAAAAAAAACTCACTAAACTCGCAATTTGACTGTCTTAACACAACATTTCAAAGCCTATTATAGTCCTTATCGAGTTGAGAGTCAGTTGCACTAAAGCTATATTATAGTATCGTAGAACCTCAGTAATAAGGCTACAAAAAGGAAACCTCAACCCTGCTTTTAGTTGTTCCTAATACACGGCACACTAATCTAATAGAGGTCGGCGAGCCCTCCACTCTGACCCCGCGATTGTCACCCCATATTCTTTAGGGATGTGGTAATTTTTCCTAAGGTTTTGCACCTCGGTTTTTCATAATACCAAGGCTATAGTATTGGCCATAAGGGTATATTTGTTTGGATACGCAAGTAATGGTCTAGGTAGTAGGTCTTCCTAATGTCTGCTTTCGGTCTGAAATAGTTTCATTTTGGTTTCTGCTTCCACATCCACTATACTCTTTTTCTTCTCTAAGCGCTTAGTCATTTTTCTTTCCCCTATCTCTATGTCACTACTACCTTGGCCGGACAATCCCAATAGACTATCATTCCCTATACTACCAACCAAGGAATCAGATTTACTCTCTAACCCCAATGACCCTTCCGATAAAGAATCTGAGGTAGACATACTTACTTGTTGTTCCCTATGATAGGATTCTCATGAAATAGGTGCAAGTTGCATGCCTTTGGCTCTTTTGGCAGATTATCCTTCACCAGCCGCTGTCTCACTCTTTTCTTGCATTGAGGAGCATGATGACCCAGATTCCACAAATAGAACAAACTCCTTTTTGTTTTTCAAAGTTGGGGTTATTAGACTTATAATCTTAGGACTAATTTTTGTACCTCTTGTTATTAGTCTGCACCATGTTTGCTTTAAAGGCTATCTCCTAAGCTTTAACAGCTCTTGACTTCTTCTTGCTAGTATCTTCTATGAGTATGTTAGTGACAAACTCATTAATACTGAAAGACTTTTAGTTGTGCTTTAGACTGTTTTTTCAGTCACTCCATGAGTCAGACAACTTTTCAATTGGCAACCACGCAACAAACTTTTCTGGAAGTACGATTTTTCGGCTTTCTAATCTTCAAGCAATTTTTGATAATTGATGATTAGATTTTTCATTTCTTTTTTCATTAGCCATCTGTTGTTGATAAAATTTTCCTACCACAAATTTTTGGTTGGTAGCATCTTCATCAATAAAAAATTTTAATTAATGCTTCCCAAGTAACTTTGGCTCCCTTTTAACTATAGTAATGCTTCCCAAGTTGTTAGAAAATGTTTGTAAAATAGTGTGATGACATACGTTATTAGCATGTAGCCAAGATTTTTGAGTTTTTGACATTAACATCTATGGTTGGTTTTGGGTCTACTAGTGCATGAACGACACCATGGACATCAAGTAGTGAGAAAACATGTTTTTGCCATTATTTCAAGTTTTCATTCGCAAACACTTCAATTTTTGACACATTTGGAAAAGCTTTAGCCTGGCAAAGGAATTGGAACTGGTAATGAAATTGGGAGGGCAAGAGGTTAGCTTTTGGTTTATTTGGTTAGATTGGCTAGTTGTAGCACTAGCATTAGCATTCTTAGAGGCCATAGTTCTTTAAATTGTTGGAAAAATTTAACTAGAATAATTAATTTTATGCTACTAGAGTAGTGCAAATAATGCATTGCCTTAAAAAAACCTATTTTAGTGAATACTAAAACATTTCTACGGGATAAAACAAGCCTTTCCTAATTACAAAGGCAGGAGAAATAGCAATATCACTAGTAGAGAAGAGGATGAGAAGGGAAAAATGGAGAAGATTTTTTGCTCTTTGAGTTTTTCATTTGATGGGAAGTGAGGGGCTATGTTTATAGGCAATAGGGTACTTAAACGTGGGAAAAATCTAGTAACATCGAGACAAGATTGGAGAACGTTTGCTGCTAGTGGGATAAGGTTCTAACCAAGTAAAGGATCATTGTAGATGGCATAGGAATCTGGCCAAGTAAAAAATTGTTGCCAAAGGGATAAGAAGCAGACTAGGTAAAGAAATGTAGCTAGACTTGGGAAAAATGTTATTCACTATTATGACCAAATCTGTTGAGGTAAAAGGAGTAAAAGAAAAAATAAATAAATAAAATAAAAAATATTTTGTTTGAGACTCAAACCAGACAAGAGTAAACCGAACTAGAACACGACACAAGTAGCCTTTGATTGAATATCTTCCTATCGCCATACTTTATTTGACTAAAGAGCAAATCCTCTTGCAACATTGAGTTTCCTCATAGCCTAATTTTAAACAACAATGATAAAAGGTAGGAGGATTTTCATGCTCAAACTTTTGCCAAAAACTGGTATGACCATCACCAATTCAAATCTGAGCGATTAAAGGGCGTGATACATCCAACTTAGTACCAACCATTGCCATACTAGTCATGAAAATGTTGCACTTGACATATTCAGCTTCAATAGCTCACCAATTAATTTTGCTAGCAAAAAAGAGCCTTCCCAATGTAAATGAATTGGAAATGATGGAAATTGTCTAAACAAACAGCCTCTAGCATAAAATATGGCAACCACTTATGCACTTGCATAACAAATGCTAGAAAATTTCAAACCGATCTGGGCCAACATCTCATGTAATCCTCCTCTAAATCAAATCAAATCAAAATATGCCAAGGATCAAGTAAACCAAGTCTCAGGTTCCATCTGAAACCAATGACCATGAACTACTTTCGTTGGACTTCATTGACAGAAAACTTGGCAACTAACACAATTTGTGTCTAGAGCCATCTAGTCATAAACTCAAGGGAAGCTATGCAAGCCAATCAACATACAACCAATCCTTCAGCTATACATTTGAAAAAAGAAAAATTTAGCCCAAATTGAAGAAAAAGCCAAATTTAGAGAGGCAGCTCCGCTATATAGCATATTTCTACCTTTGGTTGTTATTCATGAATGAATGGACATAATTGTGTGTTTTATCCCTTTTGTATTGAGGCTTGTGGGAGAAGTGAATCTTATTGATACTTCAATGTTTGTAAATTGGGATTGAGTTTTGTATGGGTATAATACTTAATAAGTGGATGGGCTTATTCATGAAAATTGAATTTTATATTATGCAACCAAGGTTGTAGTTGATTTATCGTGTGGGCTGGTAATTTACATGGTTAATTAATGTTTGCAATGAATGAAGTTTGCAATGGTTTAAAATGCTTGCCTATGAAATGTGAGCTTGTACATTTAGAAACCACTTTCTATCACCCTCATGTCTACTGAAATGTCAATCTAGTAATGTTTGGGCATCTAATGGGTGTTTAATACACATCAAATATTGTGTGTCTAAAAATTGTTAACTAGTGACTAATAAGGTAAATGATCTAATTTGTTTGTGTAGAATCCACTAATTAGTGAATTTGGGAACTCTAGACAATCCTTAATTATGTAATGAGCATGTTATATTTTATTAAGGGTTTATGAGAGGATCAATATTGCAATTCTAAAATTGCTCTAATTTTGTTTGTTCTCCTTATATTTGCCCTTGTTCCTTCTTAATTTATTTCTTCCTTTCGTTGTTTAATTGGTTGCATCATAGTTTAGTAATCTTCGATAGTTAAACTAATAACCTTCCTTGTGAGATTGACCTGTATTTGCCGCAGTATTACTTGTTTGGTGTTCTTCTTATAGTTTTGAGCTATCATATATGAAGTTGTACATTCCCTACTTAATAATATACAATTCTCAATAAACTATTGTTCAGTTGCTCTATTAACAGTGGTTGCCACCTTTTGTTGCTGCAACATTTCACTACAATTTTTTTTATTCTTATTAAATCATTTTGACATATATTCTAAATCCAATAAGTACAACTAATGCACTTTTCTAATTAAATCCTTTAGATTTTCAATTGTACAAATTTTATAAACAAAATAAATCAGTGAAACTTTTTTAAATACACATCTTTCAACTTTAAATTGAAGTTATATATAGATAAGATTTGTTATATAATTATAATGCTTACCTTAGAGAAATCAAACATTTTAAATTATTATGTGGAGAAATCTTCAAACCATTGGTAGATATTTAGATGATTGGTAGATGCATAACAGGGGGAAAATCCTATTCCCCACAGCCCCCAACCCAAAACAGAGACAATATAAAAACGCATGAAAAAGTTTATCGTTCTTTTGAGGTGACAATTGAAGTAGAAAATTAGGGTTTTGATATTAGTAAAAGTAGAAATTGATTAGTATTGATAGATTTGGTTTTACTGTTGAGATATGAACAAAAAGTTCATTATTAAATTGATTATATCGTTACAATTAATTTTATACCCTTATTATGAATTTTAAAAGTTTTGCAACCACTAGAGGAATTTAGAATCCCACCATACCTTGAAGAAGAATTTTTGCAAATTATTATTACATATGCTAATTATTCCTAGTTCACAAGGATTATTATCGGCAAATTTAGCAATGTTTATGACATCGGTGCATCAGCAACACATGCTATGCCATTCATATTCACTTGTTTCGAAACTGTAAGAAAATATAATAAAACCAGAGAGTTTTGTTGAATAATTGCTGTGTATGGACATTTTTTCTGTACAATGAATTAGCGTACATTTATAATCTTGAATCCTATGATAAGGTAAGTAGATAATTACAAATCACAAAAGGATATACAGAAAATATTCTATGAGATATATTTGGAAAAAAACTAATTTATCTTTAACATTCCCCCTCAAGCTGGAGATTTGTATAAGTCAAATACTCCAAGCTTGGAAAGAAGATGCTAGTGTTGTCCACTGCTTCATGCTTTAGTTAATAGGTCGGCTGGTTGCTCCTTGGTGGATATATGGCGTGTTGCAATGACACATCGCTGGATCTTTTCTCTTACATGATGACATTCCACTTCAATGTGTTTAGTGCGCTCATGAAAAATCGAATTTGCCGCTATTTTCTCTGCAGCTTCATTGTCGGAATAAAGTAAAGCAGGTTTTTTTATATGAAAACCAAAATCTTTGAGAAGTCCCATTATCCTCACTATTTCACTGGTTGTAACTTGCATGGCTCGATATTCTGCCTTAGCTGATGATAATGAGACAGTGGGCTACTTTTTTGTATGCCAAGATATTAAAGAATCTCCAAGCATGATGCAAAATCCGGTGGTGGATCTCCTTGTCATTGGGCATGTGCTATAATTTGAATTACAAAGAGGGGAATAAAAGACCAAGGCCTAGGTGACTCTTCAGATATTTTATTACTTTTAAAGCGGCTTTCATGTGAGGTTGCTTCGGATTGTGCATGAATTGATTGAGAAGTTGAACTGAAAACGTAATATCTGGCCTGGGGAAATTCAAATAGATGAGTCGACCAACTAATCTTTGATATACTGAAGGATCTTCAAGAAGCAGATCATTGACTTGCTCATTCGAACCAGCATCATATTCAATGCTTGTGAAGGTTCAGAACCTACTAATCCAGCCTCAGATATCAGCTCCAATGTGTACTTGCGCTGACTTATTGAGACATCATCTGAAGAGCAAGCAATCTCAAGGCCAAGGAAAAATTTTGACTGACCAAGATCTTTCATAAAAAATGTGGCATTGAGATATTGTTTGAGATCAGTGATACCAGCTTGACTGTTGCCTGTAGTGAGTATGTCATCAACATAGATAAGTAATGAAACAAAAGAAATACCCTAAATTTTGGTGAACAATGAATAGTTATGGCGAGATTAATGAAAGCCATGCTGAAGGAGAGCACTAGTGAATTTGGTGTTCCATTGATGAGATGCTTGCTTCAACCCATATAAGGATTTCCGCAATCGACATACCAAATTCTCCCCCTGAGTGCGATATCTGGGGGGTAGATCCATATAGACCTCTTCTGAAAGATCACCATGGAAAAAAGCATTTTGAACATTCATATGATAAAGAGGCCAATCATGGATAGCAACAAGGGTGAGAAGAAGATGAACAGTGACATGCTTAGCAGTGGGAGAAAATGTATCTTGATAATCAATGCCTTCTCGCTGATTAAAACCTTTAGCCATTAGGTGGGCTTTGTACCGCTTAAGAGTGCCATCAGCATGATACTTGACCTTGTAAACCCATTTGCATCCGATTGGACGACGATCAGGAGCTAACAGGACCACATCCCAAGTATGATTGGCTTGAAGGGCAAGAAGTTCATTTTCCATGGCAGGAACCCAATGGGGATTAGTGAGAGCGTCCTAAAAGGTGGTGGGTTTTGGGATAGCGGATATGAAAGCAATAAAGTGCTTGTAGGGAGGGTGGCAATTATCTATGGAAAGGTAATTTGAGATGGGATAGAGGGAGGAGCAAGAGGCTGAGGGTAAAGTAGGGCAAAGATAATCAAAACTCCAGATGGGAGGTCGAGAAGGATGGCCGGAACACCGGAGAGATATAGCTAAGTTTGGATCTTGTATATCTGAATGTGTAGAGGATGAGGGTTCAACATCTGGAGAGGAAATAGGATCAGCCGAGGATGCAGGAGTGATAGACTTATCTGGAGAAGTCGATGTGTCCGTAGGGAGATGACACGGAGTGAGAGTCTCGTTGAACCATACAGCTAGAGGTGTCGGATCGGACGGAATTGAGGGGTACAACACTGAAAGGGAAGAAGAAAAGGGAAAAATATTTTCTTGAAAGAGCACATCCCGACTAACAAAGAATTTTCCCGAAGTAGGGTTATTTAGGCGATAACCCTTCTGATTAGGAAGGTAACCCATGAAAATGCAAGGAGTAGCACGTGGACTGAATTTATCACGTGCATCTAAGGTGGTGGCATAACAATGACATCCAAAAACACGAAGATGGTCAAGGATGGGTGGTTTTCTAAACAGTAGTTCAAAAGGACTGAGACCATGATTGGAGAATGAAGGCAACTAGTTGATGATGTAGGTTGCAGTGAGGATGCAGTCACCCCAAAAGTGAGGTGGAATGAGAGCCTGAAACATCAAAGCTCGTGCAACATCTAATAAGTGACGATGTTTGCGTTCAACAACTCCATTTTGTTGAGGAGTGTAAACGCATGAGCTCTCATGAAGAATGACTTGACTAGCAAGGAATGAGCAACACTCAGTTGAAAAAAATTTGGTCCCATTATCAGAGCGGATGCAACAGACAAGGGAGCCAAACTGGGTGAACACCATGGATATAAAATGCTGAATTTTGGAAAAAACTTGAGATTTTCCGATGAGGACCCCAAACGTCCATATGGACTAATTCAAACGTGGAGGTGGTTGCATTAGTCCGTGTAGGAAAAGCATGGCGAGTTTGTTTAGCCAAATGACAAATTGGACATGAAAAAGATGGAGGACACAAAATTGATTGACCATGGGCATTATAAGATTTTAAAGAAGAATAACCAAGCCGACGATGCCAAACATCGTAACTAATATTATTGCAAAGAACCGAATTACAACTAGAAAAGATTTTTGGAATACATGATGCATTCTTTAGGGAATCTAAATAACCTTGAAAAACTAAATAAAATGAGTCGAGAATAGAAGAACATAAAAAGTATAATCCCCGATCAGCCCTGCCAAGCCCCATCAGAGCCCCAGTCGTACGGTCCTGAAAGACACAAAATTCATTGACAAAAATTACCACACAATGATTATCTCGAGTGAGTTTACAAACAGATAACAAATTATGTTTAAAGTGTGGAACATACAGGATATGTGTGAGGTGCAAATTAGGGTAGGGTCGGTAATGACCAATATGTGTTACAAGACTAGTGGATTGGTCGGGCAAAGTAATGGAAATGGGTGTTTTACAGGGAAAAATTGAATCTAAAATAGGCAAATTGCAAGTGATGTGGTCACTGGCACCTGAATCGATAACCAAAACGGATGAAATAGAATTAGAAGGTAAAGTAATACCTGAGAAGTTGGCAGTTGAATCCGAAGTCCCCATCTGATTCAGAAGGGTGACAAGTTTCTGTTGCTGATCCATTGTGAGGTGAAGCCCAGATGAGCCACCATAAATATTGCCAGGGCTAGGAGTTGCAGATCCCAAGATACCTAAACTAGAATAAGTATATGGATTAGTACCAAAAGAAATAGGAAGAGGCCCAAATCCAGGCAAAGGATACGGCCCATTAATGGACGAGTTATGGGCTAGAGGCCCAGAACTAGATTGTTTTTTCTTTGGGCCACCTCGCTGGTTGGGCTTCCAATTCGGAGGATAGCCCACAAGAAGGAAGTAGGCCTCACGAACATGGCCTGGCTTCTTGCAATGAGTGCAAAATGGGCGTGAGCCATTGGGCCTATTGATAGTGGATGCAGAATTGGGCTTGCCTGGTGATGTGATTTCGACCCTGAAATTGTGACTCACAATTGGAAGGATCGGAACACTTGAAATTGCTCGGGATATGTCTAAGGGAAGCTTAGACTAGATGGTGTAAACCGCAATCCACTACCTATGAAATAGATAGGAACCTTGGTATAAAAATGCCACAACCAATTACACCAAAAAAATTGGTTGATAAGTTTGGATCGAACGCCACAAGTTGATAAGTCGTAGACGCCACAACTTGATAAGTTCGTTTGAACGCCACAAGTCTCCAAGGAGAACTTGATAAGTTCGAAGTTCTTAAAGAACCAAATGAGATAAAACTCACAATTTCTATTACTCAAAACTTGTTTTCAAAGTAGTACAACGATGCCTATTTATAGGCTAAAATAAGTAGTAAAAAGAAATAAATAAATCCTAGTCTAGAAGAAATAAATAATAATTTGACTTTCCAACCATGAATTATGCATATTACTAGATGATATGTTGGCTGAAATCAAGGTGCATTAGATTGGTACTTTGACCAAGTGTTGGTATGAGAAGGTTCATGCATCTTGATTTAGCTTCCAAGACTTCTTTATTTCTCCTTTGATTGAATTTTCCAAGGAAGAATTTCGTCCTTCAAGGCCTCGAAATAGATGCTTGACCATTGAATTTGTAGTCTTCAACACTTGACTATGTGAGCAATTGTTGGCTGGAATTTGAACCAACTTTGGATTAAAATCGATCTTTGACTTAGATAAGATGCACACTTGAACTAGAACCTTCGCTCCATGGAATTTGATAGACAGTTGGGGACAAGCTTGCAGCTCTGGTCGCAGAGTTCGCATCTTCGCTCGCAAGTTAGGAAGTGTGCATCGCAGATCAGGAAGTGTGCGTCGCAGAGTTCACATCTTCGCTTGCAGGTTGGGAAGAGTGCGTCGCAAAGTTCCCATATTCGCTCGCAGGTTGGGAAGTGTGAGCCAAAGGTCGAGAAGTGTGTGTCGCAGAGTTCCTATCTTCGTTTGCAGGTCGGGAAGTGTGAACCGAAGGTTGGGAAGTGTGCGTCTCAGAGTTCCCATCTTCGTTCGCAAGTCCGGAAGTGTGCTCTACGCATTTTTGAGCCGCAGGTCAGGAAGTGTGAGTCGAGTTCACATCACCTAGCCCAAGGGAATTTGACAAATGGGTCTGCCCAAAATTGGTTTGTGAATTGGTGGTCTACCCAAAATTGGTTTGTGAATGAGTTTCCCCAAACGAATTGTTGGCTTGCGCTGAGACCAATTCTCCTTGTTCAGCAGAAAGCGTCTGTCCCCTCTGTGCAGCAAAAACAACGCTTCTGTCTGTACCGGCTGGAAGCTAGCCATCGATGGAGGTGCACTGGTGGAGATCTTGCTTGGCGAGTGCGTGGAGCTTTTCAAGGGACAAGAAATCGTCCCGAGAAAGAACATTGGTCCACAAGGTGCGAAAATCTTCCAGTAAAGCAAGAAGAAACTTCATCGCTTGGTCAGTGTTCTCATGAGCGCGGAGCTAGTCATTAACTTGACATTGACAATGGCCACAAGTGCAGCGAATGGGTGGTTGGTGAATGTCCAAATCCGTCAAAAGGTCTTGCAGACGGAGATAGAAAGAAGTAAGTTGGGAACTTGAGGCACCGGCAGCTAGCTTGGATTCTCCAATGGCTTGCTTAATGAAGAAGATTTGAGACTCGGAGACGTGCCCGAAGCTGTCCTTCAAGGTATTCCAAATGGCGGTGACAGTAAGAAGCCAAGAAATCATAGATTCAAGGGACGGATTGACTAAATGGGTTAACCAAGTTTTTGCGGCGCCCTGACATTGATCCCATTTCTCAGTGACGGTGGCTTCACTAGAAGGTCGTACTTGATCGCTCCAAACCTGCCAATTTCCTTAGCTAGTGAGCTTGGAAGAGACGATGCTACCGGTCTAAAGGTCGGTGGCGGAGAGATAGTAAGGGTCGTGTGGGGTAGATGCAGTGACAGTGATGGTGCCAAAAGTGGGAGTGCTAGTTTTAGCCATGGCTATGGGCGGCAATAGGTGGTTTTGGAAATTTCAGTTGGCTGCGGGGGTAGTTTTGGAATTTTGCAACTGACGGTGAGGCTAGGGTTTGGTGATGGTGAAGAGCAGAACGGGAATTTCAAGAGAAAAAAGAAAAAAAACAACAAGAAACTCTAACTGATGGTTTTAAAAATTGAAGCAGATGCAATGTTAGATCGTCCGCTCTGATACCAAGTAAGAAAATATAATAAAACCAGAGAGTTTTGTTGAATAATTGCTGTGTATGGACATTTTTTCTATACAATGAATTAGCGTACATTTATAATCTTGAATGCTATGCTAAGTAAGGTAAGTAGATAATTACAAATCACAAAAGGATATACAAAAAATATTCAATGTGATATATTTGGAAAAAACTAATTTATCTTTAACAGAAACAAAATTTCTACAGTAGTATGATTGTTTTAGGACCATATAGTTAATCTATGAGATCGGTATATTAATGAATTCCTCCTTTTTTCCGGAGATGGATGGTTATTGGTGAATTAAAATCACCAATAATTAATGATGAATCAATATTTAAGAAACTAAAATATAAAAGTTCACATTGGATCTCTAACAGGTTAATTACTTGGTTAATTGAAAGTGAGGTGATCCCTTTGGTGACTCGATCTACGAACCAAAATAAACAAAATTCACGTTGGAACTTGATCAAGCTCAGGCTCACCAAATTTTCTAGTTCACGATCTACTATGAATTATTGCATGATGACACTTGCAAAACAAATCATAAAAGGTTTTGATGTGTGAAAATTGGAATATAAAATACAGAAAAAATATCACAATTAATCAAGTAATAAAGTTTAAGTCCACACAACTAAACACAAGTACACATTTATTGTTATATTGTAGAAGTAGGATCGATTTCACGAGAATGTTGTTATGTTAAAGGGCTTATTCTTTATCTAAAAATTAAAAGGCAATTTATATAGCTAACTTTACAATTATGCTATCTTTTAGTAAAGGAAAATGAGTAAAATCAAAAATAGAAAAATAAGAAAAAACTTAAATTTTCAATTAAACCTAAAATTTGGAACAATGAATACTAGATTAATCCCTAAAAAGTGATTAAGGTTGTCTTGTTGATATGAATTCAACAAGCATTGAAGAGACTTCGAGCCTGGAGCATGATGACAATAGCGTGAGAGGGAAAAGGCAAGAAGAGGAAGGTTCGTAGAGCAAGGTTTCAAGAACAAGCTTGGATCCACTTCAAGGTCTTGGTAAACCAATGACAAGGGCTAGAATTAAAAAAATGAAGGAAGCCTTTGATAACTCTATTTTATATAGGGTTTTCTTATTAATTTTGGTTAGAAATTGGCTTGTGTTTTAATTTGTTTTTACATATTTTGGCCAAATTATCCTTTGAAAAACCACTCATCTTCCGGAGTTCATAACTCTTGATGCAGACGTCCAAATGAGATGGTTCAAGATGATATGGAAAGCTGAGAAAGAGAGCAAAAAATTTCATGAAAAAAGTTTTCTCAAATTCCGAAAGCAAAGGGACCAAAACTGGACAGAAACTTGAAGAAAAATGTTCAGTTTTTCTGGTTAGCTCTTTAGCTACGGGTTTTCTGATTTTAACAGCAGTTTGGGTACTCTTTTTTCAGCAGCAATTCAACAACAAAATTCTCCAATATTCACACAAGAACACAAGAGCACAGCACCAAGTTGTAACACAAGAAAACAGAATGATAAGGGCACAAAACAAAGATATGTCACAAATTTTCATTTGAGTGAAAGAGAAACATTTGCACATGAAGGCTTGGAGACCAGCTGCCATCTTTTTATTTTTCTGAAGAAAGAGTGCATGAGAACAGCAAGAAAGTCTTTCCAAAATGCAGCCTCACATGGGAAAAAGAAAGCCAAACAAGAAAAGAAAATAAGAAAAAAAAAATCTGTACAAAGACAAAAGGAAGCAAGAAGCATTAACAAAAGAAAGAAAGAAGAAAAAGAAAAGAGAGGACCAAAAGGAGGCTATTGATTAATTATGAAAAATGGTGAAGAATGTGAGGAATAGCAAGTGGCCACAACCAAATGTCTTGAATCCTTGCCTATAAATAGGCAAGGCTTGGATATGATCAAGCATCCCATTCTTTGGAGCAGCACTTCATTCTTCTCTTCTTTTTCTTTAGTTTCTCTTATTTTCTTTTGTGTTGTTTTTTTTTTTAGTAGTTTAGAGAACAACTTTGGTGCAGAATTTCAGCCGCCGGTTGTTGTTCTTCTTCCTTTTGTTGTTCTTCCAGCAGCCACCAAGCTTGATTTGGATACAAAGGCGGTGAACCTTCTCTTTGGAAGTTTACGGGTAGAGAAGACAAAAGTCAAAGAACAAAGAGTGGAGTGGCTACCACCTACAGGTTTTGTTGGAGTTTATTTTTATTTATCTTTTCATTTTTTTTCTTTTTGCAATTATGTTTAAGAAATTGGTGTTGTTCTTCTATTTTAATATGAACTAATTCATTTTTCTAGGGTTACGATGTAGCCTAACTATGAAATCTTTTTATTTTTTCTATTAATATAGTTTGATTTAATTTTCCATGGTTGAGTGTTTATCCCTGTGTTTAATGCTTCTAATTACTTGATCACTAATTAGATGATTTGTTAATCATAACGAACTGGAAGGGGAGTTATGTGTCAAGTTCATTGAGATAAATGCCATAAATTGCATGTAGGATAGGAATATACCTACATGGTTTGTGTAGTCGCTATATGAGAATTCATAGAAATTAATGACTTCATAATTGTTGTAATTCACATAGGAATATAGTGAATTAGCAATTAGGATGATTTTTATTAGATCTCGGGAGGGACTAGTAAATAAATTAGGGAATCTCGACTATCAACCAGGAAATTAAATTAGACTATAGAAATAGATGAATATTAAGATGGAATAGTTATGGTGAAATCGAAAACCCTAGAGCTTTAGCCAATTTGATTCATTACTTTACTTTGCTTTACTTTGTTTTTAAATTTAGTTTTAATTCAAGTTTTAAATTCAGTTTTAATTTAGTTTATTCATAAAATATCTTTTTATCATTCAAATAAAGGTAGAATTAACTAAATTTCGGTAATTGATAAACAATTAGTCCTTGTGGGATTAATAATTTATATTCACTTTATATTACTTGTTAATGATCACGTGCACTTGCGTGTAAAATCAAGCAACAGCCTTGAATGGACTCATCCAAACAGTTCAAAAGGATGGGGAGAAGACTAGGACTGACAAGACCATATTTATTAATGTACTAAGTGTAATTGGGTCTTGTTAATTAGACTTTGAAGCCAAATTCCAATTTGTGGCCATAATGGGCTTGGCTTGACTACTGTTTTCCTTAGGACCCTTATGGTCATTGGGCTTAGTTTTAATTATATAGTGATTAGAGGGTGATATAGACCCGTAAGGTCAGCCCAAGAGTCATGTAATTCTTAGAACCCATTTGGCTCTAAAGAAACCCTAGCTTGTGAAGGATGATTTGTACTCCTTAAAGGAGCCGTCGGCCACTCTGGAGGGGACGATTTTTTGATGAACAAAAATTTGGTTCTTGTCATTATGTGCTTGAGAGAATTTGCTCTCTAGTTCTGTAATTACTTGCAAATTACACAAATCGGAATTTGTGTGTTTGTTGGTTCTTAGTTTTTCCTAGATTTGTTCCCTAGGAAATTCGAGTCTTCTTCCATCAACCGATTCTAAGGTTCCTAGATACAGGTTATCAAGGGGTTGAAGAGCCATTCCACCTTCAAGGAACATACCATCTCCAAGGAAAGATTCCAGTTAGGTTGATCCAAGGGGTAGAACGCGTGTAGTGAGTTTTTGGAATAGGTTATCCAAGGGTTCACGCCAGTTTTTGGTATTAGAGCAGTCTTGGTTCCCAAGCTATTCATATCTTTTCTTTTATCGTATAAAAACAATCATTGGTATGTTCTTTATCTCCTCAATCTTCTTGTTGTTTTGAATTGTGTTATGACGAAACAAATTCTGTTCTTTTATTGATGTGGTGGTTTCGGCTTTCTTCCATCTTAGACAAACCCGTACCTTTGCTCTCTTGATAAATCCATACCCTTGCGGCCTTAAAAAAAAATGCTGATCCAATTGTTGTTTATGCCTTGCTGAAATTGAAGAAAAAAAAAAGAGATAAAAAAAAAAGAGAAAAAGAAAATTGCTGGGAATTATCGAGTTTTTTTTTGGGGCTTGAGTAGAAAACTTCAGGCGGATAGTAGGTGGTCTTAACGTCGTTTTTTGACCCCCAAAGTGGAATATGACGGCCTTTGGCCGTCTGCTTGTAGATCTCTCGGAGAGCTTCGATTTGAGTACTTATGGAGCAAAATCCGACATCGGAGTAGAAAGTTATGGCCTTTTAAAGTTCCCATGCCAAAATCCTTTTCTAATTTAGAAAAAGATTTGCCTTTCAAGTTCCGATTGTACTTTGGATTGTTTCCAGTTTGTGATTAGCCTTCTACTTATCCAAATACATCCCTTCTACCACATTTTGAGCCCAGAAACGTCCTTGACCAATTCTAGAATTTGGAAGAGCTGAGACCGCTAATGCAAGCTATTTTGTCCAAATTTCTTTTCTTCAAGTATCTTGAATTGTGGTCCGAAAATTCTGAAATTTAGTGTGTTTCACTGATTTTTCGTGTAGGTTCTGATTTTGCATTCAGTTTGTCCAAATTCCTTGGATTCCTTGGATTCATTCTGATCTCATTGTCCACTTGCATTACTTTGTTGTAAATTCCTTTGTGTGACATTGTTTGAGTAAGAATAGAAACAGAAGAGCAAATTGAGTGGTGTGAATCCGCCTTTCACTTATATAAGACCGAGAGTACTTATACACTTGGTGAGTGAATTTGGGGATTTGGGAAGGGAAGTGAGGACTTATAAACTGTTTTATTTTCTTTGCTAACCTTTGCAGATCTAATGGAGAAACAACCGCCACCGCCGCACTGGGTTCTAAGGAATCCTATGAGGAGATGCTAGCAAAATTTTACACTTTGGTTTCAGGATTGCAACAGGAAATCAAGGAGCTCAAAGCTGAGAGAGCCGAATCCTCTCGATCGACAAAGACCACATATGGCAATGACAATGATGATGAAGCCTTCGAGGCATTTCAGGGAAATCAATACCGTACTCCTAGAATTGATTCCAATTTAGGAAGAATCAAAATGAAAATTCCTCAATTCTTTGGTAAGCAAGATCCTGAAGCTTTCTTTGAATGGTCTGATAAGATTGAAAGTATTTTTACAGTGCACAACTATTCGGAGGAAAAGAAGGTCAAGCTAGCTGTGGTTGAATTTGCTGGATATGCCCGTAACTGGTGGACTAAAATTCAGGCAGAAAGGAGGCGTGATGAAGAAGGGCCTGTTCGTACTTGGGATGAATTGAAGAAGCTCATGAAAAAGCGGTTTGTTCCACACCAATACTACAGGGAGATGTTCAACAAATTGCAAAAGATCACCCAAGGAAATAGGACTGTAGAAGATTATTACCAAGAGTTGGAGACTACTATGCTTCGAGTCAACATTCAAGAGGACAGTGAAGCTACTATGGCTCGATTTCTAGGCGGACTAAGGAAGGATATTGCCCACATTGTTGAGATGCAGGAGTATGAAGATCTCAATGAGATGTATCACAAGGCAATGAAAGCTGAGGGGCAGCTTAAGGAGAGGGTTACCCGAACCTTTTCAACCCCACAGAATTCAAACACTTTGAAGTCTACATGGCCTAAGAAGGATTTAAGCACCGACTTCAAAAAGGCCGCAACTCCTAGTACCTCAAAAACTACTCCAACCGTGGTTTCAAGCACTCAAAAATCAAGTGAGGTGAGAAAACCAGCCAGGGAGGTTACATGCTTCAAGTGCCAAGGCAAGGGACATTATGCACGAGAGTGTCCTAATGCTCGAATTATGGTTGTCAGAGGTGATGGCACAATCGAAAGTGAGAGTGAATATGAAAGTGACTATGATGATATGCCAGCACTTGTAGAAATTGGAGAATCTGATGAAGATGTTTTTGGTCCTGATGAAGGACCATCTTTGGTGACTATGCGGTCTTTAAATGTTCATATTAAAGAGGAGGACGATGTTCAACGCCAGAATATCTTCCACACTAAATGCACCATCAATGAGAAGGTATGCATACTTGTTATTGACAGTGGCAGTTGTACTAACATTGCTTCAACCTTGCTTGTAGATAAACTGAAATTGCCCATACTTCGGCATCCAAATCCATACAAGTTGCAATGGTTCAATGACAGTGGAGAAGTGAGAGTCACAAAACAAGTCTTAGTGAATTTTTCAGTCAACAAATACAAAGATGAAGTTTTGTGTGATGTGGCTCCTATGCAAGCTGGTCACCTATTGCATGGTAGACCTTGGCAATTTGACAAGGATGCTTCCCACAGTGGACGAAGTAATAGGTACACTTTCTTTGTTAATGGTAGAAAAACTACTTTACTGCCTTTGTCGCTTACTCAAGTTTATGAATCTCAATTGCATTTAAAGGGCGAATTTGAGCAAATGATGAAATTGAATTCTGCCGTGAGCAAAGAAGAAAAAAATTGAAAATTCTAAGCCTAAGCAATATGAGTTAAATGAAGTAGAACACATTGAGAGGAAGAAAGTGACTCAAGTAAATAAGAAGCAGCCGAATTTTTATGCAAATGTCCGACATGTTGATAATTGTCTGCATACTAATCGTGTTTTGTTTCTTCTTATTTGTTGTGAATCTAATGTTCTACTTAGTGCTGACTTGCCATCCAACCTACCGGTTGAGATTTCTAACATATTGTAGGAATTCCGAGATGCATTTTCTGACGAATTGCCCGCCGGATTGCCACCCAAAAGAGGAATTGAACATCAAATTGATTTCATACCGGGCACAAACATACCAAATAGACCAGCATATCGGTTTAACCCTGCAGAGACCAAAGAGCTACAACGACAAGTTGAAGATCTTTTAGTTCGTGGTCAGGTAAGAGAATCTTTGAGTCCATGTGCAGCTCCTGTCATTCTTGTGCCTAAGAAAACTGGTCAATGGCGTATGTGTACTGATTTTCGTGCTGTTAATAAAATCACCATTAAGTATAGGCACCCAATTCCACGTTTAGATGACATGTTGGATGAGCTGCATAGTTCAAAGGTGTACACCAAAATTGACTTAAAATCTGGATACCACCAAATTCGAATTAGAGAGGGTGATGAATGGAAGACAGCTTTTAAGACCAAGTTTGGTTTGTATGAGTGGCTTGTTATGCCTTTTGGTTTGACAAATGCTCCTAGTACTTTTATGCGTCTTATGAATAATGTCCTGCGTTCTTTTCTCAATAAATTTGTTGTGGTATACTTTGATGACATATTGGTGTATAGCAAAGACATTAATGAGCATGTTGAACATTTGAGACTTGTTTTAATGACTTTGTGAAAAGAAAAGCTTTTTGCTAATTTAGCTAAGTGCTCATTCTGTGTAGAGGAAGTTGTTTTTCTTGGTTTTGTTGTTAGTTCACAGGGGATTAGAGTTGATGAGCAAAAAGTGGAGGCCATTCGATCTTGGCCAATTCCTACTTCGGCATTTGAGGTTCGAAGTTTTCACGGCCTTACAAGCTTCTATAGGAGGTTTGTGAAGGATTTTTCCACAAAGGCCGCACCCCTGAATGAGTTAGTTAAGAAAGATGTGAAATTTGAATGGGGTGAAAAACAGCAAGCGGCGTTTGATTTACTTAAGCATGAGTTAACACATTCACCTGTTTTAGCATTACCTAACTTTGACCTAATGTTTGAAATTGAGTGTGATGCTTCCGGGATAGGTATTGGAGCAGTGCTTCAACAAGAGGGACGTCTGATTGCGTCTTTAGTGAGAAGCTAAGTGGAGCAGCCTTGAACTATCCTGCATATGATAAAGAAATGTATGCGGTGGTAAGGGCTCTAGAGACTTGGCAGCATTATCTTTATCCCAAGGAGTTCATCATCCATACCGATCATGAATCCCTCAAGCACTTGAAGGGACAAGTTAACTTAGGTAAGCGTCATGCTAAGTGGGTTTCTTTTATTGACACTTTTCCCTATGTTATCAAATATAAGAAAGGCAAAGACAATGTTGTTGCTGATGCCTTGTCTAGAAGGTTTGCACTTCTTACTACCTTAGGCACTAAGATTTTGGGTTTTGAATTGATGAAGGAATTATATGCAACTGATCCTGAGTTTTCTAGTGTCTATTTTGCTTGTGAACACGGTGCTTTCAACAAGTTTTTTTGATTTGAAGGTTTCTTGTTCAAAGAAAACAGGTTGTGTGTTCCAAGGAGTTCCATGCGTGAGCTGTTGGTCCGCGAAGCTCATAGCGGCGGTTTAATGGGACATTTTGGTGTCTTAAAGACTTACGAGATTCTGCGTGAACATTTTTATTGGCCTAAGATGAAAGTGGAAGTTGAAAGAATTTGTGCTAATTGTGTTGCTTGCAGGCAAGCTAAGTCTACAGTCAAGCCACACGGATTGTATCATCCATTACCGGTTCCGACTTCACCTTGGACAGAAATTTCCATGGATTTTATCCTTGGACTTCCAAGGAGTCAGCGAGGTAATGACTCCATTTTTGTGGTTGTTGATCCGTTTTCTAAGATGTCACATTTCATACCTTGCAGGAAATCTGATGACGCAAAGCATGTCGCTGATTTGTTCTTTAAGGAGATAGTTCGACTACATGGAATACCGAGAAGCATTGTCAGTGATCGTGATGTAAAGTTCCTTAGTTATTTTTGGAAGACTTTATGGGGTAAGTTAGGGACTAAATTGTTGTTTTCTACCACTAGTCATCCACAAACGGATGGCCAAACGGAGGTAACTAATCGTACCCTTGGGACTTTACTTCGGGCCATTGTGCAAAAGAATCTCAAAAAGTGGGAGGAGTGTTTACCTATTTGTGAGTTTGCTTACAATAGGACTCTTCACACTGCTACTAACCTTTTGAAGTTGTGTATGGCTTTAATCCTTTGACACCTTTAGATCTTTCACCTTTGCCAATCAAGGAGCAGGTTAATTTAGATGGCAAGCACAAGGCTGACTTTGTCCAGAAGTTACATGAGCAGGTTCGGCTGAATATTGAGAAGAGGAATGAATCCTAACAGTTCAAACAAGATGGGGAGAAGACCAGGATTGACAAGACCATATTTATTAATGTACTAAGTGTAATTGGGTCTTGTTAATTAGACTTTGGAACCAAATTCCAATTTGTGGCCATAATGGACTTGGCTTGACTACTGTTTTCCTTAGGACCCTTAAGGTCATTGGGATTAGTTTTAATTATATAGTGATTAGAGGGTGATATAGACCCGTAAGGTCAGCCCAAGAGTCATGTAATTCTTATAGCCCATTTGGCTCTAAAGAAACCCTAGCTTGTGAAGGATGATTTGTACTCTTTAAAGGAGCCGTCGGCCACTCTGGAGGGGACGATTTTAGGATGAACAAAATTTTGGTTCTTGAAATTATGTGCTTGAGAGAATTTGCTCTCTAGTTCTGCAATTACTTGCAAATTACACAAATCGTAATTTGTGTGTTTGTTGGTTCTTAGATTTGTTCCCTAGGAAATTCGAGTCTTCTTCCATCAACCGATTCCAAGGTTCCTAGATACAGGTTATCAAGGGGTTGAGAAGTCATTCCACCTTCAAAGAACATACCATCTCCAAGGAAAGATTCCAGTTGGGTTGATCCAAGGGGTAGAACGCGTGTAGTGAGTTTTTGGAACAGGTTATCCAAGGGTTCACGCCACTTGTGTTCTTCTTAATTGTGTAATTTAGCTATGGGATCATGCATTTAAAGAAACAATTTTATTTTTCGCTTTAGGTTCTATTTCTAGTCACTACAATAGCATGATATGGATCCTCTTGGTCTATCACACTATTAAATGAAGAACAATGACAATATGAAACCTATCACTTCCCTCTATATATTCCTATGTTAGGAGTATTATGGTTACAATAACAAAGGTCAAAACTTAGTGAAGATCAAATGATCAAGCACATGTGCCAATACATGCAACTCATGAGGTCTACATAAATTGTATGATTCGTAGATGAAAACTTGCTTTTGGACAACAATATGCATTACCCATAATATAAATTAACACAATAAGGAAAAATATCAACAACCAATAACTAATTCTTAGATATTTATAGAGTTTAGTCACACATAACAATGGAAAGAAGCACCAAATTGAATAAATGAAACACGAGATTAAAGTTTAGAATGAAGAAGACTCCCTTTTTACAAGAAAAAGCCTAGCTCCACACTTCATCTTCAAGCCAAGATTCAATATCTTCTAAAATGGAATCTTTTTGCTTCAAAATTCAAAAGAACCCTATTCTAAGAATGAATTTCTATACAAAACCCTTGAACTTTTATGGAAGTTAGGATTCCAAGATTTTCTAAAGTCTAGCACCCAATGACTTATAAATGAGTTTTTTTTTATTAGAGTTAGACCATTACAAGTGGTCAAATACCAAGGAAAAGGCTCAACAGAGGTAAAAGGATAAAATTTGGGTCAAATGAGTTGCAATAGTCAGATAGGGTTGTGTGAGCCGCAAGAGACCAAGCTCAATTCTCTCTTTGCCTTCTCTGTTCTCAGTTCTATGCACTAGTGATATTTTTGATTGATATTTTGAGACTCTTTCTAATGGAATTGGACTTTGACTTCTTCAGAGAAGCTTTAGCTCTTCTTCTTATCGTCTAATGGTTTAAGAATCATTACATTTAGACTTTTGTAGCTCCGTGTATGGCCATTTTCCAAATGTATCAATTGTCAATTAGTTGAGTTGTATTGTCAATTCAACCACAATGTTGAGCTAAATGCTGGCTAATTTGGAAAAAACTCAGAACATCAACATTATAGTGGATCAAAAGATCTTTCTAAGGAGTTCAAGATCTTCTCATTTGGTCATGTAGAAGATGAGATATGCCTTATTGAAATCTAGCTTTTTGCTGCCCATTTACCCATTCAAACACTACCTCTCTCAAAGGTGCACTATTAATGGAGTTTTCTCAACTTTGTCATTTTTTTAATTCTTTATGGCTCTAGAATATATTTACCTACAACATATATGAAAATACAATATTAGTGCCTATTTATCTCAATAAATATATATAACTCCTTGTTTTAGGGTTCATTTAATGAGTGCTTTTGCACTCGCATTAGATATCCAAGTGAATGCTCCAATGCCAATTTATAATGGAATCCATTGCCTTTAACTTTGGAATCAGCATTATCTTTGATTTGAAATACAATTATTGTCTCCACTAAATATAGAAGTAGTATTTCCTAACAATTCTAAATAACTTATTTGATCAATCATCATTAATCTAATAATTCATGGCCTTGCAAGAAATACTTGTTAGAGATTTGATTGGTTTATTACTTTCTTGCTTGATTGATTGAAGGTGTAAGGGAATTGGAGATTGGTTAATGTTCTTAGGATCCCTTGCTATAGTCTTCTTGTTGATTTATTGTCTTTGCACATGACAGAGAAGCATCATTATTGAGTTTTCCCTACATAACTTGTGAATAAATGTTGATGATTTCAACAAAACCATAATATTTTTTTTTATTATTTAATTAAATGAGACATTTGGTATTAGATCCCTGTAAAAAAAAATTCACTACCTTTGCTTAGGCTCTGATTTGATTTTCAACATGCTTTTTTGTCCTTTAATTTTGATAATTTATTGTTTGAACAATCTTTGCCAAGAATATAAAACCTTTGGTCAAAAAAGTTATTGGACAAAACCACAACCAAGTGATACTAACCAACAATTCACGTGTTTAAGATGGAATGATATTACATGAGATATACACTCGAAAACTCTCATATGGATTCAACTCAATCTTCTTACCCTAAACTAAGTGTAAACATTTTTGTTCTTAATAGTCTTAGGGCTTGCGTGGATAAGTTTTATAAAAATAGTATTAAAAAGAATATTTAGAATTATTTTAGTAAAATAGTTTTATTTTGAGATTGTCGAAACTAAATTTAAACTATAATCACTATTTTAAGATAATAGTTTATTGAATGAATTTCTTTTTATATACATTTTTTCCACTCCCTAGTAACCCCCATTCCATATTTCTCTCTCCCCGTCCTCCTCCTCGTTCGACAGCACCACCACATTTCTCATCTTCCATCCTTCATTTATGTGTTCACGGATTAAAACATGTCGGATGGCTTTTCTACAATGGAGTTAGAGAACATAATTTAATTCGGCTAAGCTAATCTTGAAGATCAAAAGAAGGATGGATTTAATGCAATATCAAGGTGGGGGGAGAAATTCGCAAGAATGGAGATTTTTTAAAGTGAATTGAATTGAGCTTATTAGAAGGAGGAACAATATTGCAGGCAGAAGTCAAGAATTCAATGGCTTCAAGAAGGTGTTAACAATACTAAGTTCTTCCATGCAAGCACAGTAAGTCGCAAGAGACAAAATGCAATAGAGAGACTGATGAAAGGAGACAACAGGAGTTGTGAAAGACAGAAGGAGGTAAAGGAAGAAATTCTTGGGTTTTATAAGAAGTTGTTCACCACGTCAAATCCACCTAATTTGTAGGAAGGTCTTCAAGGTATTCCGTTGTCCATTACCCAAACCATGAATCAAAGACTGATAAGGCTAGTGGACTGAGAAAATTAAGCATGCTCTATTTCAAATGTATCCCAATTAAGCATGCTCTATATCGTCTTACTGGGATATAGTTACAGTTGACATTTGCAATGCTGTTAAAGATTTCTTTTCTTATAAGAAAATGCTCAAGCAAATGAATCACACTATAATAACCCTTATTCTGAAGGTTAGGGACCCCACTTCCATTAAAGAATATAGGCCTATTAGTCTGTACAACATTGTGTAAAAAATAATAGCTAAAGTGCTGGGTAATAAGTTAAAACCTTGTCTCTCTTCATGTATCAGCCAAAGCCAAGCAGCTTTTATTCCAAGAAGACAAATCTTAGATAATGTGGTTGTTGCTCATGAATGTATACACACTCTATATTCGAAGACAAAAGGGCATAAAGGTATATGGCACTTAAACTAGATATGGCAAAGGCTTATGACAGGAAAGAATGGGAGTTCCTGTGTTCAGTACTTAGGAAGATGGGGTTTTCTTATATTTTTATAGAATGGATTAGGTAGTGTGTTATCTCCTCTACTTTTTCATCTAATATCAATGAGGAACAATGTGGATTCATAGAGCCTACATGGGGTATTAAGCAGGGGGATCCTATTCGCTTTACTTGCTTTTAATTATTTCGGAAGCTTTTTCGAATATGATCAAACAAGCTAGTAGGCAATGGGTATATCGGGGATTGAGAGTGTGTAGGAATAGACCATTAATCAATCATCTGTTATTTGCAGATGACTCTATCTTATTTTGTGAAGTAGATGTAGAGCATGCTAGAATGATTAAGATTTTACTGGATGAGTATAGCAAAATGTCGGGACAAATGGTCAATCTAGAAAAGTTCTCAATTTTCTTCAGTTTGAACATGTCCAAAGAGCACGAAGAGGCCATTTGCCAAGCTCAAGATGGGTCAAGGAAAAGAAGAATGCAAAATATTTAGGTTTGCCTATGCATATAAGAAGATCTAAAGGGAGGTGTTTGGCTATGTTGTAGAGACTATGCAAAAACGTATCAAAGGGTGGAAGAATCGATTTTTCAGCTTGGTAGGTAAAGAAATATTAATTAAAGCTATGATAGACGCTCTTTCAACATATGTTATGAGTTGTTTCAAACTCTTGAGCACTATCTATCAAGACTTGGTCAGAAACACAGCGGCGTTTTGGTGGGGTGATAATTCAGAAGGGAAGTTAAGAATTCACTGGAAAGCGTGGAAGGAGTTAGCTATTTCTTAGGAGGAGAGGGGCTTGGATTTAAGAATATCTAACTGTTTAATGACACTTTGATAGCTAAGCAATTGTGCAGATTGGTTACACAACCCAACCTACTAGTGAGTAAGGTGTGAAGGCTAAGTACTTCCCCAAAGAGGGGCTAATGAAAGCTTCTAAAAGAGGTAATTCATCTTGGTTGTGGAAGAGCTGGCTCAATGCCCGGTATGTCCTACTCCATGGGGCAAGATTTCAAGTGGGAGATGGCAAATCTATAAGAATTTGGGATCACCCTTGGATTCCAGATACTAAAGGAAGGAAAATTGTACAAGTACCATCTTCCTTGAATCAAGTTATGTGGGTAAGTCAACTTATGAATCATGAAAGTACGGCATGGAATAGGCAACTAATTGGGGAAGTTTTTAACAAGTATGAAGTTGAGATAATTTGTTCTATCCCATTAGACTAGTGAGGGGGTAGAGACAAGCTTATTTGGCAGCCAAATTAGGGTGGAAGCTATATGGTCAATCAGCTTACCAGGAGATATCAAGGGACTAGGTGAGGAATCCAAACAAAGAAGAAAGCAACAATTCAAGGGGGCGTATTGAGACATCTTTGGAGGAAAACATGGAGGCTGAGAATTAAAGGAAAAATCAAGCATTTTATTTGGAGATGTTGGAATAACATATTACCCACCAAGGATCAACTTATTAAAATAGGCATTGAAGAGAACCCTATGTGCAACATGCGTGGGGAGCATTACGAAACTCTGGCACATGCCTTACTTTATTGCAGGCGTGCAAAGATAGTTTGGAAAATTGCTTCAGTACAGTGGGAAGATGCTAATTCAAAGGAGCAGTCATTCCAAGATTGGTGGATCCAGATTTGCATGGGGATAAAGGGATGCTACTAGCATAAAAGAGTGCAATTTGTAGCATATATTCTATGGATATTATGGAAGTTTAGAAATCTCTAGATTTTCCGAAAGGAATGGAGGGAGGAGAAAGTAGATGTGGATCTGGCAATTTTCGAGTGGAGGGAATTTCAAGAGGCTAAGGATAGTGGGAAAGTCAATTAAGTGTGAGATGGGTGGTAGGTAGTACAATATATAGTTGATAGAGTAAATATTTTATGAGTTTAACTATTACACTATCTACTATGTAAGAAGTATCTTTAGATTCTAAATGTTGAGTAAGCTGTTAGTTTTAGCTTACTCATTGTCTGAGACTCGTACAGAATACTTAGTCGATTATTACCAGTTGGTAATATTGTTTTGTTGGATAATGTGGAAATATCAATACAACTATCATTTTTAAGTTAAAAAATAAATCCTTCATTTATGTGTTCTATTTTATCTCCCATATTAGTACACATAGGCATGGCAACCCGTGGCTAGCCGCACCATTTAACCCCTATGGGACGTAGGTGAAACAGGTGGCGGGGCAAGTGGCAGTAGGGAGAAAAACTCCCCCCCAGCCTCGCCATCTTTTCCGTTTACCTGCATTAGTTTTTTAGATATATTAATATATATTATATTTAAATTTTAATAAATATATTATTTTTGTATATTAATAAATATATTAATTATATAATTATATATATTATGTTATTAATAGTAGTTTTGATTTTAATTTATTATTATTTTTTCTTAACTAGTAGGACATTATTTTTTATTAAGATTATATTAATTAAATTTTTAATTATTATATTGTAGTATTAGTTACTATTTATTATTAGTTTATTATTAATTTTCTATTAGTTATGAATTATTATATATTGATTGTCATCTTTTTCATTATAAGAAGCACCCAAAGATAGTTAGAGAGTGAAAAATGAAGTGAAATTGTTGTTGGAGGTGAATGATGATCAACCACCCGTTTTTCTTTATATATTGAAAATTTTCCTTATCATCTTAGTTTTGAAATGCTTGAGCGTTTGGAGGCTTATAATGATGACTCCAACCCTGGGAACGACCTCTTTGCCTCAAAAATAGAATTCAGAAATACTCCTAGTAACCTATTGTGTAAAGCTTTTCTAATCTATCTAAAAAGGAAAAAAAATTTAATAGTTCAAAATCTCAAGTGCATGAGTAGCAATACAAGTAATACAATAGCAAATATGGATTGATCCCACAAGGAACTATACCAACTTTAATTCCATTAAATTTTAATCCAACCAGTTCTACTAAGACTAATGGATAAGGAAAAAGGACTTAATTAACCGAAAAGCATGATAAGTGTTCTAAGGCCAATTTATCAAACATCTAACTTTCAAGGACTGTTATTTCTTTTCTTTTCTTTTTTCACTTCATGTATTTTTACTATCCCCTTTAATGTTGTTGAAATGAAGAGTTGGTCTATGGCCTGAATATATCCAATGTCTTTTTACATGGCACATTGAATATCTCCTTAAGCTTAGCTTATCCTTTGGCAACCAATTCTATGTGAGTATGTTTCTATCTTACATAGAACTCTAGTTCGTTATCCCTAAATCTTTAGCTACTATATTTAAGACTAAATTCTATTTTCTTATTTTTAATTCAAAAGAATATTCAAATAAAATCAACTGATATTTAACTGATTAAAAGGAAATTTAAGTCACAAATAGAATAGACAATTTATGATTCAACTATCTGTAATATATAAAAGAGAGCTAGCTAGCACGACACAGCCCGCCGGGATGAATAAATTATTTTGCGCATGGAAGCCTAATAATGTGCTAAAGATATGAAAATAGTAATGATTGTATTTTTCTTGTATTTTCTTTAGTTACAAGAGTAAAAATCCAACGTTATAACTCTGATGAAAATATAGATTGGGATCATAGGTAGTGATTCCCAAAATAAGGCTGAATGATAAGCACTAGATGAACTGAAAAAAGTTTTTAAATAATGTTAATGGAGGAAAAAACAATAAAGATGAAATTATAAGGAGGCTCAAAAAAAAAATTTCACTTATCTAGTTTCTAGATTTTTCATTAATACATATTCTATGTCGTTCGCTATTATTTTCTTCAAAAAAATTTTGTTGAACTTTGTTCATACTAATAAAAAATTAAAAGTCAATTCTGGCAGTATTATAGTGTTTTTTTTCCAAAAGTTGTGAACTGTATTAACTTCATGAAAGTTAATGATTACATAGAAGGTCCCCTAAGTGAACTATTCTTAGCACTGCAATAGGCTAAAACTGACTGACACCACGTCACTAAATTATCCTAGTTCTCCCACAAAAGAACACAACATAACCATATAGGTAAATGCAGTATTACCACCATGTATGTACAAGATACCACCCTCTACCTCTACACGTAAGGAATTTTGGCAGCATCTCCTCTATAAACTTACCAAATCTTGGTTCTGAAACAGTAGAGACCAACCTAATCCTGTCGCTGAAACAACAACAACATCCCAACATATATATAGCAACAATCATAACTATCAACAAAAGGCAACAGCACTCAAACCTGTCAACAAAATGCAACACAAAACAATAGTAAGATCAATCTAAAATCGAAACCCATGGAAGAAAAATGCAGCTACCATCCCACAAGTTCTTTCACACCACTACAAGTTGTTGTCGAAATTCTAGCCATTCCTGTTGTGCCAATGCCATCACTAGATGCTCTTCCATCCATTTTTGTTGGAAAACCCACAAGTTCCGACTTTTCTAAATCAACCAAAGTATGTACATTGTAAGTTCAACTCTATTTACCCAAAATTGCAGTTTCTTATTTACAAAAATGTGAAGCCACCACTCACAAAATGTATCCCCCAATTGACTTATATGCCTCCAATCAACCGAAGCTAGACTTCATATTTTCTTTGCATGGCTACAATGAAAGAAAAGATGTTCCAAAGTTTCCTCATCCTCTCCACACAATGGGCACATGGAGTCCACTTGCAATCTGCGTTGTTGTAACAGAGCTTTGGTGGGCAGTATATTATGACAACATCGCCAAATAAAATGCAACAATTTAGGTTTAACATGCAACTTCCAGGTTGTTCTCTACATATTATGTATTTGGCTTCGAGATGTGCTACTCTCTGCTGGTTGTCCAACTAGATACTTGGTAGTTTGCAGCTGCCTATAAGCTGATTTAACAGTATACTCCTCATCCTTACTAAATTGCCAAGATAGTCTATCTTGGCTTCCCGCAGGTTCCAAAGGTAACTGTAATATTATCTCCGCATCTTGTTGCAAAAAAATTGATGAAACTAACTATGAATTCCATCCCCTTCCATCAACCGTCAAAAGATTGCTTACTCACTTTACAGGAGGTTGTGCTTATCTACAACCATGCAATTTAAAATCTTGCCTTCCTGGAATCCACAGTAACTCCCATACCCTAATTGATTGCCCATCTGTCACTTTATATCTTGCTCCTATCTTAAGAACATATTTAGCCGCCATCTATCCCTTCCACAACCAAGAAGCATTACCTTTACCTTCTACTTGTACAAATTATCATTCAGAAAATACTTTTCTTTCCTAAGTTGCGCTCATCAACAAATCAGGGTTGGTAACCACTCTCCAAAGTTGCTTAGCCAATAATGCATCATTGAATTGTTGAACATCCTGGAACCCTATCCTTCCATCACACTTTAATTTTGTCATATCCGCCCAAGCTTTCCAATGCATTTTTTGTCTACTATCCGAGTGTGAGCCCCATCAAAAGTTTGCCGAAAGTCTACAAATTTCTTTGCAAAAACCCATCGACAACTTAAAGCATCCCATGACATAAGTAGGTAAAGCACTCACCACTGCTTTAAGGAGGACTTCTCTGCCAGTGAAGCTAAGAAAACTATTCTTCCAATTGTGCATCTAGTGCTGAATATTGTCTAGTAGAAAATTCAACACCTCTCATTTGGATCTCCCAATCCTTATTGGCTGGCCCAAATATCAAGCATTAGCTTGCTGTTTCACTCCCTCCAACACCTGACAAAGCTGACTCCTACTCTCCCTTGAGACATTGGTTCTAAAGAAAATGGAGGACTTGTCCATATTAATAAGTTGACCAAAACTGCTATTATATCTGTTGAGGATAGCTTGCAATTGTTGTGCTTGCATCATATCAGCCTCATAAAACAATAAAGAATCATTAGCAAAGAATAAATGCGTAATGACAGGCCTATTTCGACTAGCTTGCATTCCCTTATACGCCCCTTCCCAGTAGCTTGTTTGATCAAATGATAAAGAGCCTCAGAAATAATAAGAAATAAATAAGGGTAAATCGGGTCACCCTGTCGAATCCGTCTTGAAGGTTGCACAAAACCACATTGTTTTCCATTGATATTGATAGACATAGTGGCCGTGCTAATACATTGCTTAATCTAACCAATAAAACCCTTAGCTAACCCCATTTTTCTCATTACTTTTTTCAAGAAATTCCACTCAACCCTGTCATATGCCTCAGCCATATCAATTTTCATTGCCATGAACCCTGTCTTTACTTTCTCCATTGAATTCATTGTATGTAGACACTCATGCGTAATAATCACATTCTCTAGGATTTGTCTTCCCAGAATAAAAGCTGACTTTTCTGGACTAATACACACAGGTAAGCACACTTTGAGATGATCAGCCAATATTTTGGAAATAATTTTATAGACCACATTACATAAACTAATTGGTCTATACTGAGATATAGAAATCGGAATTTGCACTTTAGGAATCAATGTAAGCAACGTATGGTTAAGCTTCCGAAACATGCGCTTATACAAAAAGAAATCCTGAATAGCATTGCAAATATCCACTCTTACCACATGCCAATATGTTTGGGAAAAAAAAGGCGTCATACCATCAGGTCTAGGGGTCGAATATGGATCCATTTGAAAAAGCGCTTGCTGAATTTCACTCTCCTCAATTGGCCTCATCAAATTGGTGTTCATCTCCCTGGATATGGACTTTGGCATTCCTTCCAATAGTGTTGGACACTGAGTGGGCTTGCTTGAAGTATATAGCTTGGCATAAAACCTCACAATCTCCTTCTTCACCTCCTCATTCATCACACATACCTTCCTCGTGGCTGTTGTTAACCTCTCAATTGTATTCAATTTTCTTCTTTGAGTTGTGGAGGTATGAAAGAATTTAGAGTTCCTATCCCCCTCCTTCAGCCACTGACTTCTTGATTTTTGTTTCCAATATACCTCTTTTTCCCTATAAGCTTGCTGCAATTGATTCCGAAGACCATACCATCGCTACCAATCTCTAGCCTCACCATCTTGACCAATTTCCTCAATTTGAAGTTTGATAGTTTGAATCTGCCTTGTCGAATTTACTCCATATGTCTTGCTCCACTATATCAATGGATGACTTTAGTATATGGAAAATGTAACCTCCACTTAGCGGAGCAAAAAAACCAATCCAACCTTTCCTCCACAAACTCCTCTCCCACTCTATTATTAGTCCAAGTAAATGGCTTGCCAAGAAACCCAAGGTCCACCATATCCATAAAGTTGATAAAGTTTCTAAATGGAAGGCAACACAAATCCGACCTTGGCCTTCCCCCTTTCTTCTCAGATGGGTATGCTAAATCATTAAAATCCCCTCCCAAAATCTACCAATTCCCCCACTTGCGCCTTTCATTTTCTAAAAATTGCCATTTTAGTTCTTGCTCCGCATCCTTTGTACTAGCATAGACAAAAATAGCCCACCACACCTCTAACTCACCCTTAAATCCAAATTCCAATTGAACACATAAATTATTATGTACCAAATTTAGAACAGATATGGTATTAGCCCAACACACTAACATACCTCCTCGTGTACCATCTGGTTTCGCATATTGCCACCGATCCTCCACCTGCAATCTCCAACACACCTTCACCACAAACTCTTTATTCTTCTTTGTTTTAGCTAAAAATACCACATTTGGGTGCTAAGAGTTAGGAGTCTCCCTCAGTTGGGAAAGAGTAGAGAGCGCACCCAACCCTTTACAATTCCATACCACTATCTTCATAGGGGGTGTAGGGACCCTACATGGCTAGTCCTTTTCACCTTACTTGGTTGGTCTAGCAGCAAATGCAGCTTCTTAGGGCAGCACCTCTCACTATCACTACTATCCAGTTTCATGAATAGGCTTCCCGTTTTCCCCTAAGCAAACTACCTAACGGACAAAGCTTTTCTAAACCTCCTTGGACAGACATCAATCTATGGCCTGATCTTGTCCATTTAACCCTCCTCATTGCTATACTACCAACCGAATCCATATTCAATAACGAGAGATTGGAAGTACTAACAACTGGTTTGGAGGGCAGAACCACGTCCATGTCACAACTCTCCTCAGCTCTTTTGCCTCACGGATTGCCACCTACCTCCTAAACATCCTTATTTTTACAACCTGAAGGAAACAACAGCTGACTGACTTCATTGGCGACATGCAAGCAGCTGACTAAGTTGGACTTTTCCTGACCTTGAACGTGTAGTTCAAGCAGGATATCAGCATCCTGAACTTGAGGTAGGTGGTTCCCCTCATTATCATCAACTTCCCTAGTTGCCTCTTTATCCAAACCCTCCCCTGAATGTAGCACAACAACAGGCACAGGAGGTGCAACCACTAATTAGAGATTCTTGTAGTCCCACCCATTGAAGCAGAGGTTCCTAGAGCTGGGGCTAACCAAAATCAACCCAAACCCAAGGAACCATCCCACACCCAAGGAGCCAACTCAGTCCAAGCCAATCAGACCAAATCGGACTTGTTTGACCCGCAACCGTTGACAAACATTGATCGAGACTGTTAACCGGGCATTGATCGACCGTTGACTTTTATGCCAAGCCATTTTTAAGTATTTTGGCTATTCCGGATTCGTTTTTGACTTCTGCAGCTGCTGATTTTGAGCGTAGAGTCATTTACAGAGCAGTTGACCGGGGTTAAAGGCCTTGTTTGCCTGTGTGAGCTTGTTGAACACTAGGTGCAATTGTGTCAACTCTTTCATACTCTTTTACTTTTGTATTTGAGATGGCTAAGAGTGAAACACTAAACTTGAATCATTTACTGGTATGGAATGAACTAGATGGTGTCAAGCAGTGCAGTTAGGTTAAAACATGATTTTATATTCTATATTGTACTTAGCATTTTTGAGAAGATGACTGAAGAGGTCGATAGGGCACAATGGGATAAAGATGAAGATTACTGTAGGGATTATCTATTGAATTGCCTATCAGACCGTCTGGTGGACTTTTATGTAAATGTGAAGACAGCTAAAGAAATTTGGGACTCACTAGATGCTGGGTTCCACAAAAATGAGGAGCCATCCAAAATTCATTTGGGAGATAAGTTCTTCAATTTGAGGTTCAAGAGTGATATGGAGATGACTCTTCAGGTCGCAGACTTAGAGAATATGGTAGAGAAGCTGAATAAAAAAGGTTTCAGAATATCCAATACACTTCTAGCAGCTGCCATCATAAATAAACTACCTACTACTTGGAATTCTTTCAGGATAGAAGTGTTTGGAAGAAAGAACAGAGTTGAGCTATAAGAGCTAAAGCGGCTCGTTGTTATTAAGGATGAGACACTTGCTGTGAATAAAAAGGAGCTAGTTGGGGAGATTCAGAGTCAGTCTTAGGTACAGCCTTAGGCGAGTCAAGCAATAGCTAACTCTGTTTATCAGCCCAAAAGGTTTACAAAGAAATCCAAGTCTAAGAAGAGTGAGCCTACTAAGTTGGAGACCAAAAAGCCCATATCAAAGAAAAGGAAGAAGGGCAAGTGCCACTACTGTGATAAGTGGGGTCACTGGGCTGCTAATTGTAAGCTTCCTAAAAGCAGAAAATGACACAAAGGGCATAATACTTGAAACTACTACTCCTTACTCGCCTCAGTCAATGGTATAGCAGAGAGGAATAATAGGATTTTGACTGAAATGTTAAATTCCATGGTACTTACTGCTGGCATACTTTCTTGTTACTAGAAAGAAGCAGTTTTAACTGCTAATTAAATCTTGAATAAACTGTCACATTCTAAATTGAACACTACTCCTTATGAGTTATGGCACGGACATTCGTGTAAAATCGATACTCTAAAGACTTGGGGATGTATTGCTTATGTGAAAATACATGACTCTAAATGACCTAAAGTGGGACCTAGAACAATTCCCTGTGTATATCTAGGTAGTGCAGAAGATAGTGCTGTAGATAGATTTTTGGATCTCTCCACTAATGCAGTGATAGAATCTAGAGATATGGAATTATTTGAGAACAAGTTTCTCAAAGATCAAGGGTTGAGTGTTTCTGGATCTATAGATATGATTACAAAATCTCTTGTAGAATCCGAAATAGGCCTTTCTGACACTACCCACAGCTAGTTGTTGAACCAACTCCTATCAGAGTATCCACTAGAGAGAGAGTTCCCAAAATGTATGGTAGTGACTTTGTCACATACTATTTAGAGAATGATCCATCTTTCTATAAGGAGGTGATAGATCTAAGGATTCTCTATTGTGGAAAGAAGCCATTGATGATGAAATGAGCTCCCTTTTGCATAACAATACTTGGTAGTTAGTCGATTTGCCAAAATAGGCTAAGACTATGGGTTGCAAGTGGGTGTTGAAGAAGAAAGTGAATAGTGATGGATCAGTAGCTCGGTTTAAAGCGCATCTCGAAGTTAAGGGCTTTACACAACAAAATGGATTGGAATATTTTGATGTTTACTCACCTATGTGTCATCTATCCACTATTAGGATTCTTCTTACCATAGCCTCTATTGAGTACCTTGTAGTGCATCAAATGGATGTCAAAATAACTTTTCTAAATAGAGAGCTGACTGAGGAAATCTACATGAACCAACCTGAAGGGTTTGTCATGAAAGGTCTAGAGAACAGGGTTTGTAAGTTAAACAAATCCTTGTATGGTTTAAAACAAGTACCTAAATTGTGGCATCTCAAATTTGACAAGGTTGTAAAGAGCTATGGTTTTTAGACCAATTACTCAGATAAATGCCTTTACTTCCATTTTGTTTCAAATAAGATTGCGATTATTTACTTGTATGTAGATGACATGTTGATCCTCGGCTCTGATCTTTCTGTGGGAAAGGACGTGAAAGCCAATTTAGAAAAGGAATTTGACATGAAAGATCTTGGTGTAGCAGACACCATTCTTGGTATGAAAGTAAGTTTTGATGGGCAAGTGATCTCCTTTAGCCAGGCTCATTACATTGAGTGACTACTTTTTATCTGGGGATACAGTGAGTGCAAACCGATAGAGACACCATATAATTACAATAAGAGACTGAGCTCTAATGATAGAGCCAGTATAGATCAGTTAGATTACTGTAAACTAATTGGTAGTCTTATATATGCTATGTGTTGCACTAGACCTGACATAGCCTTTGTAGTTGGCATGCTGAGTCGTTTCACTAGTAATCCTAGCAAAGAACATTGGAATGCCCTTACGAGACTGATGAGAAATCTTAAAGGTACTCAAAATTATGCTCTATGCTATTATGGTTTTCCTCCTACTATGGAAGGATTCTCTTACGCTTCTTGTTGTTCAGATATTGGAGACAGTAAGTCTACCAGTGGTTATTTTTTTACACTAAGTGGAGCTGTTGTTTTATGGAGATCTAAGAGATAGACTTGTATATCATTGTCGTCTATGGAATCAGAACTTTATGCTCTAACTTTTGCTGTAGAAGAAGCAGAGTGGATGAAGAATTTGATTATGGATATTCTTTTGACCCGACTAAAGATAAATTCTTTAAGTCTATTCTGTGATAAGCAGATAGTGGTCCACGTCGTTAAAAATTCACTCTTTAATAGCAACAGGAGACATGTTAGACTGAGACATGCTATGTTGCATTATCTTATAGAATGTGGGATTATCACTTTGGTTGATGCGAGATCAAAGGATAATGTGGCAAATGCTCTAATAAAGGGTTTAGCCAAAGATCGGATATTTCAAACAATGGGGGAAATGGGGTTAAAGACTATGTAAGATTGCCTTTACCTACATTCTTGGTTGTTTGAAATACCAAATCTTCCTTTGTCAGCCTAAAAAGGCACTAGCTTATATGTTTCTACAATGTTCTGATCATTGCCATGTCATTCCACATTTGATGACATAGACTTCTCAAGGTAGCTGCGTCATTCCACATTTGATGATTGCAACTTACTTTGGAAGGAATTTTGTTACGAACATTCCACATTGAAGCATGGAAATGGTCCTCTATTGAGTAGACTATTCAGGTTTTGTTCTAAATTGAAACTTAACTGGATATGGTCCTCTATAGAATAGACTGTTTAGGTTTTATCTTTAACTGAGATTTAACTATGATACCTGATACTGATTTCTAGCCTACAGTTAGGTGCTAAGTTCTTTTGTAGAACTAGATACTGATTTGTAATTAAACAAATGGTTGGATTCATTTACATGAAATTTATATTTGTTGATTTACCTGAGTTGGTAGATCAGGAGGAGCAAATATGGATTGGAATCTAAACCAAGATGACTTACTTGATGAGTGAGGTCACCTAGAGATTGTGGGGGATTAGTCTTTCTTTGGATCTAGAGGAGACAGTTCTCTATTGCCCATTTTGATGGAGTCCATTTATTTGAGACTTACATTTTGTTATCTTTATTTGTGGACATCTATTATGCTTATTTGTTGTACTTGTGAGGCCTTGGACTATTTTTGATTGGTTCATTTATACCTGACTAATATGCACTTGATAGTTTTGAATTGCTTTGAGAATCTATTTCAAATGTTATGTTGGAATGCTGATTTCAAAACAGATTCAAGATATTTATGGTTCACTTATTTAAATTACAAATGATGACTGAGCTTAGTAATATATTGTTAAAGTTTGTTGATTCAAGTCAACTGTCCTGGACTAAATGTCGATGATCTATGTCTAATTAAACATTACACTATTGATTGGAATGTTGATGATCCATGTTTGGTTGGACATTACACTGCCCACTGTATTGTTGAATTATATATAAAACATAGGAGGAGATTGTTGGGATTATTGTATTAAATCCTTAATATATATTCTAATATAATTAACAATAAGTGAAGACTTGTTATAAGTTAATTGGGCAATAACTTATTAACAAATATAACCCTGGGCAACTGCCTATAAGGTCAGTTGGAGGCAGTAGTGATGGGTATTCCACATTTTGATACCCTAGTTATAATGGCTTAAGCACCACTCTTTATTTTCTCTATATAGAAAACAACCTAGCCCCAACACACTATCCCTGAGATGATCAGCTTGCGACTTTACTCCACCTTCCTCAAAAGACGAAAGTTGAAGCTGTAGCAGCAACTCCCGAATGTCCTATTCAGAGCTGAAAGAGCAGCCCTTCTCCATTGCCGTAGCCCTGGCGTACATTAGCAAAAATATCTAAGATAGTAAGACACACTCCTCTGCCAATAAGCAAGGAACCTCTCTCTACATAGGAGACTTGACCAAAGACAACTTACACAATTAGTATGTGAAAATAGCCCACACTTCCCTTAAAATCACCTAGAGAGATTTTAAGACCACAACGCATAATAAGGTTGCCATTTCATTTTTAGGATGGTTGTTCATATTTGTAGTTGAAACTAAGAAAATATAGGCAATAAACATTTGTGAATTTCACGAGTTTAATTTTAATATCTACTAGGGGTAGCAAAATTTCTTACCCATTGATTCTTATTGGGAGTGCGAGTTGTTGGAATGAGACATTTTCGGAAGGGTATGGGAATTCCAAATTACCCAATGGGAATTAAATGGGACTTAATATAATACCCAATTGTCATACACAATAAGTTTCTATTGGGATTGTTCAATTGAGTTGGATATTTACTAGATAAAATTTGCATTTCTCTGTTATATTTTTATAACATGATTTTTTTGAATTACTAAAAAAAATAAAATTGTTGTTTCAGTTAACAATCAACTTGAAGCTTTTCTAGCTTGCTACAACTCTCCACCACTTTTATCGCCACCGACACCCATTTTCCCACCACTCTTATCTCCAAATTTGTCAGAGTGAAGGATTTAAAAGAAAGAAGAGACATATGTTTTACGTCCCGCAATTTTTCACTCCCGCTATCACCCACCACCACCAGCATAGGTCTCTCTATCTCTCTATGTAACTATGTTTTTATGTAGTTGCATATTATTATTAACTACTCCTTTGTTTAAAGGAAACCAGTAGCTTATCGGGGACAAGTTGAAGGATTGAAAAGAAAGAAGAGACCTAGCTATAGCTTATCGAACAAGTTGAAAAGCTCTTAGAACTCTATGTTAACGTTCTACCATTTTTCACTTCCACTACAACTGCACCACCACTACCACGCGTCTCTCTATCTGTCTATGTAACTATGTTTCTACGTTATTACATGTTATAATTAACTACTCCTCTATTTAAAAGAAACTGGGGTGAACACTTGAATCGAATAAAAATAAAAAAGGTATCTTACTGATTTTGAGAACTCATTCCTAAATTTAACCTAAAGGTTTGACATTTTTGTGGGATTCTGTGACGAGAAATAAAAGGAGGGGAGAAGGATAACGGTTCGTCCTAGGATGAAATTTAAATGTCAATTTTATGAGACCTGGGTGAGGAGTTTATGGAATCTGGATAGAGCGAATTACTATGTGGATAATTTACCATTTTTTTTGGGACGAATTTTAGGATATCATTTTGTCAGAATTTAAGTGGATTATGAGTGATGAGACATGAGAAGCAGAATAGAATAGAAAGGATGGTACATTTTCGTGTGAGAAGATGAAGGCAACAAAGCCTGATAACCACTACGTAATTTCTGCATAAATGTTAGAAAAGTTATAAGAAAATACTTATCATTACTATTGTTATGGCTTTGCACAAGTTATACCGTATATGCAACTTCATTTATTTTCTAATTAAATGTGTCCATGATAACTTTCTTTCGAAGTAAAATTGTTAACGGACAAGAGGATCAACAACCAATCTACTTGTGTAGTTGTTGCATAAATATTCAAATAACTAGGGGAAGATATCATCAGTATTAGTGGATTACTCTGTGCTCAAAGTAAATGGCAATTGAAACATATTTTAATGCATTTGTTCATTGATACATGAACAATATGTAATCCATCAACTAAGGAGTTGTTGTTATGGCACAATAAATCTGATTCAATCAAATGTAGTATGATTTTAGAATGTACACTAGTTGTTCTTTTGGAAAATTCAGGCTACTAAATTTGAAATCCTTTGATCGACATACAATTCAGAATCCTGTTCTGTTTATGACAAGCATCACATGCACCGACGAGAGAATAATCTCCCTCGCATCTATTGATTTCCATTTAATTCCTAGTACATCAAAGTAGCTCAAAAACAACTTTAAATGTAGTTTTCATTCCCACAAGATTCATTTATTAAGGTTTTTTAGTCGCTTGTTGAAAATGTACTATTCCGTTATTCAAAGAATGAAGTTGTTTGGGGTAAAACCATCATTGTAATTTGCCATATTTCATCCATCATTCTTGTTTCAATCCTACTCTAAATGTTCTTCTTTTAGGTGCTATGTAAAGTGAAGGAATGAATTAATGAATAAATTGATGATAATGGATCGGGTGTAAGTAGTTCTCCTTGATTGATCCTTTCCAACGATGTTTGGGTTAGAATTGAAACTTCAAAGTTCTAAAATTTGTTTTGAATCAGTGGCTAAATGATTTCATTGAGTATTATAATTCTGTTCAATCAAGTACACTTGATGATGACTGCGTACGGTTAATGATGGTTGCTTATCTCTTTATGAAGTTTCTCAAATGTTATAGATCATTTGAACTAAACTTATAGTTGATGAAATTTTAACAGTAGCAACCTATGATTTTCTCTTTTGGATAGTAACTAGTCTTACATTTGTGATGGAAATCAATAAGCAAAAGACATGTTCATAGGTTCACTTGAAGGAGCTCCTAGGCTAGTGACAAGGGCTAAAGTTAAAAGACTTATAAGAGACTCTTAATGGGTTCATTCAAGAAACTCAAATAAAATAAGAGTCCAAAATTAATGATTATATGCTAGGTTAATTAATATTTTAAATGTAATTATTAATGGGCCTTATGTTTAAGCGCTTGGCTTATGAGAATCCCAAAACAAGGGCATGGTTGAAATTTAGGGCACTTAGCTTATCTGGCCAAATTTAAGGTTTAACCACAATCCTAGTTTTGGTGATTGCTTTATTTTATCCTAGTTTAAAACAACTAACTATGGCCGAAATTTTAAGAGTCATTCTAAAATATTTCCAAGTTGTATTGATGCCAATCTTTTAATTTAGTTTTAGTTAAGGTTTAGGTTTAGTGGTTGGGTTCTTATAGAATATCTATTCCAACCAATTATAGGATATCTTTAGCTACAAATTATGGTTCTATTCTTGTAAGAATTAGATCAATCCTTGCCCCATAAAAGGACAAGAGGGGCGGCCATAATGATCATTGAATTTTGAGTAATAAAATTTCTTTTAGTAAGGTATTCACAATTTTAAGTTCTTTTGACTAGTGCGGAGTGCATTAAGGTTATCCTTGTGCTACTCTTGCTACTTATTAAGTTAAGATTTATTCCCTTAACCTGTGGCATTGCTTTGACACATATTGATTCCAAGGTTTCAATCAACATTATTGGGTTAGGGTCAAGGTTTTTCTCACCTTGGAACAAGTCGGTTCAATTCTTCAGCAAGTTGTTTTTGGGGCTATCCATTCAAGTTGTGGATTTTTAAAACAAGTTTCTAAGGATTCACATCAGTTTGGTTTTAGAGCAATTTGGGTAACCCCTCAGACTTGTCATATTCTATTTTTTTGTTTGTGTTATTTTTGTTCATATTTTTTTGTTATCTTATTATTATTGTCTCTTCTAACCCGTGATTTCTCTTCATTCTTTCGTTTCTTTGTTCTTTTGCTTTGTGCACTATCCTTAATTTTATTATTAATTATTTTGTTTTGGCCTTTGAATTTTTGTTATTGCCCAAAATTTTGTTGATTTGTTGTTCCAGGTTTCTTGAATTCCAAGATTCCTAAAATTATGCCTGATGCTCTTCTCTGATGTTTAGGTTTTCTTGTTTCTCAAGATATCAAGTACTCCTATGAAAAAAAAAACAAAAGAAAGTAATTCGGTTAAAAAACTAAAAGAGTGTGCCCAAACCAAGAAAAAAAAAGGAAAGAAAAAAGTTTGCATGGCTCTTGAATTGTTTGTATTGACTCTTCATCCTCTTGATTGATCAATCTTGATTTTTGAATTTTATTGCAAGATCTTGAATTCTTGAATTATTTCTGAACAAAATTCTTGAAAAATTTTGATTGGGTAGTTGCCAGTTTAATCAAATTTTTTGTCGTAAAATTTTTGTTTCAATCCCTCTTGAAGTCTAATTTGTTTCTTGATCCAATAGTAGCCACCACCTACTTTTTTTCTGCCCTAATTCCAAAGTGCAATCCTATTCTAGTTCTAAAGTGTTTCCTAAGTGGATTGCATCTTGAAAACCAATTCCAATTGCAAATAGGTTGTGTACCCCAATTAGAATTTATACAAATCGAATAGTTTTCTGATCTAAGTAATAATTGAATTTGTTCATTCCCTTCTCATAAAAAGACTTGGATTGATTTACTCGATTCTTGATTGGACTTGGAAATTCTACTTCAATTAGCATTTGTTGTCCTAATCCAACTAGGATTGGCATCCTATTTTAACAACGATTTGGAGTCCTACTCCAACTGAGAATTCTCCTCTGACTAGGAATCGTACCCTAATTAGGATTTGGAATCCTAATCCGACTAGCATTTGAAATACTTGTCTCTATTTGAACATCTCTCCTTGGCTGAATCATCTTTGATTTTGTTCTCTTAATTTTTCCTTGTTTCTTTTAGTTGTTCTTTCTTTGGATCTCAAGTGTTATACATTGATAAAGTTGGTGTGCTTTTGAAAGTTTAATTAATAACCTTAAATTGTGAATTGAGAGAGAAAAGGCTTGAGCGATTTCATCCAAGATAAAAGCCGAATAAAAGAGTGAAACACTCAGGTTGTGTATAGTTTAGGTTTGGGTGGAGGGAAAAGTTATTGTGATATTAGTTTTCTTTCTTTTTTCTCCATCACTTAATACAATCATAGCGGAGGCACCAAAAAAGACTCAGCTCAAAAGACTTTAAGGAAATATCTAGCAAGAATAACCATTATGATGGAAACAATGAAAGGAAGGCAATAAGCCCTTGAATCTAGCAACAAGGGAGGATCAAAGGGAGCTTCACAATCTCAATGAACATACCAAAATCATGTATTTGAAGAGGATGAGGCTAATGGAGAATAAGAATCAGAAGGTTCCCATAGCACCCAAAGGAGAGGGGATGTCCTTAAAGTTCACAAAGACCTTGGAACATCAAGTTGGAAGTTTTACCCTTCCAAAGCAAGAGTGATCTGAAAGCCTACCTTGAATGGGAAAAGTAGGTAAAGCTTGTCTTTAATGTTCACAACTACTTGGAGGATAAAAGGCCAAACAGGTTGCGGTCAAGTTCACAAACTATACCATTGTGTGGTGGGACCAATTGGTAGTCTTTAGAGAAAAAAATGAGAAAGACCCATCAACACTTGGGGGAATATAAAAGCAATCATTCACAAATGATTTATGCCACCTCATTACTACTAGGAGTTGAATAAGAGACTTCAAGGAATCACTCAAGGATCCAAAATTATTGATGAGTACTACAAAGACATAGAGGTAGCTATAATTAGAACTTATGTGGAAAAAGATCCTAAGGCGACAATGACTCAATTCATAGGCGATTAAACTAGGAAATTACCAATATAGTAGAGTTAAATCACTACTTAACTATTGAAAAGAATATTTACATAGTTCAAAAGGTTGAAACGCAATTATGAAGTTGAGGTTCTTTTAGACAAACTATATCATATCTTTCATCAACTTGGCTAGGTTTTTGGCCTAAGAAATATACAAAGGTTGAATCTAAGAAAGTTACTACTCCCAACAGTCCCAGAACGACAATAACTACCACTACTCAAAAAGTCAAAAGTGTCCACTGCTAGTCCTAAATGTCTTGCGAGGTTACTTGTTTTGGATAATTGAGAAAAGAACATATTTCTTTTCAAATCCCTAATAAATGCATAATGGCATTTTGAGAAGATGGTACATATGAGATTGGAAGTAATTAGGAGTTTGACTATGAGGGAATGTCACATTCAGTGGGAAAAACTGATGAACTATCAGAATTGGTGTTCGTTGAGGAGTTGAGCAAGAAAAAGCATTTAACAAACTTAAATGCGACCTTACTTTTGAACCTTTACTAGTATTACCTCCTATTTAAATTAAAATGTGATGCATCAGGTATAGTGTTGGAGCTATTCTTATGTAAGAGGGTTGTTCGATTGCTTATTTTAGAGCAAAACTTAATGGTGCTGCATTGAATTATCCAACATATGACAAAGAGCTTTATGCATGTGGTGCATGTTTTAGTGGTTTGGTAACATTAGCTTTTGCCAAAGGATTTTTTCATCCACACAAACCATGAGTCCCGCAAGCACTTGGAGAAACAAAAAGCAAACTAAACAAGTGGCATGCCAAGAGGGTGAGTTTGATCAAGACATTTTCTTATGTGATTAAGTAGAAACAAGGTAAGGAAAATATAGTGATGCACTATTTCAAAGGTATACTCTTGTCTCTACCCTCGATACTAAATTTTTAGGATTTAAATATATTAAACATTCATATCCTACTAATCATTAATTTTCTAGTGTTTATGCAACTTGTAAATAGTCTATATTCAATAAGTTCTATAGACATGATGGTTATTTATTTTGTGAGTATAGATTATACATACCTTCTTATTTTTTGTGAGAACTACTAATCCATAACACTCGTAGTGAGGATTTAATGAGTCATTTTGGAGTTTTAATAGCTTTAGACGTCTTGTCTTAACATTTTATTTTTTTTTTCTAACAAGAAATAGAACACAGTGAGAATCTATGGTAAGTGTATAACTTGTAAGCTAGCCAAGTCTACATCACAACCTCATGGATTGTACACTCCATTGCCTATCCCTGGTTCACCATGGGTCAACATTTCCACGAACTTCATCCTAAGACTATCGCGTTCTCAAAAAGGTATGGATTCGATTTTAGTTGAAGTGGATTATTTTTCTAAATGGCTCATTTCGTTGCTTGCAGAAAGTCTGATGATGGAAGACATGTGGCTGACTTATTCTTCAAGGAGATGATCCGACTAGGTGTGGTTCCACGAAGCATAGTCTCTGATAGGGATATCAAGTTTTTTTTTATCTACTTTTGGAAGACGCTCTGGGGTAAGATAGGTACTAAATTGCCATTTGCAACAACTAGTCATCCACAAATTGATGGTCAACTAGAGGTAATAATTGTACTTTGGGTACATTGATTCGAGATTTGATTCAAACTTAAGGAGTTGGGAAAAATGCTTACCTATTGTAGAGTTTGCAAGTAATCATACTTTGTGTTTTGCTACTAACCATTCTCCTTTCAAAGTTCTTCATGGCTTTAACACTTTGACGTCGCTAGACTTAAAACTGTTGCCAATAAAGGACCAATTAAGCTTAGATGGTGCAAAGAAGGCTAAAGTTGTCCAAAAATTGCATGATAAAGTTCACTTACACATTGAAAAGAAGACTAAGCAATATGCAAAGAGTGCAAACAAAAAGATGTAAACAACTTGTGTTTGAACCCGGAGATTGGGTTTGGGTGCATATGAGAAAAGAAAATTTTCTCACACAAAGACATACTAAATTATATCCTCATGGGGATGGACCTTTCCAAATTATTACTCAAATTAATGACAATGCATAGAAGTTTGACCTACTTAGGAAGTATAGAGTAAGTGTGACTTTTAATGTAGCGGATCTTTCTCCTTTTGAGTTTTATAAGGATCCTCTAGATTCAAGAATGAATCCTTTGGAGAAGAAGGGGAATGATGGAAATCAAGCAACACAAGACGTGTTTAAATGTTCACTTAAAGGTGCCCATTGGCCAATGACAAGGGTTATAGTTAAAAGATTCAAAGAGACTCTTAATGGGCTTATTCAAGAAATTGAAATTAAATAAGAGTCTAAAATTGGCGATTACATGTCCAAGTTGTTTAATATTTTAAATGTAATTACCAATGGGTATTAATATTTAAACCTTATTGTCACTTTATCAAGGATTTTTCGAAGATAACTCAACCTTTATGTATGTTGCTGCAAGAAGATGTGGCATTTGAGTTTGATGAAGCTTGCAAAGAAGCCTTTAACTTGAAAGAGAAATTGACTTCAACCCCCATCATCTGTTCACCGGATTGGAATCACCCTTTTAAAATCATGTGCGATGCAAGTAATTATGCAGTTGGAGCTATTCTCAGACAAAAGATTGAACGGGATTCCCATGTCATCTATTATGATTCGAGAACTATTCGCCATGCTCGGTGTAATTATTCAACTATGGAAAAAGAACTCTTAGTTGTTGTTTTTGCTTTAGAAAAATTTCGTTCATATTTGCTTGATACTAAAGTAGTTATTTATTCTGATAAAGCTTAAAACGTGTATATTTCTCGTTAATATTTTACTAATATTATATATTAACTTGATTATAATGTGAAATTATTTTTATATTTTTTTTCTGAAAAATCAAATTTAGTTATAAGGGAAGACATGGTCAAAAGGCCAATTTCCTCCTACTTGGTACTGTAGATGTGGGCGATTCCTTGGAGATAGAGGTGCGACAATGGTGCAATTAGCGCACTATTTTCGTTTGTAATTTTTTTGTTGGTTTCCAGCGTTAGTCGGTCCTTGGGTTCTTCATACGAAATGACCAGCTGTGCCGTTTCATGGACAACGGGTGCTGTGTTTCATCATTAGCTTAGTTCATAATGGTATTAGTTGTGTCGTACGACGGGGTAGTGGTCTTTAGTAGGAAATGTAGCACTAAGACGTATCGTCGCAGTTTCCCTATTGGAGGATTATGGAATCTTAGCTTGGGCAGAGGGTCAAGCATGATGCAACATAGCGTAAGGCAGCGCCAGGATAGGAGGGATCGACCAACGCAGAACCGCACTACACGGATTTTTGCGGTTCATTTCTTCTATTCTGACTAGAGGAGCTGGGTAAGTAGAGGCCGACAAGTTAGGGTGTTCTTTTTATCTCTTAGCTCAGTAGTGGCTAGGAGGTACCAGTCCCACTATGTATTGAATGGGGTTTTGCTGATCCTGTTTAAATCAGGGAAATGTCTTAACCAACCCCTACTAGGTTAAGTTAGTTGGGTTAGAACCTGTCCGTCCTAGTGATAGACTTTTTTTGTTTCTGAAAAATCAAATTTAGTTATAAGGGAAGACACAGTCAAAAGGCCAATTTCCTCCCACTTGGTACTGTAGATGCGGGCGATTCCTTGGAGATAGAGGTGCGACAACGGTGCGATTAGTGCACTGTTTTCATTTGTAATTTTTTTTTTGTTGGTTGCCAGCGTTAGTCGATCCTTGGGTTCTTCGTACAGAATGACCAGCTATGCCGTTTCGTGGACAGCGGGTGCTGCGTTTCATCATCAGCTTAGTTCATAATGGTATCAGTTGTGTCGTTCGACGGGGTAGTGGTCTTTAGTAGGAAATGTTGCGCTGAGACGTATCGTTGCAATTTGCCTATTGGAGGATTATGGAGTCTTAGTTTGAGAGGAGAGTCAAGTATGATACAACGCAGCGTAAGGCCGCGCCAGGATAGAGGGGATCGACCAATGCAAAACTGCACTACACGGATTTTTGCGGTCGGTTTCTTCTATTCTAACTAGGGGAGTTGTGTAAGCAGAGGCCGGCAAGTTAGGGTGTTCTTTTAATCTCTTAGCTCAGTAGTAGCTAGAAGGTACCGGTCCCACTATGTATTGAGTGGGGTTTTGCTGGTCTCGTTTAAATCGGGGAAATGTCTTAACCAACCCCTACTGGGTTAAGTTAGTTGGGTTAGGACTTGTCCATCCTAGTGATAGACCATCTTTGTACTGTATTAATTTGGGATTTTCCCACATTAATATAATCGCTACTTTTGGACAAAAAAAGTTTTTTTTTTTTGGATATACTTTGTGTTTTAGGTATGGGAATTAGAGACTTGGAGGAAAATAAGACAAAAAGGGTGAAATTGAAGCAAAAAACCAAAAACTAGAAGACTACTAGTTGTTAGGCATGACCACGTTTAAGGTAATGAAGTCTAAGCAAAATTTCATGATTTCAACCCACAACTGGGACGAAAATAGTCAAACCCTAGAAAAAGAGTTGGAGGGAAGAAAAGGAAGAAAAATAGCCGCCAAAGGGAAACAAAAAGACAACGGCCAAAGGAGAGAAAAAACAACCACACAAGGAGACAAATAAATACAAGGGCAGCAGCCACACACATCTCAACTCCTTCATCTTTTATTCTTTTTCTTCTTTTTACTTTTTTATCATGCCTAGCTAAACTCTTTTATTTTCCAATCAAGATTAATTGAAGTTTGATTCCAACAATAATGAGGTTCCGGTAATTCTGTTATTTTATTTTATTCTTGAGTATTTATATATTTATATACTTCATTATATTATTGGATTGAACTATTGGACAAGAGGCCTATTGTTTGATTGTTGAATTCAGGAGATAGTCATTTAGAATAATTAACCATTGATTGATTGTTCTAATTCAAGTGACAAATAACAACATCGAAAGGTAATCAACGCCTTAGATTGTATGTTATGAAAATATATATTCTAACTTAAATAAACAAGGCGTTTCCAGGTTTAATGGTTAGTAATTGATTCTTTTTGAATCTTAATGCGATTGATAGACATAACTCATAGGGCTAATCTGAAGGTTGTGTTTGTCAATTAGAGAAATAACTCATAATACTGATCTGACGGTTATCGAGAAAGTAAGAAAAGATTGGTTGTTAGAGGACGAATCTTCAACAACTATAACCAATTTATTCAAGGTAAAAGAACCTATCTTTTGAATCAATGATAAATTCAAGGAATCAGTATTGAAATTAATTCTTGATTGGAAACTTCTCCGGGTAGTAATTGGGTATTTCTAAATCTTAATGCGATTAATAGACATAACTCATAGGACTGATCCGAATGTTATGTTTGTTAATTAGAGAAATAGCTCATATGATAGATCCAAAGGTTATCAAGAAATTAAGAAAATATTGGTTATTAGATGACAGATTTTCAACAACTATAACCAATTTATTCAAGGTAAAAGAACATATCTTTTGAATTAATGATCAATTCTTCATACTTTCTTCGCTCATATAGGATTTACCCCACCTTGCCCACTTGCACCATAGTTCTGGTTGTTTGCCGTGGTCCAGGGAAGTGTCTTGTTCCCTTTTCTTTATTTTCTTTCATTTCTTATCCGCATGCGCATATTTTCCATACATTGAGAACAACATGAACAACATATGACTTAGGTGTTGGGAGGGGGGGGGGGGTGTTCTTGTGCTTCAATGGTTATTTCTAAATTTTTCATGTAAATTTTTTTTTTTTGAAGAAAGTCCTTCCAAGTAGGCTTGACATTTTGATATCTTCTTTGAAATTCCTCACTCTTTTGATACTCATTTAGATAATTTTTTTATATGTATTAGTGGTTTGGGTTGGAATGTATGAATGAGATGAGTATGATGAGCTTTTGTGTAGAAATTTTGAAGTATCTTGTTGATTTTAATGATTGAATTGAATGAGAATGTGCAATATTTGATACATTTAAACACTTGTGAGCATTTGAGCTAAGAGCATTTTCCTTTTCTTGCTCCCATTTTCTTTGTAGAGTGTTGTCAAATATGGTATGTTCATTCTAGAACTTGCTTTGTCATGCATGTCAAGATCACATTGTGGATTCATGCTTTGAAATAATAAGGGCATTTAGGATTAGCCAATTTAAACCTTCTAAAAAGCTTACCCTTATTACATATACTTTAGTTAACCAAATTTGAGTGTTACCCTTTCTTTGTTATAACCTCATTATTTAGCCTTAAACCTTTGTCTTTGTTGACCATCATTGAACCCTATGTCAAGAGTATGTGGGAATGAATTGCATGCTAAAATTTCTATTGATTACAAAGAAAATATCCATTGAAGAAAAAAAAAGAAAAAAAAAGATGAAAAATGTGAAAAATAATAATAATAAAAGAATGAAAATTGTTCCCTACGAAGATTGGAGAAAGTAAATGTTCTTCATTATATACAAAATGGTTCAATTATATGATCAAGTTGCAAAAAAGGGATGCATGTTTTTTGGAATAAGAAAGTGGTTCTAATGTGCTATTCTTGTTGCTTTTGAGTTATGCAAGAAAGTTCCTACATATCTCAATATGTCTAACATAAATTTTCCTTTCTTTTTGCTCACTTCTTACCTAAGGCCCGTCATAACCCTTTTCAAGACCCTTTGATTTTTGCATGGATTTATACTTATAGTAGTGGAGATGTGATATATAAGTGAGCCTATAGTAATGACATGCTATGTTTGATTTGAGTGCCAAATGAAACCTTAAACACTGCTAAGTGATTAGAGTGCAACCTGTGAGAGGGTAGCAAATTTTTTTGCATTTGATTTCGATGAAATCATTGAAATTAATGAGATGCATATGTTTTGTTTAGAAAGATCATGCTATGAATACTAATTCTCTGGATTGCTATTCCAACTTCGATCTTTAATGTGCAATGACTTTGAGTTACTCATGAATGAGTTGAAAGAGGGGAAGAAATAGTGAGGAAGATGTTGGATATATAGATTTAGTGTATGCTTGAGAACAAGCATGGTTTAGGTGTGGGGGATTTGATAGAGCTTAATTTATATATATCTTTTGTTAATACTTTCCATTATATTTGGTTGGTTTTATGATGAATTTAATGGATTTAGTTACTTCTTGTGTTGTAGATGTTGAAAGTAGAGGTTTGAAGAAAAAGAGTTTTAAAAGCTGAAATTGGAGCAAAAACTAGAAGACTTTCGGTTACTAGGCGTGACCACGCTTAAAACAATGAAGTCTAAGCGAACTTTTCAAAACAAAAAAAGAAACAAAAATTTTAGCCCACAACCTAGACTATAAAAGGAAAACTCTAAAAGACCCAAAGGAGACAAAAATAATAATAATAATAATTCAAGAAAACACAAGGTAGTAGCGGCAAAAGGAAAACTAAAAGCAGTCGCCAAAGGACAAAAAACCAGCCGCAATTTAGAAACAAAAACGCAAGATAACGCCACCCCTTTTATTTTTTTTATACTTTCTTCCACCATGTCTAGCTAAACTCTTTTATTTTTCAATCAAAATTAATTGAGGTTAGATTCCAACAATTGGGAGGTTCCAGAAATTCTATTATTTCTTTTATTCTTGAGTATTTATATATTTTCTTTGCTTCATTATATTATTTGATGGAATTATTGTACAAGAGGCCTATTGTTTGATAGTTGAATTCAATAGATAGTCATTTAGAATAATTAACCATTGATTGATTGTTCTAATTCAAGTGGCAAATAATAACATCGAAAAGTAATCAACGCCCTAGATTATATGTTATGAAAATATATATTCTAGTTTAATAAACAAGGCGTTTCTGGGTTTACTGGTTAGTAATTAGGTATTTTTGAATCTTAATGTGATTGACAGACATAACTCATAGGACTGATTCAAATGTTATCGAGAAAGTAAGAAAAGATTGGTTGTTAGAAGACGGATCTTCAACAACTATAACCAATTTATTTAAGGTAAAAGAACATGTCTTTTGAGTCAATGATAAATTCAAAAAATCAATACCAAAATTAATTCTTGATTGGAAGTTTCTCCATTTCTACTTTTCCTCATATTTTTAGTTCGCTATTTAATTGGTTTGGTTTGTCTCAATTGGTTTTGCTTAGTACAAAAACCCCCCTCTTTTATTTTATTTTGTTTAAGGAGTAAATCTAACCAATCTCTGGGGATTCGACTCTCTCACTACTATCTACAGAACTTAACACAGAAAAGGATTATTTTTTGTGGTTTTGACAACCATAAAAAATATTCTCTTTTCATTTGGGCCTTGAGATGATCACTCATTGCAATGTGAAAACTGTACTGATGTATACCCAAGGGATTGTCTTAGAATCTTTTGAGATTTTATTTGATTGCAAATTATTTGATAGGATATCTTTTAATTTGCAATCAAAAAAATTCTCAACAGAATCTTAGCAGTAAATTGGATAAATGGATGAAATTGGATAATTTATGACCCTCATTAAGGCCTAAACGACATCTAAATGAGAAACAATGTTGCAAAATCCATCTGACTTGGTCTACTAAACAGTTCTCATGTACACGAGCAATCATGTTGTTCACACATTTTCCTTGTCTTATATATGTTCCATTTCATGCTTATGTCGCCAGGGTTTATTGAAATATCTCGAAACAAAAAGAGAAATTAAGATTCCATGTTTATGGTTAGTAAGTCAAAAAGTAGCATAAGTTCTTGAGTAAACTTGTGAGTTCCGATGATGTTATCCAAAATGTCAAGTCAAGAACAATCACAGAACTAGCTTAAGTGTTAGGGAGCAGGACACCAGAGTTCGAAGTCATGAACTTATATCTTCTAGTTTATGTTTCTAATCAAGCATTATGACAAATTCTATGATTAATTGTTTTATATCGAATTTGTTGACATACTACATGACATTGGTATATACCATCCTGATTATCCTTGTTGACATACTACATTACATTTTTCTTTCCCCAAATCTTCTCCCAATTTTTTTCTGTACAGCTTTTTCATGTCCAAAGCATCCTCCTTTGTGCAGGTCAGTAACTTTTTAAGGTCCTTTTTTTTTTTTTGGTTCCACACAAGCACAGCGACGTGGAATATGGGCTTTTGTGTGTGTTGTGTTGTGTTAATCACTCATTGTCGATGGAATTGATTTTCGGGTTTAAGTAATTTAATTTTTGAATTTGTAGATTTATAATCGATTTATTTAATTTGTTCTTTTTTCCTTTGCTTGCAGCAAATACTCGATAGATTATAGGGAAGTAGAGTTTTGATATGGATAGTTTAAGATCGAGATTGCCCTCGAGGCTACGGTAACTTCTTTTCAGCGAATGAGCAATCAGCCCCTCTGTTAATTCCCCATGAGATTTCTCCTTTGGTTCCTGCCAATTTTCAATCTTTTTCCCTTTAATTAACAATTCGACTGTTAGGATAACTTAAATCGGAAGAATCAAAATGTCGGGGAGGTTTGTGTTTGCGTGTGTTTATGTTTATGTTTTTTGTTTTAAATTTAATTTCTTTATTTTCGATGTTGTTTGAATTTCTATTTTTTTGGGGTGAATTTTCTGTATACTGAGTTTTTTTTTTTTTTGTGGGGTTCTGTGAAGGGTAAATGGGAGTAGAATGTAGAATGTAATAGTTTTCTAATACATATGCAACTGTTTCTTAGTGGTCCGACTTTCTCAGTTGCTGGGAGTATACAGTTGGGGCAGATGAATCAGCCATTGCAATCTGTATGAACCTTTCCTTAACCCTGTTTTTGAAAAGTGGATATTCAGCTCGTGTAAAAAAGTTTATATTACTTTTGTTATGCTTAAATTTGTTTTTTCGATGTATCAAATTAGTTGGATGAGAAGTTGCATAATAAGTTTATATGTCCAAAATTGTTAAGGGGATATATATTTGTTTTGTTGGAACTAATGGAACTAGCCTACTAGGGTTCAGTTTTAATCTTTTCAAATTATCAGCATTGGAAATGATAGGAATTAATAATACTGTCTATTATCATGTAGAAAGGAAGTAGTAGAATATTTTGACAGTTTTAGAAAGGGCTTATAGGGGCTTGGGAGGCAGGACCGTTAAAATGGCAATACAGGTTGATGTACAACCAATGAGTTCAATTGTAAAACTACACTTACTCCAGAAAACTACCAACAAGAATATGAACTTAAAGAGAGCTTGAGATACGATTTCATTCAATTTTTCAATGTCCAAGTTTAGAAGTGAAATCTATAGCCAATTTATAGATATTCTGGCTGCAACAAACAAATGAAGTTGGAGTTTAAGAGGGTTTTATTCAATTCATCAATGTGAAATCTGAAGCCAATTTGTAGATAATATGGCCAGGAAAAAAAACGGTAAGGGAAGTGGTAAAAATCATAAATTAATACATGCAAACAAAAGTAAAAAAATTAACTAAGTGGCAACACGTCTAGCAGTGGTGGATTTGGTTGGTTTCTGCTACACAGGTCCAAAAGGGTGTAGAACCAAGCTAATTTTTCAATAGTAACTGATTCTATTTTTTCTGGCCATCTCATGTGGAAAATAGGCTCAAAACTTGTAGGGTGCAGGAAGAGTAAATTGTACTTAATGGGTCCAATTGAAGGGCTGCATTTTCGCAAATTCTTGGCTAGGAAAAACAATCTTGATACTTAGACAATGTATGAACTGCTTTTCGAATTGTTAAGTGATATATTTCAGTGAGATTTGAGAAAATAGCGATTGACCAAAGACATTTGCAAAAATTGTAAGTTGACCAAATCATTTGCAACAATAGCGGGAGGACCGTAAGCGGCGGAAAATACCTTTCAACCCGATGCTTTAAAACTTCATCGTTTAACTTCATGTCACCGTTCTTCCGCATTCTTTCATTCTTCATGGATTGATCATCCCATTTCCACGGTGCGTACATGAAGTTTGATTTCATGATGACAAACAAACAACTTGTTTGATTTCGTAAGTAATAATAAAAATGTAAAATACATCCCGACGAGGAACAAACAAAATCGGCGTCTCAAATCGCAATTGGATATTTGAAGATGGCGAAGACTTATTAAGGTTCTACGACAAATAAGGAACGGTTGGGATCTGTTGGACGAATAAACGATGAATTAGTCGACGTTTCGAGAGTTTAATCGACTTTTAGGCGACAAAATGTCGAGGTTTTAATCGACGTTTTAGTCGATTTTTGTTGACGTTTAAATCGACATTTTAAACATCGATGAACATATTACATCTTATTGCCGCTTGAAAATCGAGGTGTGCTATTTTATTTGATATTGAAATAAAAGAAACTAATATAAGTCCATCAACATCTGGTAGGAAAAAATAAGGTTTTCTCTGTTTTGATTTGTGTGTTTTGTAATACAATGAGTCGAGAAATGGAGGAAAAAACCAACAAGAGTCATAATATTTTGGAGCTTTCCTTCATATGGAGCTTCATGCATTTTGTTAAACAGTTTATAGTTTTTAAAACAAGTACAAATTAAGAGGCTTTATACGCTTTCTCGTTAGTTCCATGTGCTTTGTTTTTCATTTTTAACATTTCTATCACATATTTCTCGATGGTGTATGAATATCATGTTCAAACGAGTGGATTTTAACACTTAAATTTGTCGTGAAGAAATCTAAATGTCGAATGAGTATGTGTTTTATTGATGAAACATAATACGGATAACGAATTGTAACTATTCATTACATCAAACAAGATAGTGTCAACAATTTTTGTCCCTACAAACTAATTGATTTGTGCAAGTTTGCGGTTGTGTCCATGGTCCACAACGACCACGCTTCTTTTCAATTTTTTCTCACGGTTGAAGGAATTCTCTTTTCTTGGGCCGACCACTCTTAGCCCTTGGTTCTGGGGGTGATAGTTGAATGGATAAAATTTCTTCTGGCACAATCCAATCCTTAGGATCACCAACGGGTATAATAGGCTCTGCATAAGCGCCTATAATTGCAGCGGTGTGATAAATCGCACCATAAGGTGTAATGGTCAATTTGATGGCGTCAGTGCGGCTAGTGCATGCACACATGGGAGTTGATCCATATCAAACACTCGACACGTGCATGTCTTTTCAAGCAAATCCATCAGAATGCGGTTTGCAATATCCCGTACACACCATCTATTCATATCGACTGGATCAACAACATAGGATTGTGCTTCTCTCATCCTCGATCCTATTAACTCTTCACAGTATGGGGTGGTCATTGTGTTGATTTTGCAGGCAGCTATACGCCTATCGTGAAACCATCTTTGGAGTGTGTTACGAATGTAGTCCTCCAAGGAATGAATAGGTAATTCGCGGGCATCTTTCAACAGTGCATTCAGACATTCTGCAATGTTGGATGTCATTATTGTATAGCGTCTCCCACCAGAATGTGCCCTTGACCAACGTTCAACCCCCACCTCTCTTAAATACTCGCCAACCCGTGGATTTTGTAGTGAAATAATTCCAAACAACTCATTGAATTCAGCAATAGTGTAAGCCTTTGCAGCCTTAAAGTAGAATGGGATCAGGGCTTCTTGTTTGAATTTGGATTTGAGGTTGTTGCTTAGATGATAAATACACGCTCCATGGAAGGAATTAGGGAAAACATTGGCAATACCTTTGGCGATGCTCTTATGTCGGTCAGATACAAATACCAACCCATCCATATCGGAGCCAATTGCAATCTTTAACCTCTCGAGAAACCACTCCCACGATGCGTCATTCTCTGAATCAACTATTCCCCAACCCACAGGATATACTTGGTTGTTACCATCTATGCTAGTTGCAACAAGTAATGAACCGGGATATTTTCCCTTCAAGAAGCAAGCATCAACGGCAATAACTGGCCGCATGTGCCGTTGGAATCCACGAATCGATGCACCAAATGCGAAAAATAAATACTTGAAGCTCCCATCTTCTTCTCGACATACTTCAACAACAGTTCCCGGGTTCAACTCATTCATCACATGCAAATAAGATGGAAGTATCCGATACGAATCCTCAAAACTTCCTCGAACTTCCTCCAAAGCAGCTTTTCTTGCGCGCGATGAGAATCAAATATTCATAAACTTAGATATGTGTTTTTCATGCTTTAGCATAGATTTCATTGAGATATGCCATGTTTATTAGATAAATCACATTATATTTGTGATTCTCATATTTTGTGTTTTGTAGGAAAAAGGGATAAAAACCACTTATCTTCTAAAGTTCATAACTTTTGATGCAAATGTCCAAATTAGATGACTGAAGATGATATGGAAAGATGAGAAAGAGATATAAAACTTTTATGAACAAAGGTTTCTCAAATTCCGAAAGAAAATGGACCAAAACTGGGCAAAAGCAGAACAAGGCAGAACCGAAGAAGAGGAAAACAGGGAGAAAAATCAGCCATCTTCCGGAGGCCATAACTCTTGATTCAGACGTCCAAATGAGATGATTCAAGATGATATGGAAAGCTGAAAAATAGAGGAAAAACTTTTTTGCAGAGAGTTTTGTCAAACGCCGGACGAAAAGGGACCAAAATGGGACGAAATCAGTACGACGCCTGAATCCTGAAATTTGCAAATTTCGTCCCTAATGTTTTGGAAGCTTTACGTTTTCTCCCCAACGCCCCTAGCTGTATTAATATCCCATTTTCTGCAGAAAAACACAAGTAGGAAGTAGTAGGACAAAGTAGAGTAGGTTAGGGTTAGTTTTAGATAATTTGCACATTTTCCCCAAACTCACAACCGTGAGTTTCACTTGGGGCTAGAGTTTGGTTCTCTTTTGGCTCTTGAAAACTGGATTCCTTGGAGTTGTTTTGGCTTGTAAGGTGTTTGGATTTGGTTGGAATCATCACTCTTTTGATTAAGGGAAGTATTTCTTTCAATTTCTTATGCTTTCATTGGTTAATTCTCCTTATGAATGTTGTTTGCTTGAAGCCATGAGAGGCTAAATTTTCTTGGGTGATTCTTGGTGCTTGATGTATGGGTTAGGTTTATTTTGATTCCTTGTTGGTTGTAGAGTGATGGGCTTGCATTAATTGAAGTCTTCCTACTTGTATTTAATGAATTGATATGCATTGAATGGTGGCCACATTTAGTGTGTGTTCTTGGTGTTTGTGTGTGTTTTAGAATATACATGAAGTTCGACCAAAAGTAGGAAGAACTAGCTGGCATTATGTAGATTTAGGTGTTTGAGACAAGGAATAACTACCAAATGAGATTAATTGTGCACTAAAATTGTGTGGAAGCCATAGGTTTTAGTGTGCAAAGGTAGAAGTGAGACCGAAGGAGATCTTCTATTCTTTAATTCCATTGAGACGGAAAGGAGATGTGGAGTGAAAAATAGGTGGTTTTCTTAGATTAAACACTTGAACTAGGGAATGTGAAGTAGTTGGCTAAAACATCTAGGGCTAGAATTGTGCATAAGAGTTGTGTGCATGCCGTAGGCCCGAATGTGCTCTAGGAGGGGATGAGACCGAAGGAGATTCCTCATTCTATAATTCCGATGAGACCGAAAGGAGATTTGGAGTGAATGGATGTAGCCACTTAGTTAAGATGCCTTACACTCGGTTGCCCTTAGAGTCAAAATAGCCTACCCTTGCATTGAACCCAAGGATCACCCTCCTTCCTCATTTGTGTGTCTCTCTTTGTTCCAATGGTGTTGTTTTAGTTATTTAAATATCACTTTCTAAATCATTGCTTTAAGACACATAGATAGCAAATAATTAGTTGCACTTAAATTTTGGTTTTGTCCCTTTCCCTGTGGAAAATGATCCCTATGCTTTACTACAATTGATTAAGTGAGGTTTAGGTGTATATTTGTGTGAGTTTGAGCTTTATTTTGACGCACTTTTGCACACACCGATTCCGCTCACCACACGCCACGCCTTATTGTACATCTGTACTTACATTTGATCCATGAGCCAAGTACATCTCTACGGTGTGCTTATGATCACTTTGGACCAATGATGATTGGCATGTATGGTTGTTAGCATATTTTGTGATCTTCCAGGCTGAAGAATTCCCAACGGCAGTTGCATTCAACATGCACTTGCAATTTTTGTCCTTACACCTCGTGCAGGAATCGCCTATTAGCCCTAACAACCTTCCACTGGAAGAAATAATTCACGCCAACATGGACATTCTCATGAACAAATGCCGCATAGTTTCAAACACATCTTTCAACGCAACATCAACCATCGCAGCTAATCTATCGTAAGACGTACCACAATCCGCATGTGTTGACTGCGTCGCGGTAATGCTCGGCATTTTTCTTGTGACGATCCTGTTTGTTTATACGCCTTGTGCCCACGGGAACTCTTTGTTCAACATCCGAGATAAACATTTCCTCATCGTGATCATCCTCCTCATCACGGGCGTGAGGATCTTCATCCGTATGCAAAGGATGTTGTCATCGATTAGTCTTGTATGTATGACATCGTCCGTCCAAGCACCGAATTGCTAGCAACGATTTATTGGCGAGTTGCTAGCACCGAATTCATCTTCCGGTATGTCCACCAACTCAATCGGTGACACATAATGGTATCCTTGCATTACCCCGCTTAATAATATCACTCAAATAAATTGGACGTAGTGATCATTTTTATAGACAACACCGATATCTTGGATAGGTACTTTGGCGGTATTCAATCACCGCTTTGGTGTGATCTCGAACCTAAATCCATTATGCCTACGATTTGATTCATCATTTCCAAGAAGTTTGAGTCTTCTTTTAACAAAATGGTTTCAATCCTCTTATAGCCCACGAATCTATGTTCATTGGTGGCGGGTCAACACTCCATTCTCCACCGAGAAGCACATGAATGTTCCATTTATCATTGTGCGTTGTTCCGCATCGAAATACAATCGATTAATTTTATAATCGATTAAAGGCGCCAATAATAGAAATAAGCATGGAAGAAAAAATCCCGTCATCAATTTTAATCATCCAAGGGAATGACAAATCAGGGAATGACAAATCATATTAGGGAGTCATTGAAGAGCGTACTTGATACTTACAGATTGTCTGGAGGGAAGCTCAGTTCGGTGCCCAGGATGGCCGCAATGTGCATGTGAATTGTATAGTTAGGTCGATTGAGTACAGAATGTTTTCTAATCGTTTCTCACTCCATAGGTTCTGTTTTTTTTTACTGGAGATTGTTGAAAAATTCATTTCCCGCGCTTGCCGCGCGCTAACACCGTTCTGTGCACGAATAAGTCGAGAGTGTCGCTCCCTCACATTAATGTCGACTAAGTGTCGACTAAATATCGACTAAATGTCGATTAAATATCTACTAAATCTCGATTAAAGTCTCGATTATATCCTCGACAAAATGTCGACTAAAAGAAAACCGAACTTCAAATCCAACATTTTCTTTTGTGCAAATGATTATACATATATACAAAAAGAAAACAGTATCTCTTCTCTCACATCTTACCACGTGTATTAATGTCCATTTTCTTTCTCACTTTCAAAAAAAAAAATACCAATTTTTAGTCTACATACAAAAATTTGATGTGGAATAAAATATACTTTCTTGTAAAAGAAAGATTAGTTTTAGTCAATATAGGATGGTTCAAATATGAACTCTTTCACATCTTTATCAAGCCGCACATTTTTTTCATGTTGTCATTAAATATAGCACATTTTTATCTTCCATGAGGGTTCATACACATAATAATTATTAATAAAGATAAGTTATAATAATGATATAAATCAGTAGATTTATGACCGAATAGGAATTTTGTACGTCGTTTTTGTTAATATTGTTTCAAATGACGAAGCAAAGAGAAAGTAATTACACATTCACATAATGGACATTAACGAAGTTACAACATTACACTAAATGTTTTAAATTATGAGCAATGAAAAATTCCTAGCTAAATTATGTGCAACGAATGATTCCTAAATTATTTGGCTCCCCTTCTCAACCTATGCTTCCCTTCTTGCTTTCCTTCCCTTCTGCCTGATGCTCTCCTTCCCTGCTTTCTTTTGTTCCCTTCTACCTTTCTTCCCCTGCTCTGGTTGGAATTTATCCTCCTCAAGTGCGTGGACGTAAAGTGCATACGCCATCTGTTTGCGCAGAGCAGTAGCGTTCGTCGGTGCAATGGTATTTAGGGGAAGGCCATGGATTATGCATTCTGCCCACTTCAGTACGTAAATACCACAGTCGCCACTACTACAAGCACGATAGAACACAAATTTCTTAGATTATTACATTCTATGTGATCAAACATGACCTAAACAAAAAAAAAAGAGATACTAGCCTCGGTTCTTAGTGCTTCTCGATGTGCTCGACCACAATTTCCCATGTATCCCCAACTGGATGTTGTTTGCGATAGCATGTGTTAAAATCGCACGCCTTGATTATCTTGGGCATTGTTGTAATGAGATAGTCTAACTTCGCCACCACAACTGTGCCCTGAGGCGATGGGTTGTAAACACAAAATTTTTGCGCATTTATATCCATCTTCACAAGCATCCAGTGGTTGCCATCTATGTGACATGGGAATAAGAGGAAGTCCAAGTTCGTAAGGTCGTGTGCAAACGAACTATCACCGACGAACTGCTTCAGCGCCATGTCATCCACGTTTGCGTCCCTCTTGTCATTATGAATCATCTTCAAGCCAGTCTAACACAAACAGGAATACACATCGCATTAAATACGATTATAAAATACGTTTGGTTATTTATGTGAACAAACTTACATCGAAGGTAGACTCCATAATGGACAAATCCTTGCGGCCCATGTTAATGATCCGTTTGCGTAGCATTGAGGTATACAAATCAATTTGCTGCAACGAAAAAGGATTCAAGCAGGGAGATAAGCATCACCAATAAAGGTTTTAATATTACGTAGAAAGAAAAACCCAGCCTTACTAAATCATTGAGCCAATATCTTTTTGTCTACATAGTCTTTAACAAATCGGAGTCCAAAGAAATCCCTATTCGTGTCCACAAATAGAGTGTTGGTTTGTACCTCATCCACTCCTTCATTGTGTTATCCTGTGCTTCTGTTGGAAGCAAAGATGCCAGACTAAAACTCACCTCCAATGCGAGGCCAAGAGTAGGGCCCAGATTTTGCCCCACCGCTTCCTCCACTGGGGATTTGGTACCTCTTTCCTTCATTGGAGGTGGTGGAGCACTCTCTGCAGACATCTGGGGACATTGGGCGAAGGAGTTACGTGTTCGATCGAAATGATGGACAATCTCCAACACACCGACTCTTCCTTAGACCTTTGTCAGTACTTGCCCTCCTGGACCAGCCTAAAGTCTCTCCCGCGTCTCCTGCTCATCACCGACGCCCATCCATTCTTGAAGGCCTATGTCGCCTAGTCCTTCGTCAAACATGCCGCCGACCTAGACCCTTCTTGAATGACTTTGTTGTCATCGATGAGCTGAATCCTCTTCGACCGTAGCGATGCCACTGGTCCCCGGAATTTTATTTATATCAAGGTCAGAGCTTGGAAGTGCCTTGCAAGGGGCTGGATTCAGGGGACGGTCGTCGCGTTGCATTACACGACATAAGAATGTGCACATATTCTTCCAACATGTACACCTTAGTCGTCATCACATCGAGGTCCTCTTTAAGGGTCTTCACTGTATCATCCGTCTGAGACTTTAGAAGCCTCAGCTCATCTTGACACTTAGACAATTCTTCCTCGATCTTGCTTTGCCGTTCAAGTAGCTGCTGGATGATATCATTTGGTCGATCTGCTTCAACCTCGACCTCATGGCGGACTTTCTACCGCTTTTCACGGGAATCGATGTCTTCTTCTCTACTCCTCTTCCTGTAGGACACATAAAAATCAGCAAAATCGGCATTCTCTCCCCCCAACTCCGCATCGTCCCCCTCTGCCTCCTCTGTCTCTTGCTCCCATTGTAAGAATTTTTCTCGTTCTTCTGGAGTAGGCTTCATTCGGGTTATTTTCACATTCTGCATGAAAGGGAACATAAATTTTGGTGCATGAAGAAAGTTACATTACGTAAAGAAGTATACAAATCATGAACATTGTGTGATGTCATACCTCGCCGTCGGATGTTCGTTTTCCCCACACCTGCTTCCTCTCTTGTTTTCTCCATTGACAACTCACACATTTCCATCTAAACATCCTCAGCTTGTCCCCAGAGGATTCGACACTTTGCACTATCCTCAAACGCTCAAGATGTGGCATTATCTCATATGTGAATACCTGAGAAAGAGGAAATATTAGGATCAATGTATTTATATTACGCATGTAGTTACAGAACTTAAAACAAAAGTGAATCGTAATCTTACCCCAAATGCCACTGGGAATCCCCCAAGAGTGTATGTCCTGTTTCCAGGGTGAGTTGTTTGCTTCAAGGCATTAATCATGCTCTTTCTAGCACTATCGACTGTCGCCCTGTAGGACAGTTCACCCCACGGGATTTCATCAAAGCTCTTCCAATCACAGGCCAAATGAAGGAGCTTGTCTTCAATTCTAGTTCTCTTTGCCATGCCGTTGAATGATATGTAAAGAAGTAATAGTGTCAGGCTCACGACATCAATGTCTGAATAACTTGAGTTTATCCGATCGTAGGCCTTTATCACTTCATCGTATGTAGCTTCCTCCGTCGAACCAAGGTGTTTAATAAACTTCGATATTGACGGAGGACCATTAGGTGCGCGGTATTTGGCATATGCAGTATCAAAATTGCCCATCTTCAGGCCCGTGATTATGGCAAACTCCCTCTTGCCAAATTTCACCTTCTTACCCGCAACGTTGAAGTATATGCTATTTTCCCGCTTGGATTTCTCGTCGGGTTTGAGTTGCCTCAACAGCAGGGAATGTATGATCTGTTTGCACCAGAATGTATGCTCGTGGTCAAGAGCAATTTCAGCAAGACAACTCTCCCTTCGAAGTATTTCCTTTTGCGTCTCTGTCAATTTCGACCGGATCATCTTCATATTGGCTTCATAATAGCAGTATTGCGAAACCTGAGCATTGAAAAACTCTCCCTGAACGACCATTTGCGCCTTCAAATGTCCCTACACATAACAATGTCAAATATGTAAAATTATTGCACACGACTACTCTCACCTTTTACTATGAAACATGGAATATATGCATTCACTGTAATTCGCCAAACTATAAATTTTACAAGTTTTGAGAAACATAATACGGATTATATACTGGTTTGATATGGAAAATTGGGACATATTAACTTTATGATTTCTGTCAACACCTCAGAAGGATTAATTGTAAGAAGTTGTTATTTATATTCAATTTATTTGAAGGCCATTCATAAACTAAATACAATTATACACTTAGATTTGTTGCATCACCGTTCTAGTGTTGGTTTGTTTGTGTGATATAAATAATATAAGATCAAACAATGGTGTGAAATTAACCAAATGAAAGTTTAGAAAAAAATATCGCACATTACAAAGCAAAGAGAGATAGATTGAATCGACACTTGCTCGAGGATTTTTGTCGACTCTTTGATCGATGCTTTGTCTCAACTCTTTGATCGACACTTGATTAATACTTGATCGAGACATATTCAATCAGCATACAGTTGACACATTTGTTCGAGACTTGGTCGAGGGATTTTGGGCATTCAGTCGACACTTGTTCTCGCCCAAGTGTTAATCATTAACATGGTTCTCGAGTGTTTTGTCGACAGTTTTTGTGTGTTTAAGATTATAAAAAAAATAGTATTTCAATGATATGAAAGGGTTTAAACATGTGCAAAACCCTAACAACTATAACAGCTTCTAAACGAAATGCGTGGCAAATACACAAAAATGAGTAACCAAGCACTATGATTTTTAAACATAACAAACATGAAGCAACATGTGAACTAACCTTCTTCTTGTCCTTAGTCGGCTTCTCTGATGTCTACTCCATTGCGCCAGCTGCCAGAAGTCCACCTCGCGTACGTGCCATTTGAATTGCAATGCTTGAATATGTTATAAATGGTGGATGTAAATGGGTTATCAAGATCAGAGAATGCCAATCGGTTGAAAAATGTTACTTCCGTGTTCTTCGGCGACGTAAGTGATGGTAGGAGAATGATCAGTCGAGAGAATACGAATACGAGTGAGCGCGGTTTTCAAATAATAATTTCGTAATTTTTTATATCGACGAAACATCGACTAAAACGTCGGTATTAAACACCGACTAAACGTCAACTAAAGACTCGATTAAAGTCTCGAATAATAGACTAAAATTTCGATTAAACCATCGACCAAGCATCGATTAAATTCTCGAAAAAATTCATTTATTCGTCCAACACATGCCGTCTTTGATCCTTAATTGTCTGCAGAACCTTAATAACTCTTCGACCATCTTCAAACATCCAATTCCCAGTTTCAGACAAGTGGATTTGGTTTCTTCATCGGTCGGAATGTAGTTTACATTTTTAATTATTACCTACGAAATAACCTGTACGGGACATTCAAACTGGTTGTTTGATTTCATGTACGCATCGTGAAAATGAGATGTTCAATCCATGAAGAATGAAAAAATATAGAAGAAAGGTGAAATGAAGTTAAACGATGAAGTTCATAAACATCAGGGGTTTTTCGGTATTTTCCCGTCGCCTAAACGGTCAACCTGTTATTTGTTGTAAATGATTTGGTCAACCTGCTATATTTGCAAATGTCTTTGGTGGAGCTGCTATTTTCTCAATTCCTCCTATATTTCAAAGATTATATTGTCACCTAAAATAAAAGCAAGCAAAATAAAAGAATGTATCATTTCCCTCTCTTTGTTGAACCCTGCTTTTATTTTGTGAAGATTTCATCATAACATTGTATTGGATTCATATTTGCTTACTTTTGTTCAGGTTAGCGAAATGGCTTATATCCTAGGAAATTCCATCCTACGTGCAAATCTTTGGGTTCTTGATAAGTTGACTTCTGTATGTCATGAGTTTGCCCAGGTTCATCGCACTCATTTGACACGGTTAATGTCAATTCCACATGTGCAAGTTGCTTCGTTTGGACTTTATTTTCATTTAAAAAAAATTAACTTTTTTAAAACAAAAATAAAACATCTAAACACATTCCTTTCACATAAGTTTTCAAAAATTTCTCTCTTCTTTTTCCCTCTAAAATACTTTTTCTATCAAAAAATACTCACTAAATTTTTCACACATTCTAATACAACTTTTTTCAAATAAATCACAATCCAAACAAAGTGTAAGTTTGGGTTCTTGATAAGTTGATTACTATATGCCATGAGTTTGCCCAGGAACATCCCACTCACTTGACATAGTTAAGTCTAGTTTAGAATGTAGAGATCTTGTATATATATCAATGGGTGTAGGGAAATGATAGAGCTTAAAATGTATATATTTCTTATTAATATTTTATCAATATTAACTTGATAATAAGATGAAAGTGTTTGGTTTTGATATAATTTGTGTTTTAGGTATAGAAGTTAGAGAATTGGAGGAAAAGAAGAAAAAAAGGGCGAAAGTGAGGCAAAAAGAGCAAAATTCCAAAAAACTTCCAGTTACTAAGTGTGACCACGCCAAAGGCATTGGGCTGGATGAATTTTTATCAAGAAGAAGAAGTTTATGGACGAGATTTCTATCAAGGAAAGGAAATTATGAGCTATCAAATTAAAGAATGAAAGGGGATATTGCAGCAAGTTTTTAGGAAACAAATATTTTATTTTAGTTAGGAGCATTTTTCCTATTATTGTTATGTTTGCTTTTTAGAGTAGATTTGGTTTTTAGTAATGGTTATAATTACTATATATTTTAGGAGATTCTTTTTTTTATAAAAACGGAAGCCTACAAGGGACAAAAGGGTAGAAAATTTAAGCGAGAAGCCGCCCTCTTCTTTTCTCCAAGAAACTCACGTCTTCATCTTTTCTTTCTTTAGTTTAGTTTTTCTCTTAGAAAATTCCAGAATTCATGTTTGCCACCACGAGTGGCTAAACTCTATTTTATGATTCAAGGGAAAGATCGATTTCAATTGCAATCACTGTGAGGTTTTGTTCTTAAATGTATATTCTTGCTTTAATTCAAGTACTTTTTAATTCTTGATTTAATTCCTATGAATAATTGATGATTGGTTAATCGGATAAATGAATTCTTCATTATTTATTCTATTGCTATGCTAAGTTCAGTGATCCATAATTGTCATGAATGAGTGACGCAAGTAGTAACTAAGTTAATTATGTTTATGATTTGAAATATGCATGTTTAGGCTAGGGGAATAAATGGGACAAGATTAATTTACTACAACTTTCTCGGTTCTTTAATATTGGTTTAACTATTTTTATAGATTTTAATGCTCTTATTAAATTGATATGCAACGCTATCGTGCCTAATCAATTGATGATAAGTTTTGATTTGGGTGTTGCGCTTGGTCAATTATATAGGAAGATAGAAGCTTATTATGGCTATCCTAATAAGTCTCAAGTTAAATATTTGAGTTTGTAAGATTATTTTTCATAACCTAGGATCAATGGTGCAATTGAATGAGATTAACCCTTGATTTGGAAAGTCGGTAAATTTGGTAATTTTCGCTATTTTCTATTTTTTCTGCTTTAATATTTATTTTTATTAATTTTTAGAATTCAATAAATTAGTTAAACATTCAAAACTCCCCCTTGTTTATTTATTTTTAATTTACTGTTCAAGGCTTAGAACTATACTACGATTCTCTTGGGATTTGACTTGGTCCACTTTTGCTACAAATTTATTTTACAATCACTTAAGGATTAGTGATTAATTTTGCAAGCTTCAACAAACCTATCAGGAAATTTGATAAAATGATTAATATCCATAATTTTTGTAAATATTTTTTGAATATATTGATTCAATATTGCACCCATTTTAAATTTTGAAACTTTTGAAATTGAATAAAAACTTTCTCAACATACACCTTGACACTTTTGAAAGTGTCACATGCGTTAAATTTATTTTTCAAAAAATGCACCCATTTTTTCCTACTAAAGTCATCAATGAATGTGATAAAATATTTATTGTCACTAACAGAGGGAACTTTGATAGTGCACAGGTTTGAATGGAACTGCAATGAGTATTTTGCTCTACAAGTCTTTCTTAGGCTATGCTTGGATTGTGCTATATTTGAGAAATTTTCATTGGAATGTGTGAAAGTTTTTGTGAAAATATTTTGTAAGAAAAAGTGATATTAAAAAGTAGATTGGAGGGAAATTTTTTTTAAAAAATAATGTCAGAAGAATTTTGGAGGCAATATAAATTTTAAATTTTAAATTTTAAATTTTGAAACAAAAAATTATTTGGATGTTTTATTTTTGTAGTTGAAAAAAGTTAACTTTTTTCAAATAAAAATACAAACCAAACATAGCCTAAGTTTCACATTATTGAGTAGTGAAATCAAGTGAGGGTAGCCCAAAATCCATTTTATTCTTTGCAAGAAAATGCAAATCTCCGAAATTAAAGTGTTCAAAACTCGTGTACCATAGTTACGTATCATTAAAAGAAGTGGAACTAAAGGTATATCATCATAATTCATATAGCGAATAATAGCTAATGGGTCACTTTTGCTCTTGTAATTAGTCCCAACCAATCATTACCAATAGTACACATACCATGTTCGAAACACTAACCATATCCTTCTCTTGGAGTTGTCTAAAATTCAATAAATATTGACACAGACTAGGCACATACAAAGCTTTCTGATATGAAAATTTTGAGCTATTTTTTAGAGTAACAAGAATATTTCCTTTTCCAAAAACATGTAATATGTGATTATTTCCAAATTTCCCAGTACTTTTAAAAGATTCATCAAAATTAGAAAATATTTTCTTTTTTCTCCACACATATGATTATTATAGATATAATCCACAAACCAGAATATATTTTCATTTTCTTCAGATTCAGCAAAAGAAAAATAAAACTTCTACATTATCACCATCATTTTTAACTACTTGAGCATGTATGTCTTTATTTCTACTTTTGTTTCCGAACAATCTTTTTTGTAGTGCCCCAGGCCAATTTACCACAATTAGAGCTTTTAATTACACGTTTTGTTGACTTGTGTTGCCATAATTATCTCTTTGTTGAAATTGATAATTATCTCTACAATAATTATTTCTACTTCCACGTCTATGTCTTCTAAAATTTTGACTTTTTGTCTTAATTACATTAGATGATTCTCCTTTCTCCTTAATTTTAGCAACTTCGACCTACAATGCCTTCCCTAGTGCCTCTGTTTTTAGTGTTTCATCCAAATTGCCATTAATTTTTTGTTAATGAAGAATTAATGAATCTTGCACACATTAACAGTTAAAAAAGACAAGTCTTTTATTTCCTATATAACTACAATGATATGGTCAAATTTCATTGGTAAGGTGCTGAGAACTTCTTCAACAAAAATTTCGGTGAGAATATGCTCCTTAGTTTCATCTCATTTTTAATCTCCATTAATCGAGAAAAATAGGTTTTAATAGTTTCCAATTTTTCCTTAGTAAAAAGTTAAAATTTCTTCTTTAACAACAACAAATTGTTTCTTTAATCTTTATCCATAACTTTATATGTTTTTTTTTCTAAAATGTCCCATGCTTGTTCTGAGATTTTAATAGTTGAATTTTTGTTAAAAATCTACATATATCTATAGCTTGATAGATTTGCGACAATGCCAAATTACTTCTGCTTTTGATATTTGGTTCAACATCAACAATAATTTTTTTATGTATAAACTATAACAAGTCGAGTGCTTTTAAAAGCATTTCTATTTGTGCCTTTTAGAAATTTTAATTTTATCATTTTGTAAGTTTTGATTGACACACCTCAGGTACAAGTCGGGTGCAATTCCCTAATTTGAACCACTAAATTTTATATTAGATATGAGAAAAATAAAATATATATTTGAAGAACAAAATTTACAAAGTCAAATGGCTTGAGAATACAGAGGGCCACTCTCAACCTTAAAAGCCATCAACTTGCATCGCTTTAACCCCACACGATTCGAAAATATTGGGGCCAAAAATAATCCTTCTCTAAGCTAAATTCTGTAGATAGCAGTGAGAGAGTCGAATCCACAGATATTGGTTAGATTTACTCCTTAAACAAAATAAAATAAAAGAGAGGGCTTTTTTTATTATGCAACTAAGCAAAACTAATTGAGACAAACCAAACAAAATTAAATAGTTAACCAAAAATATGAGGAAAAGTTAATGTGAAGAAGCTTCCAACCAATAATTAATTTCGGTATTGATTCCTTGAATTGATCATTGGTTCAAAGGATAGGTTTTTTGACCTTGAATAATTTGGTTGTAGTTGTTGAAGATCCGTCCTCTAACAACCAATTTTCTTACTTTCTCGATAACATTCAGATCAGCCCTATGAGTTATTTCTCTAATTAACAAACACAACCTTCGGATCAGTCCTATAAGTTATGTTTATTAATCGCATTAAGATTCAAAAAGACACAATTACTAACTAGTAAACCCAAAACCGCATTGTTTATTTAATATAGAATGTATATTTTCATAACATACAATCTAGAGCATTGATTGCCTTTCGATGTTGTTAATTGCCACTTGAATTTGAGCAATCAACCAATGGTTAACTATTCTAAATGACTATCTATTGAATTAAACTATCAAACAATAGGCCTCTTGTCCAATAATTCAATCCAATAACATAATGAAGCCTAGAAAATATATAAATACTCAAGAATAAAAGAAATAATAGAATTACCGGAACCTCCCAATTATTGGAATCAAACCTCAATTAATATTGATTGGAAAATAAAAGAGTTTACATGGTAGAATAAAACATAAGAAAAATAAAAAGGGAGGCCGCTATCTTGTTTTTGTGACTGTATTTTGTTTTCTTTGGTGGCTGAACCCCCCTCCTCTCCCCCCACACCCCCCTCCCACCCCCATGTTTTCTTCTAGGGTTTGTCTTTCATAGCCCAAGTTGTGGGTTAAAAGTTTAGTTTCTTTTTTTTTAATGAAAATTTCACTCAAATTTCTTTGTCTTAAATGTGGTCACACCTTGTAACCAGAAGTTTTCTGGTTTTTTTTCCAATTTCAACTTATAAACCTCTTTTTTTTTTCTAAACCTCTACTTTCAACATCTACTTGGAAGGACTTCAATTTTTTGTTTTTACATGAAAATTTTAGAAATAACCATTGAACCACAAGACACCTCCCCCCCACCCCCCACCCCACCCCCCCCCCCAACACCTAAATCATATGTTGTCCTCAATGTATGAAAAATATGTGCACGCAGACAAGAAAGGAAAGAAAATAAAGACAGTGGAATAAGACACTTCCCTGAACCACGGCAGACAACTGGAACTGTGGTGCAGGTGGGTAAGGTGGGGTAAATCCTATATGAGTGAAGAAAGTATGAAGGCGATAGCATGACTAGGAGAGAACCAACAGGGCATGAGTGAAGAAAGCATGAAGGATCAAACGGTGTTATGGCCATGGCTAAGTAGGGGTCGGTATGAGAAACTGTAAAACAAAAAAGAAAGTGAAAGGGAAAGGTAAAGGAGATATAGGGCAGAAAAAACCAAAATAGAATTGCAAATCTTTTGTTTATTTATTTATTTATTTATTATTATTATTTTTTAAAATGGATTTTTTTTTTGTTTTTTTAATTTTGTTTTTTCATTAGAATCAAAGGCACTCGAAAAATGGAAGACTTAAATCATTAAGGTGTGGTCATGCCTAAAGAAGTGAAGTCTTCTAGAAAATATTAATAATAAAAAAATTAACTGAAGACTATGTTATTTAAGTCGTGGGCACGCCTAAGGAACAAAAGACTTTTGGAAAAAACAAATCTGTCCAGTAGAAGACTATTGCTTTTAGAGCGTGATCATGCCTAAGGAAATGAGGTCTTTTGTTGTAGACAACAATAAATTTTTGTTAGCTACAGCATATCTATAAAAAGAAAGAAGGAAAAAAATGAATTGGGTTGCCTCCCAACAAGCACCTTTCTTTTAACGTCTTTGGCTAGTCGTAATGCACTCTCAATCCTTGTACTCTGGACACCCCAATTCAATTTCAACAATATGCACTAGGAAACCTTCATAAAAAGGTTTCAATCGATGTCCATTCACTTTAAACACTTTTCTAGAATCAAAGCTTGATTCAGTAATTGTAACCCGAAAGCTTTTTCGTCTACTTGATCAAACGATAATTTGCAAAACAAATCTTGGAAGGGTTCTCCAGGAGAGATGCTTCAATATTTTATTCAGATTTTTTATATTAATTCTCTTTATTGAAAAATCTCCCCCTTACCTAACAACACAACTGAGCGTATATACCTTATCTTCGAGATCCGTGGGCTACAGTTGTAATTGTTGGCCACGTGTTGTCATGGTTTTCCACAAATATCGCATGTCATTATTTGTTGGTCGATAGGCTTGGACTAACCAAGTTTCCACATTACCAATGTGGTCCGAGATCCCACAAAGTAGGTGTACGTTCTATGTATTTTGCCTCAAGCCTAAAGGCTATGGTCTAGCAAATGCACCAATTCTCGCAGTATGGATGTATGGTATGTCGAGATCAAGGTTATAACGTAGAGATCTTGCATGTGTAGAGATCAGCATGTAAGTTCAGCGCAAGGTGTGGGAACTCGAATGTAGTGATTCTTTAGTGTAGTTTAGAATGTAGAGGTCCTATATATGTACATCAATAGGTGTGGGGAAATTTGATAAAATGATTAATATGAATAATTTTTGTAAATAATTTTTGCTTATATTGATTCAATATTGCACTAATTGATTGATTTTAATTGTATTTTGTATTAGGTGCATTAAGGGGACTTTGAAACTATTGGTATTTAAAGAGCAATTTTGCATTATGAAGGAGAAAAATAGTACATCACTTTGTATAAAACGTGGGTGCATCTGCTAAAGTTGAATGGAAGTTGAAAAATTAGTAGATAAATGTGGCGGATGCTATTGAAAGTGATCTACTGCTCCATGATGGAAATTAGCATAAAATTTAGGAAAATACTCTAAAAACTATATTGTTGTTATTGTTATTATTATTCAATAATACTGGATAGCCACATTCTTATATGGAGGGGTTAGGATTTGAATTTTGATGAAGTACCCACTCAATTTCTCAACATACAACATGAAAATTTTGAAAGTGTCACAAGCTTTAAATTTATTTTTCAAAAAATACACCCATTTTTTCCTTCTAAAGTCATCAATGAATGTGATAAAATATTTATTATCACCAATAGAGGGAAGTTTAATAGTGCACAGGTCTGAATGGAACTGCTGTGAGTATTTTGCTCTTCAAGTCTTTGTTCTAAGAAATAGGTTGTTATCTCCATCCAATAACTTAATTCAGTAATTGTACTCCAATTTCTTTTAGGAAATAGGTTGTTATATCCATCCGATAACTTGATTCAGTAATTGTAACCCAAAAGCATTTTGTCTCCTTGATCAAACGATGATTTGCAAAACAAAACTTAGAATGGTTCTCCAAGAGAGATGCTTCACTACTTAAGTAAGAGTTTTGATCTTAATTCTCTCTATTGAAAAATCTCCCCCTTACCTGACAGCCCAACTGAGCATATCTATCTTATCTTCGAGATCCATGGGCTACGGATGTAATTGTTAGTCACACGTTGTCACGGTTTTCCACAAATATTGCATGTCGTTATCTGTTCGTAGATAGGCTTGGACTAGAGCTGTTCCCACATCACCAATGTGGTCCGAGATCCCACAAAGTTTGCGTAGGTTCCATGTATTATGTCCCAAGCCTAAAAGCTGATGTCTAACAAATGCACCAATTCCCACGGTCTGGATTTATGACATATCGATCAAGGTTATAACTTAGAGATCCAGCATGTGTATAGATCAGCATGTAAGTCTAGTGTATGGTGTGGGAACTCGAATGTAGAGATCCATCAGTCTAGTTTAGAATGTAGAGATCCTATATGTATAGATATCAAAAGGTGTGGGGAAATTTGATAAAATGATTAATATGCATAATTTTTGTAAATATTTTTTGCTTCTATTGATTCAATATTGCACTGATTAATTGATTTTAGCTGTATTTTGTATTAGGTGCATTAAGGGTACTTTGAAACTACTAGTATTTAAAGAGTAATTTTGCATTATGAAGGGGAAAAATAGTACATCACTTTGTATAAAATGTGGGTGTGTCTGCTAAAGTTGCATGAAGGTTGAAAAACTAGTAGATAAATGTGGTAGAGGCTATTAAAAGTGGTCTACTACTCCATGATGGAAATTAGACATAAAATTTAGGAAAATACACTAAAAACTATATTTTTGTTATTTTTTTTTAATAATAATGGATAGCCACATTCTTATAGGGAGGGGTTAGGATTTGAATTTTGATGAAGTACCCACTAAATTTCTCAACATACACCGTGAAAATTTTGAAAGTGTCACAAGCTTTAAATTTATTTTTTAAAAAACACACCCATTTTTTCCTACTAAAGTCATCAATGAATGTGATAAAAATATTTATTGTCACCAATAGAGTGAAGTTTAATGGTGCACATATCTGAATGGAACTACAGTGAGTATTTTGCTCTTTAAGTCTTTCTTTTAAGAAATAGGTTGTTATGTCCATCCAATAACTTGATTCAGTAATTGTAACCCGAACGCTTTTCGTTTCCTTGATCAAACGATAATTTGCAAAACAAATCTCGGAATGGTTGTCCAGGAGAGATGCTACGCTACTTAAGTCAGAGTTTTGATCTTAATTCTTTTTATTGAAAAATGTCCCCTTTACTTGACAGCTGAACTAAGCGTATATACCTTATCTCCTAGATCCTTGGGCTACGGTTGTAACTACTGGTCACACGTTGTCATGGTTTTTCACAAATATCGTATGTCATTATCTGTTCGTAGATAGGCTTGGACTAGCCGAGTTCCCACATCACCAATGTGGTTCAAGATCCCACATAGTTGGCATAGGTGATATGAATTCAACAAGCATTGAAGAGACTTCAACCCAAGAATGATGACAATAGCAAGGTCTCGAGAACAAGCTTGATCCACTTCAAGGTCTTGATGGACCGATGTCAAGGGCTAGGACAAAGAAAAAGAAGCAAGGCTTGTATGGACTCATCCGAACGGCCCACAAGGATGGGGAGAAGCCCAAGATTGTCGAGGCCACGTTTATTAATGTACGATATGTAATTGGGTCTTGTTAATGGGTTTGGCTTTACTACTATTTTCCTTAGAACTACTTAGGATCATTGGGTTTAGTTTTAATTATATGGTAAATTGAGTCATGTAGCCCAAAGAGTCATGTAGCCCATTTGGCCTTAAAAGAAACCCCAGCTTGTGCAACCCTAATTTGTAAACCCTAGCTTGTGTCCATATAGTGGCCGTCGGCCATCTTGAAGGGCAGATTTGATGAAATGAAAATTTGGTTCTTGACATTACAAGCTAGAGGGAATAGCTCTCTAGTTTCTGTAATTCTTTGCAAATTACACAAATTCGAATTTGTGTGTTTGTTGTTCTTGATTTCTAGATTTGTTCCCTAGGAAATTGATTCCATCCTTCAATTGATTCCAAGGTTTCTTGATACGGGTTATCAAGGGGTTGAGGACCTATTCCATCTTCAAGGAACATACCAACTCCAAGGAAGAATTTTGGTTGGGTAGATCCAAGGAATTTCACGCCATTGGTATCGTGAGCGATCTTGGTTCCCAAGTCGCTCATATCTTTCTTTACCGTACAAAAAAAAAATCATCATCATTGGTATGTTCTTTAAATCCTCAATCTTTTTGTTGTTGTGAATATGATCATCATAGGTATGTTCTTGTATTGATGAAGCAAATTCTGTTTTGTATTGATGTGTTGGTTTGCTTCCAAAATATTAGACAAAACCGTACCTTTGCTTTCTTGATGAATCCATACCTTGCGGCTGAAATTGTTGTTTATGCCTTACTGAAATAAAAAAAAAATTGCTGTGCTGATCCAATTGTTGTTTATACCTTGCTGAAATTGAAGAAAAAAAAAAGGATAGATAAAAAAAAAAAAAAAGGAGAAGAAGAAATTGCTGGGCAAAAATCGAGTTCCTTGTTGGAACTTGAGTAGAAAACTTGAGGCGGACAGTAGGTGGTCTTAGCGTTATTTTTTGACCCCCAAAGTCCCAACGGACCGCCTTCGGCCGTCTGCTTGTAGATCTCTCCGAGAGCTTCGATTTGAGTACTTACGGAGCAAAATCCGACATCGGAGTAGAAAGTTATGACCTTTTGAAGTTACCATGCCAAAAATCCTTTTCTGATTTCGGAAAGACAGATTTTTTCCTTTCAAGCCTCTCAAATTCAGATTGTACTTTGCATTGTTTCCAGTTTGTGATTAGCCTTTTACTTATCCAAATACATCCCTTATACATCCCTTATACCATATTTTGAACGCAAAAATGTTCTTGACCAATTCGAATTTGGAAGAGTGAAACCGCAATACAAGCTACTTTGTCCAAATTTCCTTTCTTCAAGTGTCTTGAATTGTGATCTGAAAATTCTGAAATTATTGTGATCCAAAATTCTGAACTTTTGGGTGTTTCACTGATTTTTCGTGTAGATTCTGATTTTGCAATCAGTTTGTTCAATTCCTTACCAAAAATTCGAATTCTTGTGTTTTTGGTCTGCTTTTCATTGATTCCTTAGATTCATTCCAATCTCATTGTCCACTTGCATTACTTTGTTGTAAATTCCTTGTGTAATATTGTTTGAGTAAGAATAGAAACGGAAGAGCAAATTGAGTGGTGTGAATCCATCCCTTCACTTATATAAGCCCGAGAGTACTCAAACACTTGGTGAGTGAATTTGGGGAATTTGGGAAGGGAAGTGAGGACTTATAAACTGTTTTATTTTCTTTGCTAACCTTTGCAGCTATAATGGAGAGGCAACCGCCACCACCACCGGGTTCTAAGGAATCCTATGAGGAGATGTTAGCAAAATTTTACACTTTGGTTTCTTGTTTGCAACAGACATCAAGGAGCTCAAAGTCGAGAGAGCCGAATCCTCTCGATCTACAAAGACCACATATGGCAATGATAACGATGATGAAGCCTTCGAGGCATTTCAGTGAAGTCAATACTGCATACTCTAGAATTGATTCCAATTTAGGATGTATTAAAATGAAAATTCCTCAATTCTTTGATAAGCAAGATCCTGAAGCTTTCTTTGAATGGTCTGATAAAATTGAAAGTATTTTTACAGTGCACAACTATTCGGAGGAAAAGAAGGTCAAGCTAGCTGTGGTTGAGTTCTTTGGTTATGCCAGAATCGTGGACTAAAATTCGGCAGAAAGGAGGCATGATGAAGAAGGGCACATTCGTACTTGGGATGAATTAAAGAAGCTCATGAAAAGCGATTAGTTTCCACACCAATACTACAGGAGATGTTCAACAAATTACAAAAGATCACCCAAGGAAATAGGTGTGGAGGATTATTACCAAGAGTTGGAGACTACGATGCTTCGAGTCAACATTCAAGAAGACAGTGAAGCTACTATGGCTCGATTTCTAGGAGGACTAAGGAAGGATATTGCCCACATTGTTGAGATGCAGGAGTATGAAGATCTCAATGAAATGTATCACAAGGCAATGAAGGCTGAGAGGCAGCTTAAGGAGAGGAGTACCCGAACCTTTTCAACCCCAGAATCCAAACACTTTGAAGTCTACATGGCCTAAGAAGGATTTAAGCACCGATTTCAAAAGGCTGCAACTCCTAGTACCTCAAAACTACTCCAACCGTGGTATCAAACACTCACAGGTCTGGTGACGTGAGAAAACCTACCTGGGAGGTTACGTGCTTCAAGTTCCAAGGCAAGGGACACTATGCACGAGAGGGCCCTAATGCTCGAATTATGGCTGTCAGAGCTGATGGCATGATCGTAAGTGAGAGTGAACATGAAAGTGACCATGATAATATGCCACTCTTGTAGAAAATGGTGAATCGATGAAGATGTTTTTGGCCCCGATGAAGGACCATCTTTGGTGATTATGAGATCTTTAAATGTTCATATTAAAGAGGAGGGCGATGTTCAACGCGAATATCTTCCACACTAAATGCACCATCAATGAGAAGGTATGTATACTTGTTATTGACAGTGGCAGTTGTACTAACATTGCTTCAACCTTGCTTGTAGATAAACTGAGATTGCCCACACGTCGGCATCCAAATCCATACCGATTGCAATGGTTCAATGAGACTGGAGAAGTGAGAGTCACAAAACAGGTCTTAGTGAATTTTTCAGTCAACAAATACAAAGATGAAGCCTTGTGTGATGTGGCTCCTATGCAAGTGGTCACCTATTGCTTGGTAGACCTTGGCAATTGTGAGGATGCTTCCCATGATGGGCCAGTAATAGGTACACTTTCTTTGTTCATGGTAGAAAAACTACTTTCTGCCTTTGTCGCCTACTCAAGTTTTTGAATCTCAATTGCATTTAAAGGGCGAATTTGAACAAATGATGAAATTGAATTCTGCACTACCCGTGAGAAAAGAAGGAAAATTTGAGAATTCTACGCCTAAGAAAATTGAGTTAAATGAAGTAGAACATATTGAGAGGAAGAAAGTGAGTCAAGTAAATAAGAAGCAACCGAATTTTTATGCAAATGTGCGACATGTTGATAGTTGTCCATACTAATCGTGTGTTGTTTCTTCTTGTTTGTTGTGAATCTAATGTTCTATTTAGTGCTGACTTGCCATCCAACCTACCGGTTGAGATTTCTAACATATTGCAGGAATTCCAAGATGTATTTCCTGACGAGTTGCCCGCCGGATTGCCACCCAAAAGGGGAATTGAACATCTAATTGATTTCATCTTGGGCACAACGTACCAAATCGACCGATATCGGTCCAACCGAAGAGACCAAAGAGCTACAACGGCAAGTTGAAGATCTTTTAGTTCGTGGTCGTAAGAGAATCTTTGAGTCCATGTGCGCTCTGTCATTCTTGTGCCTAAGAAAAGCGGTGAATGGCGTATGTGTCCTGATTGTCGTGCTGTTAATAAAATCACCATTAAGTATAGGCACCCAATTCCACGTTTAGATGATATGTTGGATGAGTTACATGGTTCAAAGGTGTACACCAAAATTGACTTAAAATCTGGATACCACCAAATTCGAATTAGAGAGGGTGATGAATGGAAGATGACTTTTAAGACCAAGTTCAGTTTGTATGAGTGGCTTGTTATGCCTTTTGGTTTGACAAATGCTCCTAGTACCTTTATGCGTCTTATGAATCATGTCCTGCGTTCTTTTATCAATAAATTTGTTGTGGTATACTTTGATGACATATTGGTGTATAGCAAAGACATTAATGAGCATGCTGAACATTTGAAACTTGTTTTGATGACTTTGCGGAAAGAAAAACTTTTGCTAATTTAGCTAAGTGCTCATTCTGTAGAAGAAGTTGTTTTTCTTGGTTTTGTTGTTAGTGCACAGGAATTAAAGTTGATGAGCAAAAGTGGAGGCCATTCGGTCTTGGCCAATTCCTACTGTTCGAAGTTTTCACGGCCTTACAAGCTTCTATAGGAGGTTTGTGAAGGATTTTTCCACAAAGGCCGCACCCCTGAATGAGTTAGTTAAGAAAGATGTAAAATTTGAATGGGGTGAAAAGCAAGAGGCGTTTGATTTACTTAAGCATGAGTTAACACATTCACCTGTTTTAGCATTACCTAACTTTGATCTAATGTTTGAAATTGAGTGTGATGCTTCAGGGATAGGTATTGGAGCAGTGCTTCAACAAGAGGGACGCCCGATTGCACTTTAGTGAGAAGCTAAGTGGGCGACCTTGAACTATCCTACATATGATAAAGAGATGTATGCGGTGGTAAGAGCTCTAGAGACTTGGCAGCATTATCTTTATCCCAAGGAGTTCATCATCCATACCGATCATGAATCCCTCAAGCACTTGAAGGGACAAGTTAACTTAGGTAAGCGTCATGCTAAGTGGGTTTCTTTTATTGACACTTTTCCCTATGTTATCAAATATAAGAAAGGCAAAGACAATGTTGTTGCTGATGCCTTGTCTAGAAGGTTTGCACTTCTTACTACTTTAGGCACTAAGATTTTGGGTTTTGAATTGTTGAAGGAATTATATGCAACCGATCCTGAGTTTTCTAGTGTCTATTTTGCTTGTGAACACGGTGCTTTCAACAAGTTTTTCCGATTTGAAGGTTTCTTGTTCAAAGAAAACAGGTTGTGTGTTCCGAGGAGTTCCATACGTGAACTGTTGGTTCGCGAAGCTCATAAATGCGGTTTAATGGGACACTTTGGTGTCTTAAAGACTTACGAGATTCTGCGTGAGCATTTTATTGGCCCAAGATGAAAGTAGAAGTTGAAAGAATTTGTGCTAATTATGCGTTGCTTGCAGCAAGCTAAGTCTGATCAAGCCACACGGATTGTATCATCCATTACGGTTCCGACTTCACCTTGGGCGGAAATTTCCATGGATTTTATCCTTGGACTTCCAAGAGTCAGCGGTAATGACTCCATTTTGTGGTTGTTGATCGGTTTTCTAAGATGTCGCATTTCATACCTTGCGTGAAATCGATGACGCAAAGCATGTCGATTTGTTCCTTAAGGAAATAGTTCGACTACATGGAATACCGAGAAGTATTGTCACCGATCGTGATGTAAAGTTCCTTAGTTATTTTTGGAAAACTTTATGGGGTAAGTTAGGAACTAAATTGTTGTTTTCTACCACGAGTCATCCGCAAACGGATGGCCAAACCGAGGTAACTAATCGCACTTTGGGACTTTACTTGGGCCATTGTGCAAAAGAATCTTAAAAATTGGGAGGAATGTTTACCTATTTGTGAGTTTGCTTACAATAGAACTCTTCACACCGCTACTAACCATTCTCCTTTGAAGTTGTATATGGCTTTAATCCTTTGACACCTTTAGATCTTTCTCCTTTGCCAATCAAGGAATTTAATTTAGATGGCAAGCGCAAAGTGACTTTGTCCAAGTTACATGAGCGAGTTTTGAATATTGAGAAGAGGAATGGATCATATGCTCGAAATGCAAACAAGGGTCGCAAGAAAGTCACTTTTGTACCAGGAGATTGGGTGTGGGTTCATATGCCCAAGGAAAGGTTTCCAGTACAAAGATCGACAAAATTGCATCCACGTGGAGATGGACCTTTCCAAGTTGTCGCGAAAATCAATGACAACGCTTACAAGATCGACCTTCCTGGTAAGTACAATGTAAGTACTACATTCAATGTTGCTGATTTGTCTTCTTTTGACATTACAGATTATGATGATCTGGATTCGAGGACGAATCCTCTCGAAGAAGGGGGGACTGATATGAATTCAACAAGCATTGAAGAGACTTCGAACCCGAAGAATGATGACAATAGCAAGGTCTCGAGAACAAGCTTCGATCCACTTCAAGGTCTTGATGGACCGATGACAAGGGCTAGAACAAAGAAAATGAAGGAAGCCTTGAATGGACTCATTCAAACGGCCCAAAAGGATGGGGAGAAGACCAAGATTGACAAGGCCATGTTTATTAATGTACTAAGTGTAATTGGGTCTTGTTAATGGGTTTGGCTTTACTACTATTTTCCTTAGAACTACTTAGGATCATTGGGTTTAGTTTTAATTATATGGTAAATTGAGTCATGTAGCCCAAAGAGTCATGTAGCCCATTTGGCCCTAAAAGAAACCCTAGCTTGTGCAACCCTAATTTGTAAACCCTAGCTTGTGTCCATATAGTGGCCGTCGGCCATCTTGAAGGGCAGATTTGATGAAATGAAAATTTGGTTCTTGACATTATAAGCTTGAGAGAATTGCTCTCTAGTTTACGTAATTACACAAATTCGAATTTGTGTGTTTGTTGTTCTTGATTTCCTAGATTTGTTCCCTAGGAAATTGGATTCCATCCTTCAATTGATTCCAAGGTTTCTTGATACGGGTTATCAAGGGGTTGAGGACCTATTCCATCTTCAAGGAACATACCAACTCCAAGGAAGAATTTTCTTGGGTAGATCCAAGGGAATTTCACGCCAATAGGTTCCATGTATTACCCCAAGCCTAAAAGCTGAGGCCTAACAAATGCACCAATTCCCGCGGTCTAGATGTATAACATGTCGAGATCAAGGTTATAACGTAGAGATCCTGCATATGTAGAGATCAACATGTAAGTCTAGCGTAGGGTGCGAGAACTCGAATGTAGAGATCCATCAGTCTAGTTTAGAATGTAGATATCCTATATGTATATATATATATATATATATGACATGTGGTCTGAGATCCCACATAGTTGGCGTAGGTTCCATGTATTCTACCCCAAGCCTAAAAGCTGAGGCCTAACAAATGCACCAATTCCCGCGGTCTAGATGTATAACATGTCGAGATCAAGGTTATAACGTAGAGATCCTGCATATGTAGAGATCAACATGTAAGTCTAGCGTAGGGTGCGAGAACTTGAATGTAGAGATCCATCAATCTAGTTTAGAATGTAGAGATCCTATATATATATATATATCAATAAGTGTGGGGAAATTTGATAAAATGATTAATATGCATAATTTTTGTAAATATTTTTTGCTTATATTGATTCAATATTGCACTAATTGATTGATTTTAACTGTATTTTGTATTAGGTGCATTAAGGGGACTTTGAAACTGTTGGTATTTAAAGAGCAATTTTGCATTATGAGGGAGAAAAATGGTACATCACTTTGTGTTAAGTGTCTGTGCATCTGCTGAAGTTGAATGGAAGTTGAAAAACTAGTAGATAAATGTGGCGTATGCTATTAAAAGTGATCTACTGCTCCATGATGGAAAGTAGACATAAAATTTAGGAAAATACTCTAAAAACTATACTGTTGTTATTGTTATTGTTATTTAATAATAATGGATAGCCACATTCTTATAGGGAGGGGTTTGGATTTGAATTTTGATGAAGTACCCACCCAATTTCTCAACAGACACCTTGAAAATTTTGAAAGTGTCATATGCTTTAAATTTATTTTTCAAAAAATACACCCATTTTTCCTTACTTAAGTTATCAATGAATGTGATAAAATATTTATTGTCACCAATAGAGGGAACTTTAATAGTGCACAGGTCTGAATGCAACTGTAGTGAGTATTTTGCTCTGCAAGTCTTTCTTTTAAGATGACCATAGGACAAGGAGAGATATTAAGATCTGGAAATGGAATAAATGAAAAAGAAACGAAAAAGAAAAACAGACTAAGACAAAAAGAATACTGTTTTTCCAACTTTTTCTTAAAGAAACATCATGTATGAGATAATAATTTAGAGTTAACATTTTCATGATAGACAAAAGAAATTTTAATACATAATTCAAATATGTTCGAGGTAATACAAATGGCACGTGTACTAGGTGGAAAATGGGACTTTTGGTCCAAAGTCATTACGCCATAATTATTTGTGAGGCATTAGCTGTACTACATTGTTATATTATATTTATCATCAACAAATGAAAAGTATTTGTGCATGATTATACTTTCTTGGTAGAAAATATCATGATCAATATCTTAAATATCTTATTAGCTCCGGTTTTACATTACCTATGTTACAAATTGGAAAATTCAATTCATGCAAATTGCCAGTAGGGATTTTTATATACATTATCAATGCTAGTAATCTAAGAACCAATGGTCAACAAGAATTTGATAATTTTGTTGGCAGTCAATTCCCCTACTAAGAGTTGGTTATAGTTCATAGAAAGTATAACCTTATTATAATATATACACGACTTCTATATATATATTAGTTATGTTATATCTGATTTAAAATTTGGTTTCTCAAATTTCACGATTTTATAAATAAAATGAACCATTCTACCCATATTAGACTTAGACAAATATGTCTTCAAATTAATTTGATGCTATAAAAATTTATAACCTCGTTTTACTTGTAAATAGATTGTTTTCTTAGCAGCTACTTAAGTTATATTTTGTGCATATATTTATAATGAAATGATTTGTCTATTCTACTCTTCCTACGCAATATTTATAATGAAATGCTACTTTATAATTTTCTCAATTTTTTCATAATTTCTTCCACCAATACTACTGTTATCATTCTGTCAAATTCAAATAATATTCAGCCCCTACACAATATTGCACACTTGTTACCAATCAAAAGATTTGCAAGTGATTATTTATCATGGTAGGCTCAACTTATGCCTCTCATTTTCAATTATGACCTAGCAGGTCATGTGCATGGCTTTACTGTCCCTCGACCTCAGTTTCTTGATGACAGTCAGCTGAATCATGAGTATTCCTCATGGTCCTGAAAGGATCAATTAGTGTTGAGTTAGAATTATTGGATCCATATTTGAAAATTTTGTTCCCCAACTTGAGAGGATGACCAGTGCTCACTTAGCTTAGCAAAAATTAGCCAATACTTATACTTCTTGTTCAAAAGCTCAGGCTCATAGCATTAAGTCCTAGTTTTTTAAATTGTTGAAGGAAGCTTCTGAACTAATTTCACAGTAAACTCAACATGCAAAAGACCTATCTGATCAATTGGCTACCTTGGATTACCTGGGTAGTAAAGATGGTTTAATTCAGATTACAGTCAATAGTTTAGGATCCTCATATTCTCCTTTTATTTACTCACTATGAAATTGATATGATGGCATATCTTTTGATGATCTTATTGCAATTCTCCTAAGTGAAGAAGAAGAAGATTTGGCTACAAAAAACAATTTGAAAGAGACAATTCAACTAATTGCACATCTTGAAACTCAAAATGCTTATTCCCCTTGCTCCTAAAATTCATCTCATGGAAGAGGTGAAGGGAATCAACGTGGAAAAGGATGAAGTGGGTGGCCGAGAAAAACCATCTACTTTTGGACAATTTTTAGATGCAAATTTTTCAAATTACAGACCTGATATGTAGACTTCTCAATGTCATAATTGTTATGGTTTCTGTCATTATGGGAGACAGTGTCCCTTCTAGAGATTTAATTCATATAACCTCTAACAATCTTTTCAATTTTCATAACTAGTCACAATCTAGCTACCTCAACTTCCACACCGTATAATAACAAATTAATAATGAGTTCCTAACACTGGCGCAAGACATCATTTAACACTTGCTCTTGAGTACTTATTTTTGCTCTCTGTGTATCATGGTCCTGATGAGGTCACAATTGGGAATGGTAAATCTCTTTCAATTTCTAATATTGGCTCTTTTATATGTTATTCTAAAATTTTGTTTCTATTGAAATTTTTTTTAATCATTTTGAAATCAAGGACATCTACACAAGAGAGTTGCTCCATATAGGATCAAATGATTGTAGTTTTATTCTATGCTTTTTGATCCAATCAAACAGTCTACAAATTGTCCTCAAGCTATAATGGTATATAGTCTTTCTCATTGGCATTGTGTTAGTGAGCATGCCAATATGAAAGCAGTTCTTCAGACTATGCAAAATTCTAAAATTTCCTTTATTAGTAGTAAAAATTGTCTACTTATAATGTTACTAAGATTATAAGTTACCATTTCCCTCATATGATTTTCATGCCTCCAAACCATTAGAGCTCATATGCTCAGATATTTAGTGATTATTCCCAGTTCTTTCCGATGATGGGAGTCATTACTATATTCTTTTCTACAATCATTATAGCAAATATAGTTCAATTTGTTTTTTGGACTATAAATTTGAAGTTCTTTGTGTGTTTGTCAAGTTTAGACATTTGGTTTGATACAACAGTGTATACAATTAATAGATTACTGACTTCTCATCTCAATTTGGAACTACCTCTTACCAAATTGTTTCACAAAAATTCAAATTAATAAAATATGTATGTTTTTAGGTGCTTATGCTATCCTTGGCTTCAACCATAATCACAAAATAAATTGTCTCTCCAATCCAAAAAATGTGTCTTCATGGGTTATAGCAAAATTCATAAAGGCTTAAACTGCCTTGACTAACTTTCTTAAAATTTGTCATCTCCATGTTATTTTCTATAACCGCAAGTTTCCTTTTCTCTCTCAAGATTTGTTGCCAAAAATGACAAGGACTCCTCCCCTATCATAATTTTTTTTCCATCCACAATCCAACCCAATTCTCCCATATCTTCACCGGTTACCAACAACTCCCACATAACACAACCTTATCTACCATCAATTCCTACTTCACCAACAACCCATAATCCATTTTCACCTCAACCCCAATCCTAAACCGAATCTTCACCTCCGCCCTCTCCAAAATCACCAGGTTTACCTCTTGTTGTTAACTTATCCAATTACCCAAATCAACATAACAACTTCAACCCAAACCCAAATCAAAACTGCGCCCATCACAAGATTAGTAGATCACAAACTGGCTCCTTAAAACCAGAGTTTTTAGTCCAAAAATACAAGAAATCAAAAAAACTTGTGTCAACGAAACTATTAAATCAACTCAAGGGTGTCATGCAATGGCAGAAGAATACAATGCAATGTAGTGATCATACTTTTTTACCTTATATAATAAATGAGATTAATAAGCATATATGGACAACAATTTATGAATGCATGTTATTTATAAATGATACAGTTTTAATTGATGAGATGAGATAATGAGTAAATAATAAATACGAATATTGGAGAGGAAAAAATATTTTAGGCATCTTAAAGTGTTGGATTATACCTTGTTTCCAAATTGGAATGGGATTAGATAATTTTATCTAATATTCTAATTTGGTGTTTTTCATAATTCAATTAGGATTTTGAACTTTTATATAATCCTACTGTGTTTTGTAACACTAATCCAAATGAGATTAGGATTGAATCTCTATCAGATTAGGATTGGGTTTCTACTTGGTGTCTATAAACATAAATGTAGTAGAGGTCTTTTTCATAGAGAAATTGAGAGAGAGATTTCAAAGAAAGCTTGAAGAGCTTTTGTGAGAGGTAGGGTGTTTCTAAAGGTTTGGGAAATCCTTGTAATCTCTGCGTTTGTTATTAATATCATCATCGTCTTTGTCATGGACATAGGCTTGAATTGGCGAGCCGAACCACGTTAACTTATATGTTTCGATTTATTCTTTGTTCTTACTTTTCTGCTCTTGAACAATCTTGGGAATAATCACAACAATCTGGTATCAGAGCTTGGGTTAGTTCAAGATGGCTACTGTCAAATATGACATTGAAAATTTTGATGGGAAGAATGACTTCGGATTGTGGAAGATGAAGATGTATGCTTCATTATGTAAAGAAGGTCTTTAGAGGGCATTAAAGGGTAAAGAACATTTACCTCAAACAATGACAGACCCTGAGGATGATGAATTCTTAGAGAAGGCATATGGCTCAATTGTTTTGACATTGGCGGATAATGTCTTGAGAGAAGTTGCTGGAAAAACAACACCTGCAGGACTTTGGTTAAAGTTTGAGAATCTCTACATGACAAAGTCTCTCACAAATCAGTTGTATTTGAAACAACGATTATACAACCTGAAGATGAAGGAAGGTACACTCATTGATACACATATAGATGTGTTCAATAAAGTTATTTTGGACTTGAATAATATTGATGTGAAAATAGAAGATGAAGATCAAGCCCTTATTCTTCTGTGTTCTTTACCAAAATCCTACGATCACTTGATTACCACTTTGTTGTATGGGCGTGACTCAATTTCCATGAAAGATGTAAAAGTATCGTTGAACTCTAATGAGTTACGGAAGTTAGTTACTGAACAAGGTGATCCAGTTAGCGCGGAAGGATTGGTTATTCGAGGTAGAGAGAATGAAAGAGGAAAAAGGGGTAAAAGAAGATCCTAATCAAAATCTAAATCCAAGAAAAATGACAAGTGCTATAACGGTGGACAAAAAGGACATTATAAAAGAGATTGTCCAGAAATCCAAGGGAAGAAGATAGTGAGCTCTACAAGAAATGTTGGAATTGCTGAAGGTGAGTCAGAAGGTGCAGATGTTCTCACTTCTACTGTTGGTTACTTGGGTTCAGAGTGGATTCTTGATTCAGGCTGCACTTTCCACATGAGTCCACGTAGGGACTGGTTTACTACTTATCAATCTATTAATGGTGGTAAAGTTCTCATGGGCAATAATATTGCTTGTGAAGTGGTTGGAATAAGTATAGTAAGAATTAAGATGCATGATGGTATGGTGAGGACTTTGACAGATGTCAGACATGTACCTAACTTGAAGAAAAATTTGATTTCTTTAGGAACACTTGATGCAATTGGCTATCACTACAAGGGTGGAGGTGGAGTTCTGAATATCTTTAGAGGTGCACTAATGGTCATGAAAGGAATTAGATAGTTTGGTATCTACATTTTACAAGGTAGCACGGTAATAGGCGCTCTAGCTATTTCCTCTTATAGTTCGAATAATAACATGGATACGACCAAATTGTGGCATATGCAATTAGGGCATATAAGCGAAAGAGGGATGTCTGAATTAAGCAAATGGCGTTTGATTAGTGGGCTGGTGATAGGGAAGTTGGATTTCTGTGAGCATTGCATACTTGGCAAGCAACACAAGGTAAAATTTAGTACTGGAATTCACCAAACGAAAGGTACTCTGGATTATATTCATTCTGATCTTTGGGGCCCTTCTCAAGTTCCTTCAAAGGGTGGTGTAAGATAAATGTTAACATTCATTGATGATTATTCAAGGAAGGTATGGGTGTATTTTCTTAAACACAAAGATGAAGTCTTTGTGGCGTTCAAGCATTGGAAGACCATGTTTGAAAAGTAGACTGGTAAGAAAATTAAGCGCTTTCGAACGGATAATGGCATGGAATTCTATAAAGAGGAATTCAATGAGTTCTACAAGGATGAGGGGATTGTGAGGCAATGCACAGTAACATTTACACCACAATAGAATGGAGTTGCAGAACGGATGAATAGAGCTAGTCTGGAAAAAGTTAGGTGCATGCTTTCTAATGCTTGATTAACCAAGAAATTTTGAGCTAAGACTGCAAACATAGCTTGTTACTTGGTAAATCGGTCTCTATCCATAGTAATTAATTGTCAGACTCCTGAAGAAAGATGGTCAGGTTCCCTGTAAATTACTTTGAATTGAGAGTATTTGGTTATCTTGCATATGCTCATGTTAAGGATGGTTAGCTTGAGCCAAGGGCAAAGAAGTTCATATTTCTAGGGTATACAGATGGAGTGAAGGGTTATCGATTGTGGTATTCTGATGACAAGTCATCCAAGTTTTTTATCAGCAGGGATGTTACCTTTGATGAGTCTGCTTTCTTAACAGAGAAAGAGGAGAAGACTGACATTGATAAAGACAAGAGCATTGAGAAGTAGGTGAAGTTTGAGGTTAAAACTTTTGAAAAAATTCCCCAAATAACTGCAGAAGAGCCCATTAAAAATGTGGTGGACACCATTGATATGGATGCACCACAAATACAACAACAAGAAGACTATTGTCTTGCTCGAGATAGAGAGAGAAGACAGATTAAACCACCAAAGAGATATGGATATGTAGACTTGGTGTCTTATGTACTAAGTGTGGCAGATGATGTTGAGACTTTAGAGCCTGCTACATACCAAGAGGCCATTACAAGTTCTGAATCGTCAAAATGGGTGGTTGCTATGAATGAAGAGATTGAATCTCTTCATAAGAACAAGACTTGGGAGCTAGTTGTACTGCCTAAAGAACAGAAAATTGTTGGGTCCAAGTGGGTTTTCAAGAAAAAAGAGGGAATCCAATGGGTTGAAGAAGCAAGGTTAAAAGCACGATTAGTTGCTAAGGGTTTTACACAGAGAGAAGGCATTAACTTTAATGAATTTTTTCTCCTGTCGTGAAACATACTTCTATTCCTGTGTTATTATCTATGGTTGTTCTATTTGATATGGAGTTAGAACAATTAGATGTCAAGACAGCTTTCTTACATGGAGAGTTGGATGAAAGAATCTATATGCGACAACCAGAGGGGTTCATAGTCTCTGGCAAGGAAGACTACGTTTGTTTGTTGAAGAAGTCATTATATGGCTTAAAACAATCACCTAGACAATGGTACAAGCGATTTGACACTTTCATGATTGGGAATGGATTTTCTAAAAAAAATTATGATAATTGTGTTTATCATAAAAAAAAACTCCCTAGTGGTTCTTTATTGTATTTGTTGTTGTACGTTGATGATATGTTGATTGCCTCCAAAGACATATTGGAAATCAACACTTTAAAATCTCAGTTAAGAGGTGAGTTTGAAATAAAAGATTTGGGTGCAGCGAAGAAGATTTTGGGAATGGAAATCACAAGAGATCAACATGCAGGGAAGTTATATCTATCACAGAAGAGTTATATCGAGAATGTTCTTCAGCAATTTGGAATGCAAAACTCCAAGGCAGTTGGTACACCTCTTGCTGGACACTTTAAACTTTCAACAAGTATGTCACCTAGTATTAAGGAGGAGGTGGAGCGTATGTCTCATGTTCCATATGCTTGTACAGTTGGCAGTCTCATGTATGCCATGATATGCATTAGACCAAATCTTTCATATGCAGTAAGTGTTGTTAGTAGATTCATGCATTGTCCTGGAAAAACTTACTGGGAAGCTGTGAAATGAATCTTAAGGTATCTCAAAGGAACTGCAGATATTGGCTTGGTATATGAACAAGATCGTAGACTTGGCGAACTTATTGGTTATGTGGATTCGAATTATGCAGGAGACTTGGACAAAATAAAATCTTTGACAGGTTATATTTTCACACTTTGCAGTTGTACTATCAGTTGGAAGGCTACGTTACAATCAATGTTGCTTTGTCCACAACTGAGGCAGAGTACATGGCTTTGGCTGAAAATGTGAAAGAAGCTATTTGGTTAAATGGTTTGGTTGGCGAAATGAGTATGGAGTTAAAGCAAAGCACTATCTATTGTGATAGTCAAAGTGCCATACACTTGACGAAGAACCAAATATACCATGAGAGGACCAAGCATATTGATGTTAGACATCATTTTGTTTGAGAAATTTTGTCTCAAGGGTTAATCTCTGTAAAAAAGATTGGGACCACAAATAATTCGGCAGATATGATGACTAAGTCCATTACATCGAAAAAGTTCAAGCATTGTTTGGATTTGGTCAATGTGTGCAGTTTGAGATAGGAATGTTTCGGATGGGCGAAGACGTCATGATGGGAAACAAGTCAAGGTGGAGATTTGTTGGATTATGCCTTGTTTCCAAATTGGAATGGGATTAGATAATTTTATCTAATATTCTAATTTGGTATTTTTCATAATTCAATTAGGATTTTGAACTTTTATATAATCCTACTGTGTTTTGTAACACTAATTTAAATGAGATTAGGATTGAATCTCTATCATATTAGGATTGGGTCTCTACTTGGTGTCTATAAATATAGGTGTAGTAGATTTCTTTTTCATAGAAAAATTTAGAGAGATTTCAAAGAAAGCTTGAAGAGCTTTGTGAGAGGTGGGGTGTTTCTAAGGGTTTGGGAAATCCTTGTAATCTCTGCGTTTGTTATTAATATCATCATCGTCTTTGTCGTGAACGTAAGCTTGAATTGCCTAGCCGAACCACATTAACTTGTGTGTCTCGATTTATTTTTTGTTCTTACTTTTTTGCTCTTGAACAATCTTGGGAATAATCACAAAATAAAGGCTGTAATCAAAGAGAATCTTCCTATGCATCCTCCGACTCCATTTCTAGCTCCTCGAGAATCAAGCAAGGATGTCAAAATGATGGGGTATGACATTACAGCTGGCACTCAAGTTTTGATCAATACTTGGGTAATCGGAATAGACCCATCCTTGTGGGAAGATGCAGATGAATTTCAACCTAAGAGGTTCTTAAATAGTTCAATTGATGTTAAAGGGCAACATTTTTAGTTGATCCCATTTGGCTCTGGAATAAGGATTTGCCCTGGTACTGGATTTGACTTAGTAACAGCTGAACTTGCTCTTTCAAATTTGATCCGTAAATTCAATTGAGCATTGGCTGTTGGAGCAAGACCTGAGAAACTGGATATGACTGAAGCTCATGATCTTGTGACCCCGAGGAAAATTCCTCTACTTCTTATTACGAGCCTACCTAATTAGACATGATTGAAGCTCCTGGTATTATGGCTGGAAGGAAAAACCCCTTGCTCCCTGTTGCAAGTCTACCTAAGTAGATATGTTTATAAATTTCTATATATAGTATTTCCCCTCAAATTTAGACTTCCGTTGAAGAAATTCTAGCTGAATTTCCGATCACAAAAATTGTCATGCAATTTCTAAGGTGAAATTGTCATGTGAAATGTGGGGTTTGTCCCAGTGGTAAGGGAAAGCCCGCTGAATGATAGCCCTTTTTGGTTCTTTAGGTGTGCATGGATGCAATGTGGTGCATGTTAGTGTATAACATGGGATATTTGATATATATAAAGTGAATCTACTTCAATTCTCTGGTGTGTGTACATTTTAGATATTGTTTTTTGTGTACTGTTGAATTTATCAGTTCCACAAATTTGAATAAAGTTCAGTCTTGCATTTAGTTCCAAGTATATCTAAAAGAATTGGATTTAGAAAATTAATATGACCCGTTATAAAATCAGTCAATATCACCAGATTGAATCAAATTAATAGGATATTTTTTAGTGTATTTTCGTGAATCAAATTGGCTCTAAATTATCATTAATTTCTATTGGATTTCTTTTCATAAAATCATGGACAAATCAAATACTTTTCTTATTATTATTATTATGTATTCATTTTTCCTTTTCCCAATTATGCATAGAATATATACAAAATTATAAAATATCAAGTTCACCTTTCAACCTTTCATGAACAATTGCAGCATTATTTTTTATATTTTTGTACCTTGTATTAGTTTTTTACTGATTGTTTCAAAATTTATGATTTCTTTTCAACGGTAAATATATATAAATTTTACCCCCAATTATTCTGTTGAGAGATAAATCCACCATTCCCTGAGGAGACAACCCGACTCCCGCTATACTACTTAAGGTTTGAGAGTTGGAATTATTTTTTGGTGGAGAAGTGGTGCCCTTTGTGATTTATTCTTTGAATTTTTTTCTTTAACTTTAATCTCCTTTCATTTGTATTGGTTTATCCCTCGTTCTTCTCGTACAAGCCAACTTCAGTACAACCCAAAGATTAAGAAGACTGCTAGGCAATTACGAAAGGAATCTAGAGAATGAGGTCATCAAGCATCTTCTCCAGGTTTAAAGTTAGCAACTAATTTGGCTAAGACCTAAATGATTCTGAGAATGAGACGATTGTACAAAAAGATCCAATGGATGTGCAAAGGACTTTGCGGGAGTTAGCAACTCTCGACGTGACACAACAGTCACTAGCCATCCAATATCCTAACCTTGAGATAGCATTTGAACTAAAATCTGAATTGATACACATACTTCGAACTTTTCGTGGCCTTGTAGGTGAGGACCCTCACAAACATCTGAAGGAATTTCACATGGTATACTCTACCATGAAGCCACAAGGGGTATCCAAAGAGCATATTAAGTTATGGGATTTTCTATTTTCTTTGGCGGACAAGACCAAAGATTGGTTATGCTATCAGCTCCATGGCTCAATCACCACATGGGATGACATGAAGTGACAATTTTTAGAGAAGTTTTTCCCTCCTTCGAGAGGTGCAAATATCAGAAAGGACATTTGTGGAATTGGTCAAACACATGGCAAAACTCTTTATGAGTATTGGGAGAGGTTTAAACAATTATGTGCGAGTTGTTCTGAGCACCAAATCCTTGAGTAGTTTCTTATACAAAATTTTTACGAGGGTCTTTCTATCATAAACCGGAATATGATTAATGCTGCAAGTGAAGGTGCTCTAGGGAACAAAACTCTTGCTGAAGCAAGAAATCTAATATCAAATATGGCAACAAATGCACAACAATTTGGGAATCGGCAAGATACTCTCCCAATGAGAGTAAACGAGGTGAGCACTTCTCGTTCTTATAGAAAACTTGAGCTTATTACCGCTCTTCTTGAAAAAATAGATTTTAGGCCAAAATCAATAAGTCAAAGCTTGTGGAATGTGTGCCGCTCATGAGCATTCAACCAATTCATGCCCAACTATTCAAGAATACAAAGTGAATTTGTGAATGTTGCTAGAGATTCACAGGACCACCTCAAAAGAAATATGATCATGATTCGAACACGTACAATAGTACTTATTTTTGCACTCTGTGTATCAAGGTCCTAAGAGGTCACAATTGGGAATGATAAATCTCTTTCAATTTCTAATATTAGCTCTTCTATATGCTATTCTAAAAATTGTTTATATTGAATATTTCTCTAATCATTTTGAAATCAAGGACATCCACACGAAAAAGTTGCTCTATATAGGGTCAAATGATTGTAGTTTTGTTCTATGCTTTTTGATCCAATCAAACAGTCAACAAATTCTTCTCAAGCTATAATGTTACATAGTCTTTCTCATTAGCATTCTGTTATTGGACATGCCAATATGAAAGCAGTTTTTCAAACTAAGAAAAATTCTTCGATTTCCTTTATTAGTAGTAAAAAATTGTCTACTTATAATGTTAGCAAGATTATAAGTAACCATTTCCCTCATCTGATTTTCATGTCTCCAAACCATTCGAACTCATATGCTTAGATATTTAGTGACTATTCTTATTATTTCTGATGATGGTAGTCGTTACTATATTCTTTCCTATGACCATTATAACAAACATAATTTGATTTGTTTTATGGAGTATAAATTTGAAGTTCTTAGTGTGTTTATCAAGTTTACACATTTGGTTGGAAATTTGTTTTGACAATAAAATAAAGGTTTTTTTTAGGTAGATTGGGGACATAAATTAAAAACTTTGTCCAAATATCTTCTTGACAATGGTTTTTCCATAACCTTGTTCCTATCACAATCATTAGATGAACCATCATCATTTTCTACCAAATCCTCAATTAGATCATTGATAGGATTTAATTTGTTACCATTTAATAGGAGCAAACCTATAATGTTAATGCTTTTATTTGTATGAAAATGGCTAATTTGAGGTGTTTTTGTACCAAGGAATGAAATTGATGGACTAAAGCGAAAAGATGGAATTTAATGAAGATTTTGACGAATTTTGGAGAAGGAATTTTGGAGCAAAAACAAAAGACTATTTTCAATAAACTGAGATCACGCCTTAAAGGATGAAGTCTTGGAGGTGAAACTCAAGAAGATGGACAACAGATGAATGCACGTGACCACGTCTTGAGTTGAGATAAAGGGCTAATAAGCAGAAATTTCAAGATTTGAATTTGTCTTTTGATTTCAACTTTTGTAATTCAAGTTAGAATGGATTGGAAGACATTTGTTAGAATTATATAGGATTAGATAGGATAGGATGGTTGGCTGGATAATAAGTTAGAAATCAAAAGTTTAAAGACTTAGGATTTGTTGGAGAGATTTTAGGAAGTCTTTGGGGAGGTTGTTAGAGAAAAAGTTTATAAATAGGAGGGCAAGTGAACTTGGAAGAGATAAGTTTTTACCTTCATTTTCTGCAGAAATTTTTCTTTCGTTTGTACTTTTCTTTCATTAGCATATAGTAATAAAGCCGGAACAAGAAGTACCAGGCGAAGACACGTGGACACAAATTTGCCCGCGCCTTGCGCGCCTACTCCTTGCCACGTTGACTGCGTTAGTATACGTGTCTGCACGTGTTCTCCATGTCACCAGCGAGCCTTGGAAACGCCTTGCAAACCCTACCATTTTCTTTCCATTTCCTTTCTTATCTCTCTTCCTCCTCCGCCGACTCTCTTCCTCCGGCGACTTTACCATTTTTTTTCCATTTCCTTTCTTATCTCTCTTCCTCCAGCGATTATTTTTTGCTAGAGTTCCTGTTTGACACTCTTTTTTGCTAGAGTTCCTTCGTATCTACCGGTGTCGGTTTCTTAATATGTTTTTAAAGGTTTTTTTTGCTTTTCTTTTCTTCTCTTACCTGAATGGATCTTCCCTTTTTCTGAGATCTCCGGCGGCCCTCATGAGATGTTCCATTAATTTTTGTCTTCCTTCGCATCTTATGGTACTTGTTTCTTAATAAGTTTTTAGTTTTTTTAGTTTTTATTTCTTATGTGACTGACGGATGTTCTCTTTGATTTGCGAGTTTTTGCTGTAGCGTCAGAATTCTGTTGTTTCTATTTTCATGTCATAAAAAAAATGTTTAAATTTTCCCAAAAACTTTATTTCACGAACTTGTTTTGATTTGTAGCTTTTGGTCCTCGTCCTGCGCAATTGGCGGTGAAAGCCTCGATCGGAGTCGGAGAAGAAGAAAGAACTATTTTATTTTTACTTTTAGTTTTCAGAAATTTTTTAGGGGCAAAGGAAACTAACTAGATTTGATCCAGGTATTGAACTGTCTTGTTTCGTTTCGTTTCTGTTAGCCGGAGATCCATCTTTCCCGTCGCAGCCATTCGTACTTTGGTAACCACGCAACAGTTTGCTTTTTTTTTCCGCCCTTCTGTTTCGCATCATCTCATTTCTTCTCTCTTTGGTAACCGAGATATCCGAATCTTTTGTTTGATCGAACTACTGACTCGGTAGCATCCTTGCTTAGGTCACGAGAATCACCTCACTTTATTTGAAAAGCTAAGTAATTTGATTGCTTTTGTTTTATTTTTGGCTCTAAAATGTCTTGTTTAACTCTTAATCGGTTGCTACACATCAAGTGTTTTATTTATTTATTACCTATATGTATGGGTATTGTCCAAAGTGTAAATATTTGATTCCTATTTGTCTTCCGAGGTGTAAACATTAACTCTCGTTTATTAGCCCACTTTCTTTCTAATCACTCTCATATCAAGTGTCGATTATTTTTGATAGCTTGTTCACGGCCATCTTTTACTTTTGTCCTTCTTATTTACGCCATTATATCATTACTTCTCTAGCAGTGTGTTTAGTAATTGCTTCAAACTCTTTCATTGTCTTTAGGTATGTTTTTGTTGCTCTTTTTCCTAACACTTTTTGTCCCTTTGTTCTCTGCATTCTTTTCTTTATTGGTATTAATCTTTTTGTTCATTCTTGCATTAAATGAAATATGAAATATAGGACCGTTCTTCCATTTTAGTTCTTGGTATTAATGCTTCTTGGTATTTATAAACCAAATTCATTGCTTCTTGCTTGTTCTTTCTGCATTCAATATTCGGTGTTTAATTGATGCCTTAAGCTTACAGTTTTAAATCTTCCAACTTGTTTTCCTTTTTCCTAAGTCGTTTTGAGACTTCCAACAACGTTTTCCTTTTAACTTGTTGTTTGTTAGAAATATATATATTTACTTGGTGTGATATAGGTTGTTAATGCGTGTGTGATGAAATGTGTTTAGTAGGCCAAATGTTCAGGTTGTTGGCTTGAGATTGTGGCATTCGAATTTTTCTGGTTGTTTATACAATGAATTAGGTTTATATGAACTTTTAGATAGAATGTATGAACCTTTACAAATAGAATGTCCTTGGGAGAAAAATATAGCCCCCTCATCTGTTTAAAAGGTTTTATATATATATATATATATATATAAAAGCCTTTCTACTGGCTTTGAACCTTTGGGTTATTTTTCTTTTTATACTCTTACTTTTCTTCAGTCTTCTAACAGGATGGAAAAATCAATCTTTTTTGGATTAGTTTCCTACTTACTTCATTGTTGTGTTGTTAGTTATTACCCCATGTTGTGATATATACTTCTTTTACGTATTGCAGTTGCTTGATGCATATGGTAATGTTTTTTTTTTTTTTATAGTTGTTTCTTACCTGTTTGTTAGTTGTCATTGGTTAGTAGGACCCTTACATAGTAAATACTATATATGTTTAGTCTTTGTATGGTTTACATTTTCATGAAAAAAGAATGATGTCTATGAATTTTGTTTTGTATAATCTCTGAGGTGCATTATTGTGCAGTATAGTGTTTCCTAAAATGGATAAATAGTACATGTGTTCTGGTTTTTCATTTACAAAAAAAGAAATAACAGTCTATCCCATGAATGGTTCTTATCTTTTTATGTTGAATGTGCATGTATAATGTCTTTGCAAGTTTGTGCTATTGACAATGACACAACTGTGAATAGCGCATAGGTTTTGCTTCGTCTTCCTTTTTACATGTTACAAATTGTGTGTTGCACTCTCGATTTGCTGTCGCAACAAATTTGTTCAAACTATTCTTTGTATGAATTCGCGACTTTACCTACTTTATGCATTTTTTTCCTTCTTCCAGATAAAAAAGACCCTTTCTGTCCAACAAGGTTGTACTATGAATCTGTTACCTTTTTTGCACTGTCCTGATATACACTACAACTGCTTAATGCATCTGTCCAACCAATCTGTTAGCTTTCTTTTGCATCCTTTCAAAAATGGATAAATTTTAGATGTAGCGTGGATATTTTCACTTCCTAAAACTATTTGATACATACAGCTTAGTTTCGGACCATTCTTTCTGCCCTTTAAAAGTTTGTGTCAAGGGAAAATAGCTGTCCTTTGTTATGTACAAGTTCAAAGGTATTACTCCACTGTGCATGCTTCTTTTGCCTATGTAATGCTTATGGAAGTTTGTGTTTAGTTGTTAGGTCGCTGTCACAATCTATACTTCATCCACTTAGTGTGTTTGTCGAATGCAAGTCTTGTTGTATATTGCAAATATGTTTACGCTCAGATTTGTCATTACGTGATTAAGAAAAATTACATTTTGATGTAGCATATAATTTTTATTAAAGTTCAAATCTTGTAATACATGTTCCTTGTTGTTTTATTAGTTTTTTTTTAAAAAACGAACTTTTTCCTTTACTTCTCTATTTCTTTAAATTGTCATTCTTAATGAATGTTTGGGCTCATTGATATAGTTGAGAGAAGCAATTTTTGTAATGCAAGTCTTGATTGTATATTGCAAATGTGTTTACGCTTCTGTATTTGTCATTTTGTAGTTAAAAAAATGGACATCTTTCAGTAGGATATCATTTTTTTCCATGATCTACTGTTGTAATGCATGTTTCTTTTTATTTTTTCAAAAAAACAAAACCTAACTCTTTTCTTTACTTCTATATTTGCATTGAATGAACTGGGATTCTCATTCGATGTTGGGAACTAATTGGATGATATAATTGCACTTTAAAAATGCGATTCTTTGTTGCTTTCTTTTTTTTTTGTCCAATTTGTTGCTGTATGTATTCTTTGCATTTTACTCATCATTTTTAAAATATAACAGTCGCCTTTATGAAATGAAGTAATAGCCATTACTATTTCCCTATTATGGCATTGTTTAGGACCAGTCTAAAGATTTAAATACAAGTTATGACACTGTTTATTGAATCTGTGTATCATATTACAGGCGGAGCATTTTGCACCAGACTCTTGTCTAGACTGCTTGTGTTTGTCATCTGAAAGTACGTTCCTTTACTACTCCTTTTTATATAAGACTAATGTTGCTTGTATGCTAAACAAATTTTACTATGATTATATCTTCAATTCCAATGATTTATTAGGTCTTTATACTCTTTTTTTTTCTGTTTGTTACATAACAACATTTATATTCTTGTTCTATTTAGCTATCTGTTGCCATTGTTTTTTGTGCTGTTTCTCATTTCGACTTGTGATATATACTTCTTTTACGTATTGCAGTTGCTTGATGCATATGGTGATGTTTTTTTTTTTTTATAGTTGTTTCTTACCTGTTTGTTAGTTGTCATTGGTTAGTAGGCGACTTACATAGTAAATACTATATATGTTTAGTATTGTATGGTTTCTGTTTTCATGAAAAAAGAATGATGTCTATGAATTTTGTTTTGTATAATCTCTGAGGTGCATTATTGTGCACTGTAGTGTTTCCTAAAATGGATAAATAGTACACGTGTTCTGGTTTTTCATTTACAAAAAAAAAAAAAAACAGTCTATCCCATGAATGGTTCTTATCTTTTTATGTTGAATGTGCATGTATAATGTCTTTGCAAGTTTGTGCTATTGACAATGACACAACTGTGAATAGCGCATAGGTTTTGCTTCGTCTTCCTTTTTACATGTTACAAATTGTGTGTTGCACTCTCGATTTGCTGTCGCAACAAATTTGTTCAAACTATTCTTTGTATGAATTCGCGACTTTACCTACTTTATGCATTTTCTTCCTTCTTCCAAATAAAAAAAACCCTTTCTGTCCAACAAGGTTGTGCTATGAATCTGTTACCTTTTTTGCACTGTCCTGATATACACTACAACTGCTTAATGCATCTGTCCAATCAATCTGTTAGCTTTCTTTTGCATCCTTTCAAAAATGGATAAATTTTAGATGTAGCGTGGATTTTTTCGCTTCCTAAAACTATTTAATACATACAGCTTAGTTTCGGACCATTCTTTCTGCCCTTTAAAAGTTTGTGTCAAAGGAAAATAGCTGTCCTTTGTTCTGTACAAGTTCAAAGGTATTACTCCACTGTGCATGCTCCTTTTGCCTATGTAATGCTTATGGAAGTTTGTATTTAGTTGTTAGGTCACTGTCACAATCTATACTTCATCGGCTTAGTGTGTTTGTCGAATGCAAGTGCTGATTGTATATTGCAAATATGTTTACGCTTCAGATTTGTCATTACAGAATTAAGAAAAATTACATTTCTTTGTAGGATATAATTTTTTTAATGTTCGCTCTTGTAATACATGTTCCTTGTTGTTGTTTTTTTAAAAACAAAGCGAACTTTTCCTTTACTTCTCTATTTCTTTGAATTGTCATTCTTAATGAATGTTTGGGTGATTCAGATATAGTTGAGAGAGCAATTTTTGTAATACAAGTGCTGATTGTATATTGCAAATGTGTTACGCTTCGTATTTGTTTTTGTAGTTAAAAATGGACATCTTTCAGTAGGGTATCATTTTTTCCCATGATCTCTTGTTGTAATGCATGTTTCTTTTTATTTTTTTAAAAAAACTAACTCTTTCCTTTACTTCTATATTTGCATTGAATGAATCGATTCTCATTCGATGTTGGGAACTAATTGGATGATATAGTTGCACTTTAAAAGTACGATTCTTATTGCTTTCTCTTTCTTTTTGTCCAATTTGTTGTTTGTATGTATTCTTTGCATTTTACTCATCATTTTTAAAATATACTTCCATAACCTTTATGAAATGAAGTAATAGGCATTACTATTTCCTATTATGGCATTGTTTAGGACCAGTCTAAAGATTTAAATACAAGTTATGACACTTTATTGAATCATGTACCATATTACAGTGAGCATTTTACACAGACTCTTGTCTAGACCTTGTGTTTGTCATCCGAAAATACGTTCCTTTACTACTCCTTTTTATATAAGACTAATGTTGCTTGTATTCTAAACAAATTTTACTATGATTATATCTTCAATTCCAATGATTTATTAGGTCTTTATACTATTTCTTTTTCTGTTTGCTACATAACAACATTTATGTTCTTGTTCTATTTAGCTATCTGTTGCCATTGTTTTTGTCTTGTTTCTCATTTAAACTTACATTTCAGCCTTAATTTATTCTCTGGTTGTCTTTGCATCACTTGTGCATGCCTTTTATGTATCAAGTTAAATAGATGTGAACCCTAAGCATTGAAAAGTGTTAGAATACAATGGCGCCGCATAGAAAAAGAAAAGTTAATCCCTATTGTGGCCAGACATCCATACATAAGGAACACCAAAAATCAATTGATTCTGAACCTATTATTGAACTTACTGACTGTAAACTTACCTTGACTGATTCAAGTGAAGCCAGCGATGCTTTGCCTGATTCAAATTGCCCTTTAAACACAAGACAAATCTTGAATCAAGGACAAAAAGATTTATACTCTTTTATGACTACATCTTTAGGCGATGTGAAAAGAGCGATTTCCTTTCCTCATGATAATCCGTCACGTAGTGACGGTGCGACTCCTTTTCCTACCGAATCGTTTAGTATTAATGTTCGAGCAAAACTTGCTAGGCAGAAAAGATATCAAATCTTGCGTAATTCTAGGATTTCTCGCAATTTAGGTAGCAAGAACTACGAAACAAACAAACCAAAGAATTTGTTTCCCTTGAGTTGTGCATCTTCAGCAAGTCAAACAGTAGAGCATATTGTCCTTGACTCTTCTTCTCATTCAAAAGGTAAATTTAAATGACTGTGACAAAATGTATTTGTTCATACTTTTTCTTTGCTATGGTGACAATAACATATGAACATTTGACGTATCAGGAAATGCGAGGATAACCAATAAAAGAAGAAAAAAAAATGTTTCACCACTTAACCAAATTCCTGAAAATTCTATGATCCTTTCTACTGTTCCGAATTGTCCTTATTGTGGAGCTAAGAGGTTCTATTTGGAACCTCCATCTTTTTGTTGTGCAGGAGGCGGGGTATCAATTGTGATGCCTGCCATGCCATATGCACTTTGTCGTTTGCTTATTGCTGAAGATGAGGAATCTGTTCATTTTAGAAAAAACATTAGAACTTATAACAATAATTTGGCATTCACGTCTCTTGGGGCTAAATATGATAGGGAATTAACTAAAAATAATAGAGGCATGTATACTTTCAGGGTTAGGCAAGTCTATCATTTTCTTGATAGTCTTTCACCAAATAACAAAGGAAAAAGCAGTTGGGATCAATTCTACTTCTATGACCTTTGGCAGAGGCGCACGTGAATTAAATCCTGTGATAAATTACGTGAAACAACTTTATCCCTACTTATGCAGATTTTAGAGGACAATCCTTATTGTAAGTTCTTGAAAAGTCTTAGGCACGTTCCTCATTTGGATGATTATAGGATTGTCCTCTATAATCTTCCCACTTGTAGCCAAGTGGGTGCTATATTTTCTGAGGATGGTGTAGAAACTTCTTCGGATACTAGAAGCGCACATATTCAAATATATAGCACTTCTAATACAGGTCATACCATTCGACACTATTTTGCATGTTATGATCCTCTTCAATACCCATTGTTATTTCCTCGTAGAATTCGGTTGGCATAATAATATCTGACGACCATGAAATAGAAAACATAGAAAAATAAATCCTAATGTAAATGCTTCTAGCATTGATGTTTTGACAATGGAAACGCCAGAAGATTTGGTAGCATATGAAGATACAAGTAAGTTTCGTTTGAGTGCGTTATTAGGAAACTTTACCTATATAGTGCTTAACATATTTTGATTACAAGTAACTACTTTCTAATCCTTCCATTGTAGACATCGAATGGAAAGAAGAGAAAAGATTGTGTGTCCACTAGGGAGTATTATCATTCTGATTTGGATGAGAACAAATGATGAATCAATGCTATTACATACAATGCGTTTATTCCAACAATTTGTCGTTGATATGTACATAAAAATAGAAACTTCTAGGTTAGACTTTCTTAGATTAAAGCAAAAGAAGTTAGAACAGAAATTTTACAAGGTGTCTGGATAGCATTTGAATGGCCAGCTAGATAGCTCCAATGTGGTCGTGGGTTATATTGCCGGCTTCTTTTGTAGGCGGACCTAGAGATATGCGTAGTAGATATTTGGATGCTATGGCTTTAGTTCAAAAATATGGCAAGCTGATCTTTTATTACCATGACTTGTAATCCTAATTGGAAAGAGATCCAAGAAAATCTATCTAACAAAGAAACCGCATTTGATAGGCTGATTTGTTAGCAAGAGTGTTTAGAGCAAAATTTGAAATGCTTAGGAAGGAACTATTGCACAAAAATATCTTGGACAAGTGGCGACATGTGTTAGTGTCATTGAATTTCAAAAAGAGGCATGCCTCATGCTCATTTATTATTAATTCTCAAACCGAATTTAAGCTATTGAATCTGAAGCATATGATAACATTGTATGTGCGAAATTCTGATCGAAATACATCCTCATTTATACAATCTTGTCCTTAAACACATGATTCATGGTCCATAGGGCCAAATGAATGAGACTAATTTATGTATGCGAAATGGTAAGTGCAAAAATCACTATCCTAGAGATTTTTGTGAACAAACAGTACATGTAGAAGATGGTTATCCTTACTATAAAAGAAGAAATAATGGTAGACAGATTAAAGTTAGGCAGTGTGTATTGGATAATCGCTGGGTTATTCCATATAATCCATACTTATTGGCTACTTTTGATTGCCATTTGAATGTAGAAATTTGTTCTACTATTAAGCTCATGAAATACATTTATAAATACATTTATAAGGGCCATGATTTGGTCAGTTTTCAAATTTCTGAACCAAATGGCCATCAAGACATTGATGAAATTAAACAGTTTCAAGATGGCCGTTGGATCGGTCCTCCAGAAGCTCTTTGGAGGATTTATGGATTCAATCTTAGTGAAATGACCCCCTCTGTTTATGCTTTGCAAGTCCAACTTGATGGTCGGCAAGTTGTTTCATTTAAAGAAAATCTAATCTTTCAAATTTGATAGAAGAATTGACTTTTCAAAACTATGCTTACTGAATTTTTGAAATGAATCGTATGAATCAATCATTTCAGCTTGAAATGTCTTTATAAAGAATTTCCTCGACTTTGTATGGAATTCTACCATTAAAATCGACTAAAGAAAAACTAGAAATGTAATCGGCCGAATGGTTCTTGTTAGTCCACAAGAGGAGATCGATATTATCTTAGGCTATTACTTTCAAATGTTAGAGCTCCTACTTGCTTTCTTGATCTTTTAACTGCTTGTGCACAAAATGCCAAACCTTTAGAGATGCAAAGACTAAAATTAGGTTTCTTTGGAATCGATACTTATATAGAGGATACTTTAAAGGAGGCATCTCTTTATCGATGCCAAGTGCTCTAAGGTCCTTTTGCTATTATTTTAGTCTTTTGTTCTCCAAATGAACCAAGAAAATTGTAGGAATAGTTCCATTTCGAATTATCTAGTGACTTTGAAGGTCACCGGATTATTCCAAAGGATGTGACCATGTTGTTATCCATAGAGTGTTAATAGACATTAACAATTCTTTAGAAGAGATGAATAAAAATATAAACGAATACCATATTCTTCCGAAAATGAGCAAATGTTTCTCGATAATTTAACAAAAGAGATGGATAGTGAATCAATATAATCAAGTAGTGAAAAGATATTTTGCTTCCAACTAGGTTAAACTTAGACAGAAATTTGCTTATGAATCTATCCTAAGGAAAATCCATCTAGGTGAAGGGCAAGCCTTCTTCATTGATGGTCTGGAGGAACTGGAAAAACTTTCCTATACTGTGCCTTGTTGGCTAATATTAGATCCAAAGGATTTATTGCAATTCTTTGTAGCAACATCGGGTGTTCTTTGCATCCATTCTTCCAAAGTGGTCACCGCCATTCGAGATTTAAAATTCCAATTGATTTCTCTATTACTAAAGTTTGTCAATTGAGTAAGCAAGCGATCTGACCCATCTTATTTCAATGCTAAGCTTATAATATGGGATGAAGCTTCTATGGCAACTAGAGATGCTTTAGAAGCATTTGATCTTGTCTTGAGAGATATAATCGGGAGAAATGAACCATTTGGCGCAAAAGTGGTTGTCTTTGGGGTGACTTTCGACAAACTCTTCTGTCATTAAAAAGGAACAAGAAAGTCGCAAGTTAATGCCAGATAGTGAATTCTCCACTATGGTCTTCAATGGAAAAATTCAATTGAAAGCAGAATATGCGTGCTTTCTTAGACCCTAATTTTCTAATTCCTTCTCAAGATTGGGAAAATTCGAACCTATGGATGAATGTGGTAATATTACATTACCACATGAAATTGTCATTCCATATATTGACAAAAAGATTCTCTTCATGAGTAAGTATTTGACATGTCACTTATCCGGTTTTTTCCTTCTTTTATGCATGTATTAAACTTACGTGATCTAATTACTTGTTGCTTTCTCTGTGATTTTTGCCATATTAAATGATTGATTGATTGTGTCTTCCCAAATTTGCTTTTGTATTCTACCAAACCAGAGGAAATGATAAATAGGTGCATTTTGTCACCAAAAAATACTTCCGTTCATGATATTAACAATCTTTTAATAGAACAATTTCTTGGGAATTTAGTAGTATACACCAGTTCAGATCAAACAATTGATCTAAAACATCAAGGGGATTATGAGGATTTTCTAAATTCGTTAAATCCATCAAGTCTTCCTCCACATATACTATTACTCAAAAAGAACTGTCCAATAATTCTTTTACGAAATCTTAATCCGATTGAAGGTCTTTGTAATGGGACACATCGGATTTGTCTAGAATTAATAGCCAATACAATTTGTGCAAAGATTGCATCTGGTCAGCACGAAGGTAGGGTTGTCTTCATACCCAAAATTCCATTGCATAGTTCAGACAAAGAGAAAAATGGAATTCCATTTAAGAGGACTCAATTCCCAGTCAGGTTATCATTTGCCATGACAATTAATAAAGCCCAAGGCCAAACGTTAGATTATGTTGGTGTTTACTTGCAAGAACCAGTTTTCTCCCACGGTCAACTGTATGTTGCCCTTTCAAGAGCAAGAACATCCAAATTAGTAAAAGTGTTAATACTCCCTTCCACTTTTAGCGAATCTAAGACAGATTGCAAAACTCAAAATGTTGTTTATAATGAAATATTTCAATTAGCAAATACTTGATGATCAGTTTTACTGTCTTTGCTACAGGTTTGAAGTATTTTCCAATCCTGTTTTTTTTTGGCGATTTTCCTTACTTCTTATTGTGAATATCACTTACATTGCTTCTTTGTTCAATTCAGATGAACCGCTTGTTAGAGATTGAAGAAATTGTTGAGGGCATGACAAATTGGTCATGTATTGTTATTCTTGTCGAGAAAGGCTTCAACCAACGACATTTGCGATTATGACCAGCGTTACAGCGTTTCATCCTCGCACTCAAAGGTGCAAATTTTTTTACTACTTTTGTGTTTCATCATAGAATAAAGTATGTTTTCCTGTTTCTTGAAATAGTGTATGTTCGCATTCTGAGGTTCAAGAGTGCAAGCCATAGTTTTTAACCATGAAATCGAGCGCATGGGAAAAAATTGCAAGTGTACAAAAATATAAAATCAAAAATCTGTGAAGTGAAGCGGTGAAAAAGAGTATCAATTTGAAGGGTCACTACACATGGATCATCAATTCAAGGACCATCCTTGAACCTCTTGACAATTCTGAAGGTGTGGTTGAGGTCAATTATCAATATACAGACTTTCAAGACCTAGCTAGGTTCATTGATGCAAAAAAAGAATCCGTTGGTAAAGTACTCTTTCCATCACTACTTATTAGATTTCCAAAGTGGGTGTTTTAAATCAAAGTAATGCGGATATCTCAATTTATATAGGCCAATTTTCATGTTAATTGTGATCCTACAATTTATATTGTATTTGTGCCTGCTTTACCTTGCTACTTAAGTCCGATCATGTAAAATGGTTTTTCATTATGTAGATGTGTTGGCTGTGGTGATCGATAGTTTACCTCCTAAGACTATCAAAGGTGATGTAGGTGATTCAACAGTTCAGAAATTCGTCCTTCTTAATCAAAGGTTATAGAATCTATTCTCCTAATTTTACATTCAAATGTTTACGCTTTTTGGACAGTGTTGTATGAAATACATATTCTCTGTTAGTTGTTCCATTTATTTTTCTACATAAATTTCCTATTCATTCTCATATTTTTAGTCTTGTCGTCATGTCGCACATTCCAAGCTTGTTACTCATTAATTGTGCAGATGAGTTAGAACATATTTATTCTTGAATAAACTCGTGTTCCGAATCATATGGCCATTGCATTAATGTACTCATTTCACGGCTAATGACTACTTCAATCTAAGCGATTAACAAGCAATTTCATTAGTACATAAATCAGTTTGATACCAATCAATGTGTTTTATTGTCGTGTGGTGTTTTTGCGAAACTATTATGGGATTTTTCTTTTCTTGTTTCCTACCAATATCCAATCTGTCCAAATTTGAAATTTAAGTATTTTGTTCCTTTCTTGATTGTGGAAAAGAAAATTCCCTTTTATAATATTAGCGCATGAATATTATGTCTTTCCTAAGTTAACTCCATGATTCTTTGTTGCGATTATGAAGCAGTCATGCTATCCATTTGGAATGAGTTTGTTGTCAATGAAGGAGCTAATATTGTTGCAAATCTGAACAACTTTCCTGTAATCATTTGTCGCAAGATTAAAGTTGTTTACTATAATGGTAGTGTATTCCACTGTCAATCCTATTCTTTCATCCTAAATTTTTGCTTACACTGTTGGTTCATCCCTCAATGTTTTATTCCACAGCTATCTATTAATAAAACTAACACAATCCAATTTGTAGGCACAGCATTGACTACCAAATATGATTCAGTTATTCTGGTGAACCCTCCGATAGAAAGTGCACTTCGTCGAAAAGCGGTGATGCGACTCTATATTAATTTATTGCGTTAGTCATTTTATTTTCGGTCTTCTTGAAAGGGTAATTTGCTATGCACGAGTGTGAAACAAGGAGATCTTTGTCGACTTTGTCATGAACAAGACTTATTTCATGAATCCTCCGAGATATCTATAGAGTCGTACAAGAAAACTTGTCTTGTTGCTAACATAACACCATTAGCCAAGGTATTTAGTTTTCCTTCACTGATTATCAAAACAAGTATGTATTTTTCTGTGTATGCTTTACTGTTGGCTGCTCCTAACTTACTGCAATCTTTTTTGCAGAATGTACTTGTCAAGGCACAACTTTCCCTCAAAAATATCTGCCAAAAGTATTGGTACATGGCTTGTCCCAAATGCTTCCAATCAACATCTCGACTTCAACATGAAGAATACACTTGTAACTTGTGTGAAACACAGATAAGCGAGAACCTGTAAATTTATGTCTTATTCCTTTTTAGCTTTGTTTTAATTTGATTGTATCATACCCTAACCGATTATTGGTTTGTAAATAGGTGTAGGTTTGAGGTTGATGTGATTGATGATAGTGGTATTATTCTGACCTCTATATTTGGAAATCTAGTGAAAAATTATTAACATTTTCAGCAAGTGAAGTCATGGAATATGCAAACAAGGTCATTCCCTTGCCAAACTACTGCTTACATTATGCTTTTATTTGCTATTCTTCCACATTTATAATGCTTCAAAGATTAACTATTTTTTTTTCTTTTTGGCTAGAACACTGAACTTCCGTTACAGGAAGTTCACAAAGATTTGCAATCCAAATTGTTTGCAATCCAAATTGTTCTTGGTGCAGATTAGGCCAATCAAACTTAAGACTCCAGATGGTAGACAGCGCTACACCATCACTTCCTATGCCGAATTTCATGAAGGTCAGGTTTCCGGCTCATCAATCCAGCAGAACAGTCCAAGTGCAAGTGCTTCAAAAGTAACATCTGCGAATGTTCTTGAGGTTGAGCCAATGTCACTATTCAAGGTACTATTTCAATGCTTTATTATGTCTAAATTTCTGAATATATCTATACCTTGGAACATATTACAAATCCAGTTGTACTTTTCATCCCTTATTTTTCCTACAGGGCAACTTGCCAGCAAATCTTCACCAAAAGCCCGCCTTTGCCTTCTTGACAAGCTTGTGCCATCAGAAGAAGAAGTTGATTTGGATACCAAAGACCCTGCCAATGCCACCAAGAAAAAACAGAAAATAGATTAGCTTGTTTCTACTCTGCACATTTTGGAAATATGTATCTCAACATTTTGTATTTTGGAACTGCTCTATTGTTTTGCTTGTCTTTTTGCTTATGGATGTACTTATGAAAACTGAATGGTAGGCAGTTAGTTTTCTGAGTACATCACATAAAAAATAGAAAAACTTGTAGGAAGCCAATTTGTTGCTATCTTTGTGAGATTCCTAAGTATCCTGCTGCAGCCCAATATTAATTGTTCTGAAAAGTGTCATGTGTATGAAATTGACCTGGTTGCTGTTATCCGCCTGTTTCTATTAAATCATCCATTTTGTTTTTTTTAGAGGCATCTATGTGGAAGGCAAATTTACTTTTGCTCCTTCCAACTATCTCCATGCATTTTAACAGAAAGTTCAAGTTTTCTTTTCTATACAAAATTGCGCTTCTGTGTTGCATCAGTTTGAATATTTGCCTTCTGATCACATTTGTTTACCAGTATTTGTGTCTACATTATGCTGAAAAAAGGTTTGCTTTCGGTCTCCTCTATCTATGGAACTACATTTATGACAATGATTATCTACTGTTGGTTATTTCTGATCACAATTCACTGAATTTTGTATTACACAGCTTACACTCAATAATTCTGTGCTTCAAGCTTCTTAAGCTTCTACTTATTATCCACTAACAGCATCATATTTCCAAAAACTGCTTTCAAATTTTTTTGCCTCTGTTTTGTAGGAGTGCTGTCTTGGTACTAATCTTTATCAATCACAAAGATATATCTGGAATAAAGGAATTTCGTGTGCTGCATTTACTTTTAATGCTACTTTGAAATTGAAAATTAAAATAGTTTGTATGACACGTTTAATTTTGTATCTTTCTTTCTTAGCATATACAATAGCATTATGTACGCAGTATGTTATTAAACATGTATTTTGCTACTTGATTGTCGCTTACTCTTTTGGGATACTAGATTTTCAAAAGTAGGCTTGTTGGTTTCCATAACTAACCTGTAATTTAGGATTTGCCTACCACTATCCCTTCTGGACTTCCAAATCCAATATTTGCTAGATTGGTACCATTATCATCCTGTTTAACCTTTTCTTTGTACGACATTTTGCCGAGTAAATTTGTGTTTTCATTTCCCTCATACGTTTTCTCATGGAGAATTCTTATTTGTTCGTCGGAGCAGGTACAAGTGAGCAATTCTTCTGTATATAAGACAGAAAGGAAGTTGGGTCAAGGCGGCTTTGGCCAAGTCTATGTTTCCCGACGGGTTACTGGTGGCACTGAGAAAACAGGACTTTATGCAGTAGAGGTTTGATTTTGTTCCTTGTGGCCAAATATAGAGATTCTTCTTATGTATCTCTTGACATCTGAAATAAATTCCCTTTTCAGGTTGCATTCAAGTTTGAACACCTTCATAGCAAGGGCTGCAACTATGGCCCTCTTTATGAATGGCAGCTGTACAAGTAAGCTCCTCACTGTTAATTTTGAAAGTTTTCCATGCAACTGGTTTTGTTTTCTCTATATTAATATCTTATATTAAAAAACGATTTATTTCTTTTTCTTACTTTTGAATGAATAGCGACTTAAATGGATTTTATCGGATCCTTTGGGTTCACTACAAAGGGTCGAGGAGATTTTTACATCCTGGTGAGCGTGGCTATGTTGCTTTTGTTCAAGGATTTCCTACTATTTATGCTAATCGTTCTGCTTTCAGGTTATGGACATACTTGGACCCAGTCTTTAGGGTGTTTCGAATTCCTTAGGCCACTCGTAAGATGCTGATACACTGATTGCATATCAAAAGTGTATTTGATATGTAATCATTTGAAAACAGTTTGATTAAGTTGTTTCTCTCTCTCTGTTGTCCAATTCGCATAATGTTTTAAGTGCTTGGATTAATGCTTAGCATATGCAACAGGACGTCACCAAGTATGGTCGCCTGTATCGTAGTGGAGGCAATCTCTATACTCAAAATACTTCACTTGAAAGGGTGAGCTCTTGTATATTTCTCTCTCTCTCTCTCTCTATATATGTGTGTATATATATATACATGTATGTAAACTTCAAGACACTCCACTATGTATATCTATTATTATATTAACAAGAATTAAATTACATATTAAATGGACTGCACCTCTTGTAAATGGTCTGCACCTGTTGTGTCTTTGCTGTTTTAAATATTTTTTGCCAATTACTACTTTTACTTCTTGTGTTTCTCAAACACGTTTTATCTATGCATGTCTAATACTTGACAATACCAGCCAATGTTTGTCTCTTCTTGTGTGTGATCTAAAGACAAAAACCAGTAAATTCTTAAAAAAAATACTTCCTGCCTTGCAAATAATCTCAATATTATCTGAATCATATACTATTTTTTCCCATGCTCTACATATATATTATTGTACCTCCACATTCAGCCTAAGATAACATCATTCAGATTTTAATATTATGGAACAGAGATTGTTGTTTCCAGATCCGTTTTCCAATGTAAACATTTCTATTTGTGTTCATTATTCCCAAGGCAAAATTGCAACTTCTGTTTCTGCAGCTTTTTCTTTAACATACCCATGTGACTGCCCAGTTTGAGTTGACAACTGAAACACAGCTGTAAAAGTAAAAAGATGTCACATCACCATCAAGCACATTGTACAAGTTTTCTTATAAGTAGAACCATGCCATTAATTGTAGTGCTATACAACAAATCGCACGAGTCATATACTTCTCTATCTTCCACGCTTTCTTTCTAAAAATACTCCTTTTTAGCTTGTGACTTGACTTGATTGTTTTTCCCCAAAAACAAAAGCTCAGAAGTAATGTCTTACCTTGTAACTTAAGTTTTTTGCTTCCTTTTTTCCTCCCAAACAGGAAGTCAGAAGTTCTCTGTTAGAACTCCACTGCATTGGTTTTATTAGTCAACGGTATCCTTCTTCCTAGCTTGTAACTTCACCTTCTATTTTTTTTTAAACCTGCGAACAAAAACTCAGAAGTAACCTGTTACAACTCCACTGCATTGGATTGATTAGTCAATCATATCTTCCATCAAAAGATTCTGTTTCTTGTTAACTTACTGATGCCTTTATTTATTTCATGGTTAGAAACATACGTGCACTGTGTAACATTCATTCATCCATTTTCCTGTTTGTTGTTTTTTGTTATCATTCAAAGTTAAATCCTCATGCTTCTTACTGCCTTTCATTTTTACTTTAAACAATTAATACGTGCTATTATTTGGGTTGAGCTGTTAACATATTACTACTTAAGATATTTGTATGAGTACTGTTGATAGTTAAAAAATAAAGACTGATAATACTGCTGATGGTGTCATCAAAATCGAATATAAGTTAAGTAGCAATACTTTTCCTTTGTGTAGGATAGAAATGTGGTTAGTGTAGTCCTCTTGAACTGCATATTCTTTGTTTCTACTTGCTGTACTCTAACCTTTTTTTATTTCCTTATTGTATGTACATTGAATACAAATTGATTGCCAATGCATCTTGGGAAACTGATCATACAGTCACTCTTCAAAAGGTAAAATGACTCTTCTTCTCTCTTCTGTTTTTTAGAGATTGCTTTTGCATGTTATGAAACTTCAGATTTGTGTTTGATGCTTGTTCTGATGTTGGTAAAATTTTCTGCACATACTTGTCAACTTTGCGATATCTGGATGCACTTTCAGCTATATTTCTTGATTCTATGGAGTTCAGGGTGTTTGAACAGAGACTCCCCTACCAGTTTTTCAATTTATCAAGTGACTACATTAGTTCTCGCACTGTCTGCTCTTCACTCTTCAAATAAATTTGAATAAATACACATTGTTAATGTACATAAGATAGAAGCGGTTTTTGGTGATTTGCTATGTCATTTGAAAGAAATGCCTTTCCTTTGTAATGACGTCGAATTTATGTATCTTTGAAATTTACAATAATATTGCTTTGATTGCACTATTTTAGATCTTGACAACTTTTACTATGGATACATCTTCCACGAGTTTATGTATACTGCTTACATATAATGGTATGTATGGATACGTTTTATGCAACCTTGTAATGATTTGTGCATTTTTACTATGTTTTGTTGTTATTTTCAAAGCAAGCGCAACAACATTCATCGCCCTCCATTTTCTTGATTTTTACAATTCTATACTCCATTTTCTACCAAAATTGCATTAATGGGTGCATTTGAATCACGCCATTTGCGATATCTTGAAAAAACAATTCTTTACTGCATTTCTATCTCAAATGACATCTCTGAATGGTATGTATGTCATTTCTATCTGAAATGACATATCTAAAATTATTTACCTACTTTCTTGTGCCTCTGTATTATCTATTAATTTAAGCGCATTAATTCAGTATCTTAAAGGTTTTGATCTTTCAAAGAGAGCTTGTAGGATACCATCCTAGGACTCTTATAACTGATGAGAACATTTTAATAATTTTTTCCCCTTTTTTTCTTCAGTGGCCATGTATGCTCTTTATCACTACCCAGCACTGACATGTGCTTTTCTGTGAAAGAAAAAATTCTGCTTTTTATCAGCAGGAGTACATAACTTCATGCTAATAGGCATTTAGTATAGTAGTCATAATTCAGCTTCCATATAGAAAATCATAATATGGAAAAATTGTATTCTTTACCTGCATTTCGATTTATATATGTTACCAGATCTTCCCTTTCGTTTTTTAGAGATTACTTTTCCATGTTATGAAACTTCAGATTTCTGTTTAATGCTTGTTCTGATGTTGGTCAAATTTTCCGCACCATTTCTTCGCCATTTCTTCAACACTGAAATTTTCGCCATTTCTTGGCTGTCTTCTTCCAGATCTGACTACCCGTTTTGCAATTTCTATTATTTCTGTTTCCATTTTGACAAACCCTAACTTGATTCTTTTGTTTGTTTGTGGTTAATCCCTTGCCAATGATTTGTGGTTAATCCCTTCGTTGTTGTAATGATTTGTGCATTTTTACCATGTTCTATTGGCATTTTCAAAGCAGTTCCAATAACATTTGTTGTCCTTCAATTTCCTACTGATTCTTACAATTATATACTCCACTTTGGTGCAAAAAATGGATTAATTGGTACATTTTAATGCTGCCATTTGCCGTATGCTCAAAAAACATTCCTCTACACTGCATTTGCTTTTTAAAGTCATCTGATTTTTCCCACAAGAAAGGGATTGATTTATGCATTTTAGTGCTGACTTTTGCAATCAACTGAAAAAAATTGTCAAATGCTACCAATTGCAAATTGCAAATAAGCTAAAATAGTAGTAATTGCAAATAAAATGCTACCAAATGCTACTTCATTTTCCTATTCCTTTTTTTATGTTGTACTTCATGTTCCTGCAATAAAATGGTACCAATTGCAAAAAGCTAAAATACCGCTTGTTTAGCTGATTTTTTGTTTATAATTACTAGCAATAAGATTGCTTGTACTTCATTTTCCTACTCCAATTTCTATTGCTTTCTTAGTTTCTGATGCTTTTTTTAAAATAAGCTATTTTATTCAATTTCTTATTCTTATAGGTGATGACAACGACAAATAATCCATTTACAAAATGGTTGACCAAACAAAATGGTCATGACCGAAAATTTTATTTTGTTACTCAGTTCCATACACGTGTACATGCTGGCACTTTAACATATGTGCAAGCCAATCAGATCAATTATCGAATATGTTCTAATTTTTTCATCTCTTATCCAACGATATTTAAATACATTGGATATCCAAATGCACAATCAGAAAAATCAATTCAAGATTGGATGCAAAATGTATTACTTGCTAATCCAATGCTATTTCAATTACAAGGTAATTCTATCAATTTCATTCATACTTTTTTCCATTTGATACTTTTCATACAAATAACAATATTTCATATTGTTCTTTCTAATTTTTTTACTCACCTTTCAAAGGTACAAATGAAAAGCCATGTTGCTTATTCTTCAAATCCCTTCAAAGAGAGAATCAGGTTCAACTTTATATCTTTATAAATTTTCCTTTTATATTTGCTACAACAATTACTTGTTATTGCATTCAACGCAATGAAAAAACTTTTGTCCTTTTTCATAGGCTGTCCCAATAGGTCTCTATGCTATCCAAATTTTTGTCGATAAGGATGAAATCATAATCCAACAAGGACAACTGCAATGGAAGTTAACAATCAATCAACATGTTTTCACATTTGGCTGGACTGAATTCTTTGATGATAACTTACTCAATCAAGACTGCTCAATCTTATTAAGATTTCGTGGAAATAACAAATTTGATTGTCTTACGTTCAATAATTTCAAGGGCGAAATCATGATGCCATGGGCGGTGCCATTACCTATATTGCCAAAACAAGGTTTGTTTATTTAACATAATACATTTTTGTTTTAATTAAATAATTTGTAATGTCATAATGAACTCTATGTATTATTTCCGATTTTCAAAACAACGAATCTTCAACATAATATCTGTCATCTTCACTACATCCATTCCAAAAGTTCATTTCAACTCAACACTATTCTTTCTTCCAGTGATTCTGACATCGGATACTTTTAGATTGGTAATATTACAATTTGTTTCTTATTTTGCAAATTTATTCTGCAAATTTATTTGCGTTTTGTTTTATTAACTTCATACAATTTTCTTGTTGTCCCATAGATTATTCCAAAATATTCAAATTTTTATTTGGAAGAAGCAAAAGCAGTGTGACATTCATTTGAAATGCAGAATCGAGTATATGACATCAGCATAGGCGTTCTTCACTTCCGTCGAAATTGGCATCATTCGTAGAAGATCATAATTTGGAAGAGAATGACTATTTAGTTTTCATACCACAAATAGAAAATATTTTCATTGTTATTATTTTTATGATCATGGGATAGAAAAACTATATCCTGGCAATTTAAATTTAAAATAAATTAGAATATGTTTACTCTATTTCTATTCTACATTAATTAACTCCTACTATGTAATTTCTTTTCTCGAATATTTCTTCCTTTTTATGGTATTGTAATTTTTTTTTATCAGTGTTATTGTAATTTTATCCTTCATTTTTTAATATACTGTGCGATATAATGGGCACTCAAAAAACCGCGCATTGCGCGAAAGTGCTGCTAGTTTTAGAATAAAGTTAGAATAGTTTAGCTACCATGAGTGGCTAAACTACTTCCATTCCAATCCAAGGGGTGTTAATACCAATATATTTAGTTAGGTGTTGTTTATGGTTTAATAATCTTTTTGCATTCAAATAATCATTATTTCTTGCATTCTGCTTTTAATGGATTTTGAATGTTAAATAAATTAACAACTTATTTTTCATTTTTCTTCCTATAGCTATCTAATTGTTCTTGATCCGTAATTGTCCGGAACAATTAGACCAAGTAGCGCTTAAATCTTTTTGTGTGTGTAAAGTGACAGTAATCATGCATTTATGATTTAAAGGGGATTAATGATACAAAAATTTTCAATTGCAGCTATCTCAATTGTTATTTTTTGTTTTAACAGTTTTCAAGGTTCTTAGTGCACTATCAAATGATATGGAACGCTATTGCCCCAGTCATTTGTTAGTAAGGTTTGTTGTGATGTTAGGTTCAAACAAATAGAATACGAAAATTCAAAATTTTGTCATGGCTATCCTAAAAAATTTTCGGTTAAATGCTTGAATAGAGAAGTGTCTTAAGAATCCTATGATCTAGTTATATTTGGTACAACTACACTACCTTGGATCGGAGCCTGGTAAGATTGAAGTAATTCTTTTAAATATGTCCAGTTGATTTCTTTTATAATTTTTCTTTATTAACTATAAATAGATTTGGTAATCAAAATTCTTTTCTTTCTTCATCTCACTTGCTAAGAAACTCTTCAACACATAGCTCCCTGTGGGATTCGAACTGATCCACTACTACTACAAATCAATTGTAGTTGGTCTGAAGATCAGAATTAATTTTGGGGGCTTTGACAACCCAACCAAAATATTGGCACCGCTACCGGGGAGCTATCTTATTTCTCAGCATTGTGAATTTTTTTTTTCTTTTGCATGATCTATGCTTCTCACAAAGGTGATCTTGTGTTCATTTCAGAAATTGAGAAAGAAGCGCGGCGACTAAAGAAAGAAACAAGAAGGAGGCTGCAATTTCGTTCAACACCACTTGAGGAACAAAGGATGGCTACAAGAGATCGTACATTGAGAGAGCTTATTGCTCCAGTTTTGAATCGACAACCTCTTTGCATACAATTTCCAAATTTGGAGGTAGAATTTGAACTAAAATCTGGACTTATTCATTTGTTACCTATTTTTCATGGAAATGCAGGTGAAGATCCGCACAAACATCTCAAGGAATTCCATGTGGTTTGCTCTAGTTTGAAACCACAAGGAGTGATGGAGGAACAAGTTAATTTGTGTATTTCCCTTTCTTCTTGGGAGATAAGGCGAAGAATTGGCTTTATTATCTTCCTGCAGGTTCCATTACAACTTGGGAGGAAATGAAAAAGATATTTGGTATTAGACAGCTTGCTGAAGAATCATTATACGAATATTGGGAAAGATTTAACCAATTATGTACAAGTTGCCCGCACCACCAAATTTCAGACCAACTTTTGATCCAATACTTTTATAAGGGGTTATTACCGATGGATTGTAGTATGGTTGATGCAGCCAGTAGAGGAGCCTTGGTGAACAAAACACCAATAGCAGCAAGGCAATTAATCTCTAACATGGCAGAGAATTCGTAACAATTTGGTTCAAGATCTAAAGGGATTACTAAAAAGATTAATGAGGTAAGTACTTCTAGCATTCAAGACCAAATTAACTACTCTAGTTCGTTAAATGGCTGTAGGACAATTGTAAAATGCAAAAGTGTGTAAAGTTTGCTCAATTCCTGGACATCCTACAGCTTTGTGCTCGACTTTGCAAGAGGACATAACGCAACAAGCAAATGCAATTGGAGGATATCCCAGTCAACCCCAAAGGAAATATGATCCGTATTCAAACCATTATAATCTTGGTTGGAGGGATCATCCAAATCTTAGTTATGGGAACCCAGATGGGTAGCCAAGATATCAATTTTCGAGCCAAAACAAGCCAACACAACCCCCACCACCAATGCAATCATCAAATTCAAGTATGCCTTTAGAAGATATTATAAGGTCTTTGGTTACTAACACACAACAACTTCAACACAACATGCAGAAATTTCAACAGGAGACTGGAGTTAGTATCCATAATGTGTAGAATCAAGTGTCTCAATTAACTGCAGAAATGAGTGAATTGAAGTAAGCAGTCTCAAAAGGATTACCTTCTCAGACAGTGGTAAATCCAAAGGAAAATGTTAATGCAATGATGTTGAGAAGTGGTGAGGAACTTCAACCCACACCCACTTCCCCAAAGAAAATTATTGAGGAGACAAAGGATAATGAAGAAGGAAACGCAAAAGTAGTAAGATCTGATTCCTTATTATCCAATGATTCAAATATTAATGTTGCACATTTCCAAGCAGGTTAGTAAGGTCAAAAAGAGAGGAGAATGAGCAAGGAATTCTGGATACATTCAAAAAGGTAGAAATAAATATTCCCTTGATAGATGCAATCAAGAAAATTCCCAATTATGCAAAGTTTTTGAAGGAATTATGCACAAATAAAAGAAGGCTAAAAGATGATGAAACAATCAATGTTGGGCAAAATGCATATGCAGTAATTTTTAAAAAATTACCTGATAAGTGTGAGGATCCGGGTATGATTTCAATTCCTTGTGTACTTGGGAATAAAAGAATTGAACATGCCATGTTAGATTTAGGAGCATCTATTAATGTTATGCCATATTCCGCATATTGTGCTCTAAATTTGGGTCCAATGAAACCAACAAGGGTAATTATTAAACTTGTTAATAGGTCTACTGCATATCCTGAAGGAGTTGTAGAAGATGTCTTAGTACAAGTCAATAAATTGATTTTTCTAGTTGATTTTTGTATCTTGAAAACTGAGGATGATGACGTGGGAGAATTAGCCACTCTTTTGTTAGGAAGACATTTTATGATGACAGCTAAGACTAACATCGATCTGGATGAGTGCACAATTTCTATAAAATTTGATGAAAAATTGTCAAGTTTAAAATTTTTGAAGCAATGAAACATCTAGTTGACACTCATTCCTTGTGTTCTATTGACATTGTGGATTCTATTGTGCAAGATATTTTTTATGAAGAAAATGATATTTTTTCTGCAGGCCTGAGTGTAAAATCAACAAAGAAAATGCAGGTGTGGTCCAAGCAATTTGTAAAATTTTAATAACTTGAAAGATAGAGGACGTCGAGCATAACGATTTTAAATAATTGCGCTTTTGGGAGGCAACCCAATAAATTTCTTGTTTGTTTGCTCTTTTACTTTCATTTAAATAATTGCGCTTTTGGGAGGCAACCCAATAAATTTCTTGTTTGTTTGCTCTTTTACTTTCATTCATAATTTTATTATCTTTTCTTTTGTTTCTTTATATAACTTATGATTTTGATTGTTTTTGCAGTGGAGGTTTTATTTTCATAGACATAAACTAATCCAAAAGAAAAGGGAAAAAAAACCCAAAAGACTTCACCTTCTTAGGCGTGCCTACGCCATAAGAATGATAGTCTTCTGAAAATTTTCCAAATTACTTTAACTCCTTAGGCGTGCCCACGCCTCAACATCTATAGTCTTCTGGATTTTCATCTTTATGTTCCCCAAGACTCCAGTTTATTAGGCGTGCCTACCCCTTATTTTATCAAGTCTTCTGTTTTTTGTTCATGATTTTAACTGCAAAAAATAAAAAAATAAAATTGAAAATTGAAAAAAATAAAATCAAATAAAAATAAGGGTTTTACAAACCTAATTCTTTTCCCTAATTCTCTTTTCTATAAATTTGCCTCCTCAAAATCAAATTCCAAGCTCAAACGCAACGAAACCATTGCCACCGCCGCACCATCGCCTAGCTGTGCTCTAGCCATTTCACGCACCGCACCACCGTTCCGTAGCCACACCAGCTCTGCCGCAACTCAACAACTTTGCTCAGCAGTTCGTGTCTTTGTCCAGACGTCTCCCCATCAGCCGTAGCCACCAGCTCGCCACTGCCATTTTCTTTCTCAGCTTCTTATAGCTACTGCGTCGATGCTCCCCTTCTAGCCATGTCACATCCCTTCTTCATTAGACTTCCTCTCCAAATCGGTCTATTTTTTTTTTTATTTTTTTCTCATTTTTTTTTATTTTCTTTCGCCCTGCAAATGAGGTACTTTATGAACACCCTTTTATTCTCCAATTTCCTGATTATCTTCTTGTTTGGTATTTTTTGCTGTACATACTGGGAAGCCAGCCTTATTGGTTCTGAGTTCAGTTTCTATAGAGCTTCGGAATGAGCAAGCATGCCTGATTGTTGCACAACATACTCAAAATTAATAATTGAATTTTTCGTGCATTTCTCTAAATCCTTGGCTATTGTTCTTAATTGTTTGGTGCTGCACTGATTTTATTTGTTGAAATCTTGCAGTGGTAATTCTTTGTTTGATCATGACACTGCCAAGTAGTCTTTCTTCCCCAAACTATCCCCATCGAGATTTAAATTTCCTTTTTACAATTGAATAAGGGACTAATCGTAGAATTTTTGAATGGGTTGATGAGTTCTATATTTTTAGTTTCTAGTTTGGAAAGAATGGATTGAAATATATGTGCTAAACAATAGTGACATAGGTAAGAAGAATTGAAACAATAGTGGTTTGCAATGTATGAACTTCATTGAGAATGTGTTTTAAAAGAAAGCATGTTATAGTGTGGCCAACTATAGCATGGTTTTGTGCATCTTCATTGTAGTGTTTTTTAACTTTCACATAGTAGCATGTTGTGCATCATGTTATCATGTGGTAGAGATTTTGTTTCTACTCAATTTTTTTTCTTTTGCCTATTCGCATTTTATTTTATTTCGTCCACAATTTCATATTTTTCTTGGTGCTTTGGTGTGTTTAACTTTTGTTAACTCAGTAATCTTTCAGGCCCTTTTCAATTTCTCTTTGGATATGCAAATTATAGTGGTTTATGATCAGCTAAATAAATAAAGTGATTAGGACTATAGAGTGACTTTTATTTGGATTACATCACTTTATCTTTGTGAACTTATTATGTCTATATCCTAAGTCCCTTCTTATCCTATTTTACTACTATAATTTCTAATTGAGTTTCAAAGATTAAGTTGGGAGTGTCATTTGCCTTATTATTGATTACTTTCTTCTATGATTTGTAGGTACCCATCGTTTGAGAAGAAGTATTTTTTATTTTCAATTTATGTTGACACTCAACCACATTAAAGGACAATGTACCCTCCTTCCCCATAAATGTTCTGTCCCGTATGTTTGCAATTCAGGGAAGTTATTCTGCCTCCTTTTCTTTATATTTTCACTACTTCTTGTGAATGTGAACTTATATTCTTTCATACATTGGGGACAATGTATGATTTAGGTGTGGGGGAATGTTCTTGTGCTTTTGTGATTTGCTTTTGTAATTTTGAATTATTTTGGTAAATTTTTTTGCAAAATCCCTCAAAGCATGATTAAAAATTTGAATGTTTTCCTTGAAATTCCTAACTCTTTGATACTTGCTTAGAATAACTCTTGGTTAGCATGCATTAGTGATTGAGTTGGAAAGCATAACAAAGGAGAGTATGATTAGCCTTTGTTTTGAAAATTTTGTTTAAGCATCTCATTGGTTTTGGTGATGAAATTGAATGAGAACGTGCAATATTTGAGACATTGAACCCATTGTGAGTATTTGAGTCTATGAGCATTTTCCTTTTCTTGCTCACACATTTCTTTGTTAATTGTGGACAAATATGGTATGTTTATTCTAGAACTTGCTTTGTTATGTACGTCGAAATCACATTGTGGGTTTATGATTTGAAATGATAAGGGCGTTTAGGAGTAGCCAATTTTAACTTTCTGAAACGCCATTCCATTATATCTACCCTAGTCAACCAATTTTGAGTCTTACCTTTTCTTTGTGATAACATAACATCATTAGCCTTAACTCGTTGGTGTTGTTTACCATCATTGAACCCTTTGTCAAGTGTATGTAGGAATGAGTTACATGATTAAATTTTTATTGATTCCAAAGAAAAGAACCACTTGAAAAAAAATGAATATATATATATATATATAAATTGAGAAAAGTGAAAAAGTATTCCTTCAAAGGTTTGGACAAAGTAAATGTGCTCCGTTGTCTACAATATGTCCAACTATCTTCTATTTCGAAAAAAAAAATGGAAGGGCAGAGAATAAGAAAGTGGTTCTAAAATGTTACTTGTGTCGCTTTTAAATCTAGCAAGAAAGTTCCTACATATCTTGATTTGTATAGCCTAAATTTTCCTTTTGTTTATCCACCTTAACCTAATCCCCATTACAACCCTTTTTAAGTCCCTTTGATTTTTGCATGAATTCATATTCATTAGTGGTGGAGATGTGATATCTAAGCAAGCCTATGGTAATGACATGCTATGTTTGATTTGAGTGCTAAATGAATCCTTAAACACTTTGAGTGAATAGAGTGCAACTTGTAAAAGATTATCAAATGTTATAGATTTGATTTCGATAAAATTGTTGAGATTAATGAGATGCATATGTTTTGTTTAGAAATCAAGTTATGAATACTTATCCTTTAAATTGTCATTTCAATCTTAATTTCTAATGTGTGGTAATTTTGGGTTATTTGTGAATGGTATGAAAAGGGAAGGGAATAGAGAGGAAGATATTGATCTATCGTATGCTTGAGGACAAGCATAGTTTAGGTGTGGGGGTATTTGATAGGATTTAATTTGTTACCATTTAATAGGAGCAAACTTATGATGTTAATGCTTTTATTGGTATGAAAATGGCTAATTTGGGGTGTTTTTGTACCAGGGAATGAAATCAATGGACTAAAGTGAAAAGATGGAATTTAATGAAGATTTTGACTAATTTTGGAGTAGGGCTTTTGGAGCAAAAACAAAAGACTATTTTGGATAAACTGAGATCATGCCTTAAAGGATGAAGTCTTGGAGGTGAAACTCAAGAAGATGCATAACAGATGAATGCACATGACCACATCTTGAGTTGAGATAAAGGGTTGATAAGCTGAAATTTCAAGATTTGAATTTGTCTTTTAATTTCAACTTTTGTAATTCAAGTTAGAATGGATTGGAAGACATTTGTTAGGATTAGATAGGATTAGATAGGATAGGATGGTTGGCTAGATAATAAGTTGGAAATCAAAAGTTTAAAGACTTAGGATTTGTTGAAGAGATTTTAGGAACTCTTTAGGGAGGTTGTTAGAGAAGAAGTCTATTGCCTCGACACATTGATATAAGGTTTCAATCCACATTGGGTCGAAGTGTTTTCCACCTCGGAACAAGTTAGTTCAATTCTTCAGTGGGTTGTTTTTTGGAGCCATCCATTCAAGTTATGGGTTTTTAGGCCAAGTTTAGGGTTCACATCAATTTGATTCTAAAATGTTGTATTTAGATGTTTTGTCTTGATTTGTTGGTGCATTTGGGTGGTGGATTAAGGTTCCATAGTTTTCAGAAATAGAAATGTATAGCAAGATACAAATTTATATCTAGTACAAAATGAATCGGGTAGCAAAATTTTTGAAGTTGAATGAAGAGTTAGTTCATAAAAGTATAACACATTTGTATTTTCTAAAATTCTATCCAAGGCTTGGTTCATGATGTGAACCCCATAAAGAAGAAATCCTAGAAACTCTCATGATGTGAACTCAATGGGGGAAACAAAACCTTAGAAACCCATGAACAAGGTGGACATGGCCCCAAAGACCCCCAAACGAAATCAACAAAACGAACCGATAGAAAATCTCAACCCCTAACTCATTAAGGAATTAGGAACCTTGGTATGATCAATGAAAGAATGATGCCACAATCTATTGCTTCAAGCTAGATTGATAAGTTAAAAATGCCACAAGGACAAATTTTGATAAGTTCAAGTTCTCAAGAGAGAACCAAAGTAAGGACAATCCTTACGTATTTTGTTAATCAAATTCTCAATCTCCCTTCTTACAAAAGTGTGAGGCACATCCTCCTTATATAATTAACAAACCCTACTTCAAATAATCTAAGAAAAGGAAATAACTATAAAAAGAAACTATTCTAAGAAAAGGTAACAAATTAATCTCATCATTCCCCCTTTCATCAAGAAGATTCATCCTCGAATATTGACCATTGTAATGTTGTTGATAACTCTACAAGCAATATGAATGATCCAAAATTCATCCCCTTGAGGCATGAACTAGGCACATGGACATTTGTTTTCCCTCACAAGTATTAGAAGCCATTTGGGTGTACCTACAAAGTTAGTCCAAAAGAAAATAAATCTCACAAATTTTCTTTCCCTTAATGAAATTTTCACTCACCAAGTATTTTACTTGAAGAATTGGCTTTTAACTTTTGATATGACTCTCTACCTTTTACCACACAAATCCTTACACTTTAGTTTTTTTAAGGAACTCATCAAGGCAAGCTTTTATGAATTTCTTAACTTAGAAAAAAGTAATGAATACTAGACTCAATCAAAAGAAAGAAAATAAGGAAAAAATTTACAAGAAAAACAAGAAAGAATAATTTTAGATGAAGTTTTATGGTATTGCCCAAAATTTTTAAATCCAACTCTAGGTAGGGTTAGGGTTTCACAAAGTTTTTTTAGAAATAAAAAAATTTGAATGATTAAAAAACTAACAGAACATAAGCATTTGTCCAAGGAAGCCCATAATTAAATCTCTATCTAAACACAGCCTAATTATGATGCACGCGTAACAAAAAGTGAAAAACACACTAATAGGTTATTATCCAAAAAAACAATCAAAACATATTGAGGTTGAAACTAATAATGCCTTCAAATCCCTACAAAAAAAAAAAAAAGGAATTAGCTCCAAAATTAGAAAGTGGCAACATAAAACAATTATAGAGGACACCAAAATCAACAATTGAAAATTTCATTATTTGTGCATCAAGAAAAAACATTTCCAATGCCTTTACCACCATCACCCAAGATGCCTTTGTCATTGCAAGGTAACCACTAGCAATGCTACGAACATAATGAAAATAAAAATGACTTGGAGCTCAAGACATAAGTAATGAGATCAACACATTTGATCTTTTCATTTTCCGAGCACTTTGTTTTGTGAATGAAAGCAATTTTACCCACTTATGACATAGTTTCTTGAAATTAACATAAAATCCTAGGAAATATAGTCCTCAATCATCTAAAGCCAAACCAAATGAAGCTAATGGAAGCATTTAAAAGAAAATTTCTTTCATTTAGTTCATGGGATTCTCAAATCAAATTGGGTCTAGGAGGATCTTAGGCGCACATATACTTTTCATGAATAATAAAATCACAATTCATTCTATTTATGCAGCATCCTTCGAAATGTAAGGCCAAAAACTTTGAAAGATAAGATAGGATTACTAAAGCCCATAAGATCGAATCCTCCAAAAGCTGAAAATTTGTCAAAGCCACTATACCAGTGAGAATACCATAAACATCCTTCTTTTGCCTACTGTCTGAAGCCTGGAAATTTAACCCCTAAACCATCTTCTAGGGATTTAACTAAGAGATAAAAGGAATCTTTTCCCCTATAAAATAATATATGATTAAAAAAGATGGTGAAGTATGATGAAAGAATACAGAAGTAGCGTGATGGGCACAGAGATGGGTTGAACAAATTTGGAGTGTTTCAAAAGAATTGGAGATCTCAGTCTTGGTTTAGAGTCCATTATGTTGCAGTATGTTCCTTAGAATTTCCCCAGAAAAAATAAAAAATTGGGGAAAGTTTCAATAAGAAAAAGAACAAATGACTTAAAAGATTATACTATTATAGAATGCCTTTAAAAGAGATGTATAGTGACATTTACTAAAAATTTCCCTTAAAAAGGTGTCTTAATAGGCATTGTTTCTATAGTGATGTCAAAATCAAGTGGTTCAAACTAGATTCATAAGTCAAAAAAACATCACGAGAGGTTACTTTGATAAGTCTAAGTTCTCCAAGAAAGAATCAAAATAAAGATAAAAGGACACTAACTTCATCAATCAACAATTTCTTAATCCATTACTAAGGTGTGAGGTATAGTCTCCTTATATAACTATAATCCTATTTTAAATCAACTAGAAAAAAGAAATTAACTATGAAAGGGAAACAACTTAAGCCTTAGAGATTTTAGCAAACCAAACAAAAGGCTGGGCCTTTTCATGCCTCACTAGGTCCCATCACGCCTTTTATAAGGTCCAAAAGTTTAACACATAAATAATCAAATAATAACAAAATAAGTTAGTGAGTTGGACCAAATTACAAATTGTCCAAATGATGACTTAAAATAAACATAAATAGCTTGGAACCTAATTAAATTAAAATTTCCTCATTAAATACACTTGAGACTTGAACTAAATTTACTTGGTCCATCCATCAACAATTAGTAGTAGAACACGTGTAAACTCTCATGTACTTTGGATCTCGTCATTCCTTATTTTCTCAAGAAAATTTGTTCTTTAATCTTGACCACCATAATATTGGCAACAATTCTACAATCAACATTCTCTAAGATCCATCCCTTGTATAGAAAAATACCAGAAATGTAGCACATGGGCTCATGATTGCTTTCACATGATCTTTTTTAATCCTTCCATACTTCTGCTATGGTTGATTTTCATGCTATGGAAGAAAGAAAAGTATATGTCCTCACACAACCCTTTTTCCCCCCAATTCAAACTACACAACTTAACCTAAGTGTATCTCTCTTTTACTTGGCTTTTAACTTGATGAAAGCTCTCAAGCCCTTTTCTTTTGAAATCAGAATTTATAGTTCTAAATAAAGAGTTATTTAATGGAACATTGTAGATTTTGCAAGAAATTAAAAAATTATTGATGTTTTAATTTGGTTTCTCAAAATACTGAAAGTGCCATATCAAAAATCAACTTTAAAGTCATTTCTCACAGTCTATGATGAAGGAATAGTGGTTGTAACTTACGATTGTTCTTAACTACTTGCATTATTCTCCTTGCTCAATCTGAAATCAAACATATCCTCTATTGACCAAGAATGACATGGCTTGAAAAATTGTACAAGAACTAAAACTAATTTGCTAAACTTTCTTCATATACAATAAATAACGAAGGCTAGGGGGGGAAATATGCTCAGCTATATTAGCTCTAACTACATTAAGAATCTTCTCCTTGTATTTTCTATATTGAAATGTTCCATTAATACTAATTACTAAACAATAATGTTGGAAGCCATCAATACAAGGCTTAAATGACCAAAACACTGAATGAAACATTAATACAAGGCTTAAATGACCAAAACAAATAATGAAAAATTTTGAAATCTCCAATTTTGTTTTCGGTATCTCCACTTTACAATTGTACTTAAATTACATGCTTGGAGTACAATTGTCCATAAATCTTGATTAAGCCGACACCGAAATTGATATCAGTCTTGTATCCGCTAAGTATCTCAAACTCCTTACCAAACTTTTAAAATAAGTAGGGTCCACAAAAGTGTCACCCCATCTTTTGTCAAGCGCATCGTTTCTTCACTGAGTCAAGATTGGTTTGCATTGTCCACCTTGAACTTCTTTAAAATATCTCTAGCATATTTTTTTGACAAATAAAAATCCCTTGATCAGTCTGCAAAACTTCAATTCCAAGGAAGTATGACATAAGACCCATGTCCATCATTTTGAACTGTCGAATCATAGCCTCCCTGAATTCTACAATCATCTTGGGATAATTCCTTGTAAATATTAGATCATCAACATATAAGAATACGATGACAACCGCACCAAGAGCACATGTCTTCACATATGAAGCATGATCAAAAGAACAACATTGAAAACCATTGTGAACAAAGAAAGAATCAATACGGGTGTACCATGCTCTTGGAGCTTGTTTCAAGCCGTAATGGGTTCTTTTCAAATGGTACACCTTATTTTCTAGACATTTCTTCATAAATCTTGCAGGTTGTTCAATGTACACCTCTTCCTTAAGTATACCATTCAAAACGCAGACTTTACATCCATTTGATGTATTTTCCAACCATTTTGGGCAGCTAAGGAAATAATTAAATGAACAGATTGCCGAACAACAGCACAAATACCTCAAAATAGTCGATGCGTGTTTTTGTTTATAACCTTTAGCAACCAACCATGCCTTGAATTTGTCTACTTCTCTATCGGGCTTGTTCTTCATTTTGTAAACCCACTTGACACCAATGGGTTTCTTGCCACTTGGAAGATTTGTAAGCTCCCAATAATCATTCTTTTCAATGGCATGAATTTCATCACCATTGCTTTCTTCCGGTGATTCTCACGAATAGCATCTTCAAAAGTAATAGGGTCACAATCCGCAAAAAGAGAAAAATTAACAACATCTTCTTCAGATAAATTTTGAGAGTGACCATCAACAACATAATCCCGCAAATGTCTTGGTAGACGTCTTTGTCTTTGTGGCCAACTAGATCGCATAGGAATAAGTTAAGTAGGAACTTGTTGTCGTTCGGCATTTCTGGTGATTGACATCATCATCATCATTGTCATCAAAATATGAAGGTTGAGGAGGATGACTAAGCCACATCGACTCTTTTCGACCAGTCCTAGACACATTTTTTTTTATTAAAATTCACATCTCTACTAAAATGATCTTCTTTGTCACAGAGTTGTATAACTTGTACCATTTAGTCTCGTAATCAGAGCCAATAAAAATACACTTCTCCGCCTTATTATCAAGTTTTTCTCGAGAGCATCCGAACATGTGCATATGCCAAACAACCAAATACTCTAAGATTAGAGATATTTGGCTTTTACTAGACCAAATCTCATAAGGGTCTTCCTACCATTACATCTAGTAGGACATCTATTTAACACATAGATAGCACATGAAACCGTCACTGTAAATCGTTGGGCATATGTTTGGCAACCATCATTGATCGCACTATGTCCATCACGCTTTATTCTTTCTTTCTCAGAATACCATTTTGTTGAGGAGTGTACCTTGTTGTCATCGATGCTTGATCCTATCTTTGTGCCAAAAATCATCGCACACTATATACTCTGCACTCTATTAGTTCTCGTAGTCTTGTTGGAATAACCATTTTGTTTTTCAACATACACTTTAAAACTTTTAAAAGTGTCACAAGCATCGGACTTATTTTTGAAAATAAACCCAAGCCTTTCTGTTAAAATCATCAATGAAAGTAATAAAAACTTATTACCTCCATTAGAAGGAACATCCATCGTGCATAGATCAGAGTGAGTATGTCGATTGCCTCAAATTGTCATTGTGTGTTTTGGCGATGTCAACCTTAAATTGAAAGCCTTTTGGTAGGATATAATATCCTACACAAATCAACATTAATAAATCATATATAATCTAATCAGTTTCAATTGGTCTTTGTCTTTTTAAACTCTTTAAACATTTGTCTTTTAATAACACATGTAAATAATAATTAGGTTACACCTTTTATCAAATATAACTATCTACTCCACAATCTTACGTAATGCAAATAGATACATGAAATATTTTCTCATCTCCAAGATTCTTATTTATTATTTACTCATTATCTCATCTCATCAATTTAAAGGGTATCATTTATAAATAACATACATTCATAAATTGTTGTCTATATATGCTTATTATTCTCATTTATTATATAAGGTAAAAAGTATGATCACTATATTGCATTGTATTCACTTTGGTAAAACAAGTTGGTTCAATTTCTTGTATTTTTGGACAAACACGAACTCTGGTTTTAAGGAGCAGGTTGTGATCGACTAACATGTGATGGGTGCGGTTTTGATTAGGGTTTGGGTTGAAGTTTTTATGTTGATTTGGGTAATTGGTTATGTTGACAACAAGAGGTAAACCGTGGTTTTGGAGAGTTTTGAGGTGAAGATTTGGTTTTGGATTGGGGTTGAGGTGAAGAAGGATTATGGGTTGTTATGAAGTAGGAATTGATGGTAGATAAGGTTGTGTTAAGTGGGAGTTGTTGGTAATAGGTGAAGATAAGGGAGAATCGAGTTGGATTGTGGATGGAAAGAAAATTGTGGTAGGAGAGGAGTCCTTGTCATTTTTGGCAACACATCTTGAGAGAGAAAAGGAAACTTGTGGCTTTAGAAAAACATAGAGATGACAAATTTTAAGGAAGGTAAATCAAGTTAGATTAAGCCTTTATGAATTTTGCTATAACCCATGAATGCACATTTTTGGATTGGAGAGACAATTTATTTTGTGATTATGGTTGAAGCCAATGAATAAAGAAGAATTTTTATCTTTAAGACAACTTAATAACCTCGGATGCAAGATGGAGAGTGAGTAAGGGATCATAAAGATTGTGCAAGGTGTGTTTGTAATTATGAAAGGAGAGAAGTTGGCTGCAAACTTATACTTGGTCAAGGGAGAGACTATATAGGAAGAAGAAGCATTAGTTGCCTTAAGCAATCATGATGAGCAAACTACAATGATGTGGCATCGAAACTTGGTCATATATGGAGCAGGAATGAAAATTTTTGCAAAAGGAATGCTACTTACAAGTCTCACAAAAGGTTTACCTTTTGTGAACAATGTGTGACAAGCAAGCAACATCAACTGAAATTGAACACATCAAATTTTAGAAGTAAAGTTTTTCTAGAATTAGTTCACTCGATGCGTGGCAAGCAGGTTATGTTCCTTGGGAAGCTATAGAAAATCAAATACAGCACACAGTGGAATTTTAAAATTTTTGATTTCCTCCAAGAATCTTTACGAAGTGATTTCAAACCGGTAGTGAAGAGTTTTACCTTTACCAATAGCAGTAACTTTCTTGTGAAGACTTTGCTCGTCAAATTATAGCAAAACCTAGTGGAAGTTTGCCTCTATGGTATCCACATGATTGTCTACATGTTCTAAGTTAATTATCACACAATTAACCCAAGAAAAGAAGTAGCAAAACTGATGGTGCTAGCCAACAGTTTTTGCCTTCAGTTTTTCCAGATTTGAAGTTTCTCTAAGCTTCGGTCTTTCTCCTATTTCTTTGACAAGGAAGCAGCTGCTATTTTGCTCTAAGAATAGCTGAAGTGTTGCTTATGTTTTCTTGAAAAACAGCTGCTGTTTCTTAACAAGAAATAGCCAAAATAATTTTTAGAACAAGCAAGAGAAGGATCGACTTTTTGGTTTTTTTGTTTTGCTGCAGAATTTTTCTTCACAAGAAAAATTAATTTCGTGGCTTTTGATGCAGTAAGAAATAACGTGTATTGTTGCTCACGTTAGGGTTGAAAGGCTACTAAAATTATAAGTCCAAATATATAGAAAATGGGTAGAACTTCTTCTAAAGAGTTTTACTTGAACTCTAGGTTCTAATATATTTATGGAACTTTCTAAATTTCAGATTTCTAAATTTTATTGGCTGCCAAAACAAGAATCCCATTTTTATTTTACTTTCTAATTTTTGGCTATCCAATGAATTAATAAATGAAAAAATGTTTTGGATTTATTAACACAAAACCAAAACCAAATACCGATTTAAACCGAAAACCTTATAGAGTCCTATTCATAATTGGAGGCTTAATTAACCAAAATTCATTACATGAATTTTACATTTCTTTGGATACAATCTAAGTGTGTGACCTAATAGGTTCTTATAACATTGGCAATGACATAAAATTTATTTTATGTCATAAGCATTGAGTGGTGTTTAGTAACACATCAATGCTACCCAAGTTATAAGAATGTTAGTAATTCGACATTACATTTCTTGTGATAAATGTCGCCATGTAATTCAATCCTTTTGCCCTAGATACTTGATTGGCCATGAGCCAAGGATCATGTCACACTCGCATAGTTCAATCTTTGCGATTTTGATCCCTAAGTAGACACATATAAACAAACGAACTCGATATCACATATTGACTCATTTGAGCACGGCCATACGTTTTATGGTCTCACTTGATCAAGGGCCCAAAGATATCACTCCCAATATATAGGAGGGCAATGCTATCTTGATCACTCAACATTCCTTTACATAATTCATTACATATCCAATTGTCACTTTTATAGTTCACCTTGTTACAGTAACGTTTAGTAGTATCAAAACATGCAACTCCTTATATTAGGATCTCTAGTGACCTCAAGTCTAAGGATCATTTACACCATTATCACTATGAAAAATTCTTATGACACTTCATATAATAACTCATGTAGCATTTCTCATGGCGGTCGATCTAGTACATAGTTGTCTAACATGTACCTATGTGTTGACTGATATCTCATATCATGACACATTTCATCACCACTATACATACTAGTCTTAATGCTTTATCATTGTCCTATTTAATGATAATACTTGACTAGGGATAATTTTAGAATAATTAAAATGTTGGGACATTATTGTATTTATTCATAAAACACAGATATAGAAATGAACATAATAACCATTGCAATTAATTATGAACTTTATGATAGAATTTATGCCTAAATCATCATCATATGATTGGTCCTTAAGGCATAATCTAACAGAAGCAACATATTTTGTCACATTAATTAAGGATTGTTCCAGGAGATGATAGGTGTATCTAATCAAGAGTAAGGCAGATGTGTTTCCAACCTTCAAAATTTTCAAAGTGTGGGTTGAACTTCAGATTGGTAAATGGCTCAAGTGTCTCAAGACAGATAATGGAGAAGAATACACTGGTGATGAATTTAATAAATTTTGCAAGCAAGAAGGCATCGAAAGATAGTTCATGACGGCATACACTCCTCAACAAAATGGAGTGGTAGAGTGGATGAACAGAACCTTGCTTGAGCGTACAGGCGCAATGTTGAAAATAGCAGGTCTAGAAAATTGGTTATGGGTTGAAGCAGTTAACACTGATTGTTATGTGATCAATTGGGCTCCATCAACAGCTATTGGATTGAAAACACCGATGGAAATGTGAACAGATAAACTAGTAGATTATTCTAATCTACATGTATTTGGAAGTCCTGTATATGTAATGTATAATTCCTAGGAAATTACAAAGTTTGACCCAAAGTCTAGGAAATGTATTTTTTATGGGTATGTTGACAGTGTGAAGAGGTGTGGCTTGTGGGAACCCCTCTGCCCATAAAGTTGTAAATCACAGAGATGTTACCTTCACAGAAGATAAAGTGAAAAAGGATAGTACTAGAAAAGCTGAGACTACAGTGATACAGGTGAAAGATGATTCTTCTGAAGCAATAGCACAAGACCAGATTCCAAAACACATTAGCTCTGTGTGCAGGAGATCGACGATCAAGCCAAGAAAGAAAAGCTCTAATTTGTAATTCTAACTATATTGTGGATTGCATATTGTCTTTTAACTGAAGATGGAGAGCCATCAACCTTCCAAAAGGCAATAATTGGTTCAGATGCATCTCAATGGATGGCAACAATGTAGGAGGAGATTGAAGCTCTTTATAAAAACAAGTCATGGGATCTTGTCTTGCTACCACAAGGAAGGAGACCCATTGGCAACAATTGGGTCTACAAAATCAAAAGGAACAATGATGACCAATTGGAGCGGTATCATGCATGATTGGTGATGAAGGGTTATGCTTAGAAAAAGATATTGATTTTAATGACATATTTTCTCCGTGGTACGACTTTCTACCGCTTGAGTAGCCCCGAAATATGTACTATCTATGACATAAATCTAGAACAATTAGATGTAAAGACAACATATCTTTATGGTGGTCTTGAAGAAGAAATTTATATGTCCAACCAAAAGGTTTTGAAGAAAAGGAAAAGAGAACTTGGTTTGTAGATTAAACAAATCTTTGTAAAGAATGAAACAGGCACCAAGATGTTGGTACATGATACTTTCATCATGAGCCTAGAATACAATAGACTCCATACAGACCCTTGTGCTTACTTCAAGAGGTTTGATGATAATGATTTTGTGATATTGCTATTGTATGTCTATGACATGTTGGTTACAGGCCCCAACAAAGATTGTATTCAAGAATTGAAGGCTCAGTTGGCTAGGGAGTCTGAAATGAAAGACTTGGGACCAGCAAAGAAGATTCTAGGGATGTAAATTCACTGAGACATGAATAATAGGAAGATTTGGCTTACTCGAAAAATTATCTCGAAAATCCTACGGCGATTCAATATTCGAATTGTAAGTCAATTGCTACCCCTCTTCCCTGTTAATTTCAAATTATTCTCAAGTATGTGCCCTAATAATGAAGAAGAGAGGATGGAGATGTCTTGAGTACCATATGCATTAGTAGTGGGTAGATTAATGTTTGCTATGATTTGTATAAGACTAGACATTGCGCATGTAGTGGGAGTGGTTAGTCGGTACATGAAAATCCTAGCAAAGAGCATTGGAATATAGTAAAGAGGGTTCTGTGATATATCAAAGGAACCTCAGATGTTGCATTATGTTATGGAGGGTCAGAAGCAATTGTTCATGGATATGTTGATTCAAATTATGTAGGTGATCTTGACAAAAGCAAGTCCACCATTGGATATGTGTTCATTTTTGGTGACAGAGTTGTAAGCTGGGTTTCAAAACTGTAGTTGGTTGTCGCAACCTCAACTATAGAAGCGAATATGTAGTAGCTACACAAGCCAAGAAAGAGACAATATGGTTGATATGTAATATCCAAGAAAGTGCATTATTAAGGCAAATTAAAGGTACAAACTAAGTTTTATACGATTTTACTTTTTTTTGAAATGTTTTCTTGCAAAAATAGTGTGGTTTGTTTAATTTTCTTTATTTTCTATGCATTAGATATATATGCATGTGTGTGTGTGTGTGTGTAAATAGAAAAATCCATAACTCAACATAAATATATATATATATATATATGTATATATATATATGTATATAAAACTCTATATTTACCATTGAAAAGAAATCATAAATTTTGAAACAATTACCAAAAACTAATACAAGGTATGAAAATATGAAGAATAATAATAAAAACACATGGAAGGTTGTAATTATTCAGGAAAAGTTGAAAGGTGAACTTGATATTTTATGTTTGTGTATATATTCCATGCATAATTGGGAAAAGGAAAATGAATAAACAATAATAACAACAATAAGACAAGTATTTGATTTGGCCATTATTTTATGAAAAAATGTCCAATAGAAATTAATCATAACTTGATTTGGAGTTAATTTGATTCACGAAAATACACTAAAAACCTTCTTAATTTGATTCAACTGGTGATATTGACTCATTTTATAGCGAGTCATATTAATTTTCAAAATCCAATTATGTTAGATATGCTTGGAACTAAATGCAAGACTGAACTTTATCAAATTTGTGGAACTAATAAATTCAACAGTACATAATTGGATCCATGTTATACACTAACATGCACCATATTGCATCCTTGCACACCAAGAACAAGGAAAACCTACTGCTCAATGGGCTTTCCCTCACCATCGGGATAAACCCTTAGAAACTGCATGACAATTTTTGTGATCTAAACTTAGCTAGAATTTCTTCAACGGAAGTCTAAATTTGAGGAAATACTATATATAGAAATTTATAAACACATCTAATTAGGTAGACTTGCAACAGAGAGCAAGGGGTTTTTCCTTCCGCCACAATACCAAGATCACTTCAGTCATGTCTAATTAGGTAGGCTCGCAATAAGAAGTAGAGGAATTTTCCTTGGGGTCACAAGACCATGAACTTGATCATATCTAGTTCCTCGGGTCTTGTTCCACCGGCCAATGTAAGATTGAATTTACAAATCAAATTTGAAAGAGCAAGTTCAGCTATTACTAAGGCAAATCCAGAACTGTGGCAACTTCGTCTTCCAGAACCAAATGGGATCAATCAAAATGCTGCCCTTTAATGTCAATTGAACTATTTAAGAACCTCTCAGCTGAAATTCATCAGCATTTTCCCACAAGGACGGGTCTCTTCCGATTGCCCAAGCATTGATGAAAACTCGAGTGCCACCGCAATGTCATACCCCATCATTTTGACATCCTTGCTGGATTCTCGAGGGGCAAGCAATGGAGCCGAGGATGCATACGAAGAGTCTCTTTGATAACACTTTTAAGTATGGGAGTTTTTCTAAATCATCCTCCGTGATGTGATCTGAGTTGTAACTTGAGAAATGTCTCACCTCATTTTGTAATCTAGTCATAGCATTTTTATTTTTCAGAAGCTCAGCAATTGCCCATTCTAAGAGCATGGATGTAGTATCAGTTCCACCAATGAACATGCTCTGAAAAATGTTGGAAATGGAAATTTGAATTCATTAATTGTCAAATTTTGAAGTAAAATTTCTATATCTAGATTACATTTTGAACTTGAGTAGCCTTTTTTCTTCATAGTTATGTCATATTAGTAATAACTGTTCCTTTCATTTGTCGCAAAATTTCTGACAAAAATTCAAAAAATAATAGAATATCTCAAAAGAAATTAGTTCTAATTTTATTGGGTTCAAATTTTCACTACCCAACAGGGTTAAAGAAAACTTTATCTTCAAAATTTAATTTGAGGACACATGCTCTTGTTGCTCCAAATTGGCAAATTTTAATCCTACTTTGGTTTTCAAAAGTTGCATTAGCCCTCCGCACACTAAATAAGTAAGAAAGATATAGAGTAGAATCAAACTTTACCAGAATGACAGCTTTAACTGAATCATGATCCATAGAAAAACCAGTGGCATTTTCCTCTGGACTACAAGCAAAACATCCACAAAATTCTGATGCCCTTTCTCCTCTTCACCTTCACCTTCCTCGCTTACTCTTTTCCAGTCTCTTTATTCCTTCTTCAACAATATTTTCCAAATATTTATCAATTTCTTTTACAGTCCTATTCAACTTTGCCTCCAAACCGTTGATGTGATTAATCCAAGCAAGCCATGGGATGTAATCACCAACATTAAAAACTCCCATAAGCATAAATAAGTCCTCAAACAACTCCTTAAAATTACTCCCTTCTTTTTCTCCTGAGTACCTTTTCCCTATGGCGATCCTGGAAACTATATCGTCAATAAGTGTTGCTAAAATCTTGCTTATACATATAACCGAAGACGACAAGCAAGATTCTCTTATTTTTCCAACATTAACAAAATCTCTTCTTCACGTACACTCTTGAATGATTGAACCCTCCTGTTACTTAGAAGCTGAAGCACACAAATGCTTTTTACTCGCCTCCAATAATCACCATAAGGTGCAAAACCTACATTCTTGAAATTGTACAGAAGTCTTCCAATAAAGCTTGTTTTAGGCCTACTGGCAAAAATTTTGTCATGTGTTTTGAGGACTTCTTCAGCCGCATCAGCAGAGGAGACGACGAGTACTGGTGTGCGGCCTAGACGAAGCAGCATTATTGAACCATATTTGTGAGCTAAAGATTTGAGAGAGCGTTGGGGGATGGAACCAAGTTGATGAAGGTTTCCAATTATGGGAAGTTTTGGCGGTGAAGGTGGGAGATTCTTTAAGACTTTTGAAGGACGAGAAATCCATTTGCAAAGAAAGAGAATGAAAATGAAAAATGGAAGAAGCAGAGTGAGGGAAAGTTTTAATAGAGCTGTTTCTTCCCTAAATCCAAAGATGTACATTTTTATATCTCCAGAATTCAGACCTTGCAAGATTTATAGCTTTGCTACCTTTGCATATTGCTTCTCATATGTAGAGATGATCTGAATTGCAAACATTCATAAAGATACATTTTCGTAGGTAATTGGATCGATATATAAGTAGCAAAACAGAATCCCTTTTGTCTTCTTCTTTTTTGGTCTTTGTTTTTTTCTTTTCCATTTTAATAACTTGTGTTCATTGTAATCTAAGATTTCTAGTACAATTTGTGTGATGAGAGCCAATATTCATGTGGTCATGGACAAGATATTTTTTTTGCAATTAAAGGTAGGTCAAAGCCACAACTTTCCACTTGGAGCTTCCTTGGCATTTCTTGCCAATAATTGATTACTCTCTGGCCATAATTTCTACCACTAAAATCTATTTCTTTCTCAGAGAGAAAGAAGAAAAAGTAATTAAAAAAAAAAGAGAAAGTGTGGCGATTCCTTATTTGGTGCTTTTATTAAGCTTATCCTAGTTTACAGTGATACTAGCGTGGGTGGTGCGAGAATTTTATTTTGTGATTATATTAAAAACACTTTTGGAATATGTGTTTTTTTCATATTTTAATTAGATTTTATACAGCAACAATAAACCTTTTATTTCACTATACTAGTCTTTTATCGTTACTTGGGACGTCGGGTGTGCCTAGTGATAATTTAAAATTTAAGAAACATTAATTTTTTAAGAAAAATTTTGTTTAGTTTCTTGAAATATGTAATTTATATTTTTAATTTATTCTACTAAATTTATGAATTATAAATTTCTTTTTAGTTAATTTAATACCACTTTATATAATTATATTGATAGTTAAAATATCATGTTTTCCTTTTTTTAAAAAACAATTCTATTAAGGACATATAAAAATTTGTTTAGTATGTGTAACTTTAAATAGTAAATATAAATTTATTCCTATTAATTATTTAATGAACACTAACATATTGAAATTAAAACATAATATAACTTCATATATATATATATATATATATATATATATATATATTACTATTTATTTCTTATTACGATGTAAATTAGTTTATACAAAAGCATATTTAGTTAATTTAATAAGTATTAATTATTTAATAAACACTAACATAATACAGAATATAACTTTAAATATGTATACATAACTATTTGTATCAGAATATTATTGAAATTCTACTTTTAAATTAATGGTGTTTAATAAATACTAACATATTCAACTTGCTGTAAAAATGAATAATGACTCCTCCTGACCGTGTTAACATTTTTGTACAACATTTAGATTCAGAGGACCTTGCAAATAATATTCTGAAAACGCATCAAAACATTCCGTGATTCTGCCCGCAAGTTCCAATGCCCTATCCCCAACTAGAAGTCTTAATACACTACCTTTAGAATACGAAGAGCCAATGTTGTAGGACATGTTAAACTCGCTTTGTTCATTAGTGCCAACTCAAATAAACAATTCACCAATTCTACTTTTTAAGTGTACATTACACATAATCATTAATAGTAAAATTAATACAGAAATTTGTTTTACAATTTTAAACTTTTAAAAAAAAAAGTTTTAGAAAGTAGATTTTTGTAACGGACAAAATATTTGCTTTACTAAATGACCCTGTAGTATCACGGTCTAGTATCAACTTGTGTGAAATATAATCCACTTATAAAGTTTAGAACACCAACTGGATGGAATCTTGTTTCAATTTTCTACTCATTTATTGCTTTAGTTTCTTTAACTTATATGATGATTTGAGATAATATTAATGAGACTAGCGTGCTTATTACTTTTGGTGTTTGAAGCGTAATTATTACTAAGTAGTACTTAAGTAGAACTTTGTTTGGATGTGTTATATTTGAAAATTTTGTACTAAATATGTGAAATTTGGTGGAAATTTTTGTCAGAAAAGTGATATGAAAAATAAATTGGAGGAATTTTTTGAAATAATGTAAAAGAATTTTGGTAAAAATTTAAAATTTAAATTTTAAATAAAAATTTGTTTGAATATTTATTTTATGGTTAAAAGAAAACATTTTTAAACTAAAAACACAAACCAGACACATACGTTTGGAAGTTGAAGCATAATTATTACTGAAGGCGAATACTAAGTGTGGTACTTTTGGTGTCTGAAGCATAATTATTACTTATTCTCCTCGACCACTTATCCAATAAATAATGCATCCAGCCACCAATTTTGAATAAAAGTTACAAGATTACATTATAGATGAGAAGCCCGTATTATTGATCTTAGTCTTCTTCTTCTTCTTTTTTTTTTAACTTAAAGTTGAAAATTGTATTAATTTTGTGAAAGTTAATGAATACATCCAGTGTCTCAAAAGTGGACTCTCCTTAGTTCTAAACTTGACTAATACTATTTAACAACATGTCAAATAACTACTCTCAATCCCACAAAATACACCATAGAAAATTAGCGGCAATACTAACCAAATGAATAATACAACTGGCTAGGATTACCCCAAGAATCACTGTCATGTTCCATCTTTTATTGATCATAGTCAAGGGGACAAGTATGGCTAACCTCTTCAGATTTGGAGAAATATTGGTTGCGTGGAAATTAAGTACACCACTAACACAAAGTTGTGGCTTTCATTGGCCTGTCACCCTCTCTGAAATCTAGGGTGGGAAGATTTTATGACGGGTACATAAATAAAGTCAAGAAAACAAGAGACAAGTGGCAAATTTTTAATTCAATCTTTTTTCTTTTTTTTTTCTCGAAAGAGACTCAGGTGTTTGGTACATGGGTTTTTTAAAGGAAGGCGGGGAGGGGAATGGAATGAAATTGGGTAAAAATGATTGTTTGGTTGGATGTGTTGGGTTTTGGGAATGGATTGAAACCGTTGGGGTTGGGTTTTGTTGAATTTGTTCCAAGGTTAAAATGATTAAATAATTATATGATAATTATTGGGGTTAATTTGTAAAATGATTAACCTAAAAGATCTCCTATAAGATAAGATAAAATTCTTTTATCTTAATAAAATTAAAATTAGTTTTAATTTTATTTTTAAGACTTTATCGATACTCTATCAAGATAGAGTATCCGATCAATCTGATAGGTTTTAAGCATGAAAAGCTTTTATTTAATAGGAGACAGATGTCAAGTTGTTTTGTGAGTGTGCGTACAAGGTTTTTCACGTACGAAAATTTACTGCAAAACAAGGGAAAAAGATTTCTTTTGTTTTTATAAGAGTTCTCTTAAACTCTAAATTTTGCCGGATTGTACGCTCATTGAAGGAACTAGCATATTGGCTTGCTGTCAATCAATCCCAGAAGGATCTTAGAACAAGTTCATGTGGATACCTTAGAGGCCTGACATTTGGGCGGCTGTGGTTGACAAAATTCCCTTCGACGACAAAATCTTCAGTCATCAAAAGATGTTTTTGATTTATACGTATATTGAAATTGTTTCTGGTGGAAATCATTTTTTTAAAATTCCGCTGCCTATAAATTGTTTATGGTATATATGATTTCCTAACAATGGTATCAGAGCACGAGGGTTTTATTTGCGTATAAATCTATGTGAATATAAATTGTTTATGTTTACATATATGTATGTGCTATGTTGAATGATTGAGAAAAATTGTTCTGTTGAGTGAAAATTGTTTTTCATGTCTGGAACAAGTTGAAAATTTTTCTTCAAAAATTTTCTAATTTAATGCTGAAATTCAAGTCGAAATTTTGTTGAGTTCTTGGTCGCTACTTGTTCCGCATGACAAAGTTGTTTGTCAAATTTTGCTTGAAAAATTTATATGGTCGTTGCTTGTTGGAAAGCTAAAAATTGATTCAAGACACCAATTAGACGAATTTGAATAGCCAATTTGATTGGTTTCTTCAAAGAATTTTGGCCTTACTTTGTCATGCCGACATCATCGCGTCAAGTCGCCTTACTTTGCGACAATGACATCACGATGACGTCATCAATGACGTCATCGTAGGGCAAGCTGGCTGGCTAAAAAGATGATGGGCTAGTGTGGCATTAGGTTGCTTTTACCCTAGTGGGGCATTGAGTTCGTTGGGCTACTTTTTAACTTAGTTTGGCATGGAGCCCTTGGCTCCTTTTGATTTAGTGTGGCATTGGGCTCGTTGGACTCCTCGGGCTCATTTTAATCAGATGACGTCATTGGGCTCATTTTAATAAATAAATTAATAAATAAGTTTTATTTTATTTTAAATAAATAAGTTAACGGGGCAGCTTTCATTATAAAGTGTTTATTTATGATAAGGCCATTTTAATTTCTGTTATTTATTTATTTTGGCCCAAAATTTGAAAAATTTTATGTTAACCCATAAAACTTCTCAACTAATTCAAAACTATTTCTAATATGATTAGAAATATAATGCATACTGATTTATGACTCAAATTTGTTTATAATTGTTTAATGTGTTTGTTCAATTATTTTGTCATATGTGATTTAATATTTGATTAAATAATTAGATTATTTACTTGCTTATTGTATATTTAATAAAATCAAATATTTACTACATATGATATAAGTAAATGATAAGACCGTGTTTTAATCCCTCAATTAAATATTAAATCAATGTAAATGCCTTCCATTATTATAGTTTAAACAATTTTGTTAGGGTAACTTGTTGTGCTAACTCAAGGTTGTCTCACTAAAATGTGTTTTAAACTATGAGATAAGATCTCTGAATAATGGGTATGATTTAACAAAGTTTTTTGACTTGTTGAGCTAACTCAAGGTCAAAAGTCTTTGAGGTAATAGTTAGGAGACATATGTGATATGTGTATCAAAAGTTGATAACCTAACTATTTAGGAGTTGCAAATAAGTTGTAATTGGTAATTAATACCTACTCATTGAAATTAATTTTGATTTGTTGAGGTAACTCAAGATTAAAAGTAATTGAAATGGGATCCTAGCCTGCTAAGAATTTTGAGAAAATTCTCGAATCAATTTGAGGGATATTGATTGGGATAAAATAGTGGGAGCAAAACCAAGATTTTATTAAGTCCATATATTTGTGTATTTTGGTTTTGTATATTGCATAAATTTAAAGTCTTATTCTATCTTTATTTTCTTGTTGTAGAAAATGAATAACAACATGAACTTGCGTAATAAACTATTTGGACTGGGTTCAAAACCTAAGAATTGTTCTTAGGAATGAGAAGTTGCTTTATGTCCTTGATGGTCCTGTTCCTAATGAACCTGCTGCTGATGTTGATCAAGCAGTAAGAAATGCATATCAGAAGTATTTAGATGATTCTAAAGTGCATGTTGTATCATGCTAGCTTCCATGAGTCCCGAGCTGCAAAAGCAGTATGAGGAGATGAGTGCCTTTAAGAGTCCGTTTGGACAAACAATTCTTATTTGCAAATAAGAAAATTCTCAAACAAAAACAAACTATCCAAACACATTTTTATTTCAAAATTTAGAATTCAAATTTTCCCACTCAAATTCCTCTCACATAATTTTAAAAAAAAATTTCCCTGTTATTTTTTCCTCAAAAAAACTTTTTCTAGCAACAAATACCAGCGAAATTTTCACACATTCCAATGCAACTTTTTTATTTGCAAATAGAAATGCCTTGTCCAACGGACCTTGCAATGCTTTAACACTTGAAAGCATTGTATGATAAAAGGGCTAGAAGTGAGCGATATGATTAAATAATTATATGATAATTATTGGGGTTAATTTGTAAAATGATTAACCTAAAAGATCTCCTATAAGATAAGATAAGATCAGATAAAATTCTTTTATCTTAATAAAATTAAAATTAGTTTTAATTTTATTTTTAAGAATTTTATTAGATACTCTATCAAGATAGAGTATCCGATCATTTGTTAGGTTTTAAACAGTAAAAGCTTTTATTTAATAGGAGATAGATGCCAAGTTGTTTTGTGAATGTGCGTACAAGGTTTTTCAAGTACAAAAATTTATTGCAAACGAGATAAAAAGATTTCTTTTGTTTTTATTAGAGTTCTCTTGAACTTTAAATTTTGCAGGATTGTACGCTCATTGAAGGAATTAGCATATTGGTTTCGTGTTAATCAATTGCAGGAGGATTCTAGAATAAGTTCGTTTGGATACCTTGGAGGCTGGACATCTATGCGCCTGTGGTTGACAGAATTCCCTTCGACGACACAATCTTCAATCATCAGAAGAGGTTTTTGATTTATACGTATATTGAAATTGATCCTGGTGGAAATCATTTTTTAAAAATTCTACTGTCTATAAATTGTTTATGGTATACATGATTTCCTAACAAAGAGATCGTTCAAAGAGATTATTGTCTCTTTCAAAAGAGACATATATAAATAAAATCATTGAACAATTCCATATGCAAGATTACAAACCCATAGATACTCCTATTGCAAAAAGGTGAAGTTTGAGCTGTAGACTGTGTCCTGAGACTCCACAAGAATAGGAACGAATGAAACGTGTTCCATATGCTCCAATCTTGAAGTTGATGCGAAATGAATGAGTGTTTGGCTAGTCGATATCAAAGAATCGTAGGGGTAAAGAAACCAGTGCATGACTTATATCAGTAGAATGCTACCTCAAAACTTCTCCGCCGGTCTGTGTCCGAGTTGCCTTGGGAGACTTTATTCAATATAATGCTATCCAAAACCAAGGTTGGAGAGGAGAAGCATATCAAGGTTCCTGTAGGAATGTCAATGTTTGAGGCTGCACATGAAAATGATGTGGAACTGGCAGGTGACAACTACAGTCATGTCCTAAACCTTGTGTAAATTGTTGTCCTTTTAAATCTTTGATTAGCTTTTTGTTTATCCGAGGTGAACCCTTCATGTTGTTCACTAGGAAAGATTGATGCTTTTTCCTTCTATGATGACAGGGGCATGTAAAGCATCCCTTGCCTGTTCCACTTGCCATGTAATTGTGATGGTATGCCATTGTGTAACAACAATTTCTTTCCATCGTTAGTTTATCCCCTTGTTGATATCTTCCATGGAATATGGTTTCAACTATTTTCTGTTTTGTTTGGTGGATTTTGTCATTATTTGATAGGATTTGGATTATTACTATAAAATGGAAGATCCAACCGATGAGGAGAATGATATGTTAGATCTAGCCTTTGGCCTGAGTGAGACGTAAGTTTATTGTCCTCATATCAAATGTTGATCTTGTAAATCTGAAGAATGATTCAAAATCCTAACCAAGTTATTGTTTTGCAGGTCCCGACTTGGCTGCCAGATAATTGCGAGTCCAGAAATCGATGGAATTTGATTGGCGATTCCAGCTGCCACCAGAAACTTTGCTGTTGATGGGTACAAGCCCAAACCACACTAGTTGAACATTCATCTTATCAGTTTTGTAGCATTTCTGTTGAGTACAATAGGAGATACTAGTTTGACTGTTGGGTTTTGTGGAATGGGTGGCTCCATACTAGTGTTATTCGATATGATTCTGAAATTAATAATCTGTATAAAATGAGATGACCATATTGGCAAGCGATTTTATCTAATTACCACTTTCTGGGATTTTCTGGACTGGATTCAACTTGTATTGTCCATTTCCAAATTTGATTTCCAATTAGGTCCGGTTCATGAAGGGGAACCTATATTGCAACTTGTCGGATTTAAATTCCCGATCATAAGGGAAGAGCCAAACTTGCAATTGAGTGGGATATTAATCTAATAAGGAGACTAGTGACTAGTCTACATACCTCAAAAGAGTTAAATCATTCGCAGCAACTTGTATTTTTTTAAATTTTTCAAAAATTTACCTGTTTTTCATAATAAAAATTTTTAGTGATTGATGTGACAAGTTCAAAATGACAAAATTATTTATAATATTTAATAAAAAATACAGAATAATAAAAAATGTTTTTCTTTTTTTAATATGTTTCATTAGCTACTATTTGTATGTTTAGATTGTTGGTTTTTGGAGAAATTTTATTAGAAAGTGTGAAATTTTAGAGGAAATTTTTGTAAGAAAAGATGATAAATAAAAGTACATGGAAGAAATTTTTGAATAGATAATAACTTGTTATTGTTTCTTGATTAAGATAGTAAAGGTAGTTTTGGTGGCGATGGCGCATGCAAATGTGGTGAGATGGTAATAATGTGCTAATAATGCAAAATTAATTTAAAAATTAAGAGAAGTATGGTTCGTCTTTTCTTACTTTTCATATATGGATTCACAATAATAACTTTCTTTATTTTCAAAATGTTTAGTTGTCCAAATGATGTTAAAAGGACAAATTAATTAGGTGGTCATTAAGAGCTGTATGGATAGAATTTCAAACACATTTTTACATTCTTAATATAATAATTATGAGATAAAAATATATCAAAAATAAAAAGTGTGTTGAAAAGTATTTTAAAACTCTATCAAAACATGCTCGCATTGATCACTTTTGGTCATTTTTATTATTTTTTTAACAAATTACCCACTCATCTATTAAAAAGTTCACTTGTGGCCATTATATTCAAGTCAAATATTAGACAAAATGGAATCAGCAAAATGTGTCACACATGTAAAGAGTAAAATAGTCATTTTTATAAGAGAAAATATAGTGCTGTTGAGGTAGCAATGTAAGTGGAGATGGTATATTATCATCACAACCATACTATTATAACAATTTATTTGCGGATGGATGGTATTTGTATTTCATTAAGGATGACCATCCTCATTGAACAACTTGCTTTTACAATTGACGAGCAAAAAGGAAGATCGAAGAGAAAGAGAGAGAATTGGTGGTAGATGGCGGGTTTTTGGTGCCCTATACAAATAGTTTTGGTCACAATTTGAGAGATTATGATGCTCAAAGTACACGCCAGAGAATTTCTACCCAAACTATTGTAAGATCATCAATTGGTTGGAAGCATATTTTCTCCTCTTGATCAACACCATCAACTTCATCATAATTTACATAAATGTCATATACTTGTAGATTTGTTCCAATCTAGATTATGTTTTTCCCAAGAATCATAATATGATCGATTCATCCCAAAAATAAAGTGGTTATTTGTAATTTACAATTTTTTTTATTCTTTAGTTTCATCCATTGCTTTTTGTTTTATACATGTGTAAGTTATATGATTGAATGTATTAAAGTTTTTTTTTTTAACCAAAAGTAACTGATTGTATTAACTGTTGAAATTACAAAGTTAATACAGTACATGGGAAGGTAATTGAAGACCTCATCCTAACACAGCTAACCCAACTCGAGATCGTGGTTAAGACATGGCACCCTAAGAAAAGCGGGACTGCATCTCCTAGCTAACCTAACTAAGAGCAACAAAATTGCTAACTTGTTGGCCTATACTTACACTTCCCTTAGCAACGGACTAAGCGGTTACCTGCGGCATCGGTGGCCCTAACTCCTGTCCCTGCGTGGACTTACGCTGCGTATCATCGTGTGCTTGCCCCTCCTCCTAAACTAGTACTCCAAAACCCTCAGTAGGGAAGCCTCGCAGACACCCGCTTGAAATGACCATTGGTTTCGAAGTCCAACTTGATGGCTTTCATGAGACTGCTCAACGTTGATTCCCACGCTAGGGACACAACCCCAATGACCTAAGGTCAGAGAGACCGCCATACAAAAAAAAAAAAAAATTATTGTGGCTACAGTAATATGCTGTAGCCACAATCGCACGAAATTCGCACATTTTGTCGCCCCTGCTTGTTTTTTTTTCCTCAGCCTAGCAGCTCCTTCGTCCCTCAAATGTATTAAAGTTTACTTGATTTAATTTTATTACAGATATTAATTAGAATCAAAATTGTAAATTAAGAGATAAAATTTAATTTTTTGGACATAAAGGACCAAATTGAAACAAGATCCAAGTTAAGCGTAAAACTGTTTTTACCCAACATTGATATGTTTAGTTGTTTCATAGTTCTAATTTTCCCGTTAAATGTAGGCTACTTTAACTATCATACATAACAAACAATCATTTTCGCTTAAATCGCATTTGATCATTACCAAATTTGAATCTAATTGTTTAGTCAATAACCTCTGTATAGAGTTATGCGACTATAGGACTTGCAATTGGAAGGAAATAGATAGAAATTAGGTAGAATTTGAGTTGGTAAAAAATAATAGAAAATAGGAAATGTATTTCTTATTAAATTTTGGAGTTAGGTATGAAGGGATTTAATGGAATTGAAGTTTCTTAGTTTCTATTGGATTCTAACCCAATTCCATCAAAGGTCGATAGCGATCGATAGTGTTTTGATTATCCATAGTATTATGATTTTAAAATAAAATATATAATTTATTAAAGTACAACTTTCACAGAAAAGTACAATGGGCCAAAAGTAGAAAAACTTAAAAACTCACAAGTACCAAAGACATATGAAGGATCTAGTGTAATAATTAAAGCATAGATATTAGTCATAGGTATTGTCTATTACGTTTAGTGGTGCATACCAACTTAATCATAAAAAATGTAGGCATGACAATTTTGAGAGGCCAAAGCCACTGTTATCACACACGGCTTGAGGAAGTCGTGGAACATACTGCCATATGATGTTTTTCCCAGCCCAATAAGAAATTCAACAACAAATATCAAGTGATGGGTGCAATCACCATCCAAGAGATCTAAAGAGTTGGGATTGCCGGCTAAATTCAAACTATATATCAACAAGATTTTCTCTGCATATGTACAGTCCCAATTAATGCTTTGAAGTCATCCGATGATAATGATAATAAGGTACACACTTTGTTTTGTTGCGCACGTATTATTTTTACACTGGGTGAGATCATACTTGCATTACAAAGCAAACAATGGTACACTTCTACATGTGGCAAATGAAAAACATTCTACACGAATAGGGTCCTCTGATTTCCAGCGAAGAGGGAGGGTTCTACTTTGCTAATGAAACAAACCAGCAACCTCAAGTAACATTTCAAGAAACACATCAACCTCAAGTAACACTTTCTCTAAAACACTACACGATAATGAAACAAAAGATTTTATCTAACACAGAGGTGCCTATTTAGGTAGACTTGCAATAAGAAGTACGAGGGATTTTTCTTGGGGTCACAAGACCATGAGCTTCAATCATATCTAGTTCCTTGGGTCTTGTTCCACCGCCAATGTGAGATTGAATTTACGAATCAAATTTGAAAGAGCAAGTTCAGCTATTACTAAGGCAAATCCGAACTGTGCCAACTTCGTCTTCCGAACGAAATGGGATCAATTGAAAATGTTGCGCTTTAATGTCAATTGAACTATTTAAGAACCTCTCGAGTTGAAATTGGTCTGCATTTTCCCATAATGAGGGTCTTTTCCGATTGCCCAAGTATTGATGATCACTTAAGTGCAGTTGCAATGTGATACCCCATCATTTTGACATCTTTCTTGATTCTCGAGGAACTAGCAATGGAGTCGAAGGATGCGACGAAAAGTCTTCATGATAACAGATATTAAGTATGGAGTTTTCTAAATCATCCTTCGTAATGTGATCGATTTGCAACCCGAGAAATGTCTCACCTCATTTTGTAATTTAGTCATAGCATTTGTGTTTTTACGAGCTCAACAATTACCGACTCTAACAAAGGTAGATATAATGTCATTCTGCAACAATTATGTCCTGCAAACATATTTCCAATTGTTGGAAATCAAAATTTGACGTCATTACATGTCAAATTTTGAAGTAAAATTTGTAATTTGAATCTAGATTATTTTGTCGACCTTGATTAAGCCTTTTTTCTTTATAATTATTTCATATTATGTCAAAATGTAAATAATAAATGTTCCCTCTTAATTTCTCATATAATTCGACAATAATTAAAAACAAATAATAGAATATCTCCAAAAGAAATTAGTTCTAATTTTATCAAGTTTAAAATTTGATGCCCAATGAGTTGAAGAAAACTTTATCTTCCAAATTTAATTTGATGACAATAGTAGGAATCCGTTAATATGGCAATTGGTAACACAACCAACTAAATGTATAGTTATACGACTACCAAAAAATAAAGATAAAAATAATAAGGAATGAAATAGGACAGATGCTTTTGTTGCTCCAAATTGGCAAATATTAATCCTACTTTGTTCTTCAAGAGTTGCATTAACCCCTAAGCAGACATAAGAAAGACATAGAGTAGAATCAAACTTTACCAAAATAATAGCTTTAATTGAATTACTATTGATGTGTATGGGACTCAATTTTTCATATTAAAACAAAGGCTAGATCCTAAAGCAATGAGAAGAGACCTGCGTCTTGTCCGAGAACCAAAGGTTAGATCTAGGCGACAGATGAAAGCTAAAGGTTGAACCTTAGAGACAGAGGTTGGACCTCAACAACATATGAAGGCCAAGGGCTTAAACTCCGACAAAATGTTTTCCAATAGACTTTGAACTCGAGTCTAAAAGTTGTGAATGAAAACACAATGAAATCACACAAAGTGTATTGGACCTCATTTTAGGAGATGAGGTGGGAATTCAAAGAAGGTCGTGCTTATCCATAAGTGCGTAATAACATGCTACAATAACGGAGAAATACAACGGCGTACAATAAGTAGTTACAATCAGTAGTCAACGTCTTTGAAATGTGAGAACAAATCCTGCAAATAGAGGAGAGGTATATAAGCCCGAAGACAACTGTAAGGGAAACTCTCTGCAATCGACAGAACACAATACAAGTTCTAACTTAGGTATAAGAGCATTTATCCCGAAGAACCACTCAAATTTTTTTGTATGGAATACTCAAGATCCAAGAGGATGAAGAATCTTAAGTCGAAACCATCTTATCGGATTTTAGTCAGTTCTTGATTCGACCTTCATCAAGTGGCATCTATGGGGATTCTTAATTTCTAAAGGAGTATTCACAATCTCCTTTTGTATTTTGACCGATACAAAGATGGTGGATATTAGATCTAGAGGATAGAGGGCAGTGAGGAACTAGCCGAGGAAGAACATGGCGTAGTTGTTCAGTCTTACAGAAAATGATCCATTGCATTTAGATGGAATCCCGAACGATCGGAACATCCCTTCGCCTATGAAAGTGAACATTCACGACGTACAATTTCAAATTGGGACAACTCTCTAGCACAAAGACAATATGAGGTAGATGAGAGTGCTTTTATGGAGCAACACCTTGCTTAGTTTGAAGAGTTCCGTGAGAGCTAGGCATAATCCACATCCATCCGAGGTGAACCAAGACATAATAACCGAGAGTGTGGCGACAGAGAAAGAATGACAATTGAAATGAAGTTTCACCTCCCATGCCGACAATAATTATGCAAACAACCATTCTAGGGTTAGGTCGAAGCATGAACCAAAGCGTCCCGACATAATGATTTCCTTCCGATCGCAATAAGGCGGTTGATGATATTTACATCTGTTGGGTTACGATGATGAAGGGATGCCCTATCACCTTTCACATTTGATATCATGTAGTACTTAACATCGGTATGATTCAAATTGCTGACGGAATTCCATCCTATGAGGACTCTAACCCATTAAATTTTATCACGCTTTAAGTACGTAATGAGTTTAAAAATGCTCGATGGAGGTGATGTGTAAAGCGTTACCCATGTATCCGAGTGAAAATGGGCGAGTGTAGATTAATGACCTACCATGTAATAGCATCTCGTCATTCGTGGTTGGTGCAACTTTTTCATACCCGTTTTTCAAAGGTAAAAGTTTCACAAAAGGTTGCAGATATGATGAATCAAGCAAGGGAAGGACGAATCCTCAAGTCAGACGTGGAAAGGTTTGATGATGAAAGCTTTCAGGTGGTCGATTGAACAAATCGATTAATAATCTCGGCCTTTATGAATGATTTGAACCTCGACCATTATACACGAAATTAGCATGGGACACCCCAAATGATGCTCAAGCACTATGGAAAATGGTGGAGAGTTATATGAAAGGAGAATGAGTCAATAGAAAAAGAGAGAAATTGAGAAAAGTTAAAAACAAGCACTAAGAGGATGCGAAAGGGAAGAACCGTCAAAAGACCACTTTCGATAGGCTGAACTACGATTGGGGTTTTCTGGAGACTTGAATTCAAGAAAAAAAGTCTTACGCCATTGACCAAGAGTTATTCCAAGATCTTATCTATACATAGATATCTCTTCAAACCTCCGGTCCACTTAACAATAGCATCTCACAAGAAACCATGACATTTGTGGTGTGCTTTCCATAATGACCATGAACATGATACTAAGATGCAAAGATCTCAAGAAGGAAATAGAAGATTGTATCCGTAATGGAATACTTGGTCAAGACATCAAGAGATGGCATTCTCACTTTGATGGAGTCCAATCTCTGGAGGCCGGAGAGGTGGCTAGCCGATGTGAACTCGGTTCAAAGAAGTATTTAATGAAGTTTTGGAAGCTAGCTCAAGGTGCATGTATCTACTTATTCCAACGCTTGCTCAACGCACCATTCCAATGTGCAAAAATTTCAATCAATAAATGATTTAGAATGGTGTGTAATTAATGGATTAAAGTGCAGAATTTCTTTTTGGTTTTGTCAAAGTCTATTCTAGGAATTAGTGAGCCAAAGTCAATCTTTATTCTTCTAATTTATAGACAAGGATATTTAGGACTTTTAAGGACTTTTGTAGCCTACAAATAGGCATCTTTGTACTATTTTTTTTTAAAAAAATGAAGAATGGAAGAATTGAAATTGTGAGTTTTATCGCATCTTTGGGTTATTTGAGAACTCTAGAACTTATTAAGTTTTCTTCAAAACTTGTAGCATTCAAACTAAACTTATCAACCAATTTTGGTGTAGTTGGTTGTGGTGTTTTATACCAAGGTTCCTATCTCTTTATAGATAGTGGGTTAAGGTTTACACCAATCCAAACTAGCAATTCCTTAAACATATCTTGGGCAAATTTCTAAGTGTTCCTAGTCCTTTGGATTTGGATTCACATCATTTGATATCGAGCTATTTCTCGAGTTGTATATCCTTTTGTTTTTCTCTTTTGATTTTATCCTTTTTATTCTTGACTTTCTTGAAAATCAAGATTAACATTTTGTTAGCGGGTTTTGTCACAATTTGGCAAGGTTCCTAATAGTGAGTTTTGATTTTATCCTTTTTACTCTTGATTTTCTTGAAGATCAAGATTTACATTTTGTTAATAGGTTTTGTCACAGTTGGCAAGGTTCCTAGCAATGGGTTTGGAATTTAAGAAGTCACATTCTCATATCCACTTCCTTTTATTTTATCTTAAAAAGAAGAAGAAAAGAGGCCGGAAAAAAATGGTGGCCGAATATTATTAAAAAAAGAGGAGAAGAAATGGACACAAAAATCCATTTCTTGAAGTTGTGATTCCTTCGAGATCTAATATTCTTTACTCTTGTGATTTAGGTTGCCAAAAGATTCATCTACAAAGTTCTTCTCAATCAACCTTGGATAAAATTCTATTGTTCATCTAGTTCATTGTTCCTTTCATCTATCTTTCAAGTTGTTGTCTTTTCTTATTCCTTGGTACATTCAATTTCACAACTTAAAAGAACACAAAAATTGTTTGATGAGTTTTAATTGCGAAAGTCACACTCTCACTTGATAATTGTTCAAGTAAGTTCAATAATCATCTTAAGATGGGTAACGAGTGTAAACCTTGTTCGTGAGAAAATTTGAGTGTGAGTGACCATTAAAAAAAAAAAGAAGCTTAAGAGTGCTTAAGAGTACAAAAACACGTAAGGGAGTGATTACTATTTGTGAGGATTTTTTTAACCATTTGATTGCAGGATTACCAAAATGTCTCACCATTCCAATGAGGAGGAGTTACAGTCCATGGTAAATTGTTGGTCATTAGGCAAATCCTTAATATGCAAGTCAAGGAGGATGACGAGGCACAAAAGGAGAACAATTGCCACACAAGATGCTACGTTAATGGAAGGGTATGTAGTGTTATAATTGATGGGGAAATTGTACTAACGTGATTAGTGTCTCTATGGTTGAAAAGTTAGGATTGCCTACAACAAAGCACCAAAAGCCATACAAGCTCCAATGGCTTAGAAATTGTGGAGAAGTTAGCGTTTCTAAGCATGTAAAGGTGCCATTTCGCATTGGAAAATATGAAGATGAGGTGATTTGTAATGTGGTCCTATGCAAGCAAGCCATTTGTTGTTGAGGAGGCCATGGTAGTATGATAGACGTGTTAGTCACGATGGTTTTACTAACAAGTACTCTTTTGTTCATAATCAAAGAAATGTAACTCTTGTACCCATGACTCCTAGTTAAACTTATGAAGATCAAGTGAGGTCAGAAGATGCAAAAAAAAAAAAAAAGAAGAAAAAGTGAGCAAAAGAAAGTGGGTGAGAAAAAGAGAATGAAGAGAGTTTGAGTGAAAAGAAAGAGTTGAATGAAAAAGAGTGAAAAGAAAAGAGCAAATATGAGAGAAAAGAAGCACTTATCCTGAGTAACAAAGAAATTTTTATGTATTTACCAAAAAAGTGAGATTAGGAGTGCTCTAAATTCTCAATCACCTTTTGTACTTATTTTGTATAAGGAAACTCATTTGACCACTAATGATTTGGCCGGTGAATTACCAAGTAGTATTGTTTCTATTTTGCAGAATTTGAAGACATGTTTCCATGCGTTTCGAGGAAGTTCCAAAGGATTACCACCACTTCGTGGTATTGAGCATCAAATCGACTTTACTATGGAAGAATCAATTCCAAACAAGCCTAGAGTTCAAGAAAACAAAGAGCTTAAAAGGCAAGTTGAAGAATTGTTGGACAAGGGATGGGTTTGGAAGAGCATGAACCTATGTCTTTGTGCCAAAGAAAGATGGGTCGTGGAGGATGTGCATAGATCATTGTGTCGAGAACAACATAATGAAAAATATCGCCATCATATTCCTCGATTAGATGATTTGCTTGATGAGTTATATGGAGCAATTATCTTTTCCAAAATTGATTTGAAAAGTGGTTACCATCAAATTAGAATGAAAAAGGGTGTGAATGGAAAACCGCTTTCAAAACAAAAATGGTTTGTATGAATGGTTAGTGATGCCTTTGGCCTAACTAATGCTCCAAGCACTTTCATGCGCTTTGATAAATCATGTTTTATGTGAATTCATTGGAAAGTTCTTGGTTGTCTATTTTGATGATATTTTGGCTCAAGAACTTTGGATGATCTATCATCTTGAACATCTAACGTGTGTTTTAAGTGTGCTCAAGAAGGAGAGACTTTATGCCAATTTGTAGAAGTGCACATTTTTCAAAAGGCATGCAAGATGGATGGAATTCATTGAGGCCTTTCCATATATCATTCGATATAAGAAAGGTAAAGAAAATATTGTAACCGATGCACTCTCTAGGAGATATGCCTTGCTTTCTTCTTTTGAATCTAAGATACTTGGCTTTGAACAAATTAAAGAGTTATATTATGATGATTTTGATTTTGGTCAAGTGTTCCAAGCTTATAAAAGGGTTATTTTGAGAAGTTTTTAAGAATGATGGATTTTTGTTTAAAGAATCCAAGCTTTGCATTCCTAACTCTTCTTTATGTGAATTGTTAGTTAGGGAAGCGCATGGTGGAGGCCTTATGGGACACTTTGGTATAGCTAAGACTTTGACAATTTTGCAAGAGCATTTCTTTTGGCCAAAATGAAAAGTAATATTGTGAAAATTTGTGAAAATTGCATCATTTGCAAAAGGCCAAATCAAAAGTCCAATCTCATGGCTTATACACACTTTTGCCAATTCTAAAAGATCCATGGGTTGATATTTCAATGGATTTTGTTTTGGGTTTGCAAAGAACTAAACGTGGAAAAGATTCAGCTTTTGTGGTTGTTGATAGGTTTTCAAAATGGCTCATTTTATTGCATGCAACAAAACGAATTGTGCATCACACATTGTTGATTTATTCTTTAAACAAATTGTTCATTTGTATAGCATGCTAGAAACCATTGTGTCGATCGAGACACCAAAATTTTGAATTATTTTTGGAAAACTTTGTGGGGAAAATTGGGTACAAAACTCTTGTTTTTTACTATTTGTCATCCTCAGCCGATGGCCAAATTGAAGTTGTTAATCACACTTTATCTACTTTGTTGTGGTTGGTCATTGGTAAGAACATTAAGACTTGGTACGATTGCTTACCTCATGTTGAATTTGCATACAATAGGAATGTGCATTCTACCACTAAATTTTCTTCTTTTGAGATTGTTTATGGTTTTATTCCATTATCTCTAATGGATTTAACACCTTTGCCTGTGAGTGAAAGATTGAATTTAGATGGTAAAAGAAGGTTGAATTTGTAAAGCAAATCCAAAAGAAGGCAAGACTTAACATTGAGGAGAAGACGAGAAGATATGAACAACAAGCCAACAAAGGGGCATCATAAGCTCATTTTTAAACCGAGATTAGGTTTGGTTGCATTTGAGGAAAGAAAGGTTTCCAACACAAATAAAATATAAGTTGTAACCAAGGGAGATGGACCTTTTCAAGTTTTAGAGCGCATCCATGACAATGCCTACAAACTTGATTTGTCGATTGAGTATGATGTTCATAATGTTTTCAATGTTTTTATTTAAGTCCCTATTATGCAAGTGCTGAAGATTTGAGGACAAATCCTTCTCAAGAGGAGAGGAATGATATAAACTCAACTCAAAATGTGAACTCGGAGCCAAAGAAGTGATGGTCCAAGTTCAAGAGTGCATTTGATCCAAGTCAAAGATCAATTTTGGTCCTAGATTTGATCCAAATTCTAGTCTATAAATTATTCACGTAGTCAAGTGTTGAAGACTTCAATTCAAGGGTCAATAATCCATTTTGAGGCATTGGATGATGAAAATTCATGGCTGAAAATTCAGTCAAAAAGTATTTAATGAAGTCTTGGAAGTTAGCTCAAGGTGCATGTATCTACTTATTCCAAGTTGGTCAACGCACCATTCCAACGTGCAAAGATTTCGCCAATAAATCTTCTAGAATGGTGCGTAATTAATGAATTAAAGTGCATAATTTCTTATTGGTCTTGTCAAAATCTAATTTAGGAATAAGTGAGTGAAAGTCAATCTTTATTTCTTCTAATTTCTAAACAAGGATATTTAGGACTTTTAAAGACTTTTTGTAGCCTATAAATAGGCATCTTTTGTAATCGTTTTTTTAAATGAAGAATGGAAGAATTGAAATTGTAAGTTTTATCTCATTGTGTAGTTGGTTGTATGCTTTATACCAAAGTTCCTATCTCTTTATAGATAGTGGGTCAAGGTTTACACCAATCCAAAATAGCAATCCCGTAGATATATCTTGGGTAGATTTCTAAGTGTTCCCACCCTTTGGACTTGGTTCACATCACTACCACTCGAAGGGCAAGGTGAAAAACAAGGCGGGCGAGGTCCACATTCACATCAAACGAACTATCGGTTGAGGTGGCCTTTCTATGAATCAACCATATCCATAGTATCAGCTAACCCTTTGCAGCGGTGATATCCCAACCTTTGGCTAATGACAACCGCAATGTCACGGCATCCTCCACACCATATTTGGTGGTTATCCAAAGGTCAATTGCAAAGATAATGATTAAAGCCAATGTTAGGAGAATTCCTCTTTAGGAGCCACCACAAATGCTTCAAATCTTCTAAGATTATCTCTTTCTCGGAGGAAAATGCGGTTCCCACCATTAGCCCGCACAAAGACGCTTTAGTCATCAAAACTATAGTTGCAAATAAAGAGGTACATTGAATTAATGTTGATGATGGTAAGCGCAATCGATGTCCTATATATTGATTGTTTTAGTGACATTTTCTCACAAAGTTGTTCATCCAATGGGCATAATCACACTTGCATCCACGTGGGGAATACCCCTGACAAAACTATAATGACATACTTTTACATCGTGGATGCCTCATCTCCTTTCAATGGCATCATTAAGAGATGATGGATGAACAAACCATGGTTATTTGGCCACATTACCACTTGGTCATGAAATCTCCAAGGAGCACGAGTGGCATCGAGGAGATCAATATGTCAAGGAATGCATGTGTATTGCCATCAAAGGTAAAAATACTTTGATTAACGGTGTGCATGCCATCCGGACTTGAAAATGTTGCAATTCGACCATAAGGTGACACCTCAAGGAGAATAGACAAAAGAAAATGTGCAATAGTTTCTTCCAAAAATTCTAAGGTTACACCTAAGGATCTTGGAAAAATTAGAAATCTTGAGACCACACATCGGGATACTTTTGGGAATTCCAAGGTCACATCCTCGAAGTCCCGAAATAAAAGAACTCAGAGGTCATACCTCATAGCTCCCTGCAGGTCGCAAAAAAGGGCTTAGTGTAGAACACCGATGAACTACAAGAAGTTGTAATAGACAACAACCATTCGACATACGATTAAAGTGGGAGTTACGTTGTCGCCGCCATAAAAATCGCATTATTTATCTCGTTCACTAATACAAAGAAGTCTTTCCATAGGGACCTAAAGATATACTTGGGATTTCGCCATCTTTGATAACGCACAAGCTCAAAATCGATCCCAAGGTGAAGTTTGTCCACAGAAGAAAAGATTGTTGGCCCCGATCAAAACTAGTGGTCAATGAAGAAGTCAAAACTACTCAAGTATGATATTATTAGAGAGGTATTTTACCCTACTTGGTTATCTAATCCAATACTAGTCAAGAAACCGATGTGATTGGCGAATGTGCATTAATTATACTAATCTTAATAAGTATTGTCCGAAAGATTGTTATCCCTTGCCGTTGATCGACCGTAAGGTTGAAGTTATATCGTGATATGAGGTCATTATGTTTTTCGATGCTTATAAAGGTTATCACCAAATCTCGATGGATGAAGAAGATGCTTGAGAAAATAGCTTTCATTATAGAGATGAGAGATTTGCTATAATAAGATGCCTTTCAAGTTGAAAAATGCAGAGTAACCCATCGCCTAGTCAACTAGGTATTTGGAATTATATGTGGATGACATGGTAATAAAGTCAAGAAAAGTGAAAGTGCACCAATAGATTTGGAAGAGACTCTACAAACTATGTCAAGGTCGAAATGCGTCTGAACCTCAAAAAGTGTACTTTTGGGTAGGATCGACAAATTTTTGAGATTCATGATTTATAAGAAAGGAATTGAAGCCAACCCATTAAGATAAAGGCCATTGCCAAAATGGCACATCCTCGAACCTTAAAGGAAGTTTGAAGTTGACCGGATCATTAGCGGCATTGAATAGATTTTTGTCACAATCAGAGATCGTCATCTTCCATTCTTCTATACTTTGAGGAAACTAAGAATTTTAAGTGGAATGAAAATCGCCGTAAAGCTTTTGATGAGTTAAAAGGCATTGGCAAGTTTGCTAGCTACAGTACCTACACCTAGGGACGCCTTGTATTTATATTTAGCATCTCAAACAATGTTGTAAGTGCAATACTCATTCGAGATGTGAACAATTTTATAAAGACTAGTATCTTTGCATCACCACGCCCTTCAAGGATTCGAACATAGTACCTCCTAGCAGAGAAGATAATCCTAACTCTAATTTATGCTACTCGGAGGTTGAGACCTAACTTCTAAGCACATTCTATATGTGTTCTTATTGACCAACCTATTAAGTAGGTACTCTTCAAATCGGAGGCTTCTAGAAAATTGGCAAAATGGGCCATAGAATTGGGGAACATGACATACATTATCAACCTAGGACAACGATTAAGACTCAAACCCTTGCAATTTCATAGCAAAGATGCCTATTATAGAGCCCCGAATATCAACCTCCCGTTGTCATCCGAGTCTATAGGAACTAAATAGAGGATCAAAGGCTTAGACCTTGTATGCAGATAATGCTTCAAATGAAGATGGCAATGAGCGAGCCTATTGCTTTGACATCCAGAGGGCACAAAGATTACCTATGCTTTACGTTCGACTTCAAAGCAACTAACAATGAAGTTGAATATGAAGCCTTGATCATAGGGTTAAAAATGGCTCAAAAGATGAAAGCGAGAGAGGTGCATGCATACAACGACTCCCAAATAGTTGTCAATCAGTACGAGATTCCTATGAAGCCAAGGAACCCCAAATGAAGAAATATCTTGACAAGGTATGCCAACTTAGCCATTTCTTTGATAGATTTAAGATTATACAAATACCCAAGTCTTGAAATAAAATGACTGACGCCTAAGCAAGTTGGTATTATCACTTTTTCTCATCTCAACAATAAGGTTTTGGTAGAAGTGCTTTCTTGTAGGAGCACCAAGGAAAAGGTCACGATGACCATTGAAGAAACAAGAGATAATTGGATGACTTTCATATGGAGGTATTTGCGCGAGGTTGAATTGTCGGATGACAATAATGAGGCGAGAAATTGAAGTTAAAGGCACCCCACTATGTAATACAGACGTCATCCTTTACAAATGATCTTACCTCTAACCTTTGCTTAGATGCATCAGCTCCAAAGAAGCGGACTATATACTCCAAGAAGTGCACATTGGATCTTGAGGAGCCATGTAGGATCTTGAATGCTTGCTAAGAAGATCATTCGATGGGGTTACTATAGGCCAACCATATTTAAAGATGCTAATGACTTCATGTAGAAGTGTGTTACGTGCTAGCTTCATGCTTCTATAATTAGGCGACCTCGGATGGAGTTGATCAATATCTAGAGTTTGTAGCTTTTCACACAATGAGAAATTGATATTTTGGGACATTTTCCTAAAGCCGGGACATTTGAAGTTCTTAATAGTCGCTATCAACTACTTCACTAAGTAGGTAAAAGCCGAGCCTGCTACTATCATCGGAAAAAATGTCCTAAAGTTTGTGTTGAGCAAAATCGTTTGCAGTTGGCTATGCCTCATGTAATTATTTCAAAAATAGGAAACAATTTGCAGATGATCATTTCCATTCCTAGTGCAATGAACTTGATTAAAGAAAACTTCACCTTCATTGCTCACCCACAAGCCAATGGCCAAGTTGAAGTCACAAATCGCACGATACTACAAGGACTCAAGGCAAAGTTAGATAAAACAAAAAGGGGATTGGGAAGAAAACCTCCTAAATGTCCTGTGGGCTTATTGCATCACACCTAACAGTGACGAAAGAAACCTCTTTAGCCTAACATATGGTTTAGAGTTGTAGCCTTTAATGCCGATGTTAACGAAGAAGAGGTCCGGTTGAACTCGGATTTATTGGAAGAGCACCGAGATCTAGTTTCGTAAAAAGCACAATACAAGCGTGCCATGACCAAATATTATAATGAACTAGTGGAAATCAATGAATTTGCCCTGGGAGATTTGGTCTTACGCAAAAATGAAGCAAGTTGAGCTCAAAAGCTTGGGAAGCTAGCGGCTAATTGGGAAGGATGCATCAAAGTCCGAAGTTATCGCTGCTACAATTGAGATCTAGCCTCGTAACTTATGGATTTTTATCACCCTTATGAATTTTCATATTCTCCTTACCGCTTCACGATGTTGTAGCTTTCGCACTAAACTTAGTGAACCAAGGATACATGTGATTTTCTCGATTTAAGATTTAGCAAGGTGGTTTCACCCACCTTGAACCAAATTGGGTAGTCATCATCCCCTTACTCGATCCGAAAGTGCGAATATAGAAATGATATTTTATTCATCAAACACAACTTTAAACATAAAAATGTTTCAAATTACTAACATGTTAGACACGGATTCAAGGTTGGTGAAACCGCCTTGCTAAATCTTAAATCGAGAAAATCACGTGTAACCTCGGTTCACTAAGTTTAGCTATGAACTCTACAACATCCCAAGAGGGTGAGAGAGAATATGAACATCCATAAGGGTGATAAAAATAGAACATCTTACGGGTGATAAAAGTTAACGTTTATCAAATCTTAAACATCCTAAAAGGCGGGGATCTCGGATCACTCAAAGATCCAAACATCTTAAGGGGTGGGGATCTCGATCACTCAAAAATTCCAAACATCTTAAGGGGTGAGTATCTTGGATCACCCCAAACATCCTAAGGGGTGGGGACCCAATGAATAAAAATAAATTACTTTATTTAATAAGCATATTACATAGGAATGGCTTATAATTTCCCTTTTCATTGTCTCTTTTCCTCTTCATACTTAACTCTATCCTAGAGATACTATTAAACACCGCCTCTTTTCTTTTGTACACAATAGTGTCTTGCTAACTTTGTTGGGTCAAGAGTTCCAACTCTTCCATCATCACCTCAATAGGGTCTCTGTTAGGTGCGCCATCTTCATATTCGCCTCCTTCAAAGTAGTCTCCATCTTTTCAATTCTCAATCTCTAGGTCTTGCACTCAAACCGCACTAAAATATGCTTCTTATATGGCCCAAGCGCACCTTGAAGACCTTGAACCTCTTATTGCTTACTATCAAGCTCGTTAGCTATTGTATGGACTACTTCATCCCTACCATTCAACTCAGAAGTAACACCTTCAATTTCAATGGAAAGTGTGGCAATCCTCTTCTTATTCTTCTCATTTTCTACACTAATTGATCTCTCCCTAAGGATCAAATTCTCCATTGCCCATTGTCGCTTTCCTTGTTCTCTTTAAAACCGTAGTTCAAATGTTTGAGATGGGCAAATTTGATCCTCGAGATATTTATTCTCATTTTCTATCCTAAGTATAGTACCTTAAAACTCAAGATGCACTTCAAGTATCTTAACTTTCTCATGTAATTTATTAATAGCTCTTGAAGACAATAAACGACCTTGATATAATAGGAATAAAAGATAAAAAAATTTAATCGTAACTTTATTAATTGAAAATAAAATCGTCCTTACAAAAACAGAAACACAAATAAAAAGGCCTAAGAGTTAGCCTCTTTCTGCACTGGGGCTTCACATTTTGGGATCATGAGGTTTGGGTCTTCATCAACCATAAAAACGCCGAGCTTCTCCAAGGTTATAGGAGAGCTTTGAGATGCCACATGTTGTAATAATGTGAAGGAACCATCGATCCTTTCACAAGATCAACATAGGCCCGATTAGCCCTTGCCACGGCCTCGGGGTCATAGTCGTGTAGCTCTTCTAACTTAAGAGTTGGAAATTTCTTAAATCTCAACGGATGCTTCATTCCATCCTATCTCCTCAATCGCACAGGGACAGATTCACCGCAGTTGCCAAAATCTTGTGTGTGGAAGACATTCCTCACCAAAGAATCTCGAATGCCCCCGGTCAATACTTTCAAACTTTTGGAACTCGATTCTCTTTCCTTCAATTGTTAGTGAAGAGAGGACATCTGTTCCTCCAATTTTCTCCTCAACTCAAGAGTCACTAACACTTTTCCTCTAATTTCTCACTTTAGCTTGGTGCTTGGAGGCCTCGACGACTTGCTCATTGGTTCTAAGGATGAATTCCGCCTATGCAATTAATGCTTGCCATCCCAACAATCTCTCAAATACAATATTTTTAATGTATGTTCTTAAAACAACACAACTTCACTAAGGCCCTTTACCCGTGGCACCACATAAGCAAAATTGTTATTAATGTCACATCGATCTCGCCAATCTTTTCTCGATAGTCCTCCATGCCTGAACCATCACCCTTTGTACAATGACTCTCAATTACAATATACTATCTCAATAGCTTTACTTCTTTCAAGCCTAACTTTCTTATATGATATATTCACACCAAGGGATTGCACATTCTTGACTATTGAGAACCTTATAAAAAGTATTCTTCTTCATATTGTTTCGGACTGGTCGACCAACCATACCACAATACAAATTTGGGTGATCCTCTATTTATATCTCAAGGAAGCATATGTGTTTCAAGTGCATTTTTTGTAATCTCAAAGAAGCTATGTTGCTTTTTCAATTTTGTACAAACACTCCAAAAACAACTTTTGTCCTAATAGTAAAGACATCGAACAAACCAACTGTTGGGGATTAGTTTTTACACCTTGAAATACCTTTATGCATGAGTAGACCAACATTTAACTACATGTTGCACAATTTATTTACTTCTGACTACCATTCCAACATATACTTTGAAGTTTGATTATCAACCCACGGCCATCGCTAATCATCAAACTTGTCAATCATCAAATGTTTCTTATCACCAAAGTCTGAGTAAAATGGAATGTCAGCCATCTCATTATCTATGTAAGCATTAATAGTTGGATTCAAGTTCCCCCATCATATTCAATACCACCAAATTCATGCTCCTCATCACAATCATTAGATGAACCATCATCATTTTCTACCAAATCCTCAATCAGAGCATCATGATTTTTATTTAGCAGTGATATGCTATCTATAGCTTAACCCCTAGGTTCACAAGTAGAATTTTGCTCGTTGAAAGTGGCACCACAAGGACCCCCGCGGAAATGAGCAAGTCCTAATATAACCCTTTGTAGTTGCAAGCTTATATTATTTGATATGAATGCACCATAATGGCACCATGGATCCTCAAGAATCCCCTTTTCATTTTCACTATTAGCAATTGTGTGAATGACCCACTATTAGTTTGAGGAACAAAATTACACATTGTCCCCAGATTCAAAGTGATCAAGGATGGGTTCTTAATTTATGTAAAACTTGACAACATTCAAAGTTGAAAAAACATCATTAGAATGCACAGTATTTCCTCTAATGTATCATCATTCTCCACTTGAATATATATATATATATACACGTGATTGCATGAGGGACGATGCTAATAGGACATTGACGCATCAATTTTATCTTAAATTGTCTTGCATCAATTCCAGTAACTTGATGCCAAGTTTCCAAAAGTTTCAAAAATCTAACCTTATGATCCATGATAATACATTTTTTTGGACTAATACTATATTACAACTTATTTACACCACTTATTATTTTTCTTCCCATTATAACATAAGTCTCACAAGATTATTTCCCATAAATATATTCTACAAGATATAAATAAAAAAATTATCATCACTTAAACAATTAGAGTTTTCAAGTAACATATTTAAGAAAATGAATTTGAATTTTCTTGAGCATACAATTTGATTGAAATTCAAAACACATAAACATGGAATTGTGTAGATGAATATTGTGATCAGATAACATGTTTCATGGTAGAATATCAAAATGCATGACACAATATGTTAAATTAATCCACGAGTAGAGAAAAACCACATCCTACAACTTGTTTTGAGGGACTTCAAACATTATAACACAAGTAGTGCAAATACTTTTTCTAGGCATTTTATCAAACACTAGATATTCACTCAAACATACACAACCATATTGCATCAAGTTTCAACCCTACTTTTCAGCCATCAATACAACAAACACCATTATTCTTAATGAATTATTTCAACAATCATGCAATATTTGCTATCGTTCTATATTAAAAAATAGAAATAACATAGATTGATAATTTAGTGTTTGCAGTTTGGAGATAATTTAACTTGTATTGTTTGTAATAAATTTTCTTTGAACTTTGGACTGTTGGTCGAGGGAATGGGGATATGGCCAATGGGTGGCTGAATTCTTGGATGTCGAGTCAAGTTTACTATTTTTTTTTTTGGTTTAGACTTTTTTTTTTCTGCTACTAGGGCCGGGGAGAGGGTTGTCAACTGAGGGCTACTATTAGTCTAGGTAGCTGTAGGTAGGGGCTATTAATGAGTGATGAAAAGGGGGTTGATGGCTACCCATGGGGGAGTGTTGTCAAGATGGCAGAGGTTTTGTGGGTTGGTCATGACGGGAAGAATAGGGGGTGATTTTTTTTGTGTCTATACTAGGTTGGAGTCGATATCACTAATATCAACTTCAAAATCAATATCCTAAAATATCGACTATCGATTTCAAAGTTGTTATCTCAAATATTAACTTTGAAATTGATATCTCATATATTGATTTCATTGTTTTGGGTAATTTTTTAAAAACATCAAGGTTTATTTAATTTTTGTTGAAAGTTACAATATTCATGTAAAAAAAACAAAAACCCCCTATAAATAGAACTCTCAAAGTATGCCAAAATTATCAATGTGTCACACTTGAGACCAAAACAAAAAATAAACAAGAAACCAAAGAATAAGCAAACAAAATAAAAAAAAACAAAAGAAACATGATTTTGCCACAAAGAGAAAATATTTTGTGAATTTTAGGATGAAACCTTGGATAAGAAATTCAACAATTTTAGGGGTATCAGAGTCAATTTTAGAAAATGGTTTGTATGTTTGTTAGTGGATTAGAAATTTATAGGTCCACGTATATTTGAAAGTGGATCCATTTGGCCTTGAGACTTGGAAAGCACACTTTCCTCCTTGGAAATCGAGCCTTTCTCTTCTTGACTTGAATCTCCTTCAGCTTGTGCTATCAAATTCTCTTCTTGGCTCGAATCTCTTTGAGCTTGTGCTATTGAATCTCCATCATTCCCCCTCCTCTTGAAGGAATTTGTCCTCGAATTGGCAAAATCTACATAATTCAAAGGGAGAAAGGTCAGTAATGTTTAACATAGCACTAACATTGTACTTACCAGGTAAGTCTAGTTTGTAAGTGTTGTTGTTCACGTGAGCCACCACTTGGAAAGGTCCATCCACTCTGGGATGGAACTTCGTCCTCCTAGATGCTAGAAATCACTCATTGTGCATATGAACCGAAATTCCATCTCTCGCTTAGAAAATCATTTGCTTATGCCCTTTGTATGCACTTATTGTGAACTACTCAATTTTGTTCTTCATGTGTAGCCAATCCTTCTAATGAAACTTTTCACCAATTTTACTTTCTTGGCACCATCTAAGTTAACTTGTTCCTTCTTTCATAAGCAATGGGTTTAGATCTAATGGTGCCAAAGAATTAAAACATAAATAGTTTTAAAAGGTGAGAAACTAGTAGAAGAATGTAAAGTCCTATTATAAGCTACCTAGACTATCAACAGGCATTCTTCCCAATCTTTCAAGTTCTTTTTAATTAAGACTCGTAATAAAGTAACAAGAGTTTGAATTATTACCTCCATTTGGCCACCCATTTGAGAATAATTGGCAGTTGAAAACATCAACTTGATACCCAACTTATCCCACAAGGTTTTATAAACGTAACTCAAGAACATTACATCTCAATCACTTACTATACTTTTAGGAATGCCATGCAATCGAACTGCCTCCCAAAAGAATATATCAACAACATGCTTGGCATCATTAGATTTTGAACAAGAAATAAAGTGGGCCATCTTAGAAAAGCAATCCACTATAACAAAAACAAAATCCATACCTGTTGAAGACCATGGTAGACCAAGTACAAAATCCATGAATATATTGGTCCAAGGTGACCTAGGTAAGGGTAATAGAAAATAGGGTAAATTGCATCTACTATCCAGTAGTTTGTAAAAACTACCAATCAAACCCCTAGATTTGAAATATTACCAATATCCCTTTAAAGGGGTTAAATGTTATGAATTTATCAAATTTAAGGGGGTATTGATAATATATCAAATCTGGGGGTTTGATTGGTAGTTTTTACAAACCACTGGGGTAGTAGATGTAATTTACCCTAGAAAATATAGTCCATGAGGAAGGGATCTAAATTTTGCTTGTTTACAGACTATACATCTCTCATATACTTTCTCTACATCCATTTTCATATTGGGCCAGTAAAAATGTTCTACTATGATATCTAAAGTTTTGATAATGCCAAAGTGTCTCATTAAACCCCCACTATAAGCCTCATATACTAGTAATTCTAGTAAAGAACTGTTAGGCACACAAAGTCTATTTTCGCGGAATTAATATCCATCATGCCTATAGTACTTGTTGAATGTAGACTACTTACAAACTGCAAAAACACTAGAGAAGTTGGGGTCAGTAATATATAGTTCTTTAATATATTAAAAACCCAACAATTTAATACTTAAAGTAGTCAAAAGTGAATGCCTACAAGACAATGCATCAAATATATTATCTTTTCCTTGTTTATATTTAACAACATAAGGAAATGTCTCAATAAAAGCAATCCACTTAGCATGTCTTTTATGCAACTTATGTTTTCCTCTTAACAACTTTAGTGATTCATGATCTGTGTGTAATTGTGTATGGTAAACTCTTTTGGCATCAAATAATTTTGTCAAGTCTCTAGTATACGAACCACATCATACAATTCTTTATCATAAGTTAGATAATTAAGACAAGCACCATTTAGTTTCTCACTAAACTAAGTAATAGGTAGCTTGATATGAATTCAACAAGCATTGAAGAGACTTGAGCTTGGAGCATGATGACAATAGCGTGAGAGGGAAAAGGCAAAAAGAGGAAGGTACGAAGAGCAAGGTTTCAAGAACAAGTTTGGATACACTTCAAGGTCTTGGTAGACCAATGACAAGGACTAGAACTAAAAAATGAAGGAAGCCTTGAATGGACTCATCCAGATGACTCAAAAGGATGGGAAGAAGACTAGGATTGACAAAACCATATTTATTAATGTACTAAGTGTAATTGGGTCTTGTTAATTAGACTTTGGAGCCTTAGAACCCTTAAGTTCATTGGGCTTAGTTTTAATTATATAAGTAATTAGAGGTGATATAGACCCGTAAGGTCACCCAAGAGTCATATAATTTTAGAGTCCATTTGGCCCTAAAGAAACCCTAGCTTGTGAAGGATGAATTGTACTCCTTTAAATGGAACCGACGGCCACTCTTTGGGGACGAATTTGGATGATAAAAATTTGATTCTTGACATTACGTGCTTGAGAGAATTTGCTCTCTAATTCAGTAATTACTTGCAAGTTACACAAGGGTCGACTTTGTGTGTTTGTTGGCTTTATTTTTTCCTAGATTTGTTCCCTAGAAATCCGAGTCTTCTTCCATCAATCGATTCCAAGGTTCCTCGATACAGTTATCAAGGGGTTGAGGAGCCATTCCACCTTCAAGGAACATACCATCTCCAAGGAAAGATTCCAGCTTAGGTTGATCCAAGGGTAGAACGCGTGTAGTGAGTTTTGGAACAAGTTATCCAAGGGTTCACGCCGCTTTTTGGTATCGAGCGCTTTGGGTTCCCAAGTTTCATATCTTTTCTTTTCTTGTTCATATCATTAGTATGTTCTTTATCACCTCAATCTTCTTGTTGTTTTGAATTGTGTTGTGACGAAACAAATTCGTTTTTATTGATGTGGTTGTCTCGCTTTCTTCCATCTTAGACAAACCCGTATCTTTGCTCTCTTGATAAAAAAATACCGATCCAATTGTAATGGAAGTGAAGTTTTGTTTGATCTGAAATTCTTCACACCAAGAGCAAAAAGGATCATTTGCAAACCGTTTCTCATTGTCTGAAATAATTAGGTGAGGGATACCAAATTTACAAGCGATTTTGCTCCACATAAACCTCAAGACATTTTTTCCGGTGATGGTAGCCAAAGCCTCGACTTCTACCCACTTAGTGAAGTAGTTGATTGTGATTATTAAGAACTCCATTCGTCCCGGAGCTTCGGGGAAAGGTCCCAAAATATCAATTCCCTATTGCATCAAAGAGCTTCGGGGAAAGGTCCCAAAATATCAATTCCCTATTGCATCAAAGACCAAGAACCGTAGATGTTAATCAACTCCATCTGAGGTCGCCTGATTATAAGAGAATGAAGATGTCACTTAACACACTTTTGCACAAAATCATGAGCATCTTTAAACATAGTCGACCAATAGTAGCCCCATCGAATGATTTTCTTAGCAAGCATGTGGGGTTCTATGTGGCTCCCGCAAGATTCGGGTGCACTTCTTGGATTATGTAATATGCCTGCTGAGGCCCCACACATCCTAGGAGAGGCTGGAGGTAAGATCATTTGTAAAGGACTCCATCTTGTATGACATAGTGAGACACCTTTGACTTCAATTTCCTTGCCTCATTTTTTTCATCAGGTAGTTCCCCATTTTTCAAATACTTCCATATGGGAGTCATCCAGTTATCTCTCGCCTCCTTGATGATCAAGGTGACCTTTTCTTCAAAACTTCTACAAAGGAATATCTCTATCAGAACCTTTTTGTTCAGATGAGAAAAGACGGAGGATGCCAGCTTGCTTAGGGCATCGGCCTTCTTATTTTTGGACTTGGGGATTTGCATATTCTTGAAGCTATCGAAAGAATAGCCAAGATGACGTACCTTATCAAGATACTTCTTCATTTGGGGTTCTTTAACTTAATAAGAATCTTGTACCTGATTGACCACTATTTGGGAGTTAGTGTATGCGCATACTTCTTTCGCTTTCAACATTTGAGTTAGCTTTAGTCCTATGATTAAGGCTTCATATTCAGTTTCGTTTTTAGTCGCTTTGAAGTCAAAGCGCAAGGCATAGGTGATCTTTGTGCCCTCTGGACTACGCAACAAGAGTGCCGCTCTACTACCATCTTCGTTTAAGGCACCATCGGAGTATAAGTTTTAGACCTTTGAGTCATCTACTTCTTTTTTTATTGGTGTGAGTGATGTTGAAAGGCTGGCCTTTGAGGTCTCCGCAATAAGCATCTCTGCTATGAAATCTGTGAGGGTTTGAGCTTTTATTGCTGTTCGAGCTTGGTACTGGATATCGTGTTCCCCTAACTCTATAGCCTATTTTGCCAGTCTTCCAGAAGCTTTTGGCTTAAAGAGTATCTGCTTAATGGGTTGATTAGTGAGAACACATATGGGGTGTGCTTGGAGTAGGGTCTCAACCTTCGAGCAGCATGAATCAGGGCCAGGACTATTTTCTCTATTGGGAGATATTTTGTTTTGGCTCTTTGAAAAGCGCGACTGATGTAGTGGATTGGTCTTTGCATGCTGTTCACATTGCGGATGAGTACTGCGCTAACGGTGTTATCTGAGGACACTAAGTACAGATATAAGACCTTTCCAAGTACAGGCACCATGAGTGCTACCAAGCTTTCCAGATGTCTGTTTAACTCAAAAGTTTTTTGGCAATCTTAATTCCACTTGAAGTTCTTGGCTTTCTTTAGGGTCTAGAATGGGAGATGATGATCAGTAGATCATGATAGGAATCTATTCAAGGCTGCCAACGAACCAATTAACTTCTAGACTTCCTTTAAAATTCGAGGAGGTGTTATTTGTACGATGGCTTTTATCTTTTTTGGGTTGGCTTCAATTTCTTTCTTAGAAACCATAATCCCAAAAATTTTCCATCTCCTACCATTTTTTGGGGTTTAGACACATTCCCACTTTTAACATGGTTTGCAGGGTTTCCTCCAGATCTCTAGTGCGCTCTTGCTTTTTTTGATTTTATCACCATGTCATCCACAAATAACTCCAAGTTCCTACTAATTTGATATGAAAACACCTAATTTACTTGGCACTGGTAGGTCGCTCCTGCATTTTTCAACCCAAAAGGCATTTTTGTGTAGTAGAAAACTCCCATCTCTGTGACAAATATAGTTTTTTCAGCATCTTCTTCAGCCATTAGGATTTGATGGTAATCTTTGTAAGCGTTGAGGAATATAAGGACCTCATACCCCGAAATGGCTTCGACTTTCTGGTCGACAACTAGTAAGGGATAATTGTCCTTCGGGCAGTATTTGTTGAGATTAGTGTAATCAATGCACATCCACCAACTGTCATTAGGTTTCTCGACCAACACTGGATTGGATAACCAAGTAAGGTAGAATACCTCTTTGATGATATTAGACTGAGGTAGTTTTTTCATTTCTTCATTGACCATCAAGTTCCTGTCTGGAGCCAACGATCTTTTCTTTTGTTGTACGGACTTAACTCTAGGATCGATGTTGAGTTTGTGTGTCATGAGAGATGGCGAGATCCCCCTCTGGACCCCATGCAAAAACTTCTTTGTATTGGCGGAAAAGATGAATAATGTGATTTTTTATTGATGCTGGCAATGTAGCTCCAACCTTAACCACCTTGTCAAGGTGGTTGTCATCTACTATGACTTTTTGCACTTCGTCAGTGATCTCTATGGAACCTTTGTGAAAATTGACCTCTTAGGAGCTACAAGGTGTGACCTCTGAGCCTTTGGCATCTTGAGGTCTACAAAGTGTGACCTTAGAGTTCCTAGCATTTGGGGGTCTCCGAGGTGTGACCTCAGAGTTCCTAAAAAAAAGTAGTGTACTTTTGCCTTTGTCTGTTATCCCTTGAGATGGCACTTCGGGGTCAAACTGTAACACTTCTAGGGTCTAAATGGCGTGTAAGCCCTTCGTCAAAGTGTTTTTACCTTTGACTGAGATACACATGCATTCTCTTGCTGAATATTGACTCCCTTGTACTGATGCCACTCCGTGTTCGGTAGGGAATTTCATAACCAAATGGTAAGGTGACCAAATGGCTCTAGCCTTGTTCATCCATGATCTCCCGATGATTGCATTGAAGGGAGATGGAGCATCAACGACGTAGAAGTCCGTCCTTATAGTTTTGTCTTGGGGGTAATCTCCCACTATAACGGCAAGTGTATTTATGCTCATTGGATGAACAATTTCATGAGCAAATGTTACTAAAGGCATATTGGACGGCTTTAATGTTGCAAAGTCGATACTCAACTTGCAAAAACAATCAATATATAGGACATCGATCGTGCTACCATAATCAACATAGACTTGATGTACCTCATTATTAACTACTATGACTTTAATAACCAAAACATCGTTGTGCAACTTGTTCTATCAACAAATACTCACCAAATTTTTCACACATTCTAATACAACTTTTTTCAGATAAATTACAATCCAAACGAAGCATAAGTTTGGGTTCTTGATAAGTTGATTACTGTATGTCCTGAGTTTGCCTAGGTTCATCGCACTCATTTGACACGGTTAATGTCAATTCTACATGTGCAAGTTGCTTCGTTTGGATTTCATTTTCATTTACAAAAAGTTAACTTTTCTAAAAAAAAAAAAAAACATCCAAACACATTTTTATTTTAAACTTTAAAATTCAAATATTTTTGCTCAAATTCCTTCCACATAATTTAAAAAAATTTCTCTCATATTTTTCCCTCCAAAATACTTTTTCTATCAAAAAATACTCACCAAAATTTTCACACATTCTCAACTTTTTTCAAATAAATCACAATCCAAACGAAGCATAAGTTTGGGTTCTTGAAAAGTTGATTATTGTATGCCATGAGTTTGCCTAGGTACATCCCACTCACATGACATAGTTAAGTCTAGTTTAGAATGTAGAGATTCTATTTATATATCATTGGGTGTGGGGAAATGATAGAGCTTAAAATGTATATATTTCTTATTAATATTTTATCAATATTAACTTGTTTATAAGATGAATGTGTTTGGTTTTGATATACTTTGTGTTTTAGGTATGGAAATTAGAGAATTGGAGGAAAAGAAGAAAAAATGGGCGAAAAAGAAAAAAGAGCAAAAATCCCGAAAACTTCAGGTTACTAAGCGTGACCAAGCCAAAGGCATTAGGTTGGACGAATTTTTATCAAGAAGAAGAAGTTTATGGACTAGATTTCTATCAAGGAAAGGAAATTATGAGCTATCAAATTAAAGAAAGAAAGGGCATATTGCAGCAAATTTTTAGGAAATAAATATTTTATTTAGTTAGGAGTATTTTTCCTATTCTTGTTATGTTTCCTTTTAGAGTAGATTTGGTTTTTAGTAATGGTTATCATTACTATATTTTAGAAGATTGTTTTTTTTTTTGTATAAAAAGAGAACCCTAGAGGGGACAAAAGGGTAGAAAATTTAAGAGAGACATAGCTCTCTTCTTTTCTCCAAGAGACTCACATCTTTATCTTTTCTTTCTTTAGTTTAGTTTTTCTCTTAGAAAATTCCAGAATTCATGTTTGCTACCATGAGTGATTAAACTCTATTTTTTTATTCAAGGGAATGATCGATTTCAATTGCGATCACTATGAGGTTTGGTTCTTAAATGTATATTGTTGCTTAATTCAAGTATTTGTTAATTCTTGATTTAATTCCTATGAATAATTGATGATTGGTTAATCTGATAAATTAATTCTTCATTATTGATTTTATTGCTATCCGTGAGTTCAGCGATCTGTAATTGTCATGAATGAGTGGTGCAAGTAGTAACTAGGTTAATTATGTTTATGATTTGAAATCTGCATGTTTAGCCTAGGGGAATGAACAGGACAGGATTAATTTACTATAGCTATCTCAGTTCTTTAATATTGGTTTAACTGTTTCTATACATCTTAATACTATCATTAAATTGATATGAAATGCTATCATGCCCAATCAATTGATGATAAGTTTTGATTTGGGTGTTGGGCTCGGTTAATTATATTAGGAAAATTAGAAAATTATTACGGCTATGCTAATAAGTTTCAAGTTAAATATTTAATTAAATATTTGAGTTTGCAAAATTATTTTTCGTAACCTAGGATCAGTGCTGCAATTGAATGAGATTAACCATTCGATCAGAAAGTCGGTAAATTTGGTAATTTTGGCTATGTCTATTTTTTCTGCTTTAATATTATTTTTATTAATTTTTAGAATTTAGTAAATTAGTTAAACATTCAAAACTCCCCCTTGTCTATTTATTTTTAATTTACTGTTCAAGGCTAAAAACTATACTAGGGTTCCCTTGGGATTTGACTTAGTCTACTTTTGCTGCAAATTTATTTTACAACCACTTAAAGATCAGTGATTAATTTTGCTGTCTTCGACAAACCTATCAAGAAATTTGACAAAATGATTAATATCTATAATTTTTGTAAATATTTTTTTCTTATATTGATTCAATATTGCACCCATTTTAAATTTTGAAACTTTTGAAATTGAATAAAAACTTTCCCAACATACACCTTGAAACTTTTGAAAGTGTCACATGCTGTAAATTTATTTTCCAAAAATACACCCATTTTTTCCTACTAAAGTCATCAATGAATGTGATAAAATATTTATTGTCACCAATAGAGGGAACTTTGATAGTGCACAGATCTAAATGGAACTACAATGAGTATTTTGCTTTGCAAGTCTTTCTTAGGTTATGCTTGGATTGTGTTGCATTTGAGAATTTTTTATTGGAATGTGTGAAAGTTTTTGCGGAAATTTTTTGTAAGAAAAAGTGATATAAAAAAGTAGATTGGAGGGAATTGTTTTTTGAAGTAATGTAAGAAGAATTTTAGAGGGAATTTAATTTTAAAATTTAAAATTTAAAATTTAAATTTTGAAATAAAAAATTATTTAGATATTTTATTTTTGTAGTTGAAAAAAGTTTACGTTTTTCAAATAAAAATACAAACCAAACATAGCCTAAGTTTCACATTATTGAGTAGTGAAATCAAGTGAGGGTAGCCCAAAAACCATTTTATTCTTTGCAAGAAAATGAAAATCTCCGAAATTAAAGTGTTCAAAGCTCGTGTACCATAGTCATGTATCATTAAAAGAAGCGGAACTAAAGGTATATCATCATAATTCATATTGAAAGGGAATAATAGATAATGGGTAATTTTTGCTCTTGTAATTGTTCCCAACCAATCATTACCAATAGTACACATACCATGTTCGAAACACTAACCATATCATTTCTCTTGGAGTTGTCCAAAATTCAATAAATATTGACACAGATTAGGCACATAGAAAGCTTTCTGATATGAAAATTTTGAGCTATTTTTTAGAGTAACAAGAATATTTACTTTTCCAAAAAAATGCAATATGATATTTTTTCCAAATTTCACAGTACTTTTAAAAGATTCATCAAAATTAGAAAATATTTTCTTTTTTCTCCACACGTATGATTATTATAGATATAATCCACGAACCAAAAAATATATTTTTTTTCTTCAGATTCAGCTAAAGAAAATAAAACTTCTTCATTATCACCATCATTTTTAACTGCTTGAGCATGTATGTCTTTATTTCTACTTTTGTTTCACAGCAATCTTTTTTGTAGTGCCCCAGGCCAATTTAACACAATTAGAGCATTTAATAACACGCTTTTGTTGACTTGTGTTGCCATAATTATCTCTTTGTTAAAATTGATAATTATCTCTACAACAATAATTATTTCTACTTCCACGTCTATGTCTTCTAAAATTTTGACTTTTGGTCTTAATTACATTAGATGATTCGCCTTCCTCCTTGATTTTAGCAAGTTGGACTTACAATGCCTTCCCTAGTGACTTTGTTTTTAGTGTTTCATCCAATTTGCCATTAATGTTTTGTTCATAAAGAATTAATGAATCTTGCACTCATTAATAGTTAAAAAAGACAAGTCTTTTATTTCCTATATAACTACAATGATATGGTCAAATTTCATTAGTAAGGTGTTGAGAACTTCTTCAACAAAAATTTCGGTGAGAATATGCTCCTTAGTTTCATCTCATTTTCAATCTCCATTAATCGAGAAAAATAGGTTTTAATAGTTTCCAATTTTTCCTTAGTAAAAAGTTAAAATTTCTTCTTTAACAACAACAAATTGTTTATTTAATCTTTATCAATAAATTTATATGTTTTTTTTTCTAAAATGTCCCATGCTTGTTTCGAGATTTTATTAGTTGAAATTTTGTTAAAAATCTACATATATCTATAGCTTGATGGATTTGCGACAATGCCAAATTACTTCTTCTTTTGATATTTGGTTCAACTCAACAATAATCTTTTTTATGTATAAACTATAACAAGTTGGGTGATTTTAAAAGCATTTCTATTTGTGTCTTTTAGAAATTATAATTTTATCATTTTGTAAGTTTTGATTGACACACCTCAGGTAATATTTATCACTGGTGTAATTCCTTAATTTGAACCACTAACTTTTATATTATATATGAGAAAAATAAAATATATATTTGAAGAACAAAATTTACAAAATCTAATGGCTTGAGAATACAGAGGACCACTCTCAACCTTAAAAGCCATCAACTTGCATCGCTTTAACCCCACACGATCCGAAAATATTGGGGCCAAAAATAATCCTTCTCTGATCTAAATTCTGTAGAGAGCAGTAAGAGAGTCGAATCCACAGAGATTGGCTAGATTTACTCCTTAAACAAAATAAAATAAAAGAGGAGGGTTTTGTATTATGCAACTAAGGAAAACTAACTAAGACAAACTAAACAAAATCAAATAGTTCACTAAAAATATGAGGAAAAATCAATATGGAGAAGCTTCCAACTAAGAATTAATTTTAGTAATAATTCCTTGAATTGATCATTGATTCAAAAGAGATTCTTTTACCATGAATAATTTGGTTCTAGTTGTTGAAGATTCGTCCTCTAACAACCAATCTTTTCTTACTTTCTCAATAACATTCGGATCATTCCTATGAGTTATTTCTTTAATTAACAAACACAACCTTCGGATCATTCCTATAGTTATTTCTCTAATTAACAAACACAACATTCGGATCAATCCTATGAATTATGTTTATTAATCGCATTAAAATTCAAAAAGACCCAATTACTAACCAGTAAACCTAGAAATGCATTGTTTATTTAAGATAGAATATATATTTTCATGACATACAATCTAGAGCATTAATTACCATTCGATGTAGTTAATTGCCACTTGAATTAGAGTAATCAATCAATGCTTAATTATTCTAAATGACTATCTATTAAATTTAACTATCAAACAATAGGCCACTTGTCCAATAATTTGATCAAATAATATAATGAAGCATAGAAAATATATAAATACTCAAGAATAAAAGAAATAATAGAATTACCGGAACCTCCCAATTGTTGGAATCAAACCTCAATTAATTTTGATTGGAAAATAAAAGAGTTTAGCTAGACATGGTAGAAGAAAGCATAAGAAAAATAAAATGGAGGCTGTTATGTTGTTTTTGCGGCTGTATTTATTTTTCTTTGGTGGCTGAACCACCCTCCTCCCCCCCCCCCCCCCCAAATGTTTTCTTTTAGGGTTTGTCTTTCATAGCCCAAGTTGTGGGCTGAAAGTTTAGTTCTTTTTTTTTTTTATGAAAATTTTGCTCAAATTTCATTGTCTTAAAAGTGGTCACACCTTGTAACCGGAAGTTTTCTGGTTTTTGCTCCAATTGCAGCTTTTAAACCCCTTTTTCTTCAAATCTTTACTTTCAACATCTACTTGGAAGGACTTTCTTCAATTTTTTTTTGTTTTTATAGGAAAAATTTAGAAATAACCATTGAAGCGCAAGACACCATTCCCACCCCCCCAGCTAAATTATACATTGTCCTCAATGTATGGAAAATATGTGCACGTGGACAAGAACGGAAAGAAAATAAAGAAAAAGGAACAAGACACTTCCTTGAACCGCGGCAGACAATTGGAACTGTGGTGTAGGTGGGTAAGGTGGGGTAAATTCTATATGAGCGAAGAAAGTATGAAGGCAGCGACACAACTATGAGAGAACCAATAGGGCGTGAGTGAAGAAGGCATGAAGGATCAGACGGTGATATGGCCATGGCTGAGTAGCGGTCGGTATAAGAAGCTGTAAAATGAAAAAGAAAGTGAAAGGAAAGGTAAAGGAGATATAAGGCAGAAAAAACCAAAATAGAATTGCAAATATTTTTTTTATTCATTTATTTTTTGATTTTTATTATTTTTTTTAAAAGTATTTTTTAAAATATATTTTTATATTTTTTTGAATTTTTTCTTTTGTTTTTTAATTGGAATCGAAGGCACTCGAAAAATGAAAGACTTAAATCATTAAGGTGTGGTCATGCCTAAAGAAGTGAAGTCTTCTAGAAAATAATAATAATAATAAAAAATAACAGAAGGCTATGTTATTTAAGTCATGGGCAGGCCTAAGGAACAAAAGTCTTTTGGAAAAAACAAATCTGTCCAACAGAAGACAATTACTTTTAGAGCGTGATCATGCCTAAGGAAATGAAGTCTTCTGCTATAAACAACGATAAATTTTTGTTAGCTACAACATATTTATAAAAAGAAAGAAGGAAAAAAAATGAATTGGGTTGTCTCCCAACAAGCGCCTTTCTTTTAACGTTTTTGGCTAGACATAATGCACTCTCAATCTTCGTACTCTGGATACCCTAATTCAATTTCAACAATATGCACTGGGAAACCTTCATAAAAAGGTTTCAATCGATGTCCATTCACTTTAAACAACTTTCCAGAATCTAAGCTTGATTTAGTAATTGTAACCCAAAAGCTTTTCGTCTCTTTGATCAAACGATAATTTGCAAAACAAATCTCAGAATGGTTCTTCAGGAGAGATGCTTTGATATTTAAGTCAGAGTTTTGATCTTAATTCTCTTTATTGAAAAATCTTCGCCTTACCTGACAGCTCAACTAAGCGTATATACCTTATCTTCGAGATCCATGGGCTACGGTTGTAACTGTTGGTCACGTGTTGCCATGGTTTTTGACAAATATCGCATGTCATTATTTGTTTGTTGATAGGCTTGGACAATCCAAGTTCCCACATTACCAATGTGGTCCGAGATCCCACAAAGTTGGCATAGGTTCCATGTATTCTGGCCCAAACTTGAAGGTTGAGGTCTAGCAAATGCACCAATTCTCGCGTTCTGGATGTATGACATGTCGAGATCAAGGTTATAATGTAGAGATCTTGCATGTGTAGAGATCAGCATGTAAGTCTAGCACAGGATGTGGGAACTCGAATGTAGAGATCCATCAGTCTAGTTTAGAATGTAGAGATCCTATATATATATCAATAGGTGTGGGGAAATTTGATAAAATGATTAATATGAATAATTTTTGTAAATAATTTTTGCTTATATTGATTCAATATTTCATTGATTTATTGATTTTAAGTGTATTTTGTATTAGGTGCATTAAGGGGACTTTGAAACTATTGGTATTTAAAGAGTAATTTTCCATATGAAGTGGAAAAATAGTACATCACTTTGTATAAAATGTCAGTGCGTCTGCTGAAGTTGAATGGAGGTTGAAAAACTAGTAGATAAATGTGGTGGATGCTATTAAAAGTGGTCTATTGCTCCATGATTGAAATTGGACATAAAATTTAGGAAAATACTCTAAAAGCTATATCGTTGTTATTGTTATTATTATTTAATAATAATGGATAGCCACATTCTTATAGGGAGGGGTTAGGATTTGAATTTTGATTAAGTACCCACTCAATTTCTCAACATACACCGTGAAAATTTTGAACGTGTCACTTTAAATTTATTTTTCAAAAAATACACCCATTTTTTCCTACTAAAGTCATAAATGAATGTGATAAAATATTTATTGTCACCAATAGAGGGATGTTTAATAGTGCACAAGTCTGAATGGAACTGTAGTGAGTATTTTGCTTTTCAAGTCTTTCTTTTAAGAAATAGGTTGTTATGTCCATCCAATAACTTGATTCAGTAATTGTAACCCGAAAGCTTTTCATCTCCTTGATCAAACGATAATTTGCAAAACAAATCTCAGAATGGTTCTCCAGGAAAGATGTTTCGCTACTTAAGTCAGATTTTTTATCTTAATTCTTTCTATTGAAAAATCTCCCCTTTACCTAATAGCTCAATTGAGTGTATATACCTTATCTCCGAGATCCATGGGCTACGGTTGCAACGGCTGGTCACACGTTGTCACGATTTTCCACAAATATCGCATGTCGTTATCTATTCGTAAATAGGCTTGGACTAGCCGAGTTCCCACATCACCAATGTCGTCCAAGATCCCACAAAGTTGGCGTAGGGTCCATGTATTCTACCCTAAGTCTGAAAGCTGAGGTCTAACAAATGCACCAATTCTTGCGGTCTAGATGTATAACATGTCAAGATCAAGGTCCTAACGTAGAGATCCTGCATGTGTAGAGATCAGCATGTAAATCTAATGGACGGTGCGAGAACTCAAATGTAGAGATCCATCAGTCTAATTTAGAATGTAGATATCCTATATATATATATGTCAATAGGTTTGAGGAAATTCGATAAAATGATTAATATGCATAGTTTTTGTAAGTAGTTTTTACTTATATTGATTCAGTATTGCACTGATTGATTGATTTTAACTATATTTTGTATTAGGTGCATTAAGGGGACTTTGAAACTATTGGTATTTAAAGAGCAATTTTGCATTATGAAGGGGAAAAATAGTACATCACTTTGTATAAATGTGTGTGCATCTTCTGAAGTTGAATGGAAGTTGAAAAACTAGTAGATAAGTGTGGCGTATGCCATTAAAAGTGATCTACTGCTCCATGATGGAAAGTAGACATAAAATTCAGGAAAATACTCTAAAAACTATATTGTTGTTATTGTTATTATTAGTTAATCATAATGGATAGCCACATTCTTATAGGGAGGGGTTAGGATTTGAATTTTGATGAAGTACCCACTCAATTTCTCAACATACATCTTGAAAATTTTGAAAGTGTCACATGCTTTAAATTTATTTTAAAAAAAATACAGCCATTTTTTCCTACAAAAGTCATAAATGAATATGATAAAATATTATTATCACCAATAGAGGAAACTATAATGGTGCACAGGTCTGAATGCAACTGCAGTGAGTATTTTGCTATGCACGTCTTTCTTTTAAGAAATAGGTTGTTATGTTTCTTTCTGAAAATATAAGGTTATGTTTGGATTGTGTTGTATTTGAGAATTTTTTTATTGGAATGTGTGAAGAGAATTTAAAAAAAATTAAATTTTAAATTTTAAAATAAAAATATATTTAGATATTTTATTTAGTTTGTAAAAAAAAAATTGTATTTTAAAATAGTTCAAACATAGACTTCGCAACAAATGTAGGAGGGACAAGCTACAATTAAAAAGTTGTGGCTTTCACCGACCTTTAATTGCGAAAAAAATTCTTGGTTAGGACCACATGAAGACTGGCTCCCATCACCCAAATTGCACCAGAAATCTTGGGTAGGATGACCCTAGGACAAGGAGAGATATTAAGATCAGGAAATGGAATAAATGAAAAAGAAACGAAAAAGAAAAAAAGACGAAGACAAAAAGAATACTGTTTTTCCAACTTTTTCTTAAAGAAACATCATGTATGAGATAATAATTTAGAGTTAACATTTTCATGATAGACAAAAAGAAATTTTAATACATAATTCAAATATGTTTGAGGTAATACAAATGGCACATGTGTACTAGGTGGAAAATGGGACTTTTGGTCCAAAGTCATTACGCCATAAATATTTGTGAGGCATTAGCTGTACTACATTGTTATATTATATTTATCATCAACAAATGAAAAATATTTGTGCATGATTATACTTTCTTGGTCGAAAATATCATTATCAATATCTTAAATATCTTATTAGCTCCGGTTTTACATTACCTATATTACAAATTGGAAAATTGAATTCAATCAAATTGCCAGTGGGATTTTTCTATATATTATCAATGCTAGTAATCTAGTCTTATTTATCTAAGAACCAATGGTCAACAAGAATTTGACAATTTTGTTGGCAGACATGAGTGCTTTCATACTTTGAATTCTATGAGAAAAGGTAGGAAAGGGTATATGGCTTTGAAAATTGATATGGCTAAGGCTTATGATAGGGTGGAGTGGAGATTTTTAGAGCAGGTATTGGAGAAAATGGGGTTTGCAACAGGTTTTGTTGGGTGGATTTTGCAGTGGCAACGCTAGCTATTAACATTAATGGTGAGCAATGTGGGTTTATTCGGCCTTCTAGAGGCATTCGGCAAGGTGATCCTATTTCCCCATACTTGTTTCTCTTTATCTCGGAAGCATTATCTAATGCCATTAAACAAGCATGTGTGAGGGGGGAGTATAAGGGTATGCAAGTTAGTCGGAATGGGCCAGTCATTACACATTTGTTTTTTGCTGATGACTTGTTATTGTTTTGTGAGGCTGATGTATGCGAAGTTCAACAGTTGCAAGCTATCCTTCGGGACTATTGTCATAGTTTTGGCCAGCTTATTAATGTGAATAAGTCTTCTTTGTTTTTTGGTCAGAATGTGGAGAGTGTACAGCGAGGCTAGATTTGTTAGCTGTTGGACGAGGTGCCAAAGCAACCAAATGCTAGATATTTGGGTCTGCCTATGCATATTGGGAGATCTAAGAGGGAGGTTTTTCAGCTTGTGGTTGAAAAAGTTAGGTATCAGATTCAGAGTTGGAAGAATGGGTTTCTTAGTCTGGCGAGTAGGGAAGTTCTGATCAAGGCGGTTGTCAATGCGCTTCCAATGTATATCATGGGTTGTTTTAAGCTGCCAATGGGGATTTGTAAAGAGATTAGTCGACTGTCGGCAAATTTTTGGTGGGGTGTGAAAAAGGGGGGTAGATAGAAGATTCATTGGAAATCTTGGCGTGAGTTGACGAAGGTGAAGGGAGAGGGTGGAATGGGATTTCATGATATTCAGCACGGCAATGATGCTTTGTTAACTAAGCAACTTTGGCGTGTTATTACCAAACCACAGTTGCTGATGAAAGCTAAATATTTCCCTAATAATGGTGCGTTGCTGGTAGCTCATAAGGCCAATGCTTCTTGGTTGTGAAAATGTTGGATGGGGGCGCGAAGTGTTATTAGGCTTGGGGCCGTGTTACTGGAGATAAGTTGAGGTGGCTGTTCGGTCCAAATGAGGATTATACTATCAAGTCAGGGTATAAGCAGTTGCAAAAGAGTTGCCAAGCTATGGTTCAAGGAGCGCTTTCTGCTAGTTCTACGACTACATTGTGACGAATGTGGCATACAACGTGGAAGTTGCAAGTTAAAGGCGAATTGTGTCACTTTCTCTGGAGATGTTGGCATGATATTTTGCCTATTCAGAGGCGACTACTACAACAGAAAGTGAATGCGGATCCAATTTGTTCATTGTGTGGAAGTATGGAAGAAGATCTTGAGCATCTCTTGTTCCATTGTCTTAGGGTTCAAGATGTCTGGAAACTGGCTCCTGTTCAATGGGATCATTTAAGACTGTAGGGTAATGATTTTAAGGATTTGTGGTATTTTCTTTGTGATCATCACACTGCTTAGTGTTGGTTAGAGAGGAATCAAGTTACAGTCTATCTTTTGTGGATGATATGGAAATGAAGGAATGCATGGGTGTTTAAAGGGGAGTGGTGGGATGCAATCGTGGTGGTTCAGAGAGCGATCTAGGAATGGCTAGAAGAGCAACAAATATATGGTGGACTTAGTGTATAGGAGTTGTTTTTTGGGTCAGTGTTTTGGGGGTGCATTGCTGGAAATCTTTTATTAGGTGGTTCCGTGTTGGTGTATGATATGGTTTTTTGGGGTTTAGATTCTTGGTATGTTTTTTGTGGGAAATGTTGGGTTGTGAGTGGTTCCCTTTGTCTTAGCCTCTAGGTGGGCTGAGAAGAGTCCGATGTTCGGATATTGCTTGTATGAATTAGCTGTGATTCAGTTAATGAAATTATTTACAATTTGGTAAAAAAAAAAAAAAAATTCCCCTACCAAGAGTTGGTTATAGTTGATAGAAAATATAACCTTATTATGATATATACACGACTTCTAACTTTGGTTATGTTATAAATTATAACCTTATTATATATATATATTGGTTATGTTATAAATTATATATAAAATTATAAAATTATATATATTATAAATTATAAAATTATAAATTATATATATATATTATAATATAAAATTATATATATATTGGTTATGTTATAAATTATATATAAAATTATAAAATTATATATATTATAAATTATAAAATTATAAATTATATATATATATTATAATATAAAATTATATTATATATATATATATAATTTGGTTTCTCAAATTTCACGATTTTATAAATAAAATGAACCATTCTACCCATATTAGACTTAGACAAATATGTCTTCAAATTAATTTGATGCTATAAAAATTTATAACTGCGTTTTACTTGTAAATAGATTGTTTTCTCTGTAGCTACTTAAGTTATATTTTGTGCATATATTTATAATGAAATGATTTGTCTATTCTACTCTTCCTACACAATATTTACAATGAAATGCTACTTTATAATTTTCTCAATTTTTTCCTAACTTCTTTCACCAATACTACTGTTATCATTCTATCAAATTTAAACAATATTCAGCCCCTACACAATATTGCACACTTGTTACCAAGCAAAAGATTTACAAGTGATTATTTATCATGGTAAGCTCAACTTATGCCTCTCATTTTCAATTATGACCTAGTAGGTCATGTGGATGGCTCTATTGGCCCTCGACCTCAGTGTCTTGACAACAGTCAGCTGAATCATGAGTATTCCTCATGGTCCTGAAAGGATCAATTGGTGTTGAGTTGAATTACTGGATCCATATTTGAAAATTTTGTTCCCCAACCTATGGGGATGGACCAGTGCTACTTTGCTTAAAAATTAGCCAATGCTTATACTTCTCATTCTAAAGCTCAGGCTTGTAACATTAAGTCCTAGTTTTTTAAATTGTTGAAGGAAGCTTCTAAACCAATTTCACAGTATACTCAACGTGCAAAAGACCTGTCTGATCAATTGGCTACCTTGGATTACCTGGTTAGTAAAAATGATTTAATTCAAGTTACAGTCAATAGTTTAGGATCCTCATATTCTCCTTTTCTTTGCTCACTACAAAATCGATATGATGGTATATCTTTTGATGATCTTATTGCTCTTCTCCTAAGTGAAGAAGAAAAAGAAGATTTGGCTACAAAAAACAATTTGAAAGAGACAATTCAACTAATTGCTCATCTTGCAACTCAAAATGCTTATTCTCCTTGCTCCTAAAATTCATCTCATGGAAGAGGTGAAGGGAATCAACATGGAAAAGGACGAAGTGGGGTGGCCGAGAAAAACCATCTAGTTTTGGACAATTTTTAGATGCAAATTTTTCAAATTCCAAACCTGATATGTAGACTTCTCAATGTCATAATTGTTATGGTTTCTGGCATTATGGGAGGTAGTGTCCCTTCTAGAGATTTAATTCTTATAACCTCTAACAATCTTTTCAATTTTCATAACTAGTCACAATCTAGCTACCTCAACTTCCATATTGAATAATAACAAATAAATAATCAGTTCTTGACACTGGTGCAAGACATCATTCAACACTTGCTCTTGAGTACTTATTTTTTCTCTCTGTGTTTCAAGGTCCTGATGAGGTCACAATTGGGAATGGTAACTCTCTTACAATTTCTAATATTGGCTCTTCTATATGTTATTCTAAAAATTGTTTTTATTGAATTTTTCTCTAATCATTTTTAAATCAAGGACATCCACACGAGAGAGTTGCTCCATATAGGGTCAAATGATTGTAGTTTTATTCTATGGTTTTCGATCCAATCAAACAGTGTACAAATTCTCCTCAAGCTATAATGGTATAGCGTCTTTCTCATTGGCATTCTGTTATTGGACATGCCAATATGAAAGCAGTTCTTCCAACTAAGTAAAATTCTAACATTTCCTTTATTAGTAGTAAAATTTTGTCTACTTATAATATTAGCAATATTATAAGTTACCATTTCCCTCGTCTGATTTTCAAGCCTCCAAACCAGTAGAACTCATATGCTCAGATATTTAATGACCATTCCTAGTTCTTTCCGATGATGGGAGTCGTTACTATATTCTTTTCTATAATCATTATAACAAATATAGTTCGATTTGTTTTCTGGAGTATAAATTTGAAGTTCTTAGTGTGTTTATCAAGTTTGGACATTTGGTTGGAAATTTGTTTTGACAATAAAAGAAAAGGTGTTTTTTAGGTAGATTGGGCACGTAAATTAAAAACTTTGTCCAAATATCTTCTTGACAATGGTTTTCCACAACCTAGTTCCTATCCCAAAACTCCAGAATAAAATGGTTGTGCAGAGAGAAACACATACTCATAGTTGAAATTGGTTTGGCTTTGTTGCAATATTCGCATGTTCCCACCAACTATTGGAGATATGCTTTTGATACAGCTGTGTATACAATTAATAGATTACTGACTTCTCATCTCAATTTGGATTTACCTCTTACCAAATTGTTTCACAAAAATCTAGATTAATAAAATATGTATGTTTTTAGGTGCTTATGCTACCCTTGGCTTCAACCATAATCACAAAATAAATTGTCTCTCCAATCCAAAAAATGTGCCTCAATGGGTTATAGCAAAATTCAAAAAGGTTTAATGTTCCTTGACTAATCTTCCTTAAAACTTGTCATCTCCATGTTATTTTCTATAACCGCAAGTTTCCTTTTCTCTCTCAAGATGTGTTGCCAAAAAAGACAAGGACTCCTCCCCTATCACAATTTTTTGTCCATCCACAATCCAACCCAATTCTCCCTTATCTTCACTGGTTACCAACAACCCCCACATAACACAACCTTATCTACCATCAATTCCTACTTCACCAACAACCCATAATCCTTCTTCACCTCAACCCCAATCCTAAACTGAATCTTCACCTCCAACCTCTCCAAAATCACCAGGTTTACCTCTTGTTGTCAACTTAACCAATTACCCAAATCAACATAGCAACTTCAACCCTAACCCAAATCAAAACCGCACCCATCATAAGATTAGTAGATCACAAACTGGCTCCTTAAAACCAGGTTCTTGTTTGTCCAAAAATACAAGAAATCAAAAAAACTTGCTTCAGCAAAACTGTTAAATCGACTCAAGGGCGTCATGCAGTGGTAGAAGAATACAATGCAATGTAGTGATCATACTTTTTTACCTTATATAATAAATGAGATTAATAAGCATATATGGCCAACAATTTATTAATGCATGTTATTTATAAATGATACAGTTTAAATTGTTGAGATGAGATAATGAGTAAATAATAAATACGAATATTGGAGAGGAAAAAATATTTCTTGCATATGTTGCATTACGTAAAATTGTACAACAGATTGTTATATTTGATAAAAACTGTAACCTAGCTAATTATTATTTACATGTACTATTAAAGGACAAATGTTTAATGAGTTTAAATATAACAGACATCTCTTGAAACTCGGCTGGATTATATATGATTTATTATGGTTGATTTTTATTTTTTGGCCATATTCCAGTTGTCATTTTGGGAATATAAAAATATATTTAATATACACAATATACACACAAGTATATATATGCATTAGGGCCATTAAGGGCATCGGTGCATGTGCAGGAAGTAAAGACCAAAACCCAAAATACTAGGGAATCAATCATGTTTGAAAGTTTGTAGTTTTATTACATGATTGTTTTCTTTTTTCTCCGGCTTAATTCCTTTCAGATTGGCTATCTCTCTCTCCTTTTAAAAATAAAAAAATAAAAGACATACAAAGCACAATGGCTTTTCTCAAGATAGAGTCACTCATGGCATTGTCGTTTCGATGCAAAAGACAAACTCTCCTTGTAGCTTGTGCAGGCAAAACGTGACCCACAAAAAAGTTCACTTCAAACAAAAGTTAATTTTATGATGCTAGACTTGTTATATTTTCAAAATGGAATAGATGCGTGCACCCTACTTTACAACTTACAAACATATTTATAAGACACTTTGCGGAAAAGCTCATAACGGGAGTCACCATTGATAACTAGAAGTTTAAATTTATGTGTTTGGACTGATATTTATAAGTAAAAAGTTCATTCTTTATCACAAAATAATAAAATATTCGAACACTTTTTTATTTTAAAATTTAAAATTCAAACTATCCCTTCCAAATTCTCCTTGAATAATTTAAAAAAAAATAAAGTTCACCCAATACAAATTATATTCACCATTCAAAATACTTTTTCCTTACCAAAAATTTTTATCAAAATTTTCGTACATTTCCATAGACAATTTCTCAACTAAATCACAATACAAACATATTTATAAGCCTTGAATTCATTATATCAATTGTTGTCAGAATGTTACATTTACCCATTAATGTCCACCGTTAATAAGTTGCAAAATGACATTCACTAATTCTATGGCCACAAATAATTACTGCTCATGGATTTTGTCGGAAAAGGTGTGCATCATGGCCATGTGATGCCTACCCAATTAAGCCTAAACATTAAAAAGTTCATTAAAATGTATGATAAGTTTCGTATTCGCGTTAGGTAAGATTAGTTAAAACCAAATTTGATTTATTCGTATTAAAGTTTGCCATTCCCAATTAATTATTGAATCTTGAGCTAACCAACAAATGGTCCCTCATAAATTGACGAATGATCTTTTTAATATTTCACATTTAAAAAGATAAAGAAAAGTCCCTCACATTTCAATAGTGTATTTGTTTAGGTCTCCATCACAATTTCATCCAATTTTTCGTCAAAATAGAACTCGTGCGCTTCACCTAGTGTTTCAAAGCATAATAAACACTGCATGAAAATAAGTATGCAATGTGCATATGCTAAAATTTAAAACGAATAAAAGTAGGACATTACGAAGCAATTAGCATGCAGGTAACTCCAAGCAGTTGCAACTTTTGTTTCTCAATGTAGTTCCAAGCCAGGAAACGATAAATGAGATTTACAGTCAGGTAAAGGGTGTCTCGAACAAGTCCATATTCTTCAGATACCTTAGAAAGACAGAACAAATTATTGGTGAATTTATTTCAAATGATGCTTGTACAAATCATGTATAATGAAAATAACTGTTGAAATAATTTTAAAAAAGCACTTCTCCAATGAAATTCAACTAGCAGATTTTCGTAATGATGCCACAAGTATCACATTAAAATAATTTACATAAAGATTTGTCTGCAAATATTACTTTATATATAAATTCTAACCAGCAACGAGTATACTGCAGCTGATGTCTTGCAAAGAGATTAGTATAATGTTCCCAAATGCAGATAGAGTCCATCATTTCTTGCGTTTTCCTTTCAAGTCGAAACAAGGCACGCAATTAAAAGCTTACTCAAAATTAAAATCATTTACCAATCATCCATTTCATATGATCTGGAAACACTTCCAAACAGCTTTAAAGGTAGATATGCAACTAACTAATAAGATGCCGTCGGAATAAGAGATGCTAGTTTTACTGCCACAAATATTTGCAGAAATTAGAGTACTGTTGTAGAAAGTTAAAAATAAAATAAGCCAAGTAAAAATTCTCGGTCCTTTTGATCACAATGTTGAATGATGAAGTGGAATCTAAATTTTTGGACAAGAAGTTAATGGCCTCAATTTTTATTAGCAAATGATTTTGTAACTCACCTATACTTACATATTTCTTTTACATATTTTTTTAACTATTTTATTTTTCATATTGTAACAAATTACTTTGTAGAATATATTAAAAAATTATAGAAAAAAATATATAAAAAATTTAACTTGATCTCCATTTATTATTTTAAATATTTTGACTAAAAAATATCAATAATAAATCAAAATATTATTTAAATTATTATAATGTATATTATTTAAGTAAATTATAAACACTATGATTACTAATAATTGGCATATTTATCCACTAAAAAAAAAATTCATAATCTACATTTACATATCCTTGTTTATATATTTTATAACTATTACCTCCAATTATTTCTACTTATTAAATTAACTAAATATACTTTTGCATAAAATAATTTACATTTCAATAATAAATAAATAGTTTTATATTTTTATAGTTCTAATATATTTTAATTTCAATTTGTTAATGTTAATTAAATAATTAATCAAATTAACTTTATATCTGCTATTTAAAATTACACATACAAAACAAATTTTTATGTGCCCCTATTAATTACAATATTTTTTTAAAAAAAATAAAAAAATATGTTATATAATACTTTAACTAACAATGTAATTATATAAAATAGTACTAATGAACTAAAAAAAACTTTATAGTTCATAAATACAATTTCTCAAATAAATCACAATCCAAACATATTTATAAGCCTTGAATTAATTATATCAATTGTTGTCAGAATGTGACATTTACCCATTATTGCAAAATGACACTCACCATGTGATGCCTAATGGATTTTGTCGGAAAAGATGTGCATAATGGCCATGTGATGCCTACCCAATTACGTCTAAACATTAAAAGTTCATTAAAATGTATGCTAAGTTTAGTTTTTTTTTTTTTTTTCCAAACGATAGTATATTAATAGAGTGGCACAGCGCCAATGAGCCACAGCAGAGTTTAGAGTTTGTGGCGTCATCAAAGAGCCATAACCCACGAAAAAAAGGCCTTAAAGGGCAAAAAGCCTGAGGGCGAGAAAAGCAAAATAAAATTAAAAAACCCGCATATGGCGGAAGCTAAACCCACACTAGGGGAAGGGAGACAACCTAGGCGACCAAAGTTCAACCGCATTGAACCCGAAGCAGGGAATGGTTGAGGACTTGGACAACCTAGGCACCACCGAATACAAAATCCCGATATATCGGGACTTTAGTACTATACAAAATGACATTACACTACACTCAAGTGGCCAACTACACATGACCTATGATGAAAAAACTACAACTTAATGTCTATCTCTCACCCCATGCCGTTGTGTGAAAACCAATCTGCGGACGTTGAATAGCAACACAAGCGAACTACTGCATAAGCGTTGAATAGCGAGACGATCGTTGAGCGACAACAAGCGAACTCTGCGCAAAGCGTTGAATAGCGAGGCGATGCTACTACTCTGGTGGAGATAGTGCAATACCTTAAATAAAAAAACAAAAAAACAAAAAAAAACCTAATTTCTTTCTTCCCTAGCCTTGACCTTCCTCTGCAAACCCAGCCGGCTCCCATAGAATCCGCGCCACTTCAACATCAAAATACAGACAAGACAAAGAAGAACATTACAATCCCATGCTTTTTTCATCATCCAACTTCAACATTTTCTTCATCAACTAACTCCCTTGTAGCCCCAAAATTGAGACAACATTTTCCTCATCTTTCTTCTTCAATTCAGAAGAAACCGGCAGAAATAATAAGAAGAAAACAAAAGTAAGCACAACCCATGAATCATTTGTCTTTATTTGCTGAAAATCATCAAAAATGGTTGAAGAAACTACGGACCAACAGAAAGGGTAAGGGAAGCACTAAAATTAGGGATAAAAGTTTACTACTACAAATAAAAGAGTAAAAAATAAAGACTTGGTACCTCCCTCATCCTCCACAGAGGAGAATGAGGGGTGAAGAGATATTTTGTGTGTTTATTCTTGTTTGAGGGAGTTGGAGAGAAGACCAGTTGGAGAAGGCGTCCTTGCTCCTAAGTTTAGTTAAGATTAGTTAAAACCAAATTTGATGTATTCCTATAAGAGAATCTTGTTTGTCGTCCTCGGTTATATGTATAAGAAAGATTTTAGCAACATTTGCTAATGATATAGTTTCGAGGATCGCCATAGGGAAAAGGTACTCAGGAGAAAAAGATAGAAGTAATTTTAAGGAGTTGTTTGAGGACAGCCTTATGCTTTTGGGTGTTTTTAATGTTGGTGATTACATCCCATGGCTTGCTTGGATTAATCACATCAACGGTTTGGAGGCAAAGTTGAATAGAGCTGTAAAAGAATTGGATAAATATTTGGAAAATATTGTTGAAGAAGGAATAAGGAGACTGAAGAAAAGAGTAAGGGGGGAAGGTGAAGGTGAAGAGGAGAAAGGGCATCAGAATTTTGTGGATGTTTTGCTTGACGTCCAGAGGGAAAATGCCACTGGTTTTTTTATGGATCACGAATCAATTAAAGCTATCATTAAGGTAAAGTTTGATTCTACTCTATATCTTTCTTACTTATTTAATGCGTGGAGGGGCCAATGCAAGTTTTGAAGACCAAAGTAGGACTAAAATTTGCCAATTTGGAGCAACAAGAGCACGTGTCCTATCTCATACGTTATCAATTTCTTCTTCTTCTTCTTTTTTTTTTTTCGGTACTGTATACAACTATATATTTAGCTAGTTGTGTTTGCAGTTGCTATACTAATGGGTTCCCATTGTAGTCCTCAAATTAAATTTTGAAGATAAAGTTTTTCTTTAACACTGCTAGGTAGTGAAATTTTGAACCCAATAAATTTGGAACTAATTTCTTTTCTTGATATTCTATTGTTTTTTTGAATTTTAGTCAGGAACATTGTGACAAATGAAAGGGAAGAGTTATTACTAATACGAAATAACCATAAAGAAAAAAGGCTAATCAAGTTCAAAAAAAGTAATCTAGATATAGAAATTTTACTTCAAAATTTGACAATTAATGAATTCAAATTTCCATTTCCAACAATTTTCAGGACATTCTCGTTGCAAGAACTTATACTATATCCACGCTCTTAGAGTGGGCAATTGCTGAGCTCCGGAAAAATACAAATGCTATGACTAGATTACAAAATGAGGTGAGACATTTCTCAGGTTGCAACTCAGATCACATCATGGAGGATGATTTAGAAAAACTCCCATACTTAAAGGCTGTAATCAAAGAGACTCTTCGTATGCATCCTCCGGCTCCATTTCTAGCTCCTCGAGAATCAAGCAAGGATGTCAAAATGATGGGGTATGACATTGCAGCAGGCACTCAAGTTTTGATCAATGCTTGGGCAATCGGAAGAGACCCGTCCTTGTGGGAAGATGCAGATGAATTTCAGCCTGAGAGGTTCTTAAATAGTTCAATTGATGTTAAAGGGCAGCATTTTTAGTTGATCCCATTTGGCTCTGAAAGAAGGATTTGCCCTGGTATTGGATTTGGCTTAGTAATAGCTGAACTTGCTCTTTCAAATTTGATCCGTAAATTCAATTTTGCATTGGCTAATGAAGCAAGACTTGAGAAACTGGATATGACTGAAGCTCATGGTCTTTTGACCCCAAGGAAAATTCCTCTACTTTTTATTGCGAGCCTACCTAATTAGACATGACTGAAGCTCCTGGTATTGTGGCCGAAAAGAAAAACCCCTTGCTCCTTATTGCAAGTCTACCTAAGTAGATATGTTTATAAATTTCTATATATAGTATTTTCCCCCAAATTTAGACTTCTGCTGAAGAAATTCTAGCTAAGTTTCTGATCACAAAAATTGTCATGCAGTTTCTAAGGTGAAATTGTCGTGTGAAATGCGGGGTTTGTCACAGTGGTAAGGGAAAGCCCACTGAATGATAGGCCTTTCTGGTACTTCAGGTGTGCGTGGATGCAATGTGGTGCATGTTAGTGTATGACATGGGATGTTTGATATATGTAATGTGAATCTACTTCAATTCTCTGGTGTGTGTACATTTTAGATATGGTGTTATGTGTACTGTTGAATTTATCAGTTCCACAAATTTGAATAAAGTTCAGTCTTTTATTTAGTTCCAAGTATATCAAAAAGAATTGAATTTAGAAAATTAATATGACTCGCTATAAAATCAGTCAATATCACCATATTGAATGAAATTAATAGGATCTTTTTTTAGTGTATTTTTATGAATCAAATAGGCTCTAAATTATCATTAATTTCTATTGGATTTCTTTTCATAAAATAATGGCCAAATCAAGTACTTGTCATATTATTATTATTACTATGTATTCATTTTTCCTTTTCCCAATTATGCATAGAATATATACAAAAAATAAAATATCAAGTTCACCTTTCAACCTTTCATGAATAATTGCAACATTTTTTTATATTTTCGTACCTTGTATTAGTTTTTGTTGATTGTTTGAATTTATGATTTCTGTTCAATGCTAAATACATACATATACATACATACATACATACATACATACATACATACATATACATACATACATACATATACATACACACACACACACAAACACACACACACACACACACATATATATATATGTCTCATGCGTAGAAAATAAAGAAAATTAAAATCAAACCACACTATGTTTGCAAGAAAATTTTTCCAAAAAAGTAAAATTACCTATAACTTAGTTTGTACCTATAAATTGCCTTAATAATGCATTTTATTGTTTTTAATGTTCTTATAAATTCATGGGTATTTATTTATTTCCAGCAATTTAATATTTATTGTTGGCACAAGGTTTATAACACAAATTTATAATTGATTTAGATGATAACAAACATTGAATTGAATTTTCATAATTAATTTTCAAATAGACATTCAATGAAATATTTTAATTTGATAGATTGAAGATAATATGCTTGGAAAAGATTAATATTACTTTTAAGGCATTTTTACCTAATTTGGATGAAGTAAGAAAGGAGTTTCAAAGTTTAGAGTAATGGAAATTAGTGAAAGATGAAAACTTGAACTAGAAGGTTAATTTGAGTGAACAGAGATATCAGATATATGTTATTATTTTGATGATATATAAAGATCTAATGGTTCAATTATTTTGAAATTTTAGTAAACTAGATGTCCATATTTACAACTTTACTGAAATAAACATTTTCCGGATCCGAAGTTTAGATGTTTAAAAATGACTTGAAAGATTAGTTATTACAAAAGATATTTTAATTTTAATTCTGGAGTCTGGAGCTAACTTTGGTTTTTGAGACATAACTCAAAATTTAAAAATTACAAAATTACAAAATTTTGTGTGAAAAGAAGACATAAAAAAATACAACTTTTGTATTTTAAAGTTTTCCAAATTTGAAAAGAATAATGGTGAAACAATATCTTTAATGTGAAAACATAGATGCAGATTGTCAGAAAAGGTTGTCTGGAACTGGTCTTGGTTTAACGGCTATATTTGAAGATCTAACCGTTGGATGAAGTTGAAATTTCTCCACGTGATATCCAACTTAGAGATCTACAAAATCATTACTCTGAGGAATTTGCAGATATGAACGTTATATGGGAGAAACAACTGTCACAAATATATTCTAGAAATCTGAATTTGAAAGAAAGCATTGAAAGCAAGAACATTCAAATTCTTTGAAGGGCAAAAGAATCTTTCGGTTAACAATGGCCATTTTGGAATTTATGCCTATAAATACAGCCTTAGACTCAGACTAATGTAGAAGAGTAAGAGAAGAAAAAGAGATAAGGCAAGAAAGAAGTGTTTACAAAGATAAATAAGTTTTTGAGTGATTTCTTCCACAATTGTGCTTCATTTTTCATATTCAACTTGTGAGAGTTTTGATCTTAGTTGATTGAGTTTTAAACTTATATTTATTGTTGTAAGAAAGGGAAATTTATTACCCTTTTATTTGTTTGTGAGAGTTGGGGGAACTCTTATTGATCTTGGTCTAAGTGTTAGAACCAAGATTGGAGATATTCTTTGAGAGAGTTTTGTTGAGTGATTTGGGGATAAAATCACTTGGTGTAAATGTTTCGGGGATAGATTGATTTGGTGTGAAGTGATTCGGGGATAGAATTACTTGTAGGGTTTTCTAGCACCTTTGGAAGCTAGTGTGTAACAAGCTCTTTCAAAGAATAGTGGAAAAATCTCAAGAAGGATCATGAGTAGTGGACGTAGGCAAGATTGGAGCCAAACCACTATAAATCACTTGTGTTTGTTTCTCTTCCCTTCTCTTTATATTTATTTCATATATGTGCTCTTACTTATCATTTAAAATATATTGAATCTGTTTTTGTGAACTTTTCTATACTTGATTATCATTTTCATTTTCATATATTTATTTTTACGGGTTGAATTCTATTTGTTAATTTTTAGTGCAACCTTATTCACCCCCCCCCCCCCTCTCTTTCTAGTGTTGCTATTTGGGACAACAATTGGTATCAGAGCTAGGGCTCTTATTGTGTTTTTTTTTTTATTTAACCATCTAAGAGTTAAGATAATGGCAACCTCTTTTAGAACCTCCACTTTTGAAGGTCAATCAACCCACCGACCCCCTTTGTTCAATGGAACAAATTATAATTATTGGAAGGCTAGAATGAGAATTTATGTTCAAGCCATGGATTATGGGTCATGGAAGGTTATATCAAATGGTCCTTATGTTCCTTCTAAAACCATAAATAATAAGATAGTTCCCAAGGATGAAAATGAATGGACCGAAGCCGATGAAGCTAAAATCCAATTAAATGCTAAAGCTATGAATATGTTATATTGTGCACTTGATCCTAATGAGTTCAATAGAATTTCTTCTTGTGAAACTGCAAAAGAAATTTGGGATAAATTAGAAGTCACTCATGAAGGTACTAATCAAGTTAAAGAATATAAAATTAGTATGCTTGTTCATCAATATGAATTGTTTACAATGAAATCGAAAGAATCTATTTCGGAAATGTTTACTAGATTTACCAATATTATAAACAGTTTGAAATCTCTTAGTAAAATCTATACTAATGTTGAAATGGTGAGAAAGATTCCTAGAGCTTTACCAAAGGAATGGGAACCAAAGGTGACGGCCATCCAAGAAGCTAAAGATCTTACAAGATTGAGCCTAGATGAACTCTTGGGGTTCTCTTATGACCCATGAGATTACTTTAAAAGCCAATGAGGAAGAGGAGTCCAAAAAGAAGAAAGGAATTGCTTTCAAGTCTACATTCCATGTTGATGAATCAAGTGATGAAGATGATAAAGACATTGCTATGATCACTAGAAAATTCAAGAAGTACATCAACAAAAAGAAACAAGGTGGAAGAAAATTTCACAAGAAGGAGATAATCAATGGAGATTCAAGTAAGAAAGATATTATTTGTTATGAATGCAAAAAGCCCGGTCATATCAAACCCGAATGTCCTAAATTTAAAAAGAGCTATAAAAAGGACAAAAAGAAGGCAATGGTGGCAACTTGGGGAGATAGTGATGATAGTTCCTCCGATGATGAGTCACATGGAGAAGAAATTGCAAACATTTGTTTCATGGCTCAAGAAGAAGAGAATGAGGTATGTGAATCTTCTAATCAATTTACTTATGATGAACTCTTAAATCTTTTGAAGATTTACATGATGAGTCTAAGAAAATTGCTTTAAAGAATGTTTCTATAAAAAAGATGGTCTCTTCTCTTTCACAAGAAAATGATATCTTAAAGAAAGAAAATGAATTTTTGAAAAAGGAGCTTGAAACTAAAATTGACTCCAAATGATTTTCAAAATGAAAATGATATCCTAAAAAATCAAGTAGATGATTTAACAAAATCTCTAGCAAAATTCGTTAAGGGAAGTGAAAGCTTGAATATGATTCTTGGTAGTCAAAGATGTGCTTTTAATAAAAGTGGAATTGGTTTCAACTCTTTTAAACAACAAAATTTTTTTAAGGATTTTTGGAAAGTAACATCTTCTAGTAGTCATCATTCTACTTGTCATTATTGCAATAACATAGGACATATTATTTGTTCATGCCCATATAGGAGAAATACTTATAATGGACCCAAAATGATGTGGGTTCCAAAGAAGAAAATAAATGATGATATGTCTAATCCTCAATGACCCAAGAAAATTTGGGTACCAAAATTCAATGATTGATTCTGTTTTGTAGGTTTGTTTGGAGTCTAAATCAAAGAGTGAAAGATGGTTTCTTGATAGTGCTTGCTCAAGACATATGACGGGTAATGCAACTATGTTCACTCTTTTATCTTCTAAAAATGGAGGATTTGTCACTTTTGGAGATAATAGCAAAGGAAAAATTATTGGTATATGTGAAATCGGTAAACCTCCATTCCCTACTATTGAAAATGTATTATTGGTTGATAACTTAAAGCATAATTTGCTTAGCATTAGTCAATTATGTGATAAACATAATTGTGTCATATTTGATCCTTCCCATTGCATCATAGAAAGCATCAAAGACAACAAGACATTATTTGTAGGGCATAGACATGAAAATGTTTATGTTGTTTATTTAAATGATTTATCTTTGAATGATGTCAAATGTTTTTCGGCAATGAGTGATAATAGTTGGTTATGGCATAGAAGATTTGGACATGCTAGCATGGATTTAATTTCAAAACTTTCCAAATATGATTTAGTTGTTGGCTTACCCAATATTAAATTTGAAAAAGACAAATTATGTGATGCATGTCAATTTGGAAAACAAGTTAGAACATCTTTCAAATCCAAAAATATGATTTCAACTTCTAGGCCATTACAACTACTACAAATGGATCTATTTTGTCCTAGTAGGACTTTAAGTCTTGGTGGAAAATCTTATGCACTGGTGGTAGTTGATGATTATTCTAGATTCACATGGGTAGCATTCCTAGCTCATAAGGACGAAGCTTTTCATGCTTTTATAAAACTTTGTCGGAAACTTCAAAATGAAAAAGGATTTCCTATTTCTTCAATTAGAAGTGACCATGGTAGAGAATTTGAAAATTCTTCTTTTGAAAAATATTGTGATGAACATGGTATAAACCATGACTTCTCGGCTCCTAGAACTCCTCAACAAAATGGTGTAGTTGAGAGAAAAAAAAGGACTCTTGAAGAAATGGCTAGAACTATGCTTTGTGAAAATAGTCTACCAAAGTATTTTTGGGCCGAGGCATTATAAACCGAGCAATGATTAGACCCATTTTAAAGAAAAATCCATATGAGTTATGGAAAGGTAGAAAGCCTAATATTGGTTATTTTCATGCATTTGGTTGTAAATGTTTTGTTTTGAATAATAATAAAGATAACTTGGGAAAATTTGATGCTAAATCGAATGAAACAATATTTCTTGGATATTCTACTTCTAGCAAAGCATATAGAGTATATAATAAAAGAACTTTGGTTGTAGAAGAATCTATTCATGTGGCATTTGATGAGACTAACAAATTTTCTTCCAAGAATATTGAAGATGATGATGATATAGGATTAGAACAAAGAATGAAAAGTATTACCATTCAAGAAAAGGAAGTAAACTCAATGAATCACATAATTTGTCGAAAGCTTGGTGAGTTCAAGAACAATAAAGAAGACTTGGCTAAAGAGTGGAGATATGCTCACAATCATCCCAAGGAATTAATCATTGGTGATCCATCCAAAGGTATAACCACTTGCTCATCTCTTAGAAATATTTGTAATAACCTATCTTTTCTTTCTCAAATTTAGCCTAAATGTTTTCAAGAAGCCAAAAATGATGAAAGTTGGATTTTAGCTATGCAAGAAGAGCTTAATCAATTTGAAAGAAATAAAGTTTGGGACTTAGTCCCTAGACCTAATGATCATTCAGTGATTGGAACAAAATGGGTTTTTAGAAATAAAATGGATGAATCCAGGATAATTATTAGAAATAAAGCTCGATTAGTTGCCCAAGGTTTTAATCAAGAAGAAGGAATTGATTTTGATGAAACTTTTGCACCGGTAGCTAGATTAGAAGCAATTAGAATGTTACTTGCAATTGCATGTTTTAAAAATTTTAAACTTTATCAAATGGATGTTAAAAGTGCTTTTTTAAATGGATATATTTTGGAGGAAGTTTATGTTGAACAACCACCTGGTTTTGAAGATTATGAATTTCCAAATCATGTTTATAAACTCAAAAAGGCTTTATATGGTTTAAAACAAGCTCCAAGAGCTTGGTATGAAAGGTTAAGTAAATTTTTGATTGATAATGGTTTTACTAGAGGAAAAATTGACACTACTCTCTTTATTAAAAATAAAAATCATGATATACTAATTATTCAGATATATATAGATGATATTATATTTGGTGCTACTAATGACTCTCTTTGTCAAGAATTTGCTAAAAGCATGCAAGGTGAATTTGAAATGAGTATGATGGGAGAGCTAAGTTATTTTCTTGGACTTCAAATTAAGCAAACTAAGGAAGGCATCTTCATAAACCAAGCCAAATACATAAAAGATCTACTCAAGAGGTTCGGAATGGAAAATGCAAAGCCTATTGGAACCCCTATGAGTCCTTCAACCAAACTTGATAAGGATGAAAAAGGTAAGAAAGTTGATGAAAAACTTTATAGAGGAATGATTGGCTCACTTTTATACTTAACTGCAAGTAGACTCGATATTATATTTAGTGTATGCATATGTGCTAGATTTCAATCATGTCCTAAGGAATCTCATGTTATTGTAGTTAAATGTATTTTTAGATATTTATTAGGAACTTCTAATTTAGGATTATTTTATTCTAGAGATATTTATTTTGATCTTATTGGTTCCTCCAATGCAGATTTTGCCAGATGTAAGATTGATAGAAAAAGTACTAGTGGAACTTGTCAATTTTTAGGTCATTCACTTGTATCATGGTTTAGTAAGAAGTAAAATTTTGTAGCTTTGTCCATCGCGGAAGCTGAGTATATCGCAGCTGGAAGTTGTTGTGCACAAATTTTATGGATGAAGCAACAATTAGAAGATTTTGGGCTCTACTTCAATCAAATTCCAATTAATTGTGATAATACTAGTGCTTTAAATTTATCAAAAAATCCTATTCAACATTCTAGACAAAGCACATTGAAATTAGATACCACTTTCTTAGAGAGCATGTTCAAAAAGGTGATATTACTCCTGAATTTGTTGGCACAGAAAATCAATTAGCTGATGTTTTTACTAAGACATTGAATGAGGATAGATTTTGTTATATTCGTAGAGAACTTGGTATGTCTAATCCAATATGATATTGATTTAATCTCCTTTATGCTCATTGATACAATCATGTGTTTAAGGGGAGCTAAATATATATTTTGATATTGATGCATCTGTTTAAGGGGAGCTAAATATTTTACTTTGACATTGATGCACATATTTAGGGGGAGCAATATGACTTATTCTAACCTTTTCCTCTCCTAATAATATTTTTGATGATGTCAAAGGGGGAGAAAGACAATATTGATGATTAATATATTGAGATAGAAAATTTTGTCTTGATTTATGTCATTTGAAAGACAATATTGGGGAGAAAGATAATATTAATGATTGATATATTGAGGTAGAAAATCTTTTCTTGATTTATGTCATTTGAAAATTTACGTATTAAATCATCAATGGTTTGTCATCATCAAAAAGGGGGAGATTGTTGACACAAGGTTTATAACTCAATTTTATAATTGATTTTGATCATAATAAACATTGAATTGAATTTTCATAATTAATTTTCAAATAGACATTCAATGAAATATTTTAATTTGATAGATTGAAGATAATATGCTTGGAAAAGATTAATATTACTTTCAAGGCATTTTTACCTAATTTGGATGAAGCAAGAAAGGAATTTCAAAGTTTAGAGTAATGGAAATTAGTGAAAGATGAAAACTTGAACTAGAAGGTTAATTTGAATGAACAGAGATATCAGATATATGTTAGTATTTTGATGATATATAAAGATCTAACGGTTCAATTATTTTGAAATTTTAGTAAACTAGACGTCCATATTTACAATTTTACTGAACTAAACATTTTCCGGATCTGAAGTTTAGATGTTTAAAAATGACCTGAAAGATTAGTTATTACAAAAGATATTTTAATTTTAGAGTCTGGAGCTAGGTTCGGTTTTTGAGACATAAGTCAAAATTTAAAAATTTTGTGTAAAAGAAGACATAAAAAAAATACAACTTTTGTATTTTAAAGTTTTCCAAATTCAAAAAGAATAATGGTGAAACAATATCTTTAATGTGAAAACATAGATGCAGATTGTTAGAAAAAGTTGTCTGGAGCTGGTCTTGGTTTAACGGCTATGTTTGAAGATCTAACCGTTGGATGAAGTTGAAATTTCTCCACGTGATATCCAACTTAGAGATCTACGAAATCATTACTCTGAGGAATTTGCAGATATGAACATTATATGGGAGAAACAACGGTCACAAATATATTCTGGAAATCTGAATTTGAAAGGAAGCATTGAAAGCAAGAACATTCAAATTCGTTGAAGGGCAAAAGAGTCTTTCGGTTAGCAACGGCCATTTTGGAATTTATGCCTATAAATACAGCCTTAGACTTAGACTAATGTAGAAGAGTAAGAGAAAAAAAAGAGATAAGGCAAGAAAGAAGTGCTTACAAAGATAAATAAGTTTTTGAGTGAGTTCCTCCACAATTGTGCTTCATTTTTCATAGTCAACTTGTGAGAGTTTTGATCTTAGTTGATTGAGTTTTAAACTCATATTTATTGTTGTAAGAAAGGGAAATTTATTACCCTTTTATTTGTTTGTGAGAGTTGGGGGAACTCTTATTGATCTGGGTCTAAGTGTTAGAACCAAGATTGGAGATATTATTTGAGAGAGTTTTGTTGAGTGATTTGGGGATAAAATCACTTGGTGTAAATGTTTCGGGGATAGATTGATTTGGTGTGAAGTGATTCGGGGATAGAATTACTTGTAGGGTTTTCTAGCACCTTTGGAAGCTTGTGTGTAACAAACTCTTTCAAAGAATAGTGAAAAAATCTCAAGGAGAATCATGAGGAGTGGACGTAGCCAAGTGATGAAAATCAAATATACCTAAATTTAACAAGTAATATTACTATATTTTTGGAAATTTTTGTTATCATTCTAGTAGATTTTGTAGAGTTGGTAAGTTTATTATACTTAAAGTGCTAAATTTTATTTATTTATTTATTTATGTTTTTTCTCTTTCCCAACAATAAAAATAATATTTTGTAGGATAAGAATTGTTTTTATAACCTTACTAATTAATTTATATAAATAAATAAAAGCAGGTTAATTTTTAGAGAAGAAGGTTCGGGAAAGAGTTGGAATTTTTGGAGCGAGAGGCAGTAACAGAATCAGTTACTCCAACTACATCTGAGGCTAACGATCTACCCAAATCTGATTCCAATCAAAAGTGCAGGAATTTTAGGATTAAAATTTGGTTGATTTAGTTTCCTTTCTATTATATACGCTATTTCCTTTATTTTTTAGAAGAGAACGGTAAGGAAAAAAAAGAGATCTTGGAAGAAAACAGCCGCCTTTGTCTTTTCGTCTGTACGGTTCTTCTTTTCTCTTTTATCATTCTCAATAAAATCACAAAATTGATCCGAGGATGTTGAGCACCACCATGAGAGGCTAGAGCGTTGGTGTCTGATACAGGGAGAGATTGAAGTCAATGTTTTCTCCTGAGGTTTTGGTTTAATTTAAATTTCTTATTGTGTCCAAGTATTCATTAATTCTTGATTGAATTGTTATGAAAGATTAGGATCATTTGAATTGACGACTCAATTAGTTTTAATCTTTCAACTGCTATCCACCCTGTTCTAAATCCGGAATAGTTTAGAATAATTGGAACTGAGAGCACCTACAATAATTTGCATGTGAAAAGTGTGAGCGATCATGTGACTTTGGCTTAGGAAAGAATTAATGGAACAAGTCTAGAGAATTGTAGCTATCTCAATTGTTTGGAATTGGTTTAACCATTTCACTTACTCAATGCTATTGTCAATTTGATATGGAGCAGCTATCGTGCTATCGGTTGAGAATTAAGTTTGTTTTGGATGCTAGGTTCAGCAAACGAATTTGGAAAATATAAAATCTACTTAGGCTAGTCCAGAGATTTTTGGTTAAATATTTGAACCGATAAGAATCTTTGCTTAGTAACTTTGTGATCGAGAAGCATTGACAGAAATCGTATTTCCTGGGTTGGATTCTTGGTAAGATTGTTATTCACATTTGTTTATTTCGTTGTAAAAAAAACAAAGAAGAAATTTTTTTGTTGACTTTATATTTTAATTTTATAAATAGTTTTCTGAATCCAAAACCCCTCTTTTGTTTATTGCTAAGAACTTCGAAAAAAGTTTCCTGAGGGATTCGACCCGGTCCACCTTTTACTACAGTTAATTGTGAGATCGGTAATTAATTTTGGGGGCTTTGACAATCCCACTAAAATTTTGGCGCCGTTGCCGGGGAACTTGTGAAAGTTCTTAGAATTTTTGTTACTAATATTTGCTTTGTGTTTTATGATTACTCGTGTTTCTCGGGGAAGAAAAACATTAGAGTATATCTCAGAGATTGAGAAGGAAGCACGGAAGTTAAGAAAGAGGACCAAGAAAGGGAAATCAATCACCACTGAATCCGAGGATTTGGAGACTAATTTACTTATTAGAGATACTTCACCTTTTACCAAGACAAGTGACGAGGAGTTTCCAATGGCTGTCAGAGGCAGAACTTTGAAGGAGCTAGCTGCTCCTGACCTTAATCAGCAACCATTATGCATCAATTATCCGAATTTAGAGGTAGCTTTTGAACTCAAGTCTGGACTAATACATTTACTTCCTACTTTTCGTGGTCTTGCAGGTGAGGACCCTCACAAACACCTTAAAGAGTTCCATGTGGTTTGCTCCACTCTAAAACCGCAGAATGTAAGTGAGGAACAAGTTAAGTTAAGAGCCTTTCCCTATTCTCTGGGAGATCTGACAAAGATTGGCCCTATGATCTTCTGAAGGATCAATTGGTACGTGGGATGAGGTGAAGCGGTTGTTTACGGAGAAATTTTTTCCGCTTTCGAGCTGCCAATATAAGGAAAGAAATATGTGGCATTAGGCAATTCAATGGAGAGATCCTGCATGAGTATTGGGAGCGGTTCAAGCATTTATGCGCTAGATGTCCACACCATCAAATCCCTGAGCAGCTATTGGTTCAATACTTTTATGCAGGATTATTGCCCATGGATAGGAGTATGATAGACGCAGCTAGTGGAGGGGCATTGGTAAATAAAACTCCTACAGCAGCCAAGCAGTTGATTTTGAACATGGCTGAAAATTCTCAGCAATTTGGCACAAGGATGGATGAGGTAACTTCTTCTAACTTAGAAAATCAGATTTTTGACTTGAGTACTTTGGTTCGTCAATTGGCTGTAGGTGTAGGACAGATGCAAAATGTCCAAGTGTGCGGAATTTGTTCAGTGCCTGGGCATTATACAGAAGGGTGCCCAGCACTTCAAGAGGAGCCAATTCAGCAAGCAAATGCAGTAGGTGGATATCCCAATCAGCTTCAAAGAAGATATGATCCTTTCTCCAACCAGTATAATCCCGGCTGGAAGAACCACCCAAATTTCAGCTACGGGAATCAAGGAGGCCAGCAAAGATATCAACCTCAAGTTCAATTTAGAGCACCTCCACCACCAGCACAAGCTTCATCTTCAAAGTCAAGAATGTATTTGGATGACATTGTCAAGGCCCTCGCCACTAACACTCAGTTCAACAAGAAACAAGGGCCAGATTCGAATTTGGAAAATCAAATGAGCCAGCTAGCCACAAGTGTGGGCAGATTAGAGTCCCAAAATTCAGGAAAATTACCTTCTCAAGCCGTGGTAAATCTGAAGGAGAATGTAAGTGCTATGATTTTAAGGAGTGGAAAGGAGGTGACAGATAGATATTTTTCCGAGGAAAAAACAGGGAAGAAGGATGAAAATGAGGATGAAGAAGAAGGGGCTAAGGAAAGCAGTACGGTAAAGTTTGAGTCTTCGTTACCTAGTGTTACTAAAGCTGTTGTTGCACCTTTTCCTAGCAGGTTGGTGAAGAATAAGAAAGAAGAATAAGAACAAAGTATTTTGGATACATTCAGGAAGGTGGAGATAAATATACCACTTTTGGAAGCTGTTAAGCAAATTCCAAGATACGCTAAGTTTCTAAAGGAATTGTGCACCAATAGGAAGAAATTGAAGGGTGATGAAATAGTTAACATGGGAGAAAATGCATCAGCAATAATTTTGAGAAAAATGCCAGAAAAATGTGGTGACCCAGGTATGATTTCAATACCATGTGTAATTGGCAATAGAAGAATTGAACGTGCTAGGCTCGATTTAGGAGCTTCAATAAATGTCATGCCTTATTCTGTTTATTGCAAGTTGAATTTGGGTCCTATGAAGGGAACTGGTGTAATTATTAAACTGGCTGATAGATCTAAAACTCACCCTATGGGAGTTGTGGAGGATGTCTTAGTGCAGGTTAATAAGTTGATTTTTCCAGCAGATTTCTTTATAATGAAGACTGAGGATGACGATGATGATGCGGATGATTCAGCAACCCTTCTACTGGGGAGACCTTTTATGATGACAGCTAAGACGAATATAGATTTGGATGAGTGCACTATTTCAGTTAAATTTGATAGAGATATAGTTAAATTCAATATTTTTGATTCCATGAAATTTCCTGCTGAATCTCACTCACTGTGTTCAATTGATGTAGTAGAGACAGTTGTGCAGGAATTCTTTGAAGAAGAAAATGAAGATGCTGATTTAGAATTAAATAAGCATTTGGAGAATAATAGTGAAGAAAATAAGAAGAAGGATGTTCACGACTCTCATTTTGAAATGCCAAGTAGATCAATTAATTTGAACAGTGAGTGTTCAAGTTTTTATAAGTCAATAATACCTTTTGTTTTGCAAGCACCTAAATTGAAGTTGAAACCCTTGCCAAGCCACCTTAAGTATGTTTACTTAGGTAATGAGGAGACCTTGCCAGTTATTATTGCAAGAGGCTTAACTAAAGAGCAAGAAGCAAGGTTGATTCAAGTTTTGAAGAGGCATAAAACGGCAATTGGGTGGACTTTGTCGGATATCAAAGGCATAAGTCCGTCAATTTGTATGCATAGAATTCATTTCGAGGACAATGCCAAACCAGTGAGAGAACCACAAAGAAAGCTCAATCCTACGATGAAGGAAGTGGTTCTGAAGGAAATTTTGAGACTCTTAGAAGAAGGCATTATTTACCCAATCTCAGACAGTGAATGGGTAAGTCCGATTCATATGGTGCCTAAGAAGACTGGGATCACTGCGGTAAAGAATCAGCATAATGAGTTAGTACCCACAAGAGTCCAAAGTGGATGGCGAATGGTTATCGATTTTAGGAAGTTCAACTTGGCAACGAGAAAAGATCACTTCCCTTTACCATTCATAGATCAGATGTTGGAAAGATTGGCTGGTAGGGATTTCTTTTGCTTCCTTGACGGATTTTCTGGTTATTATCAAATTGTGATTGCTCAAGAAGATCAGGAGAAAACCACATTTACATGCCCATTTGGCACGTTTGCATTCAAGAGAATGCCTTTTGGTCTATGTAACGCTCCAGGTACATTTCAAAGATGTATGATGAGTATTTTTTCTGATTATATTGAAAAATGCATTGAAGTGTTTATGGACGATTTTACTGTGTATGGTGATTATTTTGATCAATGCTTAGTTAATTTGGATAGAGTGTTGATGAGGTGCATTGAAACTAATTTGGTTTTAAACTATGAAAAGTGTCACTTCATGGTAACTGAAGGAATTGTTTTGGGGCATGTTATCTCTTCTCGAGGCATAGAAGTAGATAGAGCCAAGGTTGATTTAATTGTGAGCTTACCTTACCCTACAAGTGTTAGGGAAATTCGCTCTTTTCTTGGCCATGCAGGTTTTTATCGCAGATTCATCGAAGATTTCTCGAAGATAGCTCTACCCTTAACCAATTTGCTTCAAAAGGATGTAGAATTTGAGTTTGGAATAAGGTGCAAGGAAGCATTTGACAAGCTTAAGGAGTTGCTGACCATAGCTCGGATTATTCAACCACCAGATTGGAACTTGCCATTTGAGATTATGTGTGACGCTAGTAACTTTGCTGTGGGAGCAGTTCTAGGCCAGCGAGTGAATAAGAAAAGCCATGTTATTTATTATGCTTCCCGAACTTTGAATCCAAATTTCGAGCAATTACACTACTACAGAGAAGGAGCTTCTAGCAATTGTTTTTGCTTTAGAGAAATTTAGATCTTATTTACTAGGCTCTAAAATAGTTGTGTTTTCGATCATGCGACTCTGAAGTATCTGTGCGAAGAAGGAAACAAAAACAAGACTAATAAAATGGATTTTATTACTACAAGAGTTAGATTTGGAGATTAAAATCGTAGGATCAGAAAATTCTGTGGCGGATCATCTGAGTTGGTTAGTTCGAGAACCAGATTCTTTGCCCATCTTTGAGTCATTCCCTGATGAGCAATTATTCCAAATAAAAGGTACAATCCCTTGGTATGCTGATATAGTGAATTATTTGGTTACAGGTAATTTGCCTAGTTTCATTAGTAAATCTAAGAGAATAAAGATCAAAAGTGAGGCAAAATATTATGTTTGGGATGAACCTTTTTTGTGGAAATTTTGCTCAGATCAAATAATTAGAAGATGTGTGCCTGAGAATGAACATCTGTCCATTTTAACCTTTTGTCATAATTTTTCTTGTGGAGGTCATTTTGGACCTAAAAGAACAGCTAGGGAGATTCTGGATAGTGGGTTTTATTGGGAAACTATTTTTAAAGATTCATATCACTATTGTAAAAATTGTGAAAGATGTCAAAAAACTGGATCTTTATCCCAGAGGAATGAGATGCCGCAGACCCCCATCCTTATTTGCGAAGTATTTGATGTATGGGGTATTGATTTTATGGGCCTTTTTCCATCTTCTTGTGGTTTTTCTTACATTCTTTTAGCTGTTGATTATGTGTCCAAGTGGGTGGAAGCAAAAGCCACCAAGACTGACGATTCCAAGGTTGTTGTGGGGTTTATCAAGACTAATATTTTCAGCAGGTTTGGCATTCCAAGAGCAATGATTAGTGACCAAGGGAGTCATTTTTGTAATCGCACAGTTGCAGCTCTTTTGAAGAAATATGGTGTACATCACAGAGTGGCTACAGCTTACCATCCCCAAACCAATGGCATGGCTGAAGTTTCTAACCGTGAGGTAAAGTCCATTCTAGAGAATACAATCAACCAGGGGAGGAAGGATTGGAGCCTACACCTTGATGATGCACTTTGGGCCTACCGGACGGCTTACAAGACTCCTATAGGGATGTCTCCTTATAGGTTAGTGTTTGGGAAGTATTGTCATTTACCGGTGGAGATTGAGCATAGAGCTTATTGGGCGGTGAGTCGTTGCAATATGAATTTGGAGAAGGCTGGAGAAGAAAGGAAATTGCAGCTGCAAGAGCTTGAAGAATTGAGATTAGAAGCTTACGAGAATTCACGCCTTTACAAGGAGAAGACCAAATTATTTCATGATAACATGATTTTGAGGAAGCAATTTGCAATTGGTCAGAAAGTTTTACTCTATAATTCTCGTCTAAAGCTCATGCCAGGTAAGCTGCGCTCTAGATGGATTGGACCATTTGTTGTTACTAATGTTTTTCAACATGGTGCAGTGGAGATAAGAGTGTGGATACGGGCAAGATTTTTACGGTAAATGGTCATCGCTTAAAACTATTCCATGAAGGTGTTGATGCATCCCCCGAAGAAGGCATTAAGTTGACTATGCCAATTTATGTAGAAAATTGAGAAAGCAAGAGGTCATCGGGCATATGACGTTAAAAAGTTGCGCTCTTGGGAGGCAGCCCAAGGAATAAATATCCTTTTAGTACTTTTTTTTAACTTTTTCAGGTCATTTAGCCTTATTGCATTGCATATTAGAAGTGAATTTTATGTCATATTAGAAGTTAGTATCCTGTTTATGTCATTTGCATTGCAAAAGAGTAAGAGAAATTTGAGAGAGAGAAAAATTGAAAAAAAATTGCGTTGCATTTTTAGAAGTAGAATCTCTGTCAGTTTCACTTAGTGTAGTTGCATATAAATTGTATGAAAAAGAAGAAGAAGAATTTGATAAGAAAATTCTCGGGAGGAGCTGGAACAGTGCTTGCATTTTGCATAAAACTTAGATGTGCTTTAAAAAAAAAAAAAATTTTTAGCTACTATTTAGGACAGCCCCACCCGCAAGTTGTTCATTAATTTCACAGCATTCTTTTGTTTTGCATATACAACTGGGGGCCAGCTCGGGACTTGGGAGCAGCTCGGGCTGAACGAGTAGCTGAAGACTGGAGGAAGCTCGGAACTTAGTGGATCCTTTTTCCTTTGGACAGCTTGTATGGACGGACACGCGTGTGTATGAAATGTAAAGGCAAGGCAGCAGGTGAGAAAAAATTTAAACCCTCACTTCACAAACTGGAATTTGATGCTCATATTGTTTTCTTATGCTTGTTTTTATTGATAAGGACTGTTGATTGGGTGTTTTTGGTGCTGTTTAAAATTTTTTGGGCCATGATTCATCCTACTTGTATGAATCTTCCCGATTTTAACTTTGCACATCATGTGTTTGATGAAATGCCTAAACAAAATTTTCAGTTCCATTGTAAGCAATTGAGCACTTGAACATTCTTATTTTACACGTGTAGTGACTGTACTTCTATTTCTCCACACTTGCACGGTTCTTTGGCTGTATATATATATATATATATATATATATATATATATATATATATATATATATATTTGTGCCAAAAGGAAGCACCACTGCGCACACAAGCACAGCTGAAAAAAAAATTAAAAAATTAAAAAAATAAACTAAAAAAACAAAAATAAAAATATAGTGAATGTATAAATTCTGAGCAGCAAGATTGGAGCCAAACCACTATAAATCGCTTGTGTTTGTTTCTCTTCCCTTCTCTTTATATTTATTTCATATATTTGCTCTTACGTATCATTTAAAATATATTGAATCTCTTTTGGTGAATTTTTCTATACTCGATTATCATTTTTATTTTGATATACTTATTTTTACGGGTTGAAATTTTATTTGTTAATTTTTAATGCAACTCTATTCACCCCCCTCTAGTGTTGCAACATTTTTTTTATATATTCGTACTTTGTATTAGTTTTTTGTTGATTGTTTCAAAATTTATGATTTCTTTTCAACACTAAATTAATAAATAAATATATATAGATATATATATATATATATATATATATATATATAGACACACACATATATGTCTCATGCATAGAAAATAAAGAAAAATAAAATCAAACCACACTATGTTTGCAAGAAAAATTTTCCAAAAAAAGTAAATTTGCCTATAACTTAGTTTGTACCTATAAATTGCCTTAATAATGCTTTTTATTGTTTTTAATGTTCTTATAAAATCATGGGTATTTGTTTATTTTCTGCAATTCATTATTTATGATTGTTGTTTAATTAGGCAATTGGCGCCACTATTTTATTAACAATATAATCTGTTGTTAACTAGAACATCAAGATTTGATTCTTTTAGTGAAGTAGCAATTGACACAATTATTACTTGGCAAGTAATTTAATTGTGTCAAGGGATAAACAATCTAATTGAAACAACCACGGTGTAAGTATGTTGGTTAGAATTGGTTTTGTCTAATTTTTAATGCTGTGGCTAAATTGAATTCTATTGTGGTACCTATGTTATTTACCGACAAGAGAAATGATTAATGAAGGTCTCTTAATTCCCAACAAAATAAGGAGGAATTGGTTGTTTGGTGGTACTAAGTGAGTAGAACCAATTTATTTGTGAATTTATCAGATTAATCTTGTGTCAATGACCAATTCAATGAACCAGTCCTAAAATTATTCCTTTGACTAGTTCTTGTAAATTATTGAATTTTATCACTTTGAATTATGCATTAGTTATTACATTTAGTGTCAATTTGTTATTTTGCATTTTTCATTTTTGTATTGTCTAAAAACAACCCCAATTATTCTGTTGAGAGATAAATCCACCATTCCCTGAGGAGACAACCCGACTCCCATTATGCTATTAAAGGTTTGAGAGTTTGAATTATTTTTTAGGGGTTTAATGACACGCCAGTTGAGGAGTGGTGCCATTTGTGATTTATTTCTCTGAATTTTTTTATTTAATTTTAATCTCCTTTCATTTGTATTGGTTTATGCCTCGTTCTTCTCGTGCAAGCCAACTTCATTACAACCCAGAGATTGAGAAGATTGCTAGGCAATTACGAAAGGAAGCTAGAGAATGCGGTCGTCAAACATATTGTCTAGGTTTGAAGTCAACAACTAATTTGGCTGAGACCTCAAGTGCTTCTGAGGATGAGACGATTGTACAAGAAGATCCAATGGATGCGCAAAGGACTTTGCGGAGTTAACAACTCCCGACGTGACACAACAGTCACTAGCTATCCAATATCCTAACCTTGAGGTAGCATTTGAAATAAAATCTGGATTGATACCCTTACTTTGAACATTTCGTGGCCTTGCAGGTGAGGACCCCCACAAAAATTTGAAGGAATTTCATGTGGTATGTGCCACCATGAAGCCACAAGGGGTATCCAAAGAGCAGATTATGTTATGGGGTTTTCCGTTTTCTTTGGTGGACAAGGCCAAAGATTGGTTATACTATCTACTCCATGGCTCAATCACCACATGGGATGAGATGAAGTGAAAATTTTTAGAGAATTTTTTCTCTACTTCGAGAGGTGCGAATATCAGAAATGACATTTGTGAAATTCATCAAACTCATGGCGAAACTCTCTATGAGTATTATGAGAGGTTTAAACAATTACGTGCCAATTGTCCCCTGCACCAAATCCCTGAGTAGTTGCTTATACAATATTTCTACGAGGGTCTTTCTATCCTGAACTAGAATATGATTGATGCTACAAGTGGAGGTGCTGTAGTGAACAAGACTCCTGTTGAAGCAAGAAATCTGATATCAAATATGGCAGCAAATGCACAACAATTTGGGAATTGGCAAGATACTCTTCGAATGAGAGTAAACAAGGTGTGCACTTCTTGTTCTTATAGAAAACTTGAGGTTATAACTGCTCTTCTTGAAAAGTTAGTTTCAAGCCAAAATCAATAAGTCAAAGCTTGTGAAATATGTGCCGTTACTGGGCATTCAACCGATTCATGCCCAACTCTCCAAGAATACAAAGTGAATTTCTGATATTCTTTGAGGATTCACAGGACCACCTCAAAAGAGATATATATGATCATGATTCAAACACGTACAATCCGGGGTGGAGGATCACCCAAACTTGAGTTATGCGTCCAAGCCATCCGTTTCAACAACCATATGAAGCGAGAAAACCGACACAACCACACCTTCAATATCCAATCAAGGTGCGTTTCTTGAGAATAATCTAAAAACCATCTACTATTGGACTGTTTTTAGATGCAAAATTTTCGATAACTCTATTTTATATAGAGTTTTCTTATTAATTTTGGTTAGAAATTGGCTTGTGTTTTAATTTGTTTTTACATATTTTGGCCAAATTATCCTTTGATTTTATGATTTCTAAGTTTTCCAATATTTCTAGAACTTTTGAGTTTAATCTTGAATTTTACTTATAAATTGGGAACAAAGGACTAACCAATTATTTTTATCAAAGCTTGACCAAATTACTTCAACAACAAGACAAAGAAGATTTTTGTTTGTGTTGTTTGTATAGCAACAAAGAAGCAAAGAAAGCAAAGAGCTTCACACAAAGAAAACAAAAGGAATGAAGCAACTTGGACAACAAAGAAACAAATAAACAAAGAAGAAGCCACACAAAAAGGAAACAAAGCTCAACTACAATTGGGAAACAAAAGAATCGGTCAAAGGAAACAAAGAAAAGCCCCAACACCGATGGAATCCTTGTGACAAACACTCAAAGCATCCAAAGAAAATTTGGACTAGCCGAAAGAAAGAAAGAAAAGACACAACCCAAAAGGAAAAGTCTCACATGAAAGCATAAGGAAACCAAATGTCATTCTCTTCTTTTTATGAAGAAAGTTTCTCCAAAATGCAATATCACATGGGCAAAAGAAAGGCAAAAGAAGAAAAGAAAGAAAGAAAATTTGGACAGTGAAAGGAACAAACAGTGAGAATCACACTTGGGCATGGAGAATGACATTTGGAAAGCAAAGTGGGGCTATTTTCTTTCTTTGTAAAAGATGACAAGCACATGGAAGACAATAACACCTTCGGAAGAAAAGAAAAGCCTTGCCTATAAATGGACAAAGCTTGGAGCGGAGAAGGCATCCCAAAAGCAATGAGCGGCATTTCTTGTTTAGATTTAGTTTAGCCAAGTTATTTTTCTTTCTGTTTTTTTTTCTGCAGTAGTTTAGAGCAACAACTTTCTTCAATCTTTTGTTTTCTTTTCCTTTCAGTAGTTTAGTAGAATTCCCGTTCCTTCTCCTCAGTTTATTGCAGTAGTACTTTGGATTTTTTCAAAGATCATGATCACGGTTTTCTTCAGTTTTCCCAGTTGATACTCACGGTTTTTGTTCTTCAATTTCCAGTTGATGTTTGCAATGATCCTTAGCAGATTTACAGAAAAACCAGTCGCTACTTACGGCTTTTGTTCTACAGAATTTTCAACTAGCCTTTACGAGTTGTTCTTGAAATTTGTGACCTCTCGGTTTTCTGCGGCATTTTGAAAGCCATCCTTTTGTTGTTTTCTTGATCTTTCTTTGTTGTTTTGTTCTTGTTGTTTGTAGTTTAGCAAAGAGAAATACCACATTTGGACTGGAAAAGAAAGCGAAATTTGTTGTTTTGATCTTTGAAGCTACGGGTTTGATGTGTTTTCCTTTGCAGAATTTTTAGCTATCTTCTTGTTGTTCCTTATGTTTTTCAGTCAAGTCTTCATCATTTTGTTCTTCTTGTTTGGTTAATTAATGAGTTTAGATTTTGCAGCCACCAAGCTTGAAAGACAAAGAAGAAGCAATTTGTTGTTTTGTTCCTTGGAAGCTACGGTGCAAGAAACAAACCATGCAAATTCTTGGTCTTCAAGTCTTCATTTACTGGTTTTGCCTTTCATTGTTTTGTTTAGTTTAAGTTAGTTTAGTTATTTTATTTTTGTTTCCTTGTTTTTGTTTAGTTAATTTTAACAATTTTAGTAATATTATTTCTTGTGTTTTGTTAAGAATTTCTAATTATGTTTTATTTTCAAGTATTAAGTATTTTATAGCTTTTATATTCATGAAATATTGTTTACTTTAATTTTCAGAATTTGTATTAATTTTAATTATGTCTATTTTTATTTTTATTGTTAGTTTAAATTTCATTATGTTCTAATTTCTTTTGTTAAAGATTAGATGGATCTTAATCATGAATAATTAATTCTTAAGACTTGTTCATGCAATTTATATTTCAATTATGAGTTTAATATCATGTTCTTAATGCTTTTAGGTGATTGATCACCACTTAATTGAATTTTGATGCTTGTTTGATACCGTGTGGAGATAACATGCATGTGCTCATGTGATATTAAACCGTGAATTCAATTTAGACCGTAATAATCTAGGTTGTTCATGTGGTTTCGGTAGTAGAAATAAGTCATGGTTACTTAGATTGAATCCGGGAATTTCCATAGTTCCTAATGCATTTAGAAATCTAAATTCACCTAGACCAAGTGTGAGTTGATTTTAATCTAAATAGGGTTATTAGACCGATGCCGGCTATTAATTTACATTAGGGAAATTTCACCATCATAATTTGGAATTTAAGTTAATTGCATGACAAGTCAAGAGAGTTAATTAGGATTGATTAAGTGAAGTCGAATCTCTAACATCTTTGTTAAATTGGTAAATTTTTAATATTTTCTTATTGTTATAAATTTTCATTCTTTGTTAAGTTTAGTTAAAATTGCATGAAAGTTTTGTTTTATTGGCTAGCTTGTAGTTGAATTAATCAATTTGGTAAGTAATTGGTTAAATTAAATCAATCCTCGTGGGAACGATACTCTACTCACTACTATATTACTTGTTGATATTGTACACTTGCAATTCACGAACATTTTCAAATCACATACTTGATATGTAGACTTTTGAACGTCACAATTGTTATGGTTTCAGGCATTATGGGAGACAGTGTCCCTTCTAGAGATTTAATTCATATAACCACATCAATCTTTTCAATTTTCATAACTAGTCACAATTTAGCTACGTCAACTTCCACATGGAATAATAACCAATTAATAATGAGTTCCTGACACTAGGGCAAGACATTTAACACTTGCTCTTGAGTACTTAATTTTGCACTCTGTGTATCAAGGTCCTGAGAGGTCACAATTAGGAATGGTAAATCTCTTTCAATTTCTAATATTGGCTCTTCTATATGTTATTCTAAAAATTGTTTCTATTGAATTTTTCTCTAATCATTTTGAAATCTAGGACATCCACACGAGAGAGTTGCTCCATATTGGGTCAAATGATTGTAGTTTTATTCTATGCTTTTTTATCCAATCAAACGGTCTACCGATTCTCCTCAAGCTATAATGGTACATAGTCTTTCTCATTGGCATTCTATTATTGGACATGCCAATATGAAAGCAATTCTTCAAACTAAGGAAAATTTTAAAATTTCCTTTATTAGTAGTAAAAATTTGTCTACTTATAATGTTAGCAGGATTATAAGTTACCATTTCCCTCATCTGATTTTCATTTCCCCAAACCATTAGAACTCATATGCCTAGATACTTAGTGCCCATTCCCAGTTCTTTTCGATGATGGGAGTCGTTACTATATTCTTTTCTGTAATCATTATAACAAGTATAGTTTGATTTTTTTTTTTCTGGAGTATAAATTTTAAGTTCTTAGTGTGTTTATCAAGTTTAGACATTTGGTTGGAAATTTGTTTTGACAATAAAATATAGGTGTTTTTTAGGTAGATTGGGGATGTAAATTAAAAACTTTGTCCAAATATCTTCTTGACCATGGTTTTCCACAACCTAGTTCCTATCCCAAAACTCCAGAATAAAATGGTTCTGTAGAGAGAAAATACATACACATAGTTGAAATTGGTTTGGCTTTGTTGCAATATTCCCATGTTCCCACCAACTATTGGAGATATGCTTTTGATATAGCAGTGTATACAATTAATAGATTACTAACTTCTCGTCTCAATTTGGAACTACCTCTTACCAAATTGTTTCACAAAAATCCAGATTAATAAAATATATATGTTTTTAGATGTTTATGCTATCCTTGGTTTCAACCATAATCACAAAATAAATTGTCTCTCCAATCCAAAAAAATGTTCCTTCATAGGTTATAGTAAAATTCATAAAGGCTTAATCTGCCTTGACTAATCTTCCTTAAAATTTGTCATCTCCATGTTATTTTCTATAACTGCAAGTTTCCTTTTCTCTCTCAAGCTGTGTTGGCAAAAATGACAAGCACTCCTCCCCTATCACAATTTCTTTTCCTTCCACAATCCAACCCAATTCTCCCTTATCTTTACCGGTTACCAACAACTCCCACATAACACAACCTTATCTACCATCAATTTCTACTTCACCAACAACCCATAATCCTTCTTCTCCTCAACCCCAATCCTAAACCAAAATTTCCCCTCCGAACTCTCCAAAATCACCAGGGTTACCCCTTGTTGTCAACTTAACCAATTACCCAAATCAACATAACAACTTCAACCAAAACCCAAATCAAAACCGAACCCATCGCAAGATTAGTAGATCACAAACGGGCTCCTTAAAACCAGAGTTCTTGTTTTTCCAAAAAAACAAGAAATCGAGCAAACTTGTTCTAGCAAAACTATTAAATCGACTCACGGGCGTCATGCAATGATAGAAGAATACAATGCAATGTAGTGATCATACTTTTTACCTTACATAATAAATGAGATTAATAAGCATATATGGACAACAATTTATGAATGCATGTTATTTATAAATGATATAGTTTAAATTGATGAGATGAGATAATGAGTAAATAATAAATACGAATATTGGAAAGGAAAAAATATTTCATGCATCTGTTGGACCAAATAAAATTGTATGGCAGATTGTTATACTTAATGAAAAGTGTAACCTAATTATTATGTACATGTACTATTAAAGGACAAATCTTTAATGAGTTTAAATATAACAGACATCTCTTGAAACTTGGCTGCTTTATATATGATTTATTAATGTTGGTTTGTATTTTTGGCCATATTCCATTTGTAATTTTTGGGAATATAAAAATATATTTAACAAGCACAATATACACACAAATATATATATGCATTATGGCCATTAAGGGCACCAGTGCATGCGCAGGAAGTTAAGACCAAAACCTAAAATACTACTGGTTGTTTTGGGACTTGTTTAAGGCTATGCCCTTACTAGGGAATCAATCCCTGTTTGAATGTTTGTTATTTTATTACACGATTGTTTTCTTTTTTCTCTGGCTTAATGCCTTTCAGATTGGCTATCTCTCTCTTCTTTAAAAAAAATAAAAATAAATAAAAAACGTACAAAGCACAATGGCTTTTCTCAAGATATTACAATAATGAGTCACTCATGGCATTGCCGTAGAAAATAATTTCAATGCAAAAGACAAACTCTCCTTTAAGCTTGTGCATGCAACACGTGACCCACAAAAAAGTTCACTTCAAACAAAAGTTAATTTTATGATTCTAGACTTATTATATTTTCAAAATGGAATAGATGCGTGGACCCAACTTTTCAACTTGCAAACATATTTATAAGACACTTTGCGGAAAAGCTCATAACAGTAGTCACCATTGATAACTAGAAGTTTAAATCTATGTGTTTGGACTGACATTTATAAGTAAAAAGTTCACTCTTTATCACAGAATAATAAAATATTCGAACACTTTTTTATTTCAAAATTTAAAATTTAAAATATTCCTCCCAAATTTTCCTCACATAATTTCAAAAAAAATAAAAATTCAGCCAATACAAATTATATTCACCCTCCAAAATACTCTTTGCTTACAAAAAATTCTTATCAAAATTTTTGTACATTCCCATACACAATTTCTCAAATAAATCACAATCCAAACATATTTATAAGCCTTGAATTCATTATATCAATTGTTGTCAGAATGTTACATTTACCCATTAATGTCCACCATTAATAAGTTGCAAAATGACATTCACTAATTCTATGGCCACAAGTAATTATTGCTCATGGATTTTGTCGGAAAAGGTGTGCATCATGGCCATGTGATGCCTACCCAATTAAGCCTAAACATTAAAAAGTTCATTAAAATGTATGATAAGTTTCGTATTCGCGTTAGGTAAGATTAGTTAAAACCAAATTTGATTTATACGAGATGCTAGTTTTACTCCCACCCAGCCCTAATCTATCACCTGTGGTCTTCACTCGCCGTTCACCTTCATAGCACAGGCCACTGTCATCACCATCGAATGGCATGGTCATCACTTCGATTCACTTGGTCGTCGCCAGTCACTGTCTATTGATACCATAGCCTATCTGGCCTTCGACTTCACTGTCGACCAATACCTGTTGAATCCTTCAATTTGCACGACCAGAAGATCCATGCCGCTGGACTGTTGTTTTTTTTTCCATGGTTGAATACTTCATTTTCAGTGGTTGCGGACTTAATCCATTTGGGCTCAACCAACTGCGAGCCTACTGATTTTTTTTCCTTTCAAATTATTGGTTGAGAGTGGAGTGAATTTATTTTCTTTTCTGTTTTACTCAAGTTAAAATTGTACGTGAAGCGCATGAGCAACGTTTTAACAGAAATTTAGATGGAATTTGTGAGGGACTATTTTGTATGTTACCGTTTGAATCTTTGAATCCATCTATCGATACAAGTGCCGAAATAGGGCAAAAAATAAAAATGAAAGCTATTGCTAAACTTCAAACAGATGAAAAAATTTGCTTTACTCTTCAACAAGACATTGCAATTCATGATATCATCATCTACACACATATATAAAGAGTTGGTGTAATCTTTTATCAACAACTTTTCCCCAAATTATAACTTTAATTTTAGTATCAGTGTAATTTTGTATTTTAAGTATATTAATCTACTTTAAAAGTTTTTCTTATTCTGTTTTCTTTATTATCAATTTAAGTTTTTATTTCAAACAAAATTAGTTGTAATATGAAATCAATCAAAAATTTTATCATACATGAGATTTCTCAATTTTTATTAGCAAATAATTTTGGAACTCACCTATACTCACATATTTCTTTTCCATTTTTTTTTAACTATTTTATTTTTCATATTATAACAAATTACTTTGTAGAATATATTAAAAAAATTATAGAAATAAATATTTAGAATAATTTAACTTGATCTCCATTTGTTATTTTAAATATTTTGGCTAAAAAAATCAATAATAAATCAAAATATTATGTAAAATTATTATAATGTGTATTATTTAAGTAAATTATAAGCACTTTGTTTACAAATAATTAGCATATATATCCACAAAAACAAAAATCATTCTCTACATTTACATATCCTTGTTTATATATTTTATAACTATTACCAAGAATTATTTCTACTTATTAATTTAACTAAATATACTTTTTCATAAATTAATTTACATTTCAACACTAAATAAATAGTTATATATATATTTAAACTTGTAATATATTTTCGTTTCAGTTTGTTAATCTTAATTAAATAATTAAAGCTTTATATCTACTACTTAAAGTTACACGTGCAAAACAAATTTTTATGTGCCCTTATTAGAAGATTTAAAAAAAAAACAGGAAAACATGTTATATGATACTTTAAATAACAATATAATTACATAAAGTAATATTAATGAACTAAATTTTTTTTTTTCATAAATACAATTTCTCAAATAAATCACAATCCAAACATATTTGATTATAAGTCATGAATTAATTATATCAATTGGTGTCAGAATGTACATTTACCCACTATTGTCCACCATTAATAAGTTGCAAAATGACACTCACCAATTCTATGGCCACAAATAATTATTGCTCTTGGATTTTGTCGGAAAAGGTGTGCATCATGGCCATGTGATGCCTGCCCAATTACGTCTAAACATGAAAAAGTTCATTAAAATGTATGCTAAGTTTAGTTAAGATTAGTTAAAACCAAATTTGATGTATTCCTATTAAAGTTTGCCATTCTTAAACCAAACGAAATTATTCTTAAAAATTTAATAGTTATTAAATTTTAAATAATTATTGGGCGTGGGCTTAAAAACGTAATATCATCTATAAAAGAAGCAATCTCCAAAGCTGTAAGCAAACATGGAAAATTTAACCTATGTATTCACACTACAAGAAACCCCCTTTAGTGACGATGGAATATCGTCACTAAAGGTCGTCACAAAAACCAATTAGTGTGAAAAAAGGTTAAATCACTAGGTCGTCACTAATGCTCCGTCACTAAAGGGTTTTAGTGACCGAAACAAAAAAGTCGTCACTAAATGAGTGGCGTTAGTGACGACTTGAAGATGTGACAAAAATTAGTGACGGAAAAAAGTCGTCACAAAAAGGGAAAAAAAGTCGTCACTAAAAGTTAAGAATCGTCACTAATTGAGCACGTTTAGTGACAAAATTTAGTGACGAAAAATTTTCGTCACTGAAACTATTTCGGTCAGTTGGGCAGTTGTGACGGTTTAGTGACGGAAAAAAAGTCGTCACTAAAAAGAACCTTGGTCAACTCTTTCTGTGACGAACTAGTAACGATATGTTTTGTCGTCACTAAATGGTTAGTGACGACTTTAAGTTTGTCACAAAAAATTTCTTGGCGAATGCAATTTTGTGACGGAAAATTTTGACGTCCTTTTGCATTAGTGACGGAAAAATCTCGTCACTAAAAATTCGTTCGCAAATGAAATTAGTGACGAAAAAAATTTGTCACTAAATTGTGTTATTAGTGACAAATTTAACCAAAGCTATAACATTGTATATTTCAATATTTGATCACTAATAACATCAATATATTAATTGTGACATTATTTATCCTTTTAATAAAAACATCGTCGACGTCGAAAATGTAACAAAAGCAATCATACTAATCATTCAATATTCACAACCTATATGAAGAAAGACACAAAAAATAAACTTGTGCATTGCAAAAGATAACATTTTCCTTTCCCAACATACAAGAAAATTAAAGTCAAATATCCCAGTTGTACCATTAGAATAAAACATTATTCAAACACCTTACACCTCACAAAATAGTAATGTACACATAATTCCCTTGGCATTCTAAAAAAAAAGAGGCAAAAGGAATGACTTAGACCTCGATAGGCCATTTGGTGATGCCTTTAATCTATGAATGCTTGGCTATATGTGGTGGTGGTTGCGCCATCGTGACAAGAAAAGAAAAAGCACTCAATGTTATAAATTCAATCCAATCCAATTGTAAATATGACTAGCTACAAAACAACACCCCATAACTATATATCTCATGACATAGTACAATTCATCGTAATGAATGATAATCATCATACTACATTTTCCACCAATCACATTTAACTAAATAACCACGCAATCCATCACGTGACATAATACAAAACCACAAATTGAAAATCATACTCATAAACCGCAATCTACTTTGGTCCGTAAACTTACCAGAAAACTAGTCGCATTCTACTTCAATCAAAAATTAGAAAACATAACCAAAAATAACTCACAACTCACAACACTTCACTAGAAAAACTTAGAAAAACACCCCAAAATTAGTTCTAAAAACCACAAAATGAGCCAAAAACAAAACACTCATACAACCTAAAATGAACACTAAAAAAACAGAGATAAATGCTTGAGCCAATTCAATCCGTAAATAACCAAAAAACTAGAAAAATCTATCAAGATCTACTTCACCAATACTCAATTCAATCCAGAAAAAATCGAAAGCGCTTGTCGATTCTATTGCGATCCATTCAACCAAGAAAATATCGAAAAAGGCAAAAAAATCAGTCACAACACTTCGCCAATTCGATTCGGTCAAAAACAACAAAAACACCAAAACAATCCAAACAAGCAAAGAAGCCAAATGCTAAAGCCAATCCAGTCGAAAAAGCCAAAATAATTGAAGATTCACATTAAATGTACCAAATGCTTCAAGCCAATCGTAAAAGCCGTAAAAATCACGCCATCTACTTGATGAGTTCACCCAATTCACCTGCATTTAACACCCAAAAATCGCCTCATTCACATTCTACTGATCCGTAAAAATCGTAACAAAATCAAGAAATCACTGTAATATTTCAAATCCGAAAAATAAGAAAAAAATCGTGAAAAACCCATAAAATCAATCTAGACACAATCGTAAAATTAACTAAAGACACATAGCAACATGCTTCGTGCCAATTCATCAAGAAAAAACCAAAAAAAAAACGAGAAATTAGTTGACATCTACTTCAAGTTCGTGCCAATTCAATCCGAGAAAAAACCTAAAAATTAGTCACATTATACTTCATACTTCACCCAAGAATTCACCAAAAGTGATAAAAGATTACAATCGTCATTTGTTTCCAACATCAAAATAATCAAGAATTGGTACCCTAAAGTTGTTGCCACTTATCCTTCTACACAATTTTCAAAGCCAACCTTCAATTGCATTATTCATAGTTTTGGATCAAATGACGTTTCAAGCGATTCTCTTGTATTTTTAAGGTCACGAAAGCTGAAAATTTTCCATACAATGATCAAACACCTCTATGATTGTACATATGAAAAAACCATTAAGTGCATAAATAACCCAATTTAAGCATAACCCATTAATATCAATAACCTACATAAAAATCCCACAAATTCACAACTTCAATCCACTTTAAAAACAACAATAAACCCAAAACAGAAAGGAACTTTTATGATACAACAATTTGCCTTATATTCGAGTCCATACAATGTAAATGCAATTTTATTTCATCCAAACACAAAAAGATGGCTAATTTTCATTGCCTCTTATCCGCATAGTCAGCTTTATTTCCAACAAGGACAATGATGACATCATCGCCTCTCTTAGTGCGAACCTCCTCAATCCACGCCCAAAGCTAAACAATACCGTCTCCACTAGGCCGCACTAAAAAGGATTACTTGTGCTACCTCCTTTATTTTTTTCCTTCTCTTTTTCTATATTTTTTAAAGAAAAACCCACAAACCAATATAAAAGCCGCAAAAGTAGGGAATCCATGCTCTCACCTCACCCTCCAATATTTTATCATACATTACCACCCACTTTGTTAGACTTTTATCCCATTCCAACTTTATTTCCCTTATTTAATCACTCAACATGTTTAACATGGTACTATCAGAGTAGCATTTTATTCACCAAATTCAAAGTGCCACAAGATAAATAGCTTTAAAATCTCAACCAACAAGTTTCAAGAGTCTCCAAAATCAAACAGTAAGAGCGTTGATTCCGGTTGTCATGATAAATTCGAATTAGAAAAGAAACCTTTCAATAAGTAATCTCTCGATATATACCTTATTAAATGTCCAAGATGCAATTGTAAAGTCGATCGAATGATTTCTCACTTAATATATGCTGCAGACACATAACAAATCTTATAGCAAGTAGGAAATTCCATCCGATTGACGAAACCAATTAACCTCTCAAGTTGGAAGTATCAAAATGATATTAACATATGGAAGCATAAGAAATAAGTGGTAGCACATAATAATGTAACAAACAAGCATGCTCTTTTGACCTCACCTCCAAATTAAACTGCTATTTTTATTTTTCTCGTGGCACATCCTTTTTCCATCATCAAGAGTATTAAAATAAAACTGCATAAGATTAATAATGTTGCTTCACTGAAGGGTCCAGTCAATTAGATTCTTCCTCTACTGCATTTGACACATGACATACTAGTCCATAAACCTCAATTCCTCTCGCTTAAGTTTTTCCACACCTCATCAACATTCACCTGCAAAATACTCAGGATCATCGTAAAAGAAGCAAAATTAGAAATCCCAAGAACATATATAATCAAACAAAGTTAACTATAAAAATCATTTTTTATTCCTTTGAGCAAATCCTACAAAGTCTATCCAACATCTTACAAAACCCATATATGAATCGGAAAAACAAAAAGGGATACCAAAAACTTCCCAAATCAAATCCCAAAAAAATGCAAAACACAGCCGCAAAAAACAAGACTAACCTGTTGGCGAGAAGAAATGACAACAAAGGCACCTTCTAATCCCAAGCCCTCGGCGATAGCGAAACCAATCCCCTGAATCGAAGCTGAGACAACCACCACTTTCCCTTGAAATCTCTTCCCAATCTTCTCCATTGGTTTCGACAAAATTTTGCACTTCGATTTTCAGTTTCAGACACCAACAATATGCTATGTTATGTCAGAAGGAAGAAGAGAAGCCCCTTACGATATGGCCCTTTTTTTGGGATGTCAGAACGCTCAACAAATTATATTGGGATTGATGCCATGATACAATAGAACTTGGTAGCTTCAGGGCCCATCCTATTAAATTGCAGTTTTTATCAAATTATTATTTTCATTTCACATTCTTTAAGTGGAAATGCAAATGGGAAATGGATATGCTTAAGAGTTTTATTCAAAAGGTAGAAAAGCCATCTAATTTTGTGATCCACGGAGGAGACTTGCATTGTTAAGCAAATGTATTTAGAGAATTTGACCAAAAATACACCGCGGCAATACTTAAAATGGGAAAACAAAGTGGAGGTAGCAATTCCTAAAATAGAAGGGTAGTCACTAGTCGGTTTAAAGCTCAACATGGGAGATAGGTGGGGGCTTTGATCCGTCCCAAGATACTTGATGGACCACTCATGAGGCTTGATAGTCTAGTAGAAAGACATAAATTTAGTCACAACGTCGTAAGGCAGTCCAATAGGCCTTTCAACACTTAAAGTAAACAAAATCCTGACCAAATCTACGCCCAAAACCACGGCTAATCCCCAACCATTCATCACTAGGTTAATAGAATTCAAAAGGCCACGGTGTACGTACATAAAGGAAATGAAGAATGCTTAATGAAATGAAAGCATTCTAAAACATAAAAATAAAAATTTATAAAAACAAAAGAAGATACATCCATGAAAACCGACTTATAGAAGTTTAACAAAACTAATCAAAACCTTACTCGTTGAAAGAGGATTCATCTGTTACATCATAAACTAGCAATATACCCATGGCTCCACGATAGTAAGTCGCATAAATTAAAAGAAAATTGTTGCCAACCATTAATTATGGAAAAAAATATAAAAGCAACTTAAAGCTTAAAATATAACAAGCATTCCTAATAACCTTAATAGAAAATGGCAAGCATGGATGAAATAGCTTTGCAATTTTGATAGCATGATCAATATTAAAGAAAATGAAGCTTACTTAAGGCCGCTACTTTCAAATATGCACATAAACCAATATGATCATATTGCCAAGATGCTTGATTGAGTGCCATAAAATACCGGGACAAACAACACTATATAGCTCACATACCCACTCAAAAGTGTCAAAAAAGAAATCCAACAAAGAGGCAAAAGAAAAGCCAATGCATAAAAGGACCAAACTTCCACCATATGCCATCAAAGAAGTACCAGTTAAACCTCAAAATCTAATTTAAAAAAAAAACAACTATTCACCTATTTTGATAGTTTGAAACCGCTCTTGACTTGCTGTATCCCATATTTGCAACTTGATTCGCTTTCCATCAAGCTCAATGGTCCTTATTTTGAAGTCAATGCTATCAAAGAGGACAAATATTATGAATTTAGAGGAGGACAAATCAAAAGGGTTGCAAGAACAAGACTCATTTACTTTATGTATCTTCTTATAAAGGGAATACCCAAGTTTCGTTGGGGCGTTTTGTCAAACAGTTATACACCCAAACATCACCAAGCCAACTAACTCTACAAATGACAACAATTTCTCCACAAATTACAACAATCACGGACCAATCACACTAGTTCAAGCACAATTCACAACCCAATCACGTAATCATCAAACTCAAACTTGTCAACAAAATACACTTAACTTGAAAGCTACGGACTGAGGAAATAGCCTCACGAGCTTCACAGATGAGGAAGATCCAAGTCGCACGTCAAATTCGGGTGCTGCAATCGAACCGAAATGACTCGCTTGTAATCGAAAGTGGGCATAGACGAATCGCAACTCCTAGCGCTAACCCTTGAGGACGCCATTGATAAGATTATTGACGTGGTTGAGGGCGACGGATAGCGGCAATGGCCTTGCGAGACCCGGAACCAAGTGTCGACCTTGAGCTTTCTTCGTGGCTTCGCTGGTGATGAGTCGGAAATCAAGGTTCAAATGCTTGAAATTGTGGACAAGCTTTCTCACGCTTCTATTTTAAGAAAGAGGAAGAGGGATTTTTAGAGAGGACCAAGTGTTCGATTGAAAATTTGTTAAGTGTTGGGAAAAGTGAAAATTGTTTTAGCGCCCGCTTTTCCTCTTCCCAAATTCATTTTCCCCGTTTTGGTGTTTTAAGCATTCAACTTTTTATTTAATTATAAATTATTAAAAAATTTTACTTATGTGATAATCAATTTTTAGCTCTATAAGGCTATTAGTTAATAGTGTATTTTAATGCTAAATGATTATGTACTTTAGGTAAAATTATATAGCAAATATATAACTATTAGGTGTCAACTACAATTAATGGAAATTAAGTGTCATAATACAAATTAGCTAAATTTGACTCAATAAAATATTTGTTTAGCCCAAACCTTATTTCTTATAACATAAGCCCAATTAATATAAAGTTAGGTCCAATCATACTAATTTGTTTGTCCAATCATAGGTCCATTTGTAAGCCCAATTAATTTGTAAGCCAAACCAACACAAGCCCAATGATAGATTTATTGTTAGCCTAATCATAACATTTTAGTGACTACAAAATATTGTCACTAAAAGTCATAAATTTAGTGACGATTTTTTTAGTCAACAAAACATATTTTGTAACTTTTTTGTGACAAATGGAATCGTCGTCACCAATACTGGTCATTAAATGTGGTCAACTTTTGGTTGTCTTTTTCACACTATAACAATTAGTGACCACGTAGTTACCATTTTTTTCTTTCTCATTAAAGGATATCATTTAGTGACCACTTGGTGACCACTTTTTGCGTGGTCAAGAATGAATACATTTGTGACCAATTTTTCAAATTTCAATAAGTAAATTACATAGCCTAATTCTTAAGTAAGTAAACAAAAATTAAGGCCAATCTTTAAATCAATTGTGGCCCAAGTAATTTAGCCCAAAACAAGCTCAACCCTTATATAAGTTGTGACCCAAGCAATTTAGCCCAAAACAAGCCCAATCCTTTATAAGTTGTGGCCCAAGTAATTTAGCCCAAAACATTTTATTTACTCTATCCCAAATTAATTAGCTTAACACATATATTTTTTCATCAAATTTATAATATTATGTTTTATTATACACTAAAATAAATTTTTCTATCTCCATATGTAATAATATTACACACTTCAACCCTATGTATAAAAAAATGAATTAATAGATTATAACTATTTTCTTTTTCATTGTCACATAACCTACTAATTAAATTTTCTTTTGCACTTAAAAATTATATTTATAATGCACTAAAAAATTTATATATTTTAATTACTGATATTTCATACATATACATATAATCAAGAATTTAAATAAAAATCATATATCAGTAGCAGGTTTAGGCCTTAACCAATCCTTACTGGGGTTAGGTACTTTGTGTTAACGCACATCTATTTAAACCTAGTATTTTTATGGACACTAATGTAATGTGTTAATTGCGGATTTCCACTTTAATTAAATTAGTTTGGTTTGAAAAAAAGCCAATTAGTGACGAAAGAATTGCGCCACTAAAACATATTTCCATTAGTGACGAAAAAGATATCGCTACTAAAAGGTATTAAAACTTAGTGACGGTAAAATTTCATTCACAATGATTCTTTTAGTGACGATAATGAATGTCACACCGAATTCTCGCTACTAATTATGACTATTTTAGAGGAAAGTTTCGCCACACTCTTTAGTGACGACTTTTGTGATTCGTCACTAAAAATTTGGAGTAGACAATAAAATAGTGACGATAAAAGTTTTGGTCACTAAAGGTTATATTTAGTGACGATATTTTTTTTCGTCACTAGAAATTCCGTCACTAAAGGGGGTTTTTCTTGTAGTGTCGGGAAGAGAAAACAATGTTGCTCTTAAAGCATTTCCTCCCTCTCCTTCTTCCTTTCCCGATTTTCACTTTCTTTCTTTCGGATGGCTCAACCAAACTTCAAACCCTAAAGAATATCCCACCTTCACCGCCAAAACTTCCCATAATTGGAAACCTTCATCAACTTGGTTCCATCCCCACCGCTCTCTCAAATCCTTAGTGACAAATATGGTTCAATAATGCCGCTTCTAGGAAGCAAACCAAGACTGTCGTCTCCTCTGTGATGCAGTGAAGAAGTCCTCAAAACACACGACGCAATTTTTGCCAAGAGGCCTAAAGTAAGCTTTCTTTGGAAGACTTCGTACAATTTCAAGGATATAGTTTTGCACCTTTTGGTGAATATTGAGGCGAGTAAGAAGCATTTGTGTGACTTCTAAGTAACAAGAGGGTTCAATCATTCAAGAGTGTACGTGAAGAAGAGATTTTGTTAATGTTGGAAAAATAAGAGAATCTTGTTTGTCGTCTTGATTATATGTATAAGCAAGATTTTAGCAACACTTGCTAATGATATAGTTTCGGGATCACCATAGGAAAAGGTACTCACGAGAACAAGATGGGAGTAATTTTAAAGGGTTGTATGAGGACACGTTATGCTTTTGGGTGTTTTTAATGTTGGTGATTACATCCCCGGCTTGCGTGGATTAATCACATCAACGGTTTGGAGGCAAAGTTGAATAGAACTGCAAAAGAATTGGATAAATATTTGGAAAATATTCTTCAAGAAGGAATAAGGAGACTGGAGAAAAGAGTAAGGGAGGAAGGTGAAGGTGAAGAGGAGAATGGGCATCGAATTTTGTGGATGTTTTGCTTGACGTCCGTAAAGAAAATGCCACTGGTTTTTTGGATCGCGATTCAATTAAAGCTATCATTCAGTAAAGTTTGATTCTACTCTATATCTTTCTTACTTATTTAGTGTGTGGAGGGCCAATGCAAGTTTTGAAGACCAAAGTAGGACTAAAATTTGCAAATTCGAGCAACAAGAGCACGCGTCCTATCTCATACCATATCAATTTCCTTTTCTTTTTTTTTTTTTTTTGTATACAACTATATATTTAGCTGGTTGTGTTAGCGTTGCTATACTAATGGATTCCCATTATCGGCCTCAAAATTAAATTTTGAAGATAAAGTTTTTCTTTAACCTTGTTGGGTAGTGAAAATTTGAACCCAATAAAATTGGAACTAATTTCTTTTCGAGATATTCTATTATTTTTTGAATTTTTCAGAACATTGTGACAAATGAAAGCAACGATTATCACTAATACGAAATAACTATAACAAAAGGCTAATCAAGTTCAAAAAGGTAATCTAGATATAGAAATTTTACTTCAAAATTTGACAATTAATGAATTCAAATTTCCATTTTCAACATTTTTCAGACATGTTCGTTGGAGGAACTTATACTATATCCACGCTCTTAGAGTGGGCAATTCTTGAGCTCGTGAAAATACAAATGCTATCACCGATTACAAAATGAGGTGAGACATTTCTCAAAGTTGCAACTCGGATCACATCACGGAGGATGATTTAGAAAAACTCCCATACTTAAAGGTCAGTAATCAAAGAGACTTTTCGTATGCATCCTCCATTTCCATTTCTAGCTCCTCGAGAATCAAGCAAGGATGTCAAAATGATGGGGCATGACATTGCAGAGCACTCAAGTTTTGATCAATACTTGGGCAATCGGAAGAGACCCGTCCTTGTGGGAAGAAGTAGATGAATTTCGGCTGAGAGGTTCTTAAATAGTTCAATTGATGTTAAAGGGCAGCATTTTGATTGACTCCATTTGGCTCTGGAAGAAGGATTTGCCACTGCATGGATTTGGCTTAGTAACAATCGAACTTGCTCTTTCAAATTTGATCCAGTAAATTCAATTTTGCATTGGTGACGGAGCAAGACTGAGAAGCTGGATATGATCAAGCTCATGGTCTTGTGACCCCCGGAAAATTCCTCTACTTCTTGTTGCGAGCCTACCTAATTAGACATGATGAAGGTCCCTGTATTGTGGCGGAAGGAAAAACCACTTTTCTATCTGTTGCATGTCTACCTTACTAGATATGTTTATGAATTTCTATATATAGTTTTCCTCAAATTTAGACTTCCATTGAAGAAATTCTAGCTGAGTTTCCGCTCACAAAAATTGTCAAGTAGTTTCTAAGGTGAAATTGTGGTGTGAAACGCGGGTTTGTCCAGTGGTAAGGGAAAGCCATTGAATGATAGGCCTTCAGTACTTCAAGTGTGCGTGGATGCAATGTGGTGCATGTTAGTGTATAACATGGGATATTTGATATATATAATGTGAATCTACTTCAATTCTGTGTGTGTACATTTTAGATATGGTGTTATGTGTCCTATTGAATTTATCTTCCACAAATTTGAATAAAGTTCAGTCTTGCATTTGGTTCCACGTATATCCAAATGAATTGAATTTAGAAAATTAATATAACCCGTATAAAATCAGTCAATATCACAAGATTGAATCAAATTAATAGGATCTTGTTTTAGTGTGTTTCGTGAATCAAATAGGCTCCAAATTATCATTAATTTCTATTGGATTTCTTTCATAAAATAATGGCCAAATCAAATACTTGTCTTATTATTATTATTATTATTATGTATTCATTTTTCTTTTTCCAATTATGCATAGAATATATACAAAAATATAAAATATCAAGTTCACCTTTCAACCTTTCATCAATAATTGCAACATTTTTTTGAGAAACACCCAAAATCGCCCTCCACATTTCAAAGAAATAATCTTTTCATCATTTACTTTTAAAACGGGAACAAATAGTCCTTCAAATTTCATAAATCGAAACTTTTGGCACTATTTGTAAAATAAACGGGAACTTTTAGTCATTCAAATTTCATAAATGGGAACGTTTAGTCCTGAAATTTTTCTTCAAATTTTGGTCCTTGAAATTCGAATGACTATTTGTTCCTATTTTAAAAGTGGAGGATGAAAAAGATTATTCGTTGAAATGTGGAGGACGATTTTGGGTGTTTCCTCTTTATATATATTTTCATACCTTGTATTAGTTTGTTGGTGATTGTTTCAAAATTTATGATTTTGTTTCAACGGTAAATATATACATATACATACATACATATATATATATATATATATATATATATATATATATGTTGAGTTATGGATTTTGCTATTTACACATAGTTGCATATATATATGTGTGTGTGTGTCTCATGCATAGAAAATAAAGAAAAATAAAATGAAACCACACTATGTTTGCAAGAAAATTTTGCCAAAAAGTAAAATTGCCTATAACTTTGTTTGTACCTATAAATTGCCTTAATAATGCATTTTATTGTTTTTAATGTTCTTATAAATTCATGGATATTTGTTTATTTCCTGTAATTTATTATTTATGATTGTTGTTTAATTAGGCAATTGGCACCATTATTTGATTGACAATATAATCTCGCTAACTAGGACATCAAGCTTTCATTGTTTTAGTGAAGTAGATTGACACAATTATCGCCAGTAAGTAATCTAATTGTGTCCAAGATAAACAATCTAATTGAAACAACTACGTGTGAGTATGTTGGTTAGCATTGGGTTTGTCTAATTCTTACCGTTGTTGCTAAACTGAATTTTATTGTGGTACCTATGTTATTTTCCGACAAGAAAAATGATTAATGAAGGTCTCTTAATTGTCAACAAAATAAGGAGGAATTGGTTGTTTGGTGGTACTAAGTGAGCAGAACCAATTTATTTGTGAATTTATCAGATTAATCTTGTGTCAATGACCAATTCAATGAACTAGTCCTAAAATTATTCCTTTGACTAGTTCTTGTTAATTATTAAATTTTATCCCTTTGAATTCTGCATTAGCTATTACATTTAGTGTCAATTTGTTATTTTCCATTTTTCATTTTTAGTATTGTCTAAAAACAACCCACAATTATTCTGTTGAGAGATAAATCCACCATTCCTGAGAAGACAACTCGACTCTATTATACTATCAAGGTTTGAGAGTGGAATTATTTTTGGTGGTTTAATAACACGCCAACCGAGGAGTAGTGCCATTTGTGATTTATTTCTCTTAATTTATTTCTTTAATTTTAATCTCCTTTGTTTTGTATTGGTTTATGCCTCGTTCTTCTTGTATAAGCCAACTTCAATACAAATTTGAGAGAGAAGATCGCTAGGCAATTACGAAAGGAAGCTAGAGAACGAGGTCATCAAGCATATTCTCCAAATTTAACATTAGTATCTAATTTGGCTGAGACCTCAAGTGCTTTTGAGGACGAGATGATTGTACAAGAAGATCCAATGGATGCGCAAAGGACTTTGTGGGAGTTAGCAACTCTCGATGTGACACAACTTGATCACTAGATATCCAATATCCTAACCTTGAGGTCATTTGAAATAAAATTTGGATTGATACACTTACTTGAACTTTTGTGGCCTTGCGGATGAGGACCCCACAAACATCTGAAGGAATTTCACATGGTATGCGCCACCATGAAGCCACAAGGGTATCCAAGAGCAGATTATGTTATGGACTTTTCCATTTTCTTTGGCGGACAAGGCCAAAGATTGGTTATGTTATCCGTTCTATGGCTCAATCACCACATGGCATGAGATGAAGTGAAAATTTTTAGAGACATTTTTCCCTACTTGAGAGGTGCGAATATCCGAAAGGACATTTGCGAAATTCGTCAAACTCATGGCGAAACTCTTTATGAGTATTGTCGAGGCTTAAACAATTATGTGCAAGTTGTCCTCAGCACAAAATCCCTGAGTAGTTGCTTATACAATATTTCTACAAGGGTCTTTCTATCCGGAACCAAAATATGATTGATGTTGCAAGTAGAGGTGTTGTAGTGAGCAAGACTCCTCTTTGAGCAAGAAATTTGATATCAAATATGGCAGCAAATACAGAACAATTTGGGAATCGGTAAGATACTCTCGAATGAGAGTAAACGAGGTGAGCATTTGTTGTTCTTATTAAACTTGAGGTTATAACCGCTCTTCTTGAAAAGTTAGTTTCAAGCCAAAATCAACAAGTCAAAGCTTGTGGAATGTGCTTATTCTTGGGCATTCAATCGATTCATGCCCAACTCTCCAAGAATACAAAGTGAATTTGTGAATGTTGCTGAGGATTCACAGACCACCTCAAAGGAGATATGATGATGATTTGAACACATACAATCCAGGTGAAGGATCACCCAAACTTGAGTTCTTCGTCCAAGCCATACAGGTTACAACAACCATATCAAGTGAGACAATCATCACAACCACAGCCTTCAATATCCAATCAAGGTGCATTTCTTGAGGATAATCTAAAAAACCATCTACTTTTGGACAATTTTTAGATGCAAAATTTTCAAATTACAGACTGATATGTAGACTTTTGAATGTCACAATTGTTATGGTTACATGCATTATGGGAGACAATATCCCTTCTAGAGATTTAATTCATATAACCTCCATCAATCTTTTCAATTTTCATAACTAGTCACAATTTAGCTACCTCAACTTCCACACGGAATAATAACCAATTAATAATGCGTTCCTGACACTGGGGCAAGACATCATTTAACACTTGCTCTTGAGTACTTATTTTTGCACTCTGTGTATCAAAGTCATGAGATTTCACAATTGGGAATGGTAAATCCCTTTCAATTTCTAATATTGGCTCTTCTATATATTATTCTAAAAATTGTTTGTATTGAATTTTTATCGAATCATTTTGAAATCTAGGACATTCACAGTGGAGAAATGTTCGATATTGGGTCAAATGATTGTAGTTTTATTCTATGCTTTTTGATCCAATCAAAAGGTTTGCAAATTCTCCTCAAGCTATAATGGTACATATTCTTTTCATTGGCATGGTGTTATTGGACATGCCAATATGAAAGCAGTTCTTCAGACTAAGCAAAATTCTAAAATTTCCTTTATTAGTAGTAAAAATTTGTCTACTTATAATGTTAGCAGGATTATAAGTTACCATTTCCCTCATCGGATTTTCATTTCCCAAACCATTAGAGCTCATATGCTCAGATATTTAGTGATTATTCCCAGTTCTTTCCGATGATGGGAGTCATTACTATATTCTTTTCTACAATCATTATAGCAAATATAGTTCAATTTGTTTTTTGGACTATAAATTTGAAGTTCTTTGTGTGTTTGTCAAGTTTAGACATTTGGTTGGAAATTTTTTTTGACAATAAAATAAAGGTGTTTTTTAGGTAGATTGGGGACGTAAATTAAAAACTTTGTCCAAATATCTTCTTGACAATGGTGTTCCACAACCTAGTTCCTATCCCAAAACTCCAGAATAAAATGGTTGTGCGGAGAGAAAAACACATATACATAGTTGATATTGGTTTGGCTTTGTTGCAATATTCGCATGTTCCCACCAACTATTGGAGATATGCTTTTGATACAACAGTGTATACAATTAATAGATTACTGACTTCTCATCTCAATTTGGAACTACCTCTTACCAAATTGTTTCACAAAAATTCAAATTAATAAAATATGTATGTTTTTAGGTGCTTATGCTATCCTTGGCTTCAACCATAATCACAAAATAAATTGTCTCTCCAATCCAAAAATGTGCCCTCGTGGGTTATAGCAAAATTCATAAAGGCTTAATCTACCTTGACTAATCTTCCGTAAAATTTGTCATCTCCATGTTATTTTCTATAACCGCAAGTTTCCTTTTCTATCTCAAGATGTGTTGGAAAAGTCACAAGCACTCCTCCCCTATCACAATTTTTTCCCATCCACAATCCAACCCAATTCTCCCTTATCTTTACCGGTTACAAACAACTCCCACATAACATAACCTTATCTACCATCAATTCCTACTTCACCAACAACCCATAATCCTTAAAACCAGAGTTCTTGTTTGCCCAAAAACAAGAAATCAAGCATACTTGTTTCAGGAAACTGTCAAATCGACTCAAGGGTGTCATGCAATGACCGAAGAATACAATGCAATGTAGTGATCATACTTTTTACCTTATATAGTAAATGAGATGAATAAGCATATCTGTACAACAATTTATGAATGCATGCTATTTATAAATGATATAGTTTAAATTGATGAGATGAGATAATGAGTAAATAATAAATACGAATATTGGAGAGGAAAAAATATTTCATGCATCTGTTGGACCAAGTAAAATTGTATAGCAGATTGTTATATTTGATGAAAAGTGTATCCTAATTGTTAACTACCTGTACTATTAAAAGACAAATCTTTAATGAGTGTAAATATAACAGACATCTCTTGAAACTCGGCTGGATTATATATGATTATTAATGTTGATTTGTATTTTTGGCCATATTCCATTTGTCATTTTGGGAATATAAAAATATATTTAACAAACACAATTACACACAAGTATATATATGCATTATGGAATCAATCCCTAAATACTACAGGTTGTTTTGGGACTTGTTTGAGGTTATGCCCTTACTAGGAGTCAATCCCAGTTTGAAAGTTTGTTCTTTTATTACGTGATTGTTTTCTTTTTCACTGGCTTAATGCCTTTCAGATTGGCGCTCTCTCACTCCCTTTAAAAAAACAAAATAAAAGACATACACAGCACAATGCCATTTCTCAAGACATTACAATAATGAGTCACTCATGGCATTGTCGTAGAAAATAATTTCAATGCAAAGACAAACTCTCCTTTAAGTTTGTGCAGTTGCGTGACCCACAAAAAGTTCACTTCAAACAAAAGTTAATTTTATGATTCTATACTTATTATATTTTAAAAATGGAATAGATGCGTGAAGCCTACTTTTCAACTCACAAACATATTTATAAGACACTTTGCGGAAAAGCTCATAACAGTAGTCACCATTGATAACTAGAAGTTTAAATCTATGTGTTTGGACAGATATTTGTAGGTAAAAAGTTCATTTTGTATCACAAAATAATAAAATATTCAAATACTTTTTATTTCAAAATTTAAAATTCAAAATATCCCTCCTAAATTCTCTTCACATAATTTAAAAGAAAAATTCACCTAGTACAAATTATATTTACCCTCCAAAAGAATTTTTCTTACAAAAATTTTTCAAAATATTTGTACATTCCCATACAAAATTTCTCAAATAAATCACAATCCAAACACAATTATAAGCCTTGAATTAAGTATATCAATTGTTGTCAGAATGTTACATTTACCCATTCACGTCACCATAAATAAGTTGCAAAATGACATTCACTAATTCTATGGCCACAAGTAATTATTGCTCATGGATTTTGTCGGAAAAGGCGTGCATCATGGCCATGTGATGCGTACCCAATTAAGCCTAAACATTAAAAAGTTCATCAAAATGTATGATAAGTTTCGTATTCGTGTTAGGTAAGATTATTTAAAACCAAATTTGATGTATTCGTATTAAAGTTTGCCATTCCTAATCAATTATTGAATCTTGAGTTAACCAACAAAATGGTCTCTAAAAATTAACGAATGATCCTTTTAATCTTTCACATTTAAAAAGAGAAGGAAAAGTCCCTCACATTACAATTGTGTGTTTTGAGGTCTCCATCACAATTCCATCCAATTTTTCATCAAAACAGCTCGTGTTCACCTAGTGCTCCAAAGCATAATAAACACTGCATGAAAATAAGTATGCAATGTGCATAGGCCAAAATTTAAAACGAATAAAAGTAGGACATTACGAAGCAATTAGCTTGCAGGTAACTCCAAGCAGTTGCAACTTTTGTTTCTCTATGTAGTTCCAAGCCAGGAAACGATAAATGAGATTTACAGTCAGGTAAGGGTGTCTCGAACAAGTGCATATTCTTCAGATACCTTAGAAAGACAGAACAAATTATTGGCGAATTTATTTCAAATAATGCTTCTACAAATCATGCTTAATGAAAATAACTGTTGAAAGAATTTTTAAAAAGCACTTCTCCAATGGAATTCAACTAGCAGATTTTAGGAATGATACCACAAGTATCACATTAAAATAATTTACATAAAGATTTGTCCGCAAATATTACTTTATATATAAATTCTAACCAGCAACCAGTATACTGCAGCTGATGTCTTGCAAAGAGATTAGTATAATGTTCCCAAATGCAGATAGAGTCCATCATTTCTTGCGTTTTCCTTTCAATTCCAAACAAGGCACGCAATTAATAAGTCCGGAAGCTTACTCAAAATTAAAATCATTTACCAATCATCCATTTCATATGATCTGGAAACACTTCCAAACAGCTTTAAAGGTAGATATGCAACTAACTAATAAGATGCCATCGGAATAAGAGATGCTAGTTTTACTGCCACAACTATTTGCAGAAATTAGAGAATTGTTGTAGAAAGTTAAAAATAAAATCAGCCAAGTAAAATCCTCAGTCCTTTTGATCACAATGTTGAATGATGAAGTGGAATCTAAATTTTTCGACAAGAAGTTAATGGCCTTAATTCAGGAGAAATATAGAATTAATGATGCAACAAAACTTCATTTAGATTCATTTGAACAAACTAACCTCTACAAGCCAATCAATCTGGATGCATCACATGGAGTGGGTGATATCTCTCTGCAGCTTTTCCATGTAATGAACTGAAGGCCCCTCAGAAAAGAAAATTTTTTGCAGCCCCAATTTCGACCCATCCTAAACCCTCAATCGGTTCCCAGCCAGCCCTAATCTATCACCTGTGGTCTTCACTCGCCGTTCACCTTCATAGCACAGGCCACTGTCATCACCATCGAATGGCGTGGTCATCACATCGATTCACGTGGTCGTCGCCAGTCACTGTCTATTGATACCATAGCCTATCCGGCCTTCGACTTCACTGTCGACCAATACCTGTTGAATCCTTCAATTTGCACGACCAGAAGATCCATGCCGCTGGACTGTTGTTTTTTTCATGGTTGAATACTTCATTTTCACTGGTTGCGGACGTCATCCATTTTGGCTCAACCAACTGCGAGCCTACTGATTTTTTTTCGTTTCAAATTATTGGTTGAGAGTGGAGTGACTTTATTTTCTTTCCTGTTTTACTCAAGTTAAAATTGCACGTGAAGCGCACGAGCACCATTTTAACAGAAATTTAGATGGAATTTGTGAAGGACTATTTTATGCGTTACCGCTTGAATCTTTGAATCCATCTATCGATACAAGTGCCAAATAGGGCAAAAAATAAAATGAAAGGTATTGCTAAACTTCAAACAGATGAAAAATTTTGCTTTACTCTTCAACAAAACATTGCAATTCATGATATCATCATCTACACACATATATAAAGAGTTGGTGTAATATTTTATCAACAACTTTTCCCAAATTATAACTTTAATTTTAGTATCGGTGTAATTTTGTATTTTAAGTATATTAATCTACTTTAAAAGTTTTTCTCATTCCGCTTTCTTGATTATCAATTTAAATTTTGATTTGAAATAAAACTAGTTGTAATATGAAATCAATCAAAATTTTATCATACATGAGATTTCTCAATTTTTATTAGCAAATAATTTTGGAACTCACCTATACTTACATATTTCTTGTCCATTTTTTAATTATTTTATTTTTGGTATTATAACAAATTACTTTCTAAAATATATTAAAATTATAGAAATAAATATTTAAAATAATTTGACTTGATCTCCATTTGTTATTTTAAATATTTTGACTAAAAATATCAATAATAAATCAAAATATTATTTAAAGTTATTATAATGTGTATTATTTAACTAAATTATAAGCACTATGATTAAAAATAATTGGCATATTTATCCACAAAAAAAAACTCTACATTTACATATCCTTGTTTATATTTTTATAACTATTACCTCCAATTATTGCTACTTTTTAATTTAACTAAATAAACTTTTTCATAAATTAATTTACATTTCAACAATAAATAAATAGTTATATATATTTAAACTTGTAATATATTTCGTTTCAATTTGTTAATCTTAATTAAATAATTAATCAAATTTGCTTTATATCCTATTTAAAGGTACACGTACAAAACAAATTTTTATGAGGCCCTATTAGAATTTAAAAAAAAAAAGGAAAACTTGTTATATGATACTTTAACTAACAATATAATTACATAAAGTAGTATTAATGAACTAAAAAAATTTTTATTCGTGAAACAATTTCTCAAATAAATCACAATCCCAACATATTTAATTATAAGCCTTGAATTAATTATATCAATTGTTGTCGAATGTTACATTTACCCACTATTGGCCACCATTAATAAGTTGCAAAATGACACTAACCAATTCTATGGCCACAAATAATTATTGCTCTTGGATTTTGTCGAAAAGGTTTGCATCATGGCCATGTGACTAACTTTTTTTGGATTTGTGTTAACACTTCCAGTTGTGGTTTCCAGAATCATGGGTTCAGATTTTCGTTGTTTTTTTCCATGGTTGAATACTTCATTTTCAGTGGTTGCGGACTTAATCCATTTGGGCTCAACCAACTGCGAGCCTACTGATTTTTTTTCCTTTCAAATTATTGGTTGAGAGTGGAGTGAATTTATTTTCTTTTCTGTTTTACTCAAGTTAAAATTGTACGTGAAGCGCATGAGCAACGTTTTAACAGAAATTTAGATGGAATTTGTGAGGGACTATTTTGTATGTTACCGTTTGAATCTTTGAATCCATCTATCGATACAAGTGCCGAAATAGGGCAAAAAATAAAAATGAAAGCTATTGCTAAACTTCAAACAGATGAAAAAATTTGCTTTACTCTTCAACAAGACATTGCAATTCATGATATCATCATCTACACACATATATAAAGAGTTGGTGTAATCTTTTATCAACAACTTTTCCCCAAATTATAACTTTAATTTTAGTATCAGTGTAATTTTGTATTTTAAGTATATTAATCTACTTTAAAAGTTTTTCTTATTCTGTTTTCTTTATTATCAATTTAAGTTTTTATTTCAAACAAAATTAGTTGTAATATGAAATCAATCAAAAATTTTATCATACATGAGATTTCTCAATTTTTATTAGCAAATAATTTTGGAACTCACCTATACTCACATATTTCTTTTCCATTTTTTTTTAACTATTTTATTTTTCATATTATAACAAATTACTTTGTAGAATATATTAAAAAAATTATAGAAATAAATATTTAGAATAATTTAACTTGATCTCCATTTGTTATTTTAAATATTTTGGCTAAAAAAATCAATAATAAATCAAAATATTATGTAAAATTATTATAATGTGTATTATTTAAGTAAATTATAAGCACTTTGATTACAAATAATTGGCATATTTATCCACAAAAAACAAAAATCATTCTCTACATTTACATATCCTTGTTTATATATTTTATAACTATTACCTCCAATTATTTCTACTTATTAATTTAACTAAATATACTTTTTCATAAATTAATTTACATTTCAACAATAAATAAATAGTTATATATATATATATTTAAACTTGTAATATATTTTCGTTTCAGTTTGTTAATCTTAATTAAATAATTAAAGCTTTATATCTACTACTTAAAGTTACACGTGCAAAACAAATTTTTATGTGCCCTTATTAGAAGATTTAAAAAAAAAACAGGAAAACATGTTATATGATACTTTAAATAACAATATAATTACATAAAGTAATATTAATGAACTAAATTTTTTTTTTTCATAAATACAATTTCTCAAATAAATCACAATCCAAACATATTTGATTATAAGTCATGAATTAATTATATCAATTGTCAGTGTACATTTACCCACTATTGTCCACCTAATAAGTTGCAAATAAGTTGCAAAATGACACTCACCAATTCTATGGCCACAAATAATTATTGCTCTTGGATTTTGTCGGAAAAGGTGTGCATCATGGCCATGTGATGCCTGCCCAATTACGTCTAAACATGAAAAAGTTCATTAAAATGTATGCTAAGTTTAGTTAAGATTAGTTAAAACCAAATTTGATGTATTCCTATTAAAGTTTGCCATTCTTAAACCAAACGAAATTATTCTTAAAAATTTAATAGTTATTAAATTTTAAATAATTATTGGGCGTGGGCTTAAAAACGTAATATCATCTATAAAAGAAGCAATCTCCAAAGCTGTAAGCAAACATGGAAAATTTAACCTATGTATTCAGGGAAGAGAAAACAATGTTGCTCTTAAAGCATTTCCTCCCTCTCCTTCTTCCTTTCCTGATTTTCACTTTCTTTCTTTTCAGATGGCTCAACCAAACTTCAAACAGCCTAAAGAATATCCCACCTTCACCGCCAAAACTTCCCATAATTGGAAACCTTCATCAACTTGGTTCCATCCCCCACCGCTCTCTCAAATCCTTAGCTGACAAATATGGTTCAATAATGCTGCTTCGTCTAGGAAGCAAACCAGCACTCGTCGTCTCCTCTGCTGATGCAGCTGAAGAAGTCCTCAAAACACACGACGCAATTTTTGCC